>VBSM01000361.1:10056354-10070576 GCA_008086735.1 Cheirogaleus medius
TAGAGACGGGGTCTCACTCTTGCTCAGGCTGGTCTAGAACTCCTGACCTCAAGCTATCCTCCCACCACAGTCTCCCAGAGTGCCAGGATTACAGGTGTGAGCCACCATGCCTGGCCTATAATCACCATGTTTTATCTGTAATCTCTTTCTACAAAAATAAAAAATTATGAACTACTTTCACATAATCATTTACACAATTTCACTAAAAAAGCCTTAACTCTATATAAAGCTTTGAATCCCATCTTCTCCAGGCCTTTAAGGCAGGAGAATACTGTGTAAATCTGAGTTCTGACATTCTGACCGCGGACAGCAGATAGGCCAAAGAGCCCGACCCAGAGACTCCAGAGTCCATGACTTCCACTGCACAAACACGTTGTTGCCATCTTGCTTACAAAGTCCAGATTTCTGCACACATTCTGCCAGTTAATCTGCCCAATAATCTATCCAAGTAGATGTCGCCATCTCAGGAAATGAAGATTTAGGAAGGTCAAGTGACTCTCCCAAGGTCACGCAGGGCACTCCATTTCCAGGTGAAAGTCCCCACCTATAGCCCTTGTTCCCCGGAATCATGTGGAACAACTGGGGCAGACCTGAGAGCAGCTTCCAGCCCAAATGCTTCTGGAAGTTAACAACAGAGAATGTGTGTGTGACCCACACACATCATACACAAAGCCCAGGTTAGAGCCCTGAGATCCAATCCTCATGGAGCTTCACCTCCTTAGAAAATGATTATGCAGAAGGGAGAGAATATGGCTTTATAGTTCTCAAAGCACGTGTGCATTTTTTATCTCGATTGACTCTCAAAATAAACCTTTTCAGTCAGCAAGGAGAAGGTACTGAGGGTAAGGAAAAGGAGGATCCAAGAGTTAGACTGCTGTCCAAGAGCAGCCCAGAGGGTTGGTGTGGTGCCCCTTCCACTGTATCATGACAGTCACACTTTCTGAACGCTGACTGCTAAGGCTGAATGGCAGGCAGGATGAGCAAGTGGGAAAGTACCTGCTTTTATAGTCACCCAGGTCTGGGTTCCTGAGTTTGAATCCCTGCCCTGCAATTTACTAGACATGTGACCTTGAGCAAGTTTCTTAATGCCTTGTGCCTCCGTGTTCTCACCTATGTAATAATGCCTTCCTCATGGGGTTGTTCTCAGGGTTAAATGGGGTAATATACCTAAAATGATGGCACGCATCTGCACTTAGTAGGCAGCTGTTATTTTTTCAAATGTGGCCTGTCCCCAAACATGCACAACATGAGGTCGCCACGGACAGAGCACGTCGACACACCTTCCTAAAGAAAATAATCCTCTTATGCCTCCCTAAATTCTGCCATCCTGGTTCCTCTCAACTACTTCAAAGACGTTAAACTGACCTCAGTTACTTTCCAGATTCCTTATTAAAACTCTCCTCAAGCTTTTAAATGGAAGGCCCCAAAACTATCCTCACAGAAGGACCAGGCTGGGGTTGAAGAAGACAGAACACGGAAGACCCCAGGCCCTATGTTCTGAGCTTCTGCTCAGATGAGAGCGGAAGGGTTCAGATGTAGGATAACGTGGCCCGAGACACCCTGAAGGGCAACAGGCAGGGGGCACAGGATGGCAGGGGCGAGGGAAGGAGGGCAGCCCACCGACAAGCACAGAGTGGGAAGGGAAAGCTGCAGAGCGCATGGCTGGGGGCCTCGAGGAGGACAGGGGTGAGGGACGCAGAGGAAGTGAAAGGGATTTCCTTCAGCAGTCCCCCTTAGAAACTGAAAAGAGCGCACGAGCTGGAGAGAGAAACGTCAGAAGGCCACAGTCAGAAGGCCACACGTGGGAAAGACGGCAATGTTCCTCCTTCAACATCACTGCCACTGCCTAAGCCGTCCAGGCCCTGAGCCATACTGCTCCTGTATTTCCAGCACTTTCCAAGATCTCCTGGCCTATACACTTAGCCCCTCCAGCCTGTCCTCAGTATCTCAGAGTGAATTTTCTAATACGTAAACTTGACTTGACTCCTTTGCCCCACACACGCGTCCTCACTCCAAACCCTCAGTGACTCCTCTCCTGCCTACAGGGTCAAGACCAAGCTCCATAACGTGGCACCGGGTTCTCCCTGCCCAACTTCTGCTTACCTCTCCAGCCTATCACCTGGCAACTGACACTGAGACTCTGCGTGTGCCGGGCCCCAGCTGGGTGTGGGGACACAATGATAAACAAGACATGATGAACAAGGATGAACAAGACACAGCTTAAGATGCTGGGAATCAGGGGCTGGTGGGGAGCGGAGTGTATATACAGGGATCACTGCAATCCGAATGGAAGCCCACCGGCGCTTTTAGGGACAGGTAAGGGACAAAGGAGGAAACCTTCTATGCAGAGGAATCAGCAAAGCTTAGAGCAGCACTAGCTAATAGGACGTTCCACGCTAACAGGAATATTCTGTATCTGTGCTGTCCAACATGACAGTCACCAGCCACATATGGCTACTGAACACTTGACATGTGCCTAGTACAACTGGGGAACTGGATTTTTAATTTTATTTAACTTTTAATTAATTTAAAATGAAATAGCCATGCAAGCCTAGTGGCTACCATATTGGACAGCACAGTGCTAGAGGATTAAACTGAAGCTGATGAAACATGAAATTAGATTGTGCTATGGACTAAATGTTTGTGTCCCCCAAAATCATATGCTGAAATCCTAACATGCAAGGTGATGGTATAAGCATATGGGGCTTTTAAGGGTGTTTAGGTCATGAGGACTGAGCCCTCATGAACAAAACCTGTGCCCTTATAAAAAGGCCACAGAGAACACCCTTGACCATTCTACCACGTGAGAACCCAGCTGGCTATGAACCAGGAAGAGGGCCCTCGCTAGACAACAAATCTGACCCTGCCTAGTTCTTGGATGTCTCAGCATTCAGAACTGTGAGAAAGAAATGTGTGTTGCTCGAGCCACTCAGTCTATGGTATTTTTGTTACAGTAGCCCAAACGGACTAAGATGGATGGGTGAGCCTTGAAGCTGAACATGATGCTTCAGTAAGGCCGACTATAAGTCTCCTCTACTCACCATTCTGCTTCCTTCCCCTCTGTCTACCTGGCAAGCCCCCACAGAACCCTCACACCCGTACTCATGTACCACCTCTCTCTGAAGATGTCCCTGGCTGCTCTACACAGTCTCTCCTACAAATTACTTCTGAAATTTTGCCTTTTTCTAGGCAGGCATTGTATATCGTAATTCTATGTTCACATGACAGTCCTCCACTAGCCCCTGCGCTCCTTCTCTTATTTGTCCTGGCATTTCCAGCTGTGTATGGCAGGCACTCGGTAGATGCACCACGAACAAGTTGTCAGCAAAGTCACTATAGCCTAGCAGGGATGGGGGGCAGAGCACTCAACTCCTGGAACAAGGAAGTAAGATCCTACCCTTGATCTTTCTTATTAGAATAATTGCTCACTCCAGGAACTCAGGAAAGATTCTCTTAAACATTCTGAGCACTCAACCCATAACTCAACAGCAGGCCTTGTGGACAGCTCTAGATATTTTGCCCAGGTTGCTAGCATCTAGAGGTTTGTATAGAGCAAGTGACCAGCTGATCTTTAAAGGCAGCATAGCCCAGTGATCAGGAGCCAGTCTTTGGAGTTAGTCCTGGGTTTATATAGCCCTGCCCCTTAGCACCTGTGTGTCCTTAAGATGCTGAAATGCCCCAAGCCTCAGTTTCCTCAAGTGCAAAGCAGGTACCACATCTGCTTCTTAAAATTTTGAGACGACGAAAAGACTAAAATATCTGCACAAGGCCAGGCACATAGTAAACTTTCTATAATTAGTAGCTACTACTACTAAAGCAATCTGGAACCCTAATTCTGATACCCCACGGCATATGCAAATTCCTGAGCCCCTACATAGGCTCTTCTTGGTGCTCTCTGGGATGCAAAGGATAATCCAATCTCTGACTCACAATGTGTTGCCAAAATTCTCCTCCAGTTCCCAAGAGAAAATTTATTTAAATTCCCTCTAACTTTAAAAATTAAACAGTCCTTACAGCATTTTTGGGGTAGCAGGGGTGAGGAAGGAGACCAGGAAATCCAACATGCAGCTTTCAATAAGCTACAAACTGATTGGGGAAAGAAAGAAGAAGGCAGCTGGAGGGGGTGAGAAGGGGGGATGGAGACAATCCCCTGAGTTTCTGCTATTATTGAATACCCCAACTCTCAAAGCAGCCCAGCCGCCCCCTCCTCCACGTGGGCTAAGCTCTGTTAATGAGAAAGCAGAGCTCTGCCTACATTACCACAATAATGATTTCCCCGTTGCATTTTTACATGCCTGCCGCTTTATCATAGCAGAAGTAGACATATATTTTCAATAAATCCCTTCTCTCCTTCCCCCTCCCCACCTCGAGCTCTCCCAGTAAATGCTGCTCCCTCTGCGCCCTCCCCCAACGCAATCCCAACCCTGGAGCACAATGAGTTCCACTAATCAAAACAGAAAGAAAAAGAAAAATGGAAAAATCACAGCTGCTGAAAAACAGCATTCGCTACAAGTCAAAGCCCTCCACATTTTTTCTGAACACAGCATTTACTTCTTCAAGGACACATCACCCCTCCCCTATCAGAAATCTTATGGAGAGTTGCTCAAAGGGGAAGGAGGAGGGGGCGGGTGAAGAAATCTAATATTCACTCTCTTTCCTATTTTGACTAAGCCAGCACAGACAGAAATATAGATAAGGCCTTGAATAACTGATTTAACAAAATGTCACTTATTAAAAGGGATGGGGGATGGGACAGCATTTGCATTCGAGAGCTCAGTTAAACCACCCCAGCTGAAGGCTGCAAGGCCAGGGCAAGGCAAGGGGGAAGAAAATATTTCTCTGGTCTGGTCACCTTCAGTGGCTGCAACGACTGGGCCTGGAAGCAGAGAGAGGCCTGATTTCTCCTTCCAATAAGAACCAATGGGGAGAACACAAGAGGCAAAATAAAAACAAAAAAACCCAGCTGATTCTTAAACAAGTGAGCATTTACACAGCACTAACTACTGCCAGGCTCTAAGCTAGATGCTAAGAGTACAAAAACGAGTGATGACCCAGTTCTGCCCTCCCCAAGTTCCCAGTCCAGAGGGGGTGAAGACACACCCTATGGCAAATGTGACAACAGCAGCTATATAAGCCAAGGGCCGCAGGAGCCCAAGAACAGCCCCCTCTAGCCCACCCCACAGTTCTGGCGCAGGACCAGGCACATAGAGCCATCAAGAAAGACTTCAGGAATGAGCGTCTGCACTGTTTGAATGCCATACTGGCTTCTAAAGAAGCTCAGATTCTTCAAAAGGAAAGAGGCCCCTAAATGTCCTTACCTACTGTGGCTCCCCCTGAAAACCCCTCAGCTTGCATGCATTCACCCAATTAAGAAAGAAAAGCAAACAAGCTCAATACTTCAGAATCAGCCTCATTACTGGTATCCTTCAGTTGAATTTTAAGGGAGTTTGGTATCTTTTATTGTGATGACAACAGAGGGAACTCAAACAACACTCCTATTAAAAAACTCCTTGGGTATCAACTCCATCTTTTTTTTTTTCTTTTCCTTTAAAAAAAAAATCTTTCAAAGGAGTAAGATTGGGAACTCAAACTCAAACGACACTCCTATTAAAACTCCTTGGGCATCAACTTCATTTTTTTTTCTTTTCCTTTTTAAAAAATCTTTCAAAGGAGTTAGATTGGGGACAGTTTCCCAAAGACCAAGAGGGGCCCTAGGAGCAGCCTCTGCTATGACAAAAGACCCATAGGGGCCCTCAGGAAGGATTCTTTCCCAGGTAGCAAACTGTTCAGGGCCCCGTTATGTCCAATGTTGGAGCCCAAGGGCTGGAGCCCACAGCACCTAGAATCGACCACTGGGCTGCCCAGGTGCCTCCACTGAGGAGCCGCACAGCAGGGACAGGGCTGATCGTAGGAGACTGACAGAGAAAAACTGCCCGATTTGGTAAAGCCAAGTCTTGGCCTTAATTATGAGGCAGCCTCAAAGCTGTGTGCTCCAGAGTAATGGAGCCAGACAATTTAAGTTTTTAAAAAATGTAATGCTCAAAACATGCTTTAATCACTTGAGTATTTCCAACTAAGGTCATTGGAGTTGTAAGCCCAAAATACCCAGATGATCTTCTTGGTTTCCATGATCTTTTGCATATATTCTGTACCACATTCTTTTTATTGAATATTGTATAGCATTATCTATTTGAGAGTGAACAAAATTTGGAGACCAGTCAAATTCTGGCATTAAACCAGCGCTTGGGATGCTGGCTGGACATGTGACTCTGGGTTAATCATTTATTTTTATTTTTTAATTTTACTTCTCAAGCCCCAGTTTCCTCAGCTATAAAATGAGAACATCTACCTTCTATGCTTATTGCAAGACATTAATAAGACATGCCAAAGAGGCTTTGGAACTATAAAATGCTAGGTAATTTCAATGACGGTATCCATTTCCTTTCTCTCTGATTTTTCATTGATTATTTTTCCCTCTCTATGAAACCAAATCGATATCTGTTCCCCTGTTTTTCAAAACCAACAACATGTATTTATTATATAAATACAGGAAGAAGTCCCATTATCACCGGTGTGGCAAAATCTCACCAACTGCTGAATCTAGATTATGGGTACAAGGAGTTCATTATACTAGTCTATCTGCTTTTGTGTATGTTTACAGTTTTTTCATAATAAAAATAATGTTTAAGTAAATAAATAAGGCCTTACCCTCTTAGACAGTGGCCAGGGGCCTGATTAGTGAGAAGCATTGGATGTTTTTTAAAACTCAATATAACTTCCCAGCATACACAGAAAGACTAAGGGCCAATGACTGTTTTTAGGTAGACTCTGCTTTACAGCTCAGTCCTCATCTGTAGCACAAACACTGAATGCAAATGAAGACTGCTAAGACCACTGGGCCACAGCTGGGTTCCCCAGGTAGGTTTGAGGTTCCTCTGAATCCAGTTCACATGGTTCTTCTTCGGGGAGCAAACTCCAAATTCAAATTCTGAATATGCAGTTTGAACCTATATTGACTGGCATTTCACAGCCAGCATTTCTGATGCCAGCCTTCCGAATAAGAGTGGTTTCACTAAAGAGATCACAGAGAACTCGAAAACCCCAAATAGAAGGCGGCTATGAGGAGGGATCAACAGTGGGAGTGGACACAGCAAACAGAGTGTTTAGCAGAAGCTTTGGGAAATTAGGAGAAATGTTTCATTGGCTGTTAGATTCTCTATCTGAGAAGAAGATCTGGCTGAAGATCAAGTCACCTCAATGCTACTTGCCTAAGATGCCTCTTACAGTTTACATAGCACTTTCCATACATTATCTGATTCCACCTCACAACAACTCTGAGAGGTGACAGATGGTATCACCCTTCTTTTTACAGATGTGGAGGCAGGCTCCGAGGCTGACTTGTCCAAAGCCTCAGAGTAGAGCTGGACCCCAACCCAAATCTTCTGACTCTCTCCCCACCTACCCACCTCCTATGTAGACCCCACTGAGGGCCACCAAGGCTGGCAGTCTGTGGGACATGTTTGTGAAAAACAAACATATCCCTGAACAAGAGGCAGCCTTGGCCTTTTTCCAGAGGTTCTTACTCAAAACATATGACACAATGCCCACCAACTTTTGAACAGGGCTGAAAGCCACAGAAGTCATTTTCCAATCATAGTTTTCAAATAGATCTAATGTGAGGCCCGAATTACTTGAACTGAAGACTCTTTTCCCCAAGCAAAAGAATCTGCTCTTTCCTCCGTGCCGCTCAGTAATGCAGGCAAATGTTCAGAAAAATGCAGTACAATTTCTGATGCAGTCTTAACCCTTGAAGTCTCTGGCTGGTGTCGAGTCCTGAGCCAAACCCCTGCCCCAGGACGGCACAGCCTCAGCCTGGAAAGTCAGAGCGTCTTGAACCTCCACAGAGCACCCTGGGCCGGCTCATCTGCCCTCACCCCTCAGCTCGGCTTTTCCCTCCTGCCATGATGGAGGAAGTACGCCTCCCCGGCAAGGCCAGATCTTCCCCTCAGACCTCAGGGGCTTTTTGCTCAACCGACCTAACCATGTCTCTTCATCAGTCACTCCCACCCCACTGATCTTTCCCATCAGCAAACAAATATACCACCCCTTTCCAAAAAAGAAATAAAACTCTTTCCTTTATGCATATGTCCTGCCAGCTCCCACTCCATTTCTCTGCCCTCCCTTTCGTGGTCAAATTTTGCCAAAAAGTTGCCTACACATGCTATTCACAGTTCCTCACCTCACAACCCCCTCACAACCCTCTCCAATCTTGCTCCTTCCCAATCCCTCCCCCCACTAACTGTTCTTCGCAAAGTCACCAATAGACTCCATTTTGCCACATCCAACGGTGACTTTTCTGGCCTTATCAACCTCATGAAACATTTAACACACACACACACACACACACACACACCCTTCACACTGCCTGTTCTTCCCTCTCCACAGGCTCCTAAGGCATCTCATCTAGTCTCCTGGACTTAAATACCATCTCCATGCTGATGGCTCCCACATTTTTATCTCGTGCTAGACGCTGTTTCAAACAACCTACTTGACATCTCCACTTTGAGTCTAACAGGTATCACAGACTTAGTGGTGCTCAAACTGAGATATCTCAATTCCACCCCTCCCTCTTCCAATCCTCCCCCATCTCAGCAAACAGCACCACCATTTACCCAACTGCTCAAGCCAGAAACCTCAGCGTTACCCTGGATTCCTTCTCCCCACCTCCTCCCAACCCCACCAAATCCCACGCAGCCCTTCCCATTCCACCTCTAATGTCCCCTCACACCTCCTCACTTCACCTGCTCCAACTGTGTCTTTACTGCACTCCCCAGTTCCACGCCTGCCCCTCCCAGCTCTCTGTTCTACCAATGCAGTCCCCTTTGAACATGAGTTAGGGGCCATCACTTCCCACTCCAAACTGTCAATGGCTTCCACTACACTTCAAAGGAAATCCAAACCTTATCAACGCCCACAGAGTCCTGCACGATCACTTCATGCTGCCCTCTCTCTCCCTCTTGTCAATCTATGCCTCTTCGAGTCCCCCCAAAGCCAGAGTCCTTCTGCTCAGGCTCTCCTCTGCCTGAAGCGCTGTCTCCCCCCCGACCCCCAATCCTCAGAGAGGCCTTTCCAGGCTATTCTAACTAAGCCTATCCAGATCACCGCCCCTGAGGTTTCACCAGAGCATGTATCACACAACCGGCAGTATATATTTCTTTACACGTCTGCCTCTGGACTGTAAGCTGGGGGGTGGGGTCAGGTATGGGTAGAGGGAGATGATTATGTCTCTTTCATTTTCAACCTATTCCCAGAACCTTAACACAGCACCTGGTAAATAGTAAATGCTCAATAAGTAGCTGCCAAATGTATAAAAGAAACCACAGCTGCTTACAGCATGAAAATAACTGTCACATCATTCTACAGCCCAGAGTTATCACTGCCATTTAGCTACAGAGGGTCTTTTTCCTCTTCCTCCCCCAACAAAAAAAATTTTAATGTTTTAATGATGCTAAACCAATAGCCCAATAGCTCAGCACACCCCAGTCCAGGCCCAGCTTACTGTCTTCCAGCAGGAAAACTCAAAAAATCATGTTTCTTCAGTAAATCCAAATCACTATTAATACAAACAGATACTCTGAGAACTTAAAATTCTTACAAAATATCAGAGGCTTTTTGTTGTGTGTTTTCTTTAACCCAGAAGAAAAGACTAATTAAGAGAGCTCTGGGGTCAAGTTCATGTTACTAAGACCATACTATTCCTTAAAAATGCCATGGCACCCTCATGGAAGAGCACACCACTAAATGGAATCCGGCTACTCTTGTCTTCCTCTCCCCACAAAAGAAATCAACTACGTTTTAGTTTCTCCTTTATTTCACTGGTTCCCCTCCAACATGCAAATTCAGAAATATCATTAATCCACAAGGTTCCAGCTGATTCTACTCCTCCTTCCTCCCTCAGCCACATAGTTTTATGAGGTCAGAAATAAAATGGGCTGAATCCAACTGCCTTTAGAACAGGACCATCAGCACCCACCTTCACGGCCTAGGGTCTGAGCCACTTTTCTGGATCTTTATTTTTCATGTCAATGTTCAAAGTCAACAAAAATATAAAGAGCTTTTCCAAAAAATGCCCATGGCAAAATACACAGTACCCTGGAAGTGACTAATATAATATCGTTATTATGAACCCTATCACAAATATTCAACTAAATCCCAATTACCAATATGTGAATTCTCCACAGAAAATGGGCAAAGCCACACTGGACTTTCTGATCTCCTCCCCAAAACTACCTCCCTTCTGCTTGGGAATAACAGCTCAATTAACCTTAGATTTGACCAAGCCTTAGACAAGTAAACCAGCTGGTTTACTTGTAAACCAGAGGAAACTTCTAAAATGAACTGAAATTATTTTTGGTATCTGGGATTATTACATGCCCCATGGTCTATTAGCACATATAATTGGGAAATTTTTTTGTCCAAGACAGTGGCCAGCTTCATAAGTATCTCCTTGCATTTGATGATCAAGATCACCAGGCCACTCAAGAGTCCTTTCTGGAATGCCAAGGTACAAATCCACTCTCTCCATGAGAAGATAAAAACAGAAGTTAATCAACTCTCCCAAGTCCATGAAGCAATTTGGCCGTTGGCCCAGGAAGAGACTGTCAAGACCTCTGGAGACCTCACCCATAAGACACAGAATTTCAGAGCTGGAAGGGAACTCACGGATCAAACTATGCATTTTTAAGGTAAAAAATGCAAAGCCCAGAAATGGCTAGAAATTGGTACCTTCTCCACTTTTCTTTCCAGTGACATCTTCCCCCTGCCTTGAGCATCAAACCACCTTCAAAGTTCTTTGTCACTTCATAGATCTTGTAAACTTGAGCCAACTATTGAATGCAAGACCATTTTAACACTTCTTGACTAATCAACTTTATGGAGAATCCCCACATTTTCCAAAAAAAACAATGCTTTTGGTTATTATGACCAACCCACCCATTAAAGAAGGAGAAAAAGAAAATTATAAATAAGCTGTTTTTGTGAACACACATTTTATTATATAAGCAGTAAATAGTCTATCCCCTCTTTTACAATTTAAGCTCCTAACGCAACAAAAACCACAGGCCCAAGTGGGTTAAAAAAGGCAAAACTGAGTACTTTCCACACAGTTCATAGAATAACTGTTTTCACAGCAAGCTCGCATAAAGGCTATGTGATATTAACACATGCCTGCTATGTGGAAGCCTGCTTACCAAGCTGTGAAAAGACCCGTGTTTGCTATGGAACCTGCAAAATTAATCTTCTCAGTGCTTATAAAGCAAAAGGGAAACGCTCTTTTTGGGATGTCAAGCCAGCTTCTAAACAATCCTTTGGCGAAAATGGACATGCCTAAAAGGGCGGGGCCCGAAGAGGTGTGTCACTCTGGGTATCAATTCCTATAAATCAAATCCTGACAATCACCACAATATTTTAAAAAGAATGAATTATGATTCATGGGCCTTCAAACCTTTATTACCACAAGAACATTCTCGGTAGAGGAGAAAAAATCCTACTGTGACTTGATTAATGGCCAAAGCAAGACAATAAAATAAATCTCATAAATATAAGCAAAAAAACTGAATGACTGCTCTTGCTCTGAGGTTAGGCATGTAAATAATTCCACCCTGGAATGAATGTACATAAAGATTTTGTTTACCCTCCCAGCAAATGCAACAACCAGACTCAGATTTTCATAGGGTAAAAATAATAGCTAATTTGTTTAGCTAATGGCTAGTTAGGAACATTTGATAAGGGGCAGTAATATTTAATTCCCAACTAATTCAACTCTCAAACTGCCAAATATCAAGAACCTAAATCTAGAAATCTGATGCCAAGAAGGAAAGAAAAAAAGCACTGTCCATCAGTAACCTGTAGAGAGTTTTTCTAAAACCCAGTTTTCTCCCTGGTAGAACAGCATCTGTCTACAGAATTGCGGGAAGCTTAACCAAGTTTAGTTAACCTCACTGCTTAGTGGTTACTCCCTAAGCCTACTAAACATCTCTGGGCTGGAATCCCTGGTGCTAAAATTATGCTGGCAAATTTAAAACTCCCAGCACAATCAAGGTACCTGACAGTCAAGACCTACAACTCTTCTGCAGAAACCAGTAGGCTGAGGACCAAGAAAAGAGAGGAAAGGGAGGCAAAGACTGCTGTGCTGGTTAACTAGTTAAGCACTGAGCTCTCCTGCTTGTTATCCTTCCAGTAGGCATCAAAACCACATTTTCTATCACCAACTCCTTTCTCGAAAGGGTAAAGGATGCCAAAGGTTGGTACGAACTGGGACAATTTATAACTCCTTTCTTAAAGCTGTCCCCCATGGCCTGCTGAAAAGTGCCCCCTGACCGGCTTCCAGGAGGCATTTTTAAATGAACTCTTCAGCCACTCCTGGATCGGTCATTCCTAAGCATGACTTCCATGCATTTCACAAGACAGCCCAGGCCACGCTGTTAGTAACCCGCTTCGACACGTTCATTTGCCAAAGCTGCTTCTAGTCTGGAGAATACTTTCCACAAAGCTGGCTCTAACAGGCCGGTGGAGGGCACACGGAACGACCAAAAGGCGTTTTCTTTTAACCTAAGGATGGCAGGCGCACATGCTCCAGTCCAGTGCTGGCCAGAGGCTGCCTGCCAGGTGCTCTCGGCCTCCGCCGGTGAAAGAGTGGTTTGGTTTTTGTTTTTAACATCCATTTCTTCAGACTACCAGCAGTAACTTCCCAGTCTCCCAAACTGAAGTTGGGGAGTGAAGGTTTTAGCAGGTTTACCCCCTTACACCTTTCTCCCACCTGGGTGGCCACACTAACTTCTGGGGAGTACCCGGCCTCCACAGAGCCTGCACGCACATATACAAAACACATATGCATCATGTCAAAAACCCCAAAAGGCACATCCCCAGAGTCCTGCGGTTTCTTGGCCGGAGAATGAAGGTTTTATAACATCACAGCCTTCAAGTGCAAGCCCACCACCACCACCCTTTAAGCCAGCGTTGCCAAATTATAGCGCCCACCTCACCCCTCCCCCTTTGCTGGGATGCTGTGCAGCCCAGAGAGGGGAGAGGAAAGGAGGGAAGCAGGGAGAGGCCCAGCTTACATACTGAAACTAAAAGGGGGAGACTTTTCCTTCTCTGTTCCCCCCTTCCCTCCCCACCCACCCCATTCCCGTCTTCTCACGGAGCATCCCCCAACTAATTTTTTAAAAATCAAACTTAAGCTTCTTGCCTACCTTGGCTGTTTCTGCAACAAGTGCATGGGCAATCCGACAAGAAGACCAGTCTCCGTTTGGGGGGTGAGATGGGGGGCGAGCAGAGCTGATGGAGTAATTTCAATATTAATTTATGTCAGCCGCCTTCTCACAGCGCTACTCACTTACAGTACTGCCCTCAGCCTGTAAACAAATATCGCTCCGCCAGGAAACATACTCCCCAGATGCAAGCCCCTCTTCCCAGCAGGGAACCTGGTCCCTCGCCCCCCACAAAACAGTGTGCTCCCCCACTCCGGGTAGGAAGCCCGGGGTTTCCAAAGCACCAACCCACCACCTCCGCCACCACCCCAGCAAGAAACTTACTCCGTCCGTCTACGCCTCCACCCTCCCTTCAGGAAATCTACTCTCCATATGCATTCAGCCTCCCCGCAGGAAATCTGCTCCCCCCTCCCCCCTTCTATATACATGCACCCCTCCCTCTCCTCCTCCCCACGCGCCCTCCCCGGCCAGAAACTTACTAGCGAACAAGCGTGCAGGCTCTCCTGATCCTGGAAACTTACTCCCAGATATAGCGCCCGCCAGCCCCCTTTCCCAGCCCTGCTCCCCTTCCTGCCCTCCGCCGCAAGCAACTCCAAACTCTCCGCATCCAGCCACTCTCCCTCCCGGGTGGAAATTTGCAGTGCCGGGCTGCGCGCGTGCATCCACCCTCCCCTTCAGGAAACTTACTCCCCATCTGCATGCACCGCCTCTCAGCCATCGCTTAGAGGGAAGGGGGTGTGCTGGGGAGACAGAAATACATATGTATCTCTCGCCCCTCCCCCGGCCGCAGCCCACTCGGGGCCGAGCCGCGGTAACCTGGCCTTACCTTTTGCGTTGCTCCCCACCCTCGCCCCCTCCCTTAACCCTCCTTATCCGCTCCCCGGTACCCCCCCTTTTTTCACCCATTACCCACCCCTAGCAACCGTTCCCAAGCTCCTCTCGGCCTCTTTT
>VBSM01000361.1:10086096-10100396 GCA_008086735.1 Cheirogaleus medius
CACCATGCCCGGCTAATTTTTTCTATATATTTTTAGTTGTCCAATTAATTTCTAGAAAGAAGAATTTTTAATAACCCATGATTCCACCACCCAAGAATAACTACTGTTAACATTTTTTATACAATATACACCAAACAGTAAGTATATTTGTCCCAAGAGAGCTAAAATTTTAATGGAACGAATTGAAATATACACAACCACAAGAAAGAAGAAGCAAAAGATTGGAGTTACATTTCTTGATGCTTCTTTTGGCCCAGGGTTGGCAGCATAAATGTGCTTTTAGAGACCTGATCAAGCATGCCAGCCAGAAAATGTTTCTCCACCACTTCTTGGAATCCTTATAGCATGCATAAAAACTGTCCTTCCACAATGCTGTCAACCGACTTAAACAGCATCAGAATCACCTGAGAACTTGTTAGAATTGCACATTTTCAGGCCCCATCTTCGACCTACTGAATCAGAAACTCTGGGAGTGGGCCCAGCATTCTGTGTTTTAACAAGTCCTCCAAATTATACTGATGCTTAAATAGTTTGAGAAGCACTGTCTAAAGACTAAGATTGTATCTTGTTCATTTTTGAGCTGTCTCAGCACTCGATAACTGGAAGGTCAAAAAAAATTGTTAAATAAAGAATGAAAATACTCCTTAGAGATGCAATAATTTTTTTTCAGAGATGGGGTCTCGCTATATTGCCCAGGCTGATCTTGAACTCCTGGCCTCAAGCAGCCCTCCAGCCTTGACCTCCCAAAGATCTGGAATTGCAGGCATCAGCCTAGCAGAGATGCATCAGTTTTTTATATTTTTTATTATGCAATATTTCTCAAGAAACATGTAAATTATATCAGGAATAGCTACTATATCCAGCACTATGTATATCAAATTAAATATTAACATTTTGCCACATTTCTTTCAGATTTTTTTCAGAGAATAAAAATATTGCAGATATAACTGAGAGCTTTCTATGTATTCTCTTCCCAATCTAATTCTTCTTTCTCCTTCTCTAGAAATAGCTAAGATTATGAAACTGGTATTAATCATTATTGTACATATTTTATGCTTTTATTCACGTATGTGTAAACAATATACAATTTTGTTTTGCAGGCTTTTAAACTATTTAAATGATATCACACTCCACATACCCTGCAATTAGCTTTTCTGTATTGTTTTTAAGATTTATCACTGTGCAGACACAAAGTTGTGATTCATCATTGTAATTGCTATATAATATTCCTGTATATGAATATACAATGATATATGAATTTGTTCTTCTATTAATGACATTTAAATGTTTCCAGTTGATTTAGTTTTTTGCTGTTAAAAGCAATGCTGCCACAAACATATTTATCTTCTGATGCTAGCAAATAGTGTTTCTCTAAGGTATACACCCAGGAGTAGATTTCTGGGGTTGTAAGATATGAGCATTTCCAATCTTAAGAGGTAAAATCGAATTGCTCCCCAAAGCAGTTATTCCAATTTCTCCATGTTTTTCCCAATGTTTGGTATTGTTAGGACTTTTAAATTTTTGCCAATTTGATGAGTATGAAATGGTATCTCAATGTCGTTATAAGTAGAAATGTTAATTTCTAGTGAGGTTAAGCATCTTTTTATGTTCTCACAGGCCATTTGGCTTGGAGAGACATAAAATTAACATATATATGCACCAAGATATAAATCCCTGACATCATCTCCATTTCTGAAAGACAGTTATGATGGCAAGAAAGCCTGGGAGGGAGGAGAAAATGGAAAAAGGCCTGCAGAGAAAGGAACAGATGGAGTGAGAGGAGGTACTATTTGCCTTCCTCAGGGTCCTTCCAAGGTTGGCCCTGGCCAATTGTCTCATCAGCTGTGTTCCCCTTGGAACTCCCCAAGCTGGAGTTCCAAGCCCTGGGAGAGGCTGAAGTAAAATCTCAACTGAAGAAGGCTTTTTCTGGTCCTGAGTTTATGGGCTTTTTTGATTCAAGACGAGTTAACCCAGTGGTTGTTAATGAGAAATGTACATCCCTACTAGGGTGCATTTTGGAAATTTTGGAGGGCTTTTGGTGATCACACTGATTGGGGGGCTGGCGTTACTGGCATCAGTGGGCTTTGACCAGGGTTGCTGTGCTTGCTTCAATGTATGGGACAGTCCTACTCAACAGAGGATTTCCCTTGCCCACCCCAAACAACTGTCAGAAGTCCTGCTGGACATTATATAGGTGAAAAGTCTGTTTATAATGGTTGAGCCTAAAATCTAACTCCATTTTCTATGTAATCAAAAAGTGTTTTGTCACAGGTTTACACTGATTTTTCCTGGAATGTAAACTGCTGTTTAAATTGAGGGGAGTTTTTAACTTTGTTGTGTTGAGAACTTTACCAAGACTGGGTAACTCTTTGACAGATTTCAAAAAAAAATCTGCCACCCAACAACACTGATCTTGGTATTGAAGTCGCCAATACAAGGCACACACCAGTGTCTGCCCACAGTCGGAGTTATCACCGTCAGTCACAGGGATTCTACATATTGGTGCCAGCATCTGACAACTTTATTACGAATTCTATGATAGTCAGGCCTGAGCATTGTTATCTAGTTTAATGATAAACCGCTCTCCTGTTGTTTCTCCTTTACATTTGTTTATTATATTGTAATTATTTTTAAATTTCTTGTGTAGAATGTTCGTATTACCTATGATCAGCAGAAGCCACAGTAGGATCTGATGAGCAGGTGATGACTTCTGAGAAAGCCATTGGCAATGTCACGTCCACAACCCCTCAGCCCACCCAGGGGGCCCCCTCAAGCTTTGGTGGCAGTTCCTGTGCACACCAATGGCTTCATAGCTCAAATATCTGCTGCTTCTGCCTCTGAGCCTTCTCTGGCTCCGCACCATGTCAGTCCACACTCCCAGGAACAACTGTCACTCAATGAGGGTGGGAGTTGGTGAATAAATACGTCAGCTTCCTTGCCCTTGGCTGGACAATTCTGAGGTGTATTTTATACAGTCTTTCAGAGGGTCCCCAGTGGGACTGGGCTCCGTTGGCCACAGCAGCAGCCTGCTCACTGATATACCTTTTACCAGCATTTCCCCTTGTCTCAATTCCCTGACCCCTCGCTGTGCTTCTTGGCACCACTTCTGAAATAAACTATTTATATTCAAATTCTTGTCTTAAGTCTGCTTTTGAGGGAACCCAAGCTAAGACAGTCCCTTGGATAGCATGTACAGAGGAGGCCTGTGGCAGACTTCGTGCTGTATCTTGCCACATGCACCATGACCATGGCATAGCTGGGGCGGGGGTAGGGTGGGAGCTCTAAGACCCCTGTAGGATGAATCTAAAGTACCTCCAAAACCAAGGAAGGAAATCATTAGTTCAAATCCTGAAACGAGAAATTCTATCTATAATTTAAAAGGCTGCATATAGTGAGGCCTCTACCATGATGGACTCCAGGAAAAAAATTCCAGAAAGCCAATTTATAAATAGGCCTTAAAAGAACCATCTAGTGCAACCAGGGCCTTTTGCAAAGGTTGTACAGTTTGTGTCCTGGGACAAGTGGGACTGAATTCCAGCCTGACCTCTACTCACCAAACTGTATACACGTGAAGGGTCTAGGTTTTAAAAATTTGCATAAAGGAAGTCATTCCCACAGAGCCCAGTGTGAAACTACTTCATCTCTGTTGGTTCACTCTAAAAGCCAGCTCGGTTTCATCTTCAGGTCTAAAATATCATTGCTAGCAATATATTCTTTATAACAATAGTCCACTGATCTTGAACAAAAGCAATTTGAAAGCCCCGGGCTGTTTGTTGTAATGGAATTTTCCTCATGTGAAAAAGTAAGCATTGCTGTTGTATTATTAATGGAGTTTTATCCTTTTTTCCACCAAGTTGACAGTTTTAGTATCATGTTGGTACAATTTATTCTACTAAATGATTAGAATACATCTGTGTCATATTTCTATCTTCCTTTTCCAAATTGGAAATGTTTGTATTCTTGCTGCGTTTGTCCGACATTAAATGAAATTTGAACTTGTTAGCTTTGTGTTGGCTGAGATTAACCCCCCTGCCAGTGTCCACCCTCAAGTCTTTGTTTTGGGGAGGCCCCAGTTATTTGGGCAAATGGATGGTTATTCTCAGCCATAAAAATGAGCAAATAGTGTGAAAGCACCCATACCTCAAAAAGCAGAAGAGTGACCTCTGTTTGACCTTGAGGTCTGCGCACTGAAGAGGAAAGTTTCCTAACAGACAAAACAAGCTGGGAGCCGGAGAGAAAGAGAAGATTGCTTACTTTCTGATTGCTTTGTTTAAACCAACCTACTCTCTGGTTTATAATCCTTTATGGGAGCATATTAAGAAGGGGCAGTTTAAGGTCTGTTTAGATTGGAGAAGAATTGTGAAATAAACAATTAATATTTAGGAAAGGGACCCAGAACACTCTATCTGTAGGCTTTTTCTATTTGTAGGCCGTTTAATGAGTAATAGCCTTGGACTGTGGTCTTAGGCTTCTCATGCATTTATTTTTATTACTGCTGTGATATAGTCACTGTGCACTCTTTGGGCTATTTTGGACAATCCAAAATTAGGAGAACTCATTGGAGGCAATATTGCGATTATTTCTGTTGATGTGAGTGGTGTAGAGAATGCAGAAGTGTTAATTCCAAGAACAGGGAAGCAAATTCAGTACTCACATTTTATTCTAGAAGAAAAGGTCTTAGAACTTTTGCTTTGAGAGAGTTTTAAAAATCAGTCAATATTCCTTCCCATCTAGCCTAACATTCCATTCCATTCCAGCCCAACATGTGGTCCAACTGGTTGCCGTTGCTGCAGCCCAAGGCTGGTCAGCATTGTTCAGCTTGCAGGGGTGGGGGTGGGGGTGGGGTGGGGGTGGGGGATGGGTGGGTGGGGGTGGGGTGTCTGCTCAGCTCAGCTCCTCCTGCTGGGACACCCTCCCAGCTTTTTGTACCTATGAATCCTACTCCTCTTCAAAGGAGAGTTCAAAGCCTCATTCTTCCAAGAAGCTTTCCCAGACTTCCTAGATCCCTCTCTTTCTCCTCCAAACTTCTCTGCAGCCCACTGCCTGAGCCTTCCCAATATACTATTAATTGTCTTGTCAAGCCTATAAGTTCTTATTTCCCCAGGAAGATTCTAACTTCCTAAGGCAGAAATTATAAATTGCCACCCAATAATCCATTCTTTCCTGTTTTTTCATAACAGAGCCCCAATTATTCAGGGTAGTAATCTACCACATAAAAATTTATATTTTCCAGCCTCCCTTGCCAAGGACAGTAATGTGACTAAATTCTGATCTATGCGATATAAGGAGAAATGTTTTCTGGAACTTACAGGAAGATTCCTTAAGGGGAGCAGATTCAATGGGAAGGTTCGACCTTTTGTCCTCCCCTCCTTCCATCTCTCTGCTGCCTGAGGTGAGGCGGGGATGGCTAGAGCTAACAAAGTCATCTCAGACCAAGAGGTGACCTTCAGGATGGAAACCGCCAGCGGAGGGCGCTACAGTAGAAAGATGGAAGAAGCCCAGTATCCAGTGACTTTGTGGCACCAGGATCCCATCCCTGGACTATTTCCTCTACATGTCTTTTCTGTAAAAGAATAAACCTTTTATGTTTAAGCCATTGTTGTTTCACACAGTCAAATCCACTTCTTCCCTCATCCAGCTTCTTAAGGGCAGATCAGCTTTTAATCATTGTTATCTCCTGCAGTGCCTGAGATAGCACATGATACATTCTAAACAGCTATTTGTTAAAGCTTGAAGGTATTTACCTCCTGACCTGTAACAGTTCTCATCCTGATTAATAAATAGAATTGCTCTCTTTAAAATCACGCCCGTTGATCTTACGCTCCAATTTTAAAAGTTCCAACTTTTAGAAGTCTAGAAAAAGTGCCACAGCCCTCATATCATGGTTGACTTTCAAAGAATGTGGAAGTTTCTCTTGTGACCCACATTGGGAACTGAAGGGAAGTGCCACTGATGGTCACAGCTGCCTGCAGCACCAACAGGGGTGATTTTCAGAGGCTACTGCTGAATCTCTCATCTGTCAAATGCCACATATCTGTCTGCTCCCCACTGCTGGAGGAAAAATAATGGTTTCTAACTCTCCTCTGCCTTCCAGAATTTCTGTAAATGCCTGTCATTGGCAGAATCCTTCCTGGGAAAGGATTTGGGGAAATGTAGTTCCCAAGCTTCCCGCTAATGTATCAGTTAGAATGCCTTTTTTCCTAATAACAAAAATAACCCTACCTCAATTTGGTTGGAATTCTAAGGAAATGTACTGGCTCTCATCACTAAAATTCCAGAGGCAAAGCAAGTTTAAGATTGATCCAATATCTCTTGCTGGTTCCCTGCACTTGTCTTAGCCCTGCACCTATTTGTGGGCTGGCTTCATCCTCAGGTGGGTATCGAAATGGCTAGCATTCCAGGTCTTTCCACATTTCCAACTCCTGGAAACGCTGATCTCTAGTCCCAGAATGCCTACTAACAGATAATCTAGCACACGTTTCTCCAACTATTCCTTATCAAGCGTAAAATTCTACTGCATGTCCACAATCACTCATCTACAAGCCCAAAAATCCAAAAAATTCTGAAAACCAAAAATTTTTTCCTTAAGTTTGGTACAAACACAATTGGCAGCACAAATTGACCTGAACTGATATAAGACTATTCAGTTCAGTTCAGGTCAGTATTTGTTTATTCCATTTAGTGTGAATATCTCATGTTTCTCTACAGAATAATCACGTTTGATTATAAGGTATTGCCCCACACCCGAAAGAGGGTATTGTGTAGTACATGGTATAAATACAATATTATTTCTCTAAGATCCAAAAATTTCGAGTTCCAATACACATTGGGCCCTAAAGATTTCAGATAAGGGATTGTGGACTTTTGGAATAATTCATTCCCTACGGTCCACTGACAAAATGGAATATTTATGCATTTATTCTAAATGATGTTTATGAAGGAGTTCCAAAAATATAGCAAAATAGTTACAACATTATGTGGAAAAAAACAGGAGTCAAACTTGTACAATATTTTTATTTTATTATTTGTTTAATACAAAATATCTTAGTAAAATATTTTTAATTTTTGAAAAGTATATTTATTTTAATGTGAATTTTGTTTATGTATATCAAAATGTATACTAAAAGTCTAAAAGTAAATATAGCATAATTTTCCCCTCAACTTTATTAAGGTATAATTGACAAAAATTGTATATATTTACAGTGTAAAATGTGATATTTTGATATATGTATACATTTTAAAATCATTACATCCAGCTAAATAACACATCAATCACCTCACATACTTTTCATGGTAAGAATATTTGAAATCTACTCTCTTAGCAATTTTTGAGTATACATTACATTGTTATTAATGGTTACCATGGTTACCATTAATGGTTACCACGAAATACAGCATAATTTTATCAGTAGTTTTTCATGTTAGCTCTTTTGTCCCTTTGAGAATCTAACGAACATAATTGAAATAACTTTTGCTTTTTTGTGTTTTTTTTTTCAGTTGTCTAGCATTCAACCACACTTCCTGTTTTAGGGGAATCTTGGTGGGAGCTGGGTCTTGCCCTAGCAAAGGGGGTGAGGAATGCCATGTCCCCCCCTCCAACTCCAGACAACTAGGAGCAGTCACCGACCTAGGCTCTGCCAATCAGACCCTCCTGCTCAGGGATCCGAAGCTGCAGGAAAGGGCAACTGGAGATTGCCCATGGTGGCAGTGCGGGGTTAAGGGTTCAGGGGCAGCAGCGCCAAGAATCCTGCAGTGTCAGGGGTGTCCTCCCGGTGAGACTCTCCCTTGGCAATACTCTGGCTGTGTTTGCTGCTGCCTGTCCTTCAATCATCTGCTGTTTTTTTCTAGCCTATCTGCCACTTCTGGTGGCTTTTCAAAAGACAATTTTTTTTTCTGTCTAAGTTAGCCATCGTTGGTCTCTGTGTTTTACAACCAAGTACCTTAATTGGTAGAGCTATAGATTCTTTTCTCAGAAAAATGCACAGATCTATACAAATCTGCACCAATTTTCAGGGGCTCATGAAACTTCTGAAGCCCATACATTGACCACCATGAGACCATAGACCCCAAATTAAGACCCTCTAAATTGTTATTTTTGAGAGTGTGGAGTTAAAGTGACTTTCCCCCACCTTCCTATTAGCTTATATTTTCTAAATTTTCCACAATGAACATGTACTACTTTCACAGTCTGAAAAAGTAAAATAATTTTTTAAAAAAATAGCTTATTCCAGAGACGTAAGACATTGTTTCCACACTCTTGGACGATAAACATACTAAGCCATTGTCGGTGATTAACATATAAGAAAATGTTTGTCAACTTGTTCCCAGGGATCTGTAAATTGACCTTTGGCAAATAACTTTCCTTTGCAGCCCTTTTCCTGTCTATACCATGGTCACACATGTGCCAGTTCTCCTACACGATGTGGCTGGGAGTAATGAGGTCACCATTTCTAAATGTTCTTCAAGCTCCTTCCATGGAAAAGCACTATGCAGGCAGAACAAATAATTATTGCCCTATTATTATTTCCTAGAACATTGATGGCTACCAGGCTTGAATAAAATCTTATTTGAAAAGGAATATTCTTTCCTATGCCTTTCTCCTGAATATAATTATTCTATAGGAATAAATAGAGGGACAATTCTATTCCAAAGCTGAATAGAATAGGTAGCAAATCGTAAACTTTGTCATTTTAAGTAAAAACAAGTTGAAGTTTGTATTTTTTTCTTTCCATTTACCATCTCCATGCACTATATCAAGCTTATGTACCTTGGGGGCAAAACAAAATGAGAAACTTAAAATTTACCTGGGCTCTTGAATTTTA
This sequence comes from Cheirogaleus medius, assembly GCA_008086735.1. Lineage (NCBI taxonomy): Eukaryota > Metazoa > Chordata > Mammalia > Primates > Cheirogaleidae > Cheirogaleus > Cheirogaleus medius. Next base: position 10,094,919 of record VBSM01000361.1, read on the forward strand.
AAAGTATAAAACCAGCTGGGCATGGTAGCTTGTGCCTATAATCCCAGAACTTTAGGAAGCCAAGGTGAGGGAGGATCACTTGAGGCCAGGAGTTTGAGACCAGCCTGGGCAACACAGCAAGACCCTGCCTATACAAAAAAAAATTTTTTTTAATTAGCTGGGCATGGTGGTATGCACCTCTAGTCCCAGCAACTCTAGAGGCTGAGGAGGGAGAATCACTTGAACTCGGGAGTTTGAGGTTGCACTGAGCCATGATCATGCACTCCAGCTTGGGCAACAGAGCAGGACCCTGTCTCTATTTTTTTTTAAAGTGTAAAACCACAGGACTAGAAAAGGACCTTGAAAGAGTATCTGATTCTGTACTCTATTTTCAGATAAATGAACAGCTAAACTATTAAGGACAAGTTTCAGTCCATTCCATTCAAAAAGGTCTGTAGGAATCAGGAAATACATTGCTTTTCCAGAATTTTAAAATTCTTGTTCATATTTAATCAAAATATCTCCATCTCCAGTGCCACAACTATCCTATTAAGATAGGTCTTCTGGAAGAGCACCACCATATAGAATCTTTTATTAGACACCCAATTAATATAAAGGAATGGCAGGCATTAAGGAAGGAGAATTCTACAGGTCCAGTCTCTGACTTGCTATAATTTTTGACTGAATATAAATAGGCACAGCTACATACAGGATACACAAATGATCTATCGAGTTTTTTTAAATTTCAAAATATTAAGGGGGTACAAATGCTTTTGTTACATAGATACCTTTTATGATGCTTAAGTCGGGGTTTTTAGTGTACCCATCACCTGAATAGTGTTCATTGTACCCGACAGGTAGGTTTTCACCCCGCCCCTCAACAAATGATGAGTTTCAAAAATTCAAATCAATAGCTAAATAGACAAGAAGGTGCTTAGGTCTTAAACAGGGAGCCTTCGTTCTACTGGCCAGGGCATGGATTCTCTACTAGAAACTCACTTACAAAGGGGAGTAACTTTTTGGCATAATAAAGGAACATATTTCCTAGGGAAATATTCTCAAAAGGAGCAAATGATTGATCCAAACGATGTATGTAAAATTAGGTCAGGACATAAAAATGTAAGGAGACTTTTATGTGGGAGGGGAAATTTTAGTTTCCTTCTGGGGGCTGGAGATCAGTTTTTCCAGGATTTGGAAATGTGGAAAAAGCTAGAATTCAAGCCATCTTGATATCAACCTGAGAATGAAGCCAGCCCATACATAAATTCAGGGCCAAGAGAAGTTCAGTGAAACAGAACTGAATACACTGGATTGGATCCATCTTAAACCAGCCATAGCTCTGGAAATTTAGTGATAAGAACCAATACATTTCCTTATAATTCAAGCCAAATTGAATTAGGGTTATTCTTTGTTATGAGGGGGCAGAGAAAGGCATTCTAACTGATATACTTTCATGTTCCTAAATATGTTTCTACTGCCATTTCTTGGTTTACCAATATTAGGTATTATCTATTTAATCTGTGATTTGATAGATGAAAATTCAACTCATTTTTCAATATTTTGTCCACTGCTCCTTTTAGTTCCTCTATTGGTTACCTTTATAACTGTAAATAACATTCTAAAAACCTTCATTTTTTGTTCTATCAACTATCTTTAAATTCTCTTTATAAAAATAATAGCTCCTTAATTCCACTCAGCAATTCTGCCCCTCACTTTGAACCTTTTGTCATCCGTACTTGATTTTTGCCTTATCGGTGTTGATAACATTTCTGGTGTAATTACGTTATCTAAGCTTTGTCTATAGGTTGGTTATAAACAACTAAAAATCAATGTAAAGATATTATTGTGACTATGTGTCTTAGCTCAGGCTGCTGTAACAAAATACCATAAACAGGAATTTGTCTCTCACATGGGGGGAGGGTGACACACTCAATCCATAACACTATGTAAATATTGTTCACTGCAGAAGCAGTGAGTATGAGGGCTAAGCTTCCCTTCTTACTGTTTTTTTGTTTGTTTTTCCTGGAGTTTCTGTCTTCATTTTCATTCTGTACTATTCATACATTTTTATAAATAATATAAGAAATTTTACTATATCACTATTTATATTTTTTTCATAGTTTTCTTTTCCAAAACTTTATGCATTTGTGTGTATGTGTGTGTATATATAGAGAGTTTTATTTTATGGTTTTGTTTTACATAAATGTTATACATTTACATATGGTTCTTTGTCTTGCTTTCTGCAGTTAACAAAAATGTCCTAGAGATTTTTCCATATCGGAAAAATATAGCTCAACTTAATTATTTTTTTTAACTCTTACCTAAATACTTGATATGGTTGTATCACAGTTTTGTTCATTTGTTTGTGTTTTGTTTTTCTAGTTATAGTAGACCTCAGATGTACAAATGGATTGCTATGATTTGATTATTCATACTCCTTAGTTATAACCAGTTTTGACTTTTGTTCCTTTACTCCATCTCTCCTCTCTTCTCTTTTCTCTCATATATTTAATGTGTATCTTTTCAATCCACTTGCTATATTTGTCTTATGTAACATACAGTGTTGTTTTATGAGCTTAAATATTTTATAAAACTAGTATCATGCTGTATACATCTACGACTTGATTTTACTATGCAAATTATGTTTAAATTCAACCATGTTGATAAATGTCTGGCTTATTCCTTTTAACTGCTGTGTAGTAATCTCTTAAATGACTAGACCAAGTTTTATCTACCATTCCCCCGTGATGGTCATTTAGGCTGCTTTTTTACCATTTGACATTATAAACAGTGGAATGGTAATAAAATGACGGAATGAACATTATTTTATGTCTACTTGTATACACATACAACCTGCATTATTTAACCATTTCACTATTGATAGAAAGTTACTTTGTTCTTAAATTTTTATTATTATACATCTCTTTGTCATATGTGCATATATTAATATATTCTTATAGTATATGCTATGTAAGTAGCATTTTTGCATAATAGGGTATGCATTTTTAAAATTTTGATATCACTAAATTATCATCCAAAAAGGTTATATTGATTTAAATTTCCAAAAATTAAATATGAGGTAGGTATCAATTTTTCTACACATTTGCCTGCACTTGATATAATCAATATAAAATATTTGTCTACATCACAGATAAAGGATAGTATATCATTGTTGTTAAGATTTGAATGTCCCTGATTACCTGTAAAAAGTAGTTATTTTTAATATCTTTATTGTCCTTTTGTTCTGCCTCTTGATAACTTTTGACTATTTTCTGTTGAGGTTTTCTTTCTTACTGTCTTACATATTTGTGAAATAATTTTTTTACTATATATATATGATTCAAATCTTTTCTTCTAGCCTCTTGCTTTTTCTTTCACTTTGATTTTGCCTTTACAAGAATAAAGTTTTCATTTTTAACTAATCAAATTTATCAATCTTTCCTGTAAAGCTTTTTGTGTGTTGGAGTATAAGTGTGTCTTACTTTAAAGAATATTTAAAAATATTTGCCTATATTATCCTGTATGATTGTGTGTGTGTTTCCTTTAGAGGAGCTCCCCTTCTCAGTGGTTATAAATATTTGTCTGTATTTTTATTGAATGATTTCATAGCTTTGGGTATTTTTTATGTTTTCCTTTTTAATCCATCTGGAGTTTAATTATGAGAATGGTATATAGTAGAATATGTAGCTTTATTTTCTCCAATAATATAGTATTTATTAATAAATTTATAATACTAAATGTGTAAACTTAATTAATACTAACTATATTTATTAGTAAATAGTATTCATTTCAACACTATTGAATTTGAGGTTACACTAATATTATATGCTAATATATTAGTTCTCATATGTAGACAGATCTATTTCTGTAGTCTCCATTCTACCCAGTTAAACTATTTATCTATTTCTATGCCAAAACCACAGTTTTAATTGCTTTAGTATTATAAAATATTTTGATATTTGATATGACAAGTCCTAATATCTGTTTCTAGCAGTGTAGTAGACCCCTTACCCAGAACAGCCTTCTTGCTGAAAAATAAGTAAAAATGATAGACAAAATAAATGTATTTTCAATTTAAAAATGTAATTTTTAAAATGTGTTGGCAAGAAAGTCACAAAAAGTTACGTAAGCCAATGTGTGAAAGGAGAAATCCTATTGGAATGGCATGCTTTACAGTCATCTTGTATGACCTTAAGTTTCCACTTTTATACTTTCCCCAGGTCTAGAGCATAGACATCTTTCCAAGGTGGGGGAGATAGATAGGAGACCCACATATAGAGCTCAAATTCAAAAAAACGGGTTAGAAAAATCCATCCTGCAGAAAAGTACAGTAAGAAAACTTGCCGATTCAACCTTGGTGGTAGGTGGGAGGGGAAATAAAAATATCCCCTAAAAATGTAGAACCACAAGCTACCCTTCACATTGGTTTGTGACCTAAATTCACACAGCTCATGTTTTCTGAAAAACCTCAATCTGATAACTTATTTTTAAATGATTGCAGAGCAAATATAACATTGACAAAGATTGCACAAAGAAAGAAAACTACAGACCAATCTCATTTATAAATATCAGTGCAAAAACACCAAATAAAATATTAACAAGCAGAATGAAGGGCACATTTAAAATAATAACCAGATGATGTTTATTACATGAATGAAAAGATCATTCAATATGAGGAATCTATCCTAATATATCTGAGAAGAAAAATAATGTGATCTCAACTGATACTAATAAGAATTTGGAAAAAAGTAAAAACTCTTTTTTAATTTTAAAAACACTTCATAAAATATAAACAAATGATAACTCCTCTAACATCTATTTATTAGTCCAGAAATACGAATCAATCTTAATAGATAACCTTGGAAGCATTCCCGATAAAGTAAGAAACAGGACAAAGATGCCCCTATCTCCATGAATATTTAATTTTTTCCTGAAGATATTGACAAATGCAATTACACAAGAGAAAGTATAAGAATTATAAAAAAAGATGGTAAGGCTATCATTATTTTCAAATGATATGATTTTATATTTAAAAGAATCAACTGAAAAATGACTACAAATAATTAAGAGAATCCAGCAAATTACAGCGTATAAAATGAACATATAATAATGAATTACTCTTTTATATAAAACAATACCAGTTAAAAATAAAGTGGCCAGGCATGATGAGACAGGCCTGTAATCCCAAGTACTTAGGAGGTTGAGGCAGGAGGATTCCGTGAACCCAGTAGTTCAAGACCAGCCTGGGCAACATAATTAGATCTAGTCTCTAAAGAAAAAAAATAAATAAAAAATAAATTTTAAAAACCAGAAAAGATTATATCTCCCACAGCAAAAACAACACTAGAGATCAACTACTTAAGCATAAACTTAACAAGAAGTATACAACATCTTTATGAGAAAAATTTAAGACACTACTATGGGATACAAAAGTTGAACTGAAGAGGCTGGGCGTGGTGGCTCACGTCTGTAATCCTAGCACTCTGGGAGGCTGAGGTG
>VBSM01000361.1:10138774-10176365 GCA_008086735.1 Cheirogaleus medius
AAAAAAAAAAAAAAAAATTTACCTTATTTCAAACAATTTATTGCTAGTTCAGAAATATACACAATTATAACAGATTAAAGAGTTCAGGAAAAGCCCCATGTACAAACGAAAATTTAAAATGTGATATGGGTGGCATTTCAAATCAGTGGGAGAAAATAGGTTTTCAATAAATCATGTTTGTGAGTCATTTAAAAAAGGTCTTTCTTACTCTCTAAAGGTATTCTCTTACTCGCTTCACAAAATAAATCCTAGATGGATTTAAATAGAGGAAACAAATCCGTAAAGGTACTAGAAGAAAACATAGGTAAATAGCATACAGATTTATTGTGAGAAAGGTCTTCCTATATAAACTTCAACATTTAGTACCATAAAGGAAAAATTCGATAACTTTAACTAAATAAAAATATTAAGCTTCTTCAGGGGAAAAATCATTTAAAAAATCAACAAACAGCAAATCATAGATAATATTTGCAATACCTATAATAGCCAGAGAGTTATTTTCCTTAATATCTAAAGAACATTAACAAATCAATAAGAAAAGATCAACAATTTACTTGAATAATTAGACTAGGGAATTTACTCATACTATTTCTTTTTTTTTTTCTTTCTTTTTTTTTTATTTCAGCATATTATGGGGGTGCAAATATTACGGTTACATATATTGCCCATGCCTCCCTCCCCCCTCGAGGCAGAGCTTCAAGCGTGACCATCCCCCAAACATTGCACATCTCATTCATAATGTTTGTATATATCCATCCCCTCCTCCCCCCTCCCATCCGCCCGACACCCAATAAATGTTATTCCTATATGTCCACTTAGGTGTTGATCCGTTAATACCAATTTGCTGGTGAGTACATGTGGTGTTGTTTTTCCATTCTTGAGATACTTCACTTAGTAGAATAGGTTCCAGCTCTATCCAGGAAAATACACGAGGTGCTATATCACCATACTCATACTATTTCTTTATAAACACATAGAAAGATAAAAGTTGCTTAATCTTGCTCATAATTAAAAAATATAAATTAAAACAAAAATGGAATATTATTTTATCTCTAAGATTAGCAGAGATTAAAAAGTGCTATAATTTTCAATATTGTCAATTATATGGAGAAAGTTATACTTACATGCTTTTAGTGGGAATGCAAATTGATACATTATTTTAGGAGAGGAAATTTGCTATATTTATCAAAACTTGTAAGGCACATATCATTTGGACCAGTAATTCCATTTCTAGAAATTTATAGTACAGATGTATCCTTAAATGTTTACAAAACCATATATTAATATATAAGGTTTGTATTGTTAGACAGATCCTTTCAAGATTGACTCCTATTGAATAACAGGGTTCAGGAATTTATCACACATGGTGTGGATTAAAGAATAGGCTTTAGTGGAAAAGTTAGGGTCCACAAAAGGCCTGTTATCCCCATAGACCCATTTGCCCCTGGACAGTTATGCTGGGACCAAGAAGTCTACCGTATATGCAATGTGAGTCTGTGTTCCATAAGAGGGTCCCCATTCCCTGAGGGGTTCCCTTTTAGGGAAAGCATGAGAACCACCCATTGATGAAGCTCAAGCTTGGACATTGTGCCATCTGGATATGTGCCAGCCACAGCCTGGACTTACAAAGAGGCAAATGAGGCATGCATCCTTGGCACCAAAAAACTCAGTAATCAAGATTAATTCTATTTTAATGAAATATTTTTAAAAATAAAAATTAATGTGAAATCCAATATGATTCCATATGGCCCTGTTGCTCATCCTTTTTCTTTAAAAGTTTGATACTTGTTTATCATGGATTTTACATTAATACTGTTTTTTTTAATATTGCATTGAAATGTTACTTATCTTGATTACTGAGATTTTGGTGCCCTCTAAAACTCTGCATCCAAGTCCCCTAGGCTTAGCTCTTTTGCCATTGCCATGTTGTCTGGGAATGCCAGCTGCCTGCACCTGGGTGAGGGAGCCACCGGTTGTGCTGGCAGTGGTTAGGTACAGTCCTGTGCACTGGGGGAAGTAAGGAAGGAGAAGCCCTGAGTCCCAGCTGGCTCATTGTCCAGACGACCCAGAGGAAGCACTTTCAGACAATCATTGCACCACAAAGATGTTCGCTGCACCAATATTCAGAATGAAAAGTGTTGAAAGTAATCTAAATTACCATCAATAGAAACTAATTTTTTTAAAAAAGGAGTTTTCCTTTTTGCACCCTTCCTTTTGCTCTTCCTGTGCTGCGACAATGGGTCTGGTTGTCATGTGTGGTGTATGTATCATGCTCTGTAGACCTACATCTTGCCCTTGCCCTATAATCCTATCTTTCTCTCAATAAACCTCATTTTCATGCTTGCTTTGAAAGAAAGAAAGAAAGAAAGAAAGAAAGAAAGAAAGAAAGAAAGAAAGAAAGAATTGTATGTATTTATGAAAAAGAATAAACAAGATAAAGGGTGGAAAAGAGGAGGTATAGAACAATTCATATTGTATATCTCCATTTGAACTTTTAAGACATGATATATAATATTAATAATTATCATTACTGATAATGGATAACAATCATTTAGTGTCTTCTATGTGTCAGACTCATTTAACCCCCATAAATACTCTGTGAGACAGATCCTATTATTATCCTCATTTTACAGATAAGGAAACTAAGACCCAGAGAGGTTAGGCAACTCTTCCAAAGCCACCCACTTAGCAATGGGAGGAGCTAGAATTTGAACACACACATAAATATTTGTGCATATTCAAATAAATTCAAAACACACACATAAATATTTGTGCATATTCAGTTTATGGAAAGATATACCCCAAACCCTTAATGATGATTATCTCAGTGCAATGATACTGATGGTCTACTCTAAAATCTTTTAGATTGCTTGGGTTTTCTTTTTACAGTTAGGGTTGCCAGATAAAATATAGGATGTCCACTTAAATTTGAATTTCAGAAAAAGAAAAAATCAATTTTTAGTATAAGTAGGTCCTGTGCAATATTGGGGACACACATTAAAAAATTCTTTTGCTGGGTGTGGTGGCCAGTGCCAGTAGTGCCAGCTACTCTGGAGGCTGAAGCTGGAGGATCACTTGAGCCCAGGAGTTTGAATCCAGCCTGGGCAAAATAGTGAGACATGCCCCCTCCCACCCCCAGTCTCTAAAAAAAAATTTTTAATTATTTATTATGTCTCTAAAATCTAAATTTAACTAGGTGTCCTGTATTTGTATTTGCTAAATCTGACAACTCTACTTTTAGTTAACCTTCATTTGACAAGGCCAGGAACTCGTTTGGTTCTGCGACAGTGAGACAGCCATTCCCCAGCAACATGCCATAATCTGATAAAACAGTATTTTAATAGGTAGCCTCATTCAGATATTGAAGTTACTCTATACAATGACGACATATTAATTACGGGTAATTCAGAGACAACTGTGCCTAAAGTCTGGCTTCCCTTGATTTTTTGGCTGAAAGGGATGCACCATCAAGCACAGAAAATTCAGGGGGTCCTCCAAGATACGGTTTGGATCTATGTCAGGCCTCTAGAAGTACAGACCCTGGACCAGGCAGAGGCTTTTGATGATCTTCAAGCCCTCCACCGCTAAACAGCAGGCATAAATATTAATATTAATGGGCACCTGAAGCCCTGGAGACAGCAGCCCACATCTGAGTATTAGATTATTAGGAAGGCATCACATCAGAATTTGTATACGACCCGAACCACCCAATGCCTCAGAAGCCTTGCAAACAGCAGTGCCTGCCACCCTTCCTCTGGGTCCATCACAGATGAGAATACCACGAGTGTCTGGTGTTCTCCTAACCTATGGTGGCTGGAATCTTTTTGGGATTCCTGAGAGAAGGACTTGGCCTCTGGCTTCTGGTGCTGAGAATGACCGTGGTGTCCCCTTTGAATGTCAGTTACCAGCTGCTTATGGAACCTAAAGCAACAAAGGGACATCAAGGACTTGTGGGTCTCAAGCTGTGCAAATGAAAACAAAAGAGGGATAGGAAAGCCCAGCCCCAAGAAGGTTCGTCCCGTCTTCCGGCACTGCGGAGGCCAGCCCTGGGCAAGAGCACCCCCTACAGACACCCAGCATCATTGCCGAAGCAGCTCCGTTCTGACTGAGAGCCGCTGCGGGGGTCTAAAAGTGCCCATCACGGCAGTCTTCTTACTCCCTGCCTGGGGCACTACTTCGAAAGGAGAACGAGGCACCTCATCCCAGTGGGCAGAATTAAAGGCAGTACCCGTGACTGGAACCTAGGTTCTGGTAATCACACAGAAAGTTCTTTCCTGTATTCATATTCCTGGGCTGTGGTTAATGTTTAGGCCACTGTCTTGGCTGCTGGCATTTTGCCTGCATAGGGCAAAATGTTGTAGATTCAATTGACTGGTAATTCTCACAGAATTAAGCGCCCTGATTGCTCCTGTGGATGCCATAAAATCCCTGGTGAGAAATCCTGTGGAACAAAGCTGTCCATGTTCTGACAAGATGAGGGAGGCAGACAAGTGGGCACATGAACAGAGTGATCATGGAGGAATGAATGGCTGCTGCGTTCGCATGGGCCAGGGTGTTTAATGCCAACATGCTACTTTCCACAAGCCTGTGAGGCTGGCCTTTCCCTCCCCACTGCTGTGCCTGGAGGCAACGGCCCTGCCTATTGCAGGTAGATTATATTTCGCTGCTGTCCAGCCCGTTAGGGCCAAAAGTATGTTCTCACAACAATTAATGCTGAAGCAATCATTACAGAATCAACTCTTAGGAAGCTGTGAGGAAATATAGCATTCCTGATTCCAAAGCATCTGGTTTGGAAACACAACTTCACAGCTAGCATGATTCAAGAATGAGTTTATCATCTAAACATAAAACGGTCCTTCCAACCTGCCCATCTCCCCCAAGCAGCAGGCAGAGAAAGATGGAGGAATTGATACCTCATTTCATAGCTGAGGATTTTCACTAGCTCTCGAACAGGCATGAGGAAGCCTATAGTTCTATCACAAGCTATTTGCTGTCATGATAATTACTCCCTGTCACATAACTCCATGGTAGCAAGACCAAAGGGTGAGTAAAAATAATGGGGCACAGGTAAGAGTCCCACCAATAAATGGGCCAAACCCCCAAGTATATCTTCTGATGCCACCTAGGAAGGGACCAGATAAATACAAATAAGGAATTTTGAACTTTGCTTTGATAAAGCACAAGTGAAAGATTGGAACCAAGAGTGGGGAAAGAATTGTGATTTGGGAAAAATAACAAGTAAATATATGAGTCTAAAATGAAATTTTCCCCTACCTTTTGGGTTTTTACACAATGCTGATGATCAATTTGATGATAACTCACTGAGTAAACTGGAACAGGAACTTATGGTTTCACAGCGCACTAGAAAGAATAAAGTAAAAATGAAAACTCCTTTTCACTAAATGGCAGATAAATTATGAACTAGTTATCTGAGAGTCAAATCATGAAGGGGAGGAGGGCGGCCCAAGATGTACTGTGACCATAAACACAAATTCAGTGCCCTCAATTAAGAGGTCTTTGATTGAATTTTCTTTTTCCAGTGTAGCTGCTCTTACCCTCTTTCTTTTCATGATGGCTCCTCCTGGTCAAAGACCAGCCCTCAATACGCTTGGGATTATTCCCTCTAACGGAAGTAGCCCAACCTACAGCTTGAGGTGGCTCCTCACGCATCGGTTGTAGACAGACTGAACACAAAAAAACCAAAGTGGAATGTGTAAAGACAATAGCCACCTTCAATTAATTCTAATTAATAACACTCATTTATACTGTATTTGCAGTGCAAATGGGTGTAAGCTCAATTATGGAAGGGTTCAACTATTGCAGCCTTTGGCAAAAGTAATTGATGGACTGAAACAAATGCCAATAATAATTGATGTGTGTAAAGACCCTAAATGACTGGGTATGATTTTTTTTTAAGTATAGTAGTGTCCTTTTAGTAGTAAAAAAAAAAAACAAAACACATATTCATCACTTATAGTCTACAATAAGTTTGTTTAACTGACTCAGCTTGGGAAACTTGGGAATTCTGTTCCTGCAGATTGTGACAGCGGGTGCCATATTACACTACTCATTCGACAGTAGGAAAAGACTGGACAATTGTACCATCCAGGCAAAAGACTAAGTAAGTATCTTCTCTGAGAAATCTGCCTAGAGTAAGAGAAGAGAGCTAAAAATATTTGCCCCATCCGTTTCTTGATGAAACATCCCAGACAGATTGTCCTACAGCAGATTTCACGATTGATAATCTACGCCCATGATTTTAGAGCATCTCTTCAGGTTTTTAGTCTCCCAACTTTAAAAATAAGCCAATAGCCACAGATGACAGTCTCTGATACGAAAGATAGAGACCAAAACTAACAGAAAAAAAGAAACCTGGATAAAACAGAAACTTTACAGGAGGAAAGAAAACTTCAACAACACAACCAAAAACAAAACAAATAAAAAATCCCACACCTATGTTTGAAATTCTCAGAGATAAGATATTGAAACCATAAAATAAGAAAAAGCTTCCATTCAACTTTAGGAGTTAAAAAATAATTATTATATTTTTTAAAGATGTCATTTAAAAGAGAATAGTCAAGGAAAAAAACCAAAGATCTTGGAAACTGGAAAGAAAAAAATGAAAAACTCTTTTAAAAGATCGATGATAAAGTCTAGGATATTACCCAGAAAGAAAAGCAGAGATCAAGAAATGAAAATAGGAGAGAAAAGATAAGAAAAATTGAAGACTTGCCCAGGAGTTTCAGGGGGAGAGAAAAGAGAAAAACAAAGAAAAATATTATTTTTTAATAACTCTGTAAAATTTCCCAAACCTTAAACACATAGGTTTTCAGATTGAAAGGGCCCACTTAGTGCCCACCACCAATGGATGGAAATTAACTCACATCAAGTCACATCATCATGAAATTTCAGAACCCTAGGGATAAAAAGAAGATCTTTTAGTTTTCCAGAGATAGAAAAATAGGTCCCAAATAAAGGAACAGAAGTCAGACTGGCTTTAGATTTCCCAATAGCAATACTGCAAGCTAGAAGACAATTGGAAAATGCCTTTAAAATTCTGGAGGAAAATTATTGCTAACCTAGAATTATATACTCAGGCAAATTATCACTCAAGTGGGAAAGAAGAATAAAGATAATTGCATAATTGCAAGGGCTCCAGAATACCTTTCTTATGCAACCTTTCTTGGGAAGCTACTGGAACATGTGATCCACCAAAAGGAAAGTGAATTCAAGAATGAAGAAGATAAGAAGATACAGGATCTAGTAAACAGGAGCTTCAACACAGGAGAGATGAAGGGAATCTTAAGGATATGGAGATTGGAGGTTCCAAAGTGAAAGTGAAAAGACATTTCAGATTGTCAGCTGGGCACCAGGCAGGAGTGGATCCAGGTTTTGTGGGGCCTAAAGCTTATACAATTTGGGGATCCTCTTTAAAAAAATAAAATACAAAATTGGATGTGAAAATGAATATTTATTCATAATGATAAAAGAAATCACAACAAATAAAACATTTTTAAAACGAATACTACAAGGCCGAGTGTGGTGGCTCACAGCCTGTAATCCTAGCACTCTGGGAGGCCGAGGCGGGAGGATTGTTTGAGCTCTAGAGTTCGAGACCAGCCTGAGCAAGAGCGAGACCCCGTCTCTACTAAAAATAGAAAGAAATTAATTGGGCAACTAAAAATATATAGAAAAAATTAGCCGGGCATGGTGGCACATGCCTGTAGTCCCAGCTACTCGGGAGGCTGAGGCAGGAGGATCGCTTGAGCCCAGGAGTTCGAGGTTGCTGTGAGCTAGGCTGATGTCATGGCACTCTAGCTCTGGCAACAGAGTGAGACTCTGTCTCAAAAAACAAAACAAAACAAAACAAAACAAACCCCGAATATTACAGACATCACAAAATCCAGAGAAATAGAATATTTTCATGAATTAACTGCTTGACCCATGTCTATAATTCTTTTTTCCTCTGTATTTTTTGGCTGCATACTTTCCCCCCAACAGTTTATTATGAAATTTTTCAAACCTATAGAAAAGTAAAAAGAACTTTACAGTGAACACCATATACCTATCACCTAAATTCAACCCTTAACATGTTGCTATACTTGTCACATCTACCCATCTATTCCTCTAACCATTCATCAATCCATCTCATTTTTTTGATAAATCTCAGACACAGCAAGTTGTAGACGTCAGTACAATTCCCTCTAGTACTTCAATATGCATATCATTAATAAAAGATCATATTTGTTTATAATTCTTATTTTTTATTTGAAGTAAAGTTTACATATAATGAAATATAAAAATCTTAAGTGTAGGTTGTATGATTTTTATTTACTTCTTCATATAACAATGATTTTGTGATATCATTTTTCTCTAGAAAGAATGGGAAGATAATTATAAAATTTGTTTTTATTACTGATAGTAGAGATGTATAAAATAAGTAACTCTACATATACAGAGTACTACTGTCTGTAATACTGCTATAGATTTATGTAGAATTCTGATAAATTCTATTTATGTTTCTCACCAAAAAGGAAAAAAAATGCATAGTGTGTTTATAATTGTATGTGGTGCATTATCCAGTGTATTCCTGATAGGCGAGAACTTTCCTTTTAAATAGGCATTCATGTCAAGGCTCTTTCAGCCTCAGGGCCTTTACATTTGCTGTTTCTTTTGCCTAGAATGCTCTTGTTTCAGATCTTCATGTGAAAGGCTCTTCTCACTCAGTACTCAGCTCAATTCTCCCCTCACCAACCTATCTAATACCCCGCCCCCATCTTCACTTTCACCCTCCATATGATATTTATTTCTTTTTAACGCTCATTCAAGATCTAAAAATTACATAATATATTCATTTACTTACTTTTTTATTGCCTGTCTCTCCAACTAAAATGTAAGCTCCATGAAAGCAGTAAGTAACCTTGCCTGTTGTGTTTATTAATATATATCACAGAAAAAAGAGTGTGATGGGTACTAGATTGGGTACTTAGCACTAGGTTTGGCTCTGAGGAAATGGCACATAGATTGATTACTTTTGTAGGAGAGAAATCAGAGGTTGGGTAAAGATTTGGAGTTTGGGTCATGATTAGGCCCAGGGAGAGGCCACAATGGAGAGCCCTAAGCAGAGAAAAGGCTCTGTTGCCAAATGTAGGTTGAATGTAGGTTCGGCTGCCTCCCACCTGAGAACCAAGCACAAGAGGCAAGTGTTGGTGAAGGAAAAATGGTTTATTCAAGTGTTGGCAGGAGATGGTGGATTATTGTCTCAAAGACCATCTCATCTTTCTGTGCTTATGAGCAACTTATAAAGGGAAAGGGTAAAGGGGGTTGGTGGCAGAAAGCAAGCTTTGTGCAAGTCATCATGACTTGCTACTATGGTTATCAGCAAACAAACAATTGGTCATCTGGTGGATCTTGTCATCAGCAGTCTGCAGTTGACCTATTCTGGACTCTTGATCTGTTTTTCCTTAAGATCATTTTTCAATCTTGTGCCTGGAAGCTGTGTAAGCAAGCAGCAGGTTTATTTTAAACTTTTAAGACAGAACAAGCTGAAAGCAAAATGGCTTCTCCTGATCTAGCCTAGCGTTATAGTTGAATGGCTCTTGGGATGCGCTTACAGCCTTGGGCACCTAGGAGTGACAGGTGGCACTCAAATGGGCCTTCTTCACAGTCCTGTACACTCTGAGCCTTACTCTGCATTATTTGCCCTTTTATCAGTTACATCATTCCTTCTGACCTAGCAAACTTCCTTGTAGGAATTTATCCTTTTGCTATACTTAAAAAGAGTTTGACAAGCTACATGGACAAGGAATTTCATTCAATATTATGTAAATTATATAAAACACTGGAAACAGCCAATGGATTTATCAATAAGGTTAAATACATTAAGATGCATTCATATCATGGAATACAATATAGCCATGAAAAATAATGAAGCCTTATTAGGTTTAAAAAATCATTGTAGATTTCTGATTTATTCATTGATCTAACAAATATTTATTGAGCACCTAATACATTCTAGACACTGTTCTATGAACATGAATACATGTGTGAAAACAGGATTCTTGCTTTCACAGAACTCACATTTTAGCTATTCAGGAAATATGATAAACTTTATTATCTGAACAACTACCGCTCCCAGCATAAATACCTAGAATGTTGGATGAAAATACAATAAACATAATCCTAAATACATATTTTAAAGGGTAGGCCTCCAGTGCCACTCTGATTCTGGAGCCTTTGTGTTTTTTCCTTCTAGAAATTTATAGGATTACTTCTTTGTTCCTGATGTTCTGAAACTTCCCAGTGACTTGCCATGATGTTACTCTATTCAAAACCATTGTGCTGGGTATGGATGGGCTCTTTCAGTCTAGAAACCATGTCCTTCAGTTCTTAAAAATATTTTGAATTTTTTTCCTTGATAATTTCTACCATCTATTTTCTTTGTTCTGAGACTCCTATTATTCAGAGTTTTCACATTTTAATTTTCTAAGAGCACCTTTATGTTCTTAAATGTTCCTTTTCCCTAGCACCCATTCTTGTTTCATGGATATAATATCTTCATTTATCTCTTCCAAGGATTTCAATAACATTTTTTAAAGTTCTTTCCAACTTTATGACTTGTGTTTGTTTCTTTCATTTTCATTTTTGTTTTAGTCTTTCTTTCATAGGCTTTGCTCAAATATCTGTGCATAACTGCCTGTCTACTCATATTTAAGAACAAGTTACTAAAAATATGACTGGAAGTTTTACGCATGTGTGAGATGACCTGACTGTATCATTCTGTTGGGGTCTCACCTCTTGGACAGATTTATTTTTTTTTTAGGCTGGTCAACCTCTCCGGAGAAGACTCTCCCAAACTCCTGCCTGGAGGGTATAAGCCTGGCCACTGAGGTTCTCAGAACCAAGGGGGGAAATGGACTAGGATGTCCTTGTTCAATATGTATACTTTGAAATAACTCTCTTGAATGCAGTACAGTATCTCTGTCCTCAGCTGTGCCTTCTATCTCCCAGTCAAAAGACCCTCAGGTGTAGCCTCTCTAGAGGATAAACCTCCGGTCTTCAAGGGTGGGAAATGAGGAGTATTAACTTCTTCTGTACAGACTTTCAAACAATAATCTTTCTTTTAGCATTATATTCACCCACTTTCAGGGTTACATGGTGCCTCAAATTTCTAAGTCTTTCAGGGTTCTTCATATGAATTAGCTTGATTTTGAGTTTCTCCACTGCTGGCTTAGGTTTCAGCATTCTCTGATTGCTAAATCAGTTACTTCTCATCCACTTGCTCTCCACCTTCCAAAATTCTGGTGCTGTCATCCTCTCTCCTGTTCTTTCTTTCTTGTTTTTCCCTTTTTTGCCACATTTAGCTGGAAGTTGTGGCTTAGTTTTTAATGTCCCCATGGGAACATTAAACAAGACCTTGGGCCTGGCGTGGTGGCTCACGCCTGTAATCCTAGCACTCTAGGAGGCCAAGGCGGGTGGATAGCTCAAGGTCAGGAGTTTGAAACCAGCCTAAGCAAGAGCAAGACCCCCGTCTCTACTATAAATAGAAAGAAATTAATTGGCCAACTAAAAATATATATAGAAAAAATTAGCCGGGTATGGTGGTGCAGGCCTGTAGTCCCAGCTACTCGGGAGGCTGAGGCAGGAGGATAGCTTGAGCCCAGGAGTTTGAGATGGTGTGAGCTAGGCTGACGCTACCGCACTCTAGCCTGGGCAACAGAATGAGACTCTGTCTCAAAATAAAAAAGACCTTGGGTCAAAGAAACACTGGAATTGAAACTGAGATCCCCCATATAAAGCCAGAGCTTTCAAAGGAATGAACATCAATGAAAGAGTAGACTAGAAAAAAAATCCGCTGACTGGCAGAGAAAAATGACCAGGAACTTTTTACTTTGACTCTGAGTAGAATAAAGAACTCTCCTTTAAGAATTTACAGACAAGGACAATGCCACCCAGTTGAATTAATATTATTAGGGAATTCCCAAGCCAAGAAACTGACATAAAATTGGTCTTGGATATATGGTACTTCTAGAGTGTCTGTTCCTAAGTATATGATGTTTTCTAGAATGCCTGGCTTTGCAGAAGCAAATGGAAAACTCCTTTGAAGACACATACCCTGAATACAGGCCTGCAGAGAGTCCCACAGCTAACACTAAGTGAAGATGATCTCAAAATTCACAATTATGAAGCACAAAGGAAACAATCTTTTAAGTGAGGATCAGCAGACACACAAAAAGATTAGATTCTCAAAATCCTTATATATACAACAATTGATGAACACTACTGAATAAGCATATATTAAAAGTATTTAAGACATAAAAGAGATTTAGAAGCATAAATAACAAGACATTATGAAAGAACAGGAATCTTTGAAAAGGAGTTAAATGTAATCTCTAGAAGTGAGAAATTAAGTCATTGAAAGTAAAAATAGTTCAATATCAGATTAGACACATCTAAAGAGAGAATATGCAGACTAGAAGATATATTCAGAATGCAGCACAGCTAAAAGTATGGAAAAAGGACAAAGATTAATAGTCATAAGAATAGAAAAGGAAATCAAACATAGAAGTTGCAGAAGGAGGAAATACAATGAAAGGTATTATCTTTCATTATTTGAAGAAAAATGGCTTTGAAGTTACTTGACCCTAGTCCACAAGGCAAACGTAATCAAACACTGAAGAATCTATATCATCCAGGCCCTGTGCTCTGCCCACAATACAATACAATGAGAAATCAATAACAAAAGATAATACAGAATTTGGAAATTCAAAAGCATACTACATACATCAAAGAGGAAATTATAATAAAATTAGAAAATATTTATAAATGAATAAAAATGCTACATACCAAAATTTGTGGAATGCAGTTAAAAAAGTATATAATGGGATACGTATTGACTTAATATATCTGTGGGTCTTAAGTTTGCTCTGCAGGCCAGCATATGACCTGACAACTTGACAGAAATGCAAATTTCAGGTTCTACCCAAGACTCACTGAATCAGAAGTTCTGAGAGTGGAGTCTAGAAATCTGTATTTTAACAAGATCTGATGCATGCACAAGTTTGAGCACCACTGCCTTAGATGTACATGTTGAGAAAAAGAGAAGAATTCATAACCTAAACTTTCAACTCAAGAATGTAGAAAAAGCTAAAGAAATGTATATACTCAATGACATTTTAAAATAAAAATTATGTAAAAAATTTAAAGAAAGAACATTAAAAACAAATCCAAAAGTAACAGAAGAGAATTATAATGTTAAGAATAGAAATTTCCTTTACAATCTATTTTAATGGCTTAAATTTTATGCTTGTACCCCTCAAGAGATGTCGTCTTTGCTTCTAGGCTGGGACAATCCCAGTTTTCCTCCAGGTTGACACTGACTAGTGAGTGGATTGGGACAAGGAAGTTGGGCAAAAAAGAAAGTAATACATAAAGAATATTTCAAGATATCTCATTATAGATATCTGTGCAGATGTGTGCATACTTTTTTCTGTACAGAATCAAGAGAAAGTGTTAAAAATGATTTTCTTTGGAGAAGGACTTGGGTAAGATTAATGGGTAGTTTTCAATTTTTCTTTTTTGAAACATTCCCTTTGAGTTTGAATTTCTGCTTTTATACACATACATACACAGTTTTATACAAATACAGTTATTACTTTTCAGTTTTAAAGTGATAACATGGCTTAATTGAACTGTTAGGTTATGGATTACTTATTTCCTTTTTTTAAAAAAACCTGGGGGGATGGGGGGCATGGGCAATATATGTAACCTTAACATTTGTACTCCCATAATATGGTGAAATAAAAAAAATTAAAAAAAAGAAATTTCCAAAGGGGGGGGGGAAACCTGGTTAATCTGAAAGGATTTTTTTTTTTTTAAAAAAAACACAATCATAAACATGTTCCAAACCTGGTCTGGGTCAGAACTTTTTTCCCCCTATATGTAATTCACAACCTCCATCTGGGAATAAATTAACACACCTGATAAAACGTGTAAGCAATTTTCTGACAAACTTTAAAGAGACTTGTTCTAAGAAGCCCAGTCACCCAACTGTCCAGTCAAGAGTCTAATTACTTTTAACTAAACATGATTTTATTTGGTATCTACTCTAACAATGATTATCTATTTCTGTAAAATGTCCCTATCAAGAGTAAATCTTAGAATTGGCCTGATAGGCTCCTTCTCCTTTGCAGCAAGGTTTGTAATAAATTTTAGTAAGTGGTCATAACTAAGTTGTTTGAAAACATTTAAAACACGTTTTAAGCCTTCAAAACCCTGGATAATGTTCACTTCCGTTATTAATATAAGGTCGGGCATGATAGATGACAAGACCCGTAGAACGACAGGAATAGAACGTCATTCATGCATTCTTTGACAAGTATTTGAATACCTACCATATGCCAAACTTGGACAAGTACTTGCGTGTCTACCACGTGCCAGGCACTGTCCACGGAGCTGGAGAGACAAAAATGATCCAATGAGATTGGAGGGATTAAACTACAGTTCCCACAGTATATTGCTCTTCAGCCTTTTTCCACGGGGGCGCTTCTTTCCAGTAGTCTCTTCCCATGATTCTAGTTGTGCGGAGAGCCCCGCCCACTGAGCTGCCATTTACTCAGTCTCCGGGTAGGAGATGGACTACAATTCCCATAATGCCGGCATGGGGCTCCGTATAAGGGCACCACGTCCCTCCTGCCCGTGCTAGGGACTACTACAGTACCCAGGAGGCTCCGCTTCCCCTCCTGGGTGTTATTGCCCTTTTCCCGGTGCTGGACGCCGTAGTGGCTAGCGGGAGTGCCAGGCCTAGGGTTTTCTGTGTCCTTCCCCGGGTCAGGGACCAGCGAGTGACTTGAGTCTTGGGCACTAAGCCCGGGAGCGAGTGCAGCAGGCCGCCGTCCCGTCTGTCCGGTTCACGTCACCCTTCGCTCCCTCTCCTGCTCCACCCGCAGCCACTTGGACGGCTCCGGGACTGCCTGGGGCAGGTGTGGCGGTCGCGGCCCCTGGGGCTGAGGCAAGGCTGTGGCTTCGCTCGGAGCGGCTGTAGCAGCGGTAGCACTGGGGAGGAAGAGAGAAGATGGCGTCGGAGCTGGAGACCGAGGTGCAGGCCATCGACCGGAGTTTGCTGGAATGTTCGGCTGAGGAGACCGCGGGGGTGAGTGCCGGGACCCGGGTGGGTACGTCCGTCCCTGGCAGGCCGCGCCCCGGGGGAGGAACCGACGCCTGGAAATCCCAGAGTGGCCCGGCCCAGTTGTTACTTGGGGTAACAACTGTGCCGGCCTCGCCTTTTGGGGTAACGACCCGGGAACGCCACCGATCCTGCACTTCTCTTTCCATCTTCAGTAACCCTTAGAGCTGTGCTGTGCACCAGCCACCTTTACGTTCCATTTCTGCCCAGGCAAATCCACAGAACTTCCATTATTCCTCCTTTCCTCCACCCTCCCAGTAAGTCTTCCACACCAGGGCTTTTGCCCTTTATACCATGTCTTGGAAGAGGGGAAAGGAAGAGACGCTTCCTAGTGTTTTTGGTAATTGCCCTACTTTATCTTCCTGATTTTTTTCCCCCTAAAATAGGAGTAGCGCCTTCTCCGCTGAAACATGCTACCCTAACTGAGGCCCTACTTTGTTTCTGGGACCGCCCTAGGCACCAAGGATGCAAACGACACCGCTGTCCCTCATTACCTACTTCAAGTGTTCCCCCACCCCTGACCAGTTTGGTTACTTGATGCATGTGTGGAAAGTTTACTGCGTATGAGAAAGCAGTAGCGGAAGCTGGGAGATTAAAAAAATAATTTCTCTAGGAGTTGAGGGTAGTTGGATAGAGAACAAACGTTATATAACATTGAGAAAGCAGCTTTCAACAAATATTGCATAAGCTAATAACGTGAGAGTTGGTCACAGTATAGTAGGAGCCCCAAACTCAAGCCATTCAAACACAGTATTGTGCCAAAACAGTAATATGAATATGCTAGAAGTAGCAGAGTTGTAAAATGATTAATAAACTCGAGGACATCACTCCCCAGAAAGGACAGGGAACACTTGTCCTTTAGAACAGATTGTCCAGAATGATTATGAATGGACCAAAACAGTTTGGGCCCCATCTCTAAGGCCTCCAATTTAAAAAGCTGCTAGGAAGGGAGTGACACATGAAACAAGTCAGCAATCTGAATGTTATGAACAAAATTTGGGGTGGGGGACGCACCGTGGAGCCCTTGGTCAGTGAGTTGATGAGGGCACTAAAGTCTGGGTGGAAATAATTGACAAGAGTAGAAGTGAGAAACTTAAAGAAGTACGTTCATAAGTCATGAGTCTTTGCTTGTTTTGTTGGATTTTTAAAAATCTGACTTGTTTAGTCTAGGTCTGTTTTCCTTTACTTTCTACTTATTATTGCACAACCTTGGGATTTTCAGCCCCCATCTGCCTTTCATTTATCAAAAAGATTTGAAAATGAAAGTAGTGTTACAAGTAAACAGTGAAATAATAATAATGACAGCCGTTCCCTCTCCATATCCCTTCTAATTGATATTTAAACTGCTTTTTACCTCATGGTACTGTAATTTGTGTAATTTGTTTTCTTCCTCTGAATTTTGTGTCTGTTGGCCCAGTGATACAGAATACATCTTCCATTATCCGTTTTCTATTAATAAAAAAGGTGCAGATTATCAAGTGATTAGAGGTTCTTCAACCTGTTGAGGTTCCTGAGGAAACCAGTTATAAAACTAGTGCTGAAGGCCAATGCTCCTAGTTCTTGTGCAGTGAAATTCTCAAACAGATATGTTGGGAAAAATGAAGGGAAATGCGACAAAACATTATTAATTGAGACTTAATTTGAGTTTGGGAAGATCACAGTCTGGGTTACATTTTACTTTTACACTGTTTACTTTTAAATGGCTTTCTGAACGATAAGATTTAAAAAAACTTAGTCCGAAGGTCAACAAAATTCTTTCAGATAAAGAAGATGCAAACTAATAATAAAATATGTAACTGTAACATGGCCTTACTTTGTAAGGAGTTTACTATCTACAGTTAGAACACCAAACGCTTCAAACTGTTCTTTCAGCTTAGGCTCCAGCCCAGCTCTTTATCACAAATTAAAATGTATTACTGAAATTTTCGCTCAGGTTAAAAGTAAATTTTAGAGAAGATAAACAAGTAGACAAAGCAGTTGTTGCAAGCTTTAGGCTTTTGTTAATTGGTAATTTGTTAGGATCACTTCCATTTAAAATTACCTAATATAAGGCTGGGTGCGATGGCTCACGCCTGTAATCCTAGCACTCTGGGAGGCTGAGGAGGGAGGATCGCTCAAGGTCAGGAGTTCGAAACCAGCCTGGGCAAGAGCGAGACCCCGTCTTTACTAAAAAATAGAAAGAAATGAATTGGCCAACTAAAAGCATATAGAAAAAATTAGCCGGGCATGGTGGTGTGTGCCTGTAGTCCCAGCTACTTGGGAGGCTGAGGCAGAAGAATTGCTTGAGCCCAGGACTTTGAGGTTGCTGTGAGCTAGGCTGATGCCACGGCACTTTAGCCAGGGCAACAGAGTGAGACTCTGTCTCAAATAAATAAATAAATAAATAAAATTACCTAATGTAATTATCTTTACCATATTTTATTTATACACTGCTTTTCTTATTTTTATTATGAGAAGGAAGGACTTTTTGTGACCCCATCCATTTCAACTAGTATGTCTCACAAAAGCATCTAAGCTGACTCTTTAATAATTGTAAGTTTAGGATATTACATTAGCCCTTTCTTCTCAAGTCTCTTTTTCGTGGTAGAATTGATTCCACGAGTATGATTTTCCCAATATTTCTTGACTCTATCTATTTCATACATTTCATACTATATATGGTTATGATATGTTCCAGTGGGTGATTATGATCTAAGAAATACATACATTGTTTTTCCCCAAATATAAAATAAATAAAAATTTGTTGTAGAAGTTTTGTGTAGAGTTTTATGTCTGTGTTGGTTTGTTTTGCATTACATTTTAAAACAGTTTTATTGAGATATAACTCATGTACTGTATAATTCAATTCAGTGGTTTTTAGTGTATTCACAGAGTTGTACAACCATCACCACAATCAATTTTAGGACATTTTCATTACCCCCAAAAAGAAATCCTGTACCCATTAGCAGTCACTTCCCATTTTCTCCCCTAAACTCCCAAACTCTAAGTAACTATGAATCTATTTTTGTCTCCATACATTTGCCTATTCTGGATTTTCATATAAACAGAGTCTAATACGTTGTCATTTGTGAGTGGCGTCTTTCTTTTAGCATAACATTTTCAAGATTCATCTATGTTATTTTAATAGTATGTACAAATTGAGTATCCCTTATCTGAAATGCTTGGGACTAGAAGTGTTTTGGATTTTGGATTTTTTTGGATGTTGAAATATTTGCAGTTGTACCAATTAAGCATCCCTAATCTGAAATCCAAAATGCTCCAATGAGCATTTCCTGTTCGTCCTTTTTTTTTTTTTTTTTTGAGAGTGTGTCTCCCTCTGTTGCTGTGGTTGGAGTGCAGTTGCATCATCATAGCTCCCTGGAACTCAAACTCCTGGGCTCAAGCAATCCTCTTGCCTCAGCCTCCTGAGTAGCTGGGACTATAGGCACATGCCACCACGCTGAGCTAATTTTTATATTTTTTGTAGAGACCTGGTCTCGCTAATTCCCAGGTTGTTTTTGAACTCCTGGCCTCACGCAAAATCTTCAGCCTTGGGCACTTCATTCTTTTTTATTGCCAAATGATATTCCATTGTATGGATATACCTCATTTAATTTATCCATTCGTGAGTTGAATGAGGATATTTGGCTTGTTTCCACTTTCTGGGTATTATGAATCATGCTGCTATGAACATTCATGTACAAATTTTTGTGTGGACATATGTTTTTATTTCTCTTGGGTATATACCTGGAGGTGGAAATTCTGGGTCATATGTTAACTCCTTTGAGGAACTGCCAGACTTTTCCAAAGCAGCTGCATCATTTTACATTCCTATCAGCAGTGATGAGGGTTCCAGTTTCTCCACATCCCTGCCAACACTTGTTATTGCCTGTGTTTTTGATTATAGCCATTCTGTTGAGTGTGAAGTGCTTTCTCATTGTGGTTTTGATTTGCATTTCCCTCATGACTCATGATGTTGAACATCTTTTCATGAACGTATTGACCATTTGTATATCTTCTTTTTTTTTTTGAGATAGAGTCTTACTCTGTTGCCCGGGCAAGAATGCCGTGGCATCAACCTAGCTCACAGCAACCTCAAACTCCTGGGCTCAAGCGATCCTCCTGCCTCAGCCTCCCAGGTAGCTGGGACTAGAGGCATGTGCCACCATGCCCTGCTAATTTTTTTAATATATATATATCTTTAGTTGTCCAGCTACTTTCTTTCTATTTATTAGTAGAGACGGGGCCTCACTCTTGCTCAGGCTGGTCTCAAACTCCTGAACTCAAACAATCCACCCACCTCGGCCTCCCAGGGTGCTAGGATTACAGGCATGAGCCACCACCCCTGGCCCATTTGTATATCTTCTTTGCCAATTTTTAATTAGGCTTTTTTCTATTGGGTTTCTATGTTATTTTTATTTGTAAGTGCTTTCCTTCATTTGTAGAGCTCTTAATATAATTTGTTTAAATTTTTTCTCTATATAGTCCTGAAAACTCCTTTGAGCGCTAGTGATTGTTTTATGATTAACTTACATGTTGCTTATCCTTGTTTGAAAGCAAAACCAAATGTGGTTAAAGGATACAATTTTAATTTGGTATAGAATAATAATCAGATATAGTAATAAAAGGCTAACCTCTAGGGAGTCTTTCATTTTTATGTTCATTGTATAATACCAGCTTTCTATTCCAAGCCTTCAATTTAGCATTCAGTAAAAGGAAAGCTCCAGGAACATTGTCATAACATGTTTACTTTAGAGGAATGAGTTGACAGTTTCTTTACTTCCCTTAGGAGGGACTTACTAATAAGATAGTGAATGTTTATTACTCTCTTGTGCACATACATGTCAGCTACAAGTGTCTGAAATAAGGACAAATTTAAATGTAACCAAAGTAGAAATCTCAGTAATTTTTTGTGTTGAAGAAACAGTTAATTAGCATATGTTAGTGAGAACTAATATGAAAAGCTGTAGATTTTATTATTTTGAGAACTTAATATTAAGTATGTAAGTTTAATAAGGTTAAAGTGCCTGTGATAAAGTTAGGTGGTTTTGAATTTTTCATATAATTGTATTAAACTTTTTAAAGATGAGGAACATATATGCTTGCCTTTCCTGAACCAGATTTTTATGTCTTGTTAATAATTTATAATATTTAATAAAACAATATTTAGAATGAAATACTTGTTTTACTAATAATGTTTTATATAAGGTGATTGATTTCTTTTTCTTAATCAGAGGTGATACTAGCTTCTGAATTTTTTATTGAGAAATCTATGAACAGATTTGACCTGTCTATTGTTAGAACCACAAGACTACATAATTTCTTTTAGAAAGCATCTTTTCTAAAGAAACCTTTTATTCTCTCTGGATTAAAATTGTGCAAAAGTGAAGTTTTAGGAGAAATGGGAACATAAAATATGAGAAAAACAAAAGTTGCTTTTTAAATAAAACCTATCATGTTATGTAAATTAAAATAGTCTGAAGCACTTCACTTTCTAGGATCTTAAAGGTAAATTATTTTGGTCTTATTGGTTAATTTTTCATTCATAAAGAGTAAATTGATTAGGATAATTTGACTACTTTCATTGAAATTTTGGTTTGCTGACAATGGGTTAAAACTGGACATTGTGGCTGGGTGTGGTGGCTCACACTTGTAATCCTAGCATTTTGCAAGGCTGAGGCAGGAGGATTGCTTGAGGCCAGAAGTTTGAGACAAGCCTGGTCAAAATGGCAAGACCTGTCTCTGGAAAAAAAAAATTAGCCAGGTGTGGTGGTGCACCCCTGTAGTCCTAGCTACTTGGTAGGCTGAGGTAGGAAGATCACCTGAGCCCAGGAGTTTGAGGCTGCAGTGAGCTATGATCACCTGGGCAGCAGAATGAGACCTTGTCTTAAAAAAAAAAGTCTTTTAGCTTAAAGAAGATTCTAGTTTGCTTGTTGATAACTCTTTGCTTTTACTTTTTAAAAAAAACTTGTCCTTTTTATAATTACCAAGTTTAAAGTATATGTGTATGTATATAACATTGTGATTTAGAGTCACTCTCTAAAGGAACAGAATCCTTAAAACTTGTAGGGTTGTCCCCCAAGAAATGCTGTTGTTTTAAAAGTAATTTAGTCTCTTTCCTATTTACATAAAGGACACACAACCAAGGTAGTAATGTATAGAAAATACAGTTTCACCTTAGAGATGAAAACGCTTTCACTGTTTTCAGTTATAAGCTTCCATCTAGTCTCTTAACTTACGAAAAAAATTTTACATTTTTAGTAAAAGTTTTTTGAAAACATGGAATTGACTAGAAAGTTAGTATATACTACCTCATGAATATTTAAAATCTCTTTGTTATTTTTAGAAGGAGGGAAGTGGGTTGAAGAATGTACAAGTAATAACCAACATGAAGACCTTATGTTGACTTATTACAATGTTAGATATCATTTGAACATACCATTTTTGTTTTTTTAAACACAGACGTAACTGGAGCTTTGGTTGTAATCTGTAAATAAACCTTAGATTTATGAGTTAGCAGTTCAGTTAACTGCATTGTAGTAGATATGAGTCATTTTATTTCATGTTTCTGAATTTTTAAATTTTTATTTTACTTAGAGCCAAAATGACTTGTGATTACACAAAGAAGTGTGTAGAACAAATAAACACATAAAGTTGGCAGAGGAGGCAGGAATGAATGAGAGAATAAAGGGAAAAGACTTAAGACTTAAGGAAATAGAAAGGGAAAAGGAAGGGGGTGGTTTGAAGGATGCCTTATCTAGGGCTTATTTGGTTTCGTTTTTTAGAGACTGATATCTGATCCATGCTGCAGGCTTAGATCTCCTTTATCTCTGCTTTCATTAAAGTCACATTGAGTATCTCTGGAGTGTCAATGTTATGTGACAGTAAGTAGTATATAAACAAATTTATAGTCACTTAACAGTTCACTTAACAGATTTTACTAAATGCTTGCTGAGGCCAGGTTCTGTTTTAGACCTGGGAATATGGGAAAGAGGGGTAGGGGTAGGGAATGGGCTGAGAAAGCATTTTAGAAAAAGTGAAACATAATTTGAAATCTGAAGAATGAGTGGAAAATAGCTTTGTAAAGCAGAGAGAGGAGTAATACAGATCTTAGGAGGAGAAGACTGAAGAGTCCATAAAGACAAAGGACCTCAAAAGCCTTATCAGGTACTTAATCCTAAATGTAATGGGAAGCTGAATGACATGATTAAGTTGGCATTTTGCAAAAATCACTCTGGTAGTAAAGTTGGAAAATGGATTGCAGAGGGGCAAGTCTAATGGGGACACCAGTTAGGGCATTGTTGCACTAATCCTGGTGATGGGAGTGAGGAGTTTGGACTAAGGTAGTGGAGGTAATGGCTATGGAGACAGAAATGGATGGATTCTGGAGATATTTAGGAAGCCTACCAGACAAGACATGATGATTGATTGGATGTTGGGGTGAGGAAGAAGAAAGCTTTTCAGGTTTTCTGGTGTGGATACCGAGGTAGAGCTGAAATAGGGAAATGGGGAGAATAACAGATTTTGGTGGAGGGTGTGGACAAGATCATGAGTTCGGTTTTGGATGTATTGAGATGGTGCCTATGAGATATCTAAGTGCAATTTTAATAAGTAATTGAACATAAAGGCTTTTAGAGGGTCAGAGAAAAGTAGCATTTGTTTTTAGTAGGGGGAGCACAAGGAAAAGGACTTACAGAGAGAGGTTGATCAGGGAAAGAAGGCATAATTGATAGAACAAGTCTCTTTTGGACTGACATATACATAAAAGAGTGGTATTTAAACTCATTTATCAATCAGTGAGAAACATAACTATTGTATTGACTGTTCATGTACACTGCATGCTCTTCCTGTGGACAAACTGGCATGAGAATCCATATCACACATTTGAGCAAAGCATTAGAAAGGAATTCAGATAAGCTCAGTGGCTAGTGTCTTATGTAATGATTTCTTGTACTGTCTATAGAAGGTTGCTTTAGGACTAACTTTGACGAGGGGACTTGTTTCATTTTAATTTTACTTATACTTTAAAGTAGAATTCTAAAATAGTTGATATTTTAATAGATTAAAACTATTTTTTTCTTTTTTCTTTTTTAAAGAAATGGCTGCAAGCAACTGACCTCACTAGAGAAGTGTACCAGCATTTAGCCTACTATGTACCCAAAATCTACTGCCGAGGTCCCAACCCTTTTCCACAGAAAGAAGACATGCTGGCACAGCATGTTTTGTTGGGACCGATGGAATGGTACCTTTGTGGTGAAGATCCTGCATTTGGATTTCCAAAACTTGAACAAGCAAACAAACCTTCTCATCTTTGTGGTCGTGTTTTTAAAGTAGGAGAACCTACATACTCTTGCAGGTAAAATATTATAATTTTCTTTCTAAAAGCCTCTTGTTTTTACTTGACTTCTTTTTCCACCTGAAACCTTCTGAAATATATATATTTAAAAAGTCCATACCAAATATATACCATTTAGTAAATGATTATAAAATGAACATTCATGTAATTATTTTCCAGATCAAGAAATAGATCGTCAGCAGCATTCTAGAAGCCCACTGTGTGTCTGTTTGCTTTCTTTCTCCTTCATAATTAGCTGCTATCTTGACTCTTGCAATAATCATATTCTTTTCTTGATATTTTTTTTCATTACAGTGATTCTTTTTGATGTTCATAATGTCCCAAATTTGGCTAGTGGGAGCCCCATCATACTGGCTTCTTTTTCCTTTTCATGTGCCTTCATTAGTTTTTGGGTGCTTCTTTCCTTTCTGACACAAGAAGATGTCCACAGCTCACTTAGTACTCTGACCCATACGTAGAATCAGCTATTTCTCCAGGGATTTTCTTTTTAGTTGGGAATGGTAGTTAGAAAGCAAGAACTGGGTGCTATATATGTATTTATTCCTACTGGAAGGCCTGTTTTTTTCTTGGTGAAAATTGAGTATACAAGAGTATAAGATGGAGAGTGAAGGGCCCTGTCCCCTTTTTGACTATCCATTCCTATTTCCCAGAATTAATCATTGTTAACATATTCTCATGTATCCTTCTGGAAATTTTGTTTGCATACATAAGCCAATATATTAATATATGGGTATCTTAAACATACATCTAATTGTACATACATACAAATGGGAATATGTTACATAAACTGGGCTGAATTTTCCTTTCTCTATTTAACCAAAGCTTGGCATCTTTTCATATCAGCTTAGTAGCTACATAATATTTCATGCATGGATGTCCTGTTGATGGAGGCATTAACTTTTTTTTCCCTTAAAACTTTTTCCTATGAAATTTAAATTTGATAAGGTACTTTTTTTTGGTGAAGGCCCCTGCCTGTCTACAGTAGTTTTTCTTTATCAGCATGGTTAGAATATCAATCAAGATCATTTTATATATTGAAAGACTATTAAGTCTAGTTTTTTCTTTGTTATTACAAAAACCTCTGAGTATTTTATTGATGGTTGGAGCAATAGCTATAGAACCTCATGATTTATAAGCAGATTGAAATTCAGTTGTTCCAATAATGTCTTTTGTACCAAAAGGATCTAGTTCCAAATCATGCATTTGTATGTCTTATCTTTTAATCTTCAATCTGGAACATTTTCTCAGTTTTTCTGTGACTTTCATGATCTTGACACTTTTGAAGATTACGGACCAATTATTTTGTAATTGTTCCTCAATTTCGGTTTGTCTGATACTCATGATTAGATTCAAGTTGCATCTGCTGTAGGATTACCACAGAAGTCATGTGTTTCAACTCTATCATGTGGCATATGATTTTCATTTATTCTATACCTAGTCATTCTTCTCCCCTACATAATCAATCTATCATGTGGCATATGATTTTCATTTGTTCTATAACTAGGCATTCTTCTCCCCTACACAATCAATAAGTATTTTGTGGGGAAGTACTTTGAGACTATTAAATATCCTCTTCTTTATCAAACTTTTTATTTTATTTATGTATATTAGTATCTATTCCTAGAGTCACATTATTCTCATGCTCAAATTGTCCTAGATTTGGCCCATAGGAGCCCCTTCAAGCTGTCTTTATTCTTTTTCATATCCCCATCATTATTTGAACACTTCCTTTCGTCTGGTACAAGATATCCCAGGTACATCTTGGGCTTTTCTCCGCCCTGCCCTTGAAATCAACCATTTTGCCAAAGAGCTTCTATATTTATTTTATATTTATCTATATAAACACATTGAAATAGATACTAAAAATCACACATTTGTAGTGATCTCTCTAGTTCCAATCTAACACCAAGGTTTTTTTCCTACTTTTATTCCTTTGCATATTTGTAACTCTTCTCTGACAGGAGGAGACTTGATTCTCATTATCCTTAAGATACAGACTTATTTGAGCATTCCCATGTTTGCAACCATTCTTTTGGTTGAAGAAATCAAAGTTTAGAAATTTAATTTTTTTGAGGAATCTGGTCCAAACTTGGGCCTTAGTAGGATCTTTAGATATAAAATATCTCCCCCTACCTCAGATTACTTGTCTGCCGAGTCTACTTTTGGTTATAACAGGATAACTGGTACTGAACCAGCTCCTCCCCCACTATAAACATTCATAAAACCAGATGAAAGACATGAGGGCAACTATTGAACAAGTGAACAATAGGCAGCACAATATCGCAATAACTAAGAGAAAGGAAATTCATGAAGTGAGCCCCAGAATGGCTCAGGTAAGTCACTTAACCACTCTGAGCCTCAGTTTCCTCAAGATGTTGATTGTCTTAGAGGTTTATGGAAGGATTAAACATGATCACACATAAAATGATTAGTATTAAATCATTTGGTGCCTAGAAGGTGCTCAACAAACATAAAACCATGCATTTATGTATATGGTAGTGACTTTCATTGGTTAAAATAAATGTGGGACTTCCACTTCAACAGTGAATTGGGGGTAATACTATTAATAGTGTGATTGTTATCTGAAATTGGCTAACCTTGAGGTTAAGGGCACAATCTTCCACAAGACTGTCCTCACTTCAATTACAGTTGCAAGTTTGGAGATCCCCAGGGCTACCCTCATTTCTGATCATCTGGTTACAAATTCAGACATCTCCATAAACTACATTAGTTTGGGTAATTAATTCACTAGAAAAACTCAGAAAAAAGCTATACAGTCATCCCTTGGTATCCGAGGAGGCATCAATTCCAAGACCTTCCTTAGATATCACAGAAATCACTTCCTTTTTGTAGAATGGTGTGGTATTTGCTTTTAACCTACACACATCCCCCCGTGTGCTTTAAATCATCTCTAGATTACTTATAACACCTAATATGATGTAAATGCTATGTAAGTAGTTGTTATACTGTATTGTTAGGGAATAATGACAAGAAAAAAGTCTGCATATTCAGTATGGATGCAGCTATCCATTTTTTTTTCTCAGGTATTTTCAGTCTGCAATTGGTTGAATCTGTTGAGGTGGAACCCACAGATATGGAGGGCCAACTGTACTTACAGTTTTATCGTAGCAAAAGGGTACAAATCAGACCAAGCCAAAGGGAAGAGACACATAGGACAAGAGTTGCAAATGGGAGGTTTCCATTGTCCTCAGGGACACAGTACTGTCCTCAGGGACACAGTACCCTCCTGGCACATTTTGATATGTGACAGCATACACAATATTGCCAACAGGGAAGATCACCCAAGTTTTAATGTCCAGAGTTTTTATTCGGGTCTCATTATGCAGGATTGATTGATTAAATCAGTGCCTATATGATTCAATCTTCAGCTCCCCTTTCCTTCCCAGAGGCTGGGCTGGTATTACGTGGCTCAAAGCCCAAATCCTCTAATCGTACCATTCAGCCCCCACTTTGTCATTTCTTTAGCCTAAACTATCAGATGTGGGGGTGTGGGTGAGGATAACAAAGACACTCCTATCACATAATAATTCTGAGGGTTTAGAAATGACCTCCCAAGAACCAGGGACAATGACCAGCCAAATTATTTATTACAGTGTTGTAAGACAGTAAATGAGATCCTTTGTGTAGTGCTTTACACAATACTTGGTACATAGTAACCTCATAGTAAATGCTGGGTGCTGAGGATGAATATCTCATGTTAAAAGTAGGTGTTCCCATGAAACCCAGTGCCCTGGTAAAATGAATCTGTCATTTGGAAAGATGAAATATGGTTATTGGAATTATGAGAAGTTTCTAAACTAAACGCATCCAGGTAAAGGTGACTGGTATCTGTAGTGTGGAGGGTTTCTTTAACTAGAAAAAAATGATACTGAAAGAGTGTTTTATGTATAGTACTTAGGAAAAGGATTTGTGAAGGGAATAGGTTAGTTTTCCTGTGGAGAGTTATTTGTTCATAGTTTTGAAAATTGTGTAGGTCACAAATTACTTTTCTGTAGTCTCTGTGATGTCAGAAATAGCTATCTGTGTTTACAGATAGTAAGCTAATTTTTATGATATTTGTCTATACTGTGTTCTCTGTTAGGAAAAGAGTAGTCAAACAGCACTTGTTATTCATTAGTAAATAGAGGTAGTTTTACAGTACGAAAATCTTAGAAACAAATCTTAGTGTCGATTCTGATCCTAACTGTGTGTATTTTGACATTTGATAACCATTAAGCAAAATAATAGAATATGAAACCATTCTTTAGTGTGTGGCTTAAATTTTGAGTTTAACACTTCTGTTAGAGATAGAGAACTGATACTTGGTTCCACTGTTTTCTTTGTATAGTTGAGAACATTCTTTTTTAACTTTTAAAAACTTAACTGTGTGAATGTTATAGATAACCAGAAGTTGGAGTGGGAGGGTTATGCCGTCATCATTTAGGAATATTTTTATCCTGTGTTTCCAGATAGTACTTTATGATACTTTATTATAAACTATTAAACAATTTTGCTTAGGTTTAATTTTTTTGTTTTCACTCTGATTTTTTATTGGCACCTAATAATTGTACATACTATGGGGTACATGCGATATTTTAATACATACATGCAATATGTAATGCTCAAATCAGGATAATTAAGGTATTCCTCACCTGAAACATTTCCCTTTTCTTTGTATTGGGGTGTTTTAACTCTGATTCTGTTGGTTATGACAAAAGAGATTATGCTAAAAATAACAACCCTAAAATCTCAAAGACTTTAAATACACCGAGATATATTTGTTACTCAGACTGTGTGACCAATTCAGATGAGTGGGGCAATGAGTAGAGGGTTCTGCTCAGGTAGTTTCTTAACACCACCATCTTATGTCTCCATAAACTTAGCATAATGCTCTGAGAGTTCACTGCAACAAGGGCAGAATAGAGCTGCATGGTCTTGCCCAGCAAATAAATGATCTGGCTCAGAACTGATGACCTTGCCCACATCTCATTAGTCAAAACTAGTCATGAGGGTTCTGTCCAGATGCAAAACAGGACAGGAAAGTATAATTCTCTCCTGTGTGTCTGGAAGAGATGCAAACTTGCATGTGGATGAGCACTAGAAGTGTCTTTAGCAATGATTTTTTACAGTTTTTTAGGGTTATTTTTTCTACCTGAGTTGTTAGGATAAAACGAGGTAATGTATTAATATATATGTAATTACGTATTACATATACATATGTATTATATATTATAATATAATATATAATACAATAATATATAATATAATACAATAATACAATATAATACATATTATATATGTATTATATGTAAATCATATAGGGAACTATAAAGTATTATATTTATGTGTTGAGTTTTTTAAAACCAATACTCTTCTTCAGATAAGATACTGAACCATGAGTAATATCTCAAGCAAAGGGGTGTAGATAGTTCTATTCCTTTTCTGTCTGGGAATAGTAAAACTCTAATATGAAAGACCTTATTTTCAGTGAGAAGAGTTGTTCAGTTTCTTGCTTTTTAAAAAACTCGAGGCCGGGCGCGGTGGCTCACGCCTGTAATCCTAGCACTCTGGGAGGCTGAGGCGGGTGGATCGCTCAGGGTCAGGAGTTCCAGACCAGCCTGAGCAAGAACAAGACCTCGTCTCTACTAAAAATAGAAAGAAATTAATTGGACAACTGAAAGTATATAGAAAAAATTAGCCAGGCATGGTAGCGCATGCCTGTAGTCCCAGCTACTCGGGAGGCTGAGGCAGGAGGATCACTTGAGCCCAGGAGTTTGAGGTTGCTGTGAGCGAGGCTGACGCCATGGCACTCTAGCCCGGGCAACAGAATAAGACTCTGTCTCAAAAAAATAAAATAAAAAATAAAAAACTCGAAGTCTTGATCTCTTTTCAGCAGGATTCCATTTTAAAGCTGTTTCTTTGTAACGTGAATAGTCCAGAGATTGAAATCAATGTTGTGTTAGTTTTAAAAACATTAGTTATTTCTAATTATGGACAGTAATACACGAATAAAGTTATATGTTGTAATTGTGGCTTACTTTTTTCATGTAACAATTTGTCTTGGAGATCTTTCCATGTTAGTATGTATAAATCTACCTAATTCTTTAAAAGTGCTATGTTTCCACAGTAAGGACAGGCCGTACATAATTCATTTGATGACCTATTAATGAAATTAGAAATTTCATTAGAGTTTCTAGGGTATTTTTCTATAGCAAACAATGCTGCAAAGAACATCCTGTATGTGTTTGTATACAATCTGTATACCTTTCAGGATTTTTCAGGGTAGAATTCTAGAAGTAGAATTCTAATGCTGTATGATATTACTGTGACCTTCAATATAATTGACTTTCCCTTGTGTATACTGTTATCTCTGACCTCAGAAAATGACAGGGGCTGAATAGTTGATATCCCAGATAATTTGGATTTCTGTGGTTGTCTAAAATAAGTTATATATTCTTGGTTTGGAGATTTGTGATCATTTTTATTTATTCTGTACCAATTTGGTGCAGGATCAAACATAAGTACATAATAGGCTACATGTCAACTTTATATGTAAGCCGCCTTTTTCTAGATGTTAGGAAAAAGTAGAACCAGAGACACTTTGGGGTAATCCATTGAAGTAAGAAACTCAAATTTATATTACCAAAATTTTTTTCTTGGTACTCTATTTGAGTTTTGCGTTTTCTTTTTTTTTTTTTGTAAGGGAAAATTGACATATATCTAAAGGCACAAATCTTAGTTGTACATTTTTGACAGTAGTTAGCCTCATATAACTCATACACTATCAAGATAGAGAACGTTTCCATCACAGTAGAAATTTCCTTGTTATCAGCTTCAGCCCCCGAGGTAACCACTATGCTGATATTTTCGCCTTAAATTACTTCTGCTGGTTCTAGAACTTATAAAAATAAAATTGTACTGTTTTTTGTGCCTGGCTTCTTTCACTGAGCATGATCTCTATCAGATTTTTCCATGATGTTATTAGAAGTTGACTCCATTTTTATTGCTGAGTATATACCATTGTATGAATGTACCACAGTTGCCCACAATCCATTGTCCTGTTGATGAACATTTGGGTTGTTTTTAGTGTTTTAGCTATTGTGAATAAAGCTTCTATGACTTTTTTCTTTTTTAAATATGCAACACATTAAAATAATAGGCATTATTCTGTACTTAGCCACATTTTAATGTGTTATACATACCAAATAACAAGAATCCTACACTATTAAAAATCTGCAGCTTTTTATGACAAATTTTTGGAATATTAAGACTCCATAAGATAAGCCTTTAAGACTGTAATCTAATACAGTGAACACCCTTACCTGACAGATTAGTTGTAGGCTATTATCATTTTTATACAAGTCTTTTTGTGGACATATGTTTTAATTTTGCTTGAATGAATCCCTAGGAGTGGGATTTCTGGGTCAAAGGGCAGGTATATGTTGAACTTCATCAGATACTGCCAAAACTTTTTCCAAAATGATTTTACATTCTCACCTGTGATGTATTAATATGAAAAGTTCCTGTTGCTCCATATCCTCACCAACAGTTGATGTTGTCAGTCTTTTTAATTTAGCCATTCTATATAGTGGTATCTCATATGGTCTTAATTTTCCTTAATGACTAATGATGTTGGTGCAATTTTACATGTGCTTGTTGTCCATTCATCTAACTTCTGTGGTGAAGTTATTGTTCAGGTCTTTGTCCATTTTTTTATTGGATCATTTATTTACTATTGAGTTTTGGAGTTCTTTATAATATTCTGGATACAAATCCTTTATCAGACATGTTTTGTAACTATTTTCTCACATTCTGTGACTTACATGGTTTCTTTTAATGACAAGTTTTTAATGTTGATGATGTCCAATTTACCAATTTTTTTTATTTTATGATTATTGTTCCTGTGTCCAAGAAATCTCTGCCTTCTCTCAGATGGCAAAAATATTCTCTATGTTTTCTTTTGTAAACTTTGAAATTTTAAGTCTGGATTTATGATCTGTCTCAAGCTAGTTTTTTAAATATGGCCCAAGGTGTAGGGGTTAAGCTTTCATTTCTTTACATGTGGATACCCAGTTGTTCCAGCACCATTTGTTACTCCCCATTGAATTGCTTTGTTACCTTGTCAGAAATCATTTGACTATAGAGCGTGAGTCCATTTCTGAACACTCTAATCTAGACCATTCATTGACATGGCTATTCTATGCCAAAAACCACATTACCTTGATTACTGTAGCTTTATAGTCGGTCATGAACTGACTAGTTAAGTCTTCCATATTTGTTCCTTTAGTTTTGTTTGTTTTGTCTACTTCATGTCCTTGGCATTTTATTGATTTTAGAATTAATTTGTCAATTTTTATTTTTAAGAAAGGCTGATGAGAGTATGATTAGGATTGCATGAATCTGTAGATCAATTTTGGACAAATTGATATTTTAACAATACTGAGTTTTCTTTTTTTTTTTTTTTTTTTTGAGACAGAGTCTTACTTTGTTGCCCAGGCTAGGGTGAGTGCCGTGGCATCAGCCTAGCTCACAGCAACCTCAAGCTCCTGGGCTCAAGCAATCCTTCTGCCTCAGCCTCCCGAGTAGCTGGGACTACAGGCACGCGCCACCATGCCCGGCTAATTTTTTCTATATATTTTAGTTGGCCGATTAATGTATTTCTATTTTTAGTAGAGACGGGGTCTCGCTCTTGGTCAGGCTGGTTTCGAACTCCTGACCTTGAGCTATCCACCCGCCTCGGCCTCCCAGAGTGCTAGGATTACAGGCGTGAGCCACCGCGCCCGGCCAATACTGAGTTTTCTAATCCATGAACATTTTATATCTCTCCATTTATTAAGGTCTTCCTAAGTATTTTATGGTACTATTATAAATTGAATTTTTTTCTTAATTTTAGTTTTCATTTATTTTCTGCTGGTATGAAGAAATACAACTGGTTTCTGATATAAACTCGTACCCTGTGACGTTCCTTGCTAAATTCACTTATTATAGTAGTTTTTATTTTTTGTTTCTTAGGATTTTTGTATGTCCTTTGTGAATAGGAACAGTTTTACTTCTTCCTTTCCACTCTTTTTGCCTTTTCCTTTGTGTGCCTTATTGCTGTAGTGAAAGTGGACATTCTTGTCTTGTTCCCAACCTTAGGCAGAAATTCAGTCTTTCATTATTAAGTGTGATTTTAGGTATAATTTTTTCATACATACCCTTTATCTCATTGAGGAAGTTCCTTTCTATTTCTTGTTTGCCCAGTTTTTTTTAAATATCATAAATGACTTGCATATTGTCAAGTACTTTTCCTACATCTATTGAGATGATCATAGTTTTTCTTTTTTATTCTATTAGTATGGCTGGCTGCATTGATTGATTTTTCAAGTATTTTTTATTACTGGGATAAACTCCACTTTGTTATGAATTATTATATATTGCTAGATTCAATTTGTTAATGTTGTATTCAAGGGTTTTTATGTCTGTGTTCTATAAAATATACCAATCTGGAATTTTCTTATCTTTGTCTGGTTTTGGTTATCAGGGCTTATCAGCTTTATGCTGGCCTTATAAAATGAACTGGAAAATATTCCTTCTTAATGTATTTTCTGAAGAATTTGTGTAAAATTGGTATGACTTTTCCTTTAATATTTGATAGAATATTCTAGTAAAATAAACCATTAAGGCCTGGGGTTTTTTTTCAAGGAAGTTTTTGTTAACAATTCAGTTTCTTTGATATTTATTAGGGTTACCCATAACTTTATTTCGTCTTGTGTTTCGTCAGTTTAGGTATTATGTATTTTTCAAAGGATATGTTTCATCATATGTCAAATTTATTGACATAAAATTATGCATAATATTTCCTTATGCTTTTGAGGTTTGTGGTATCTAGAGTAATGTCTCTTTTATTCCTGATAATAGTAATTTGTGTTTTCTCTATTGAATCAATTTATTTTTATTTTTTTAAAGACAAGGTCTTGCTCTGTTATCCAGACTGGAATGCAGTGATGTGATCATAGTTCACTGTAGCCTCAAAGTCCTGGACTCAAGCTATCCTCCTCCCTCAGCCTTTCCAGTAGCTAGGACTATAGGTGCATGCCACCACACCTGCCTGATTTTTAAAAAATTTTTTGTGGAGACAGGGTTTCGCTGTGTTGCCCAGTCTGGTCTCAAAACTCCTGGCCTCAAGCGATCCTCTTGCCTCGGCCTCCCAAAGTGATGGGATTACAGGTGTGAGCCGCTGCACCCACCCCCAGTCTGGTCTTGAACTCCTCACTTCCTAAAGTGCTGAGATTACATGCGTGAGCCACCACATCCAGCAGAATATGTATTCTTTCAAGTACATACAGAACAGTTGCAAATTAATCTGCTTGGTGATGGCATGAGGATGGACATACAGATGAGTGGAACAGAATCAAGAGAAGTAAACCTTTATATTTATGGTCAACTGATTTTTATTTTTTTATTTATTTATTTATTTTTTTTTTTTTGAGACAGAGTCTCACTTTGTTGCCCCGGTTAGAGTGCCGTGGCGTCAGCCTAGCTCACAGCAACCTCAAACTCCTGGGCTCAAGCGATCCTTCTACCTCAGCCTCCCAAGCAGCTGGGACTACAGGCATGCGCCACCATGCCCGGCTAATTTTTTCTATATATTTTTAGCTGTCCAAATAACTTCTTTCTATTTTTGGTAAAGACGGGGTCTCGCTCTTGCTCAGGCTGGTCTTGAACTCCTGAGCTCAAATGATCCACCCGCCTCGGCCTCCCAAAGTGCTAGGATTACAGGCGTGAGCCACCGCGCCCGGCCGGTCAACTGATTTTTTAAAAAAATTTTTTTAAGACTATTCAAGTATAGTAGTGAGAAGAAGGAGGAACTAACTGTGAACAATGGATTCAGATAACTCAATACCTTCAAACCAGCCTCTGGTCAACAGATTTATGACTAGAGTACCAAGACATTTCAAAAGGGAAAGAGTATTTTCAACAGATGGTGCTGGAACAATTGGATACTTAGATTGAAAAGAAGGAAATTGGACCTCTACTTCATACCATATGCAAAAATTAACTCAAAATGGATCAAAAACCTAAATGTAAGAGATGAAACTATAAAACTCTTAGAAGAAAACAGATGTAAAACTTTGTGACCCTAGATTGGGCAGCAGATTCTTAGATATGATGTCAAAAGCCCAAGCAACCATAGGAAAAAAACCAAAACACAAATAAATTGGATTTCATTAAAATAAAAACTTTTGTGCCTCAGAGGATACTATCAAGAATGTGAGGCTAGATGCAGTGGCTCACATCAGTATTCCCAGCATTTTAAGAGGCTAAGACAGGAGGACTGCTTGAGGCTAGTAGTTTGAGGCCAGCCTGGGCAACAGAGCAAGGACCTTGTGTTTACAAAAAAATTTAAAAATTAACCGGACACAATGATGCACAGATGTAGTCCCAGCTACTTGGGAGGCTGAGGCAGAAGGATCACTTGAGCCCAGGAGTTCGAGGTTATAGTGAGCTATGATCGGGGGCAATGCACTTCATCCTGGGTAACAGAGTGAGACCCTGTTTCTTAAAAAAAAGAAGAAAAGAATAAAAACAGCTCTCAAAATCAAATAACATTTGCAAATTATGTATCTATTAAAGTATTAGTATCCGGAATATATAAGGAACTCTTAAAACTCAGCAACAGAAAGACAATCTAATTTAGAAATGGGCAAAGGATTTGAATAGACAGATGGCCAAAGAAGATATACAAATGACCAATAAACACATGAAAAGATGCTCTACATCATTAATCATTAGGAAAATGCAAGTCAAAACCACAATACTACTTCAACCAATTAGGATGGCTATAATCAAAAAGGCAGGCAATACAAGTGTTGACAAGGATGTTGAGAAATTGGAACCCTTCCAACACTGGTGATGGGAATGTAAAAATGATGCAGCTGCTTTGATAAACAGTCTGGCAATTCTTCAAAATGTTAACTATAGAATTACCTTATGACTCAGGAATTCCACTTTAGGTGTATACCCCAGAGAATTGAAAACAGGTATTCAAACAAAAACTTATGAATGTTCATAGCAGCATTATTCACAATTGCCAAAAGGTGGAAACAGCCAACATGTCCATGAACTGATGAATCAATAAATAAAAATGTCATATATCCATATAGTAGAATATTATTCAGCCATAAAAAGGAATGAAATACTGATACATGCTACAACATGGATGAACCTTGAGAACAAAGTTCTAAGTGAAAGAAGTGGCTAAGGGAAAGAAACCAGTTACATAAAGTCATATATTATATGATTCCATTTATATGAAATGTCCAGCAAATCCATAGAGATAGAAGGGTAGAATAGTGGTTGTCAGGAGTGTGGGTGGAGAGTCGAGGAGGAGGAAATAGGGGAATTATTGCTAATAGGTTAAAAAAAAAATGAGTTTCTTTGTGGGCTGATGAAAATGTTCTGGAATTAGATAGTGGTGATATTTTTGCAACCTTGTGAATATACTACTCGAACCCGAAGAACCATTCAGTTGTACACTTTAAAAGAATGAATTTTATAATATGTGAATTAAATCTTCAGTTTAAAAAGTGTTCTGTGTATATGACATTAAAGGAAACCTCAGTTAATTCTAGAGGCCCAGGGTCATACAGATTGTTTTCCCATTATATTTAATGCAATAAAATTAGAAACAACAAAAAGATAGTTTAAATAAAACTTTATGTTTAGAAACTAACATTGCTAAATAATTCTTTGGTAAAAATATCACTAAGGAAATTTAAAAACAGAAGTAAAGGATACTTATCCTATGAGATATTAACATACTACAAAGCCATATTAATAACTAGTATGATGTAAGAATAAACAAATAGATCATTCAGATAGGTTAGAGAGCTTAGACATACGCCCATGGATACGTGGGAACTTAATGTATTATATTATAATCAATAGGTGAACTGATTATAATCAACAGGTGAAAGAATGTTTAGATAGTATTGGAAAAAAAGTAGCCCATTATGTACAGAGAAATAAGACTATGTCTTTTCTGCATGATTTTCAAAGGTAGACTCCAGATACATTAAATACCTAAATATGGAAGGTAAAGCCAAAAGGTTAATAGAAGAAAATGAAAAATATTTTTGTGACCTGGGTTTGGGAAAGAACTTCTTAAAACCTCAAAGCACAAACCAAATGTATATATTAATATAATTGCATCAAAATAGGGAGTTCTGTTTAACAAAGGGGACTCTATCACCCCATGGGCAAAATTAATACAAATTAATTTTGTATTTTTTAGTTTGACAAAATGAGAGATAATATTTTCTTTTTTTTTTCTAAGTTTGTTTTTTTTTCCAGCATATGATGGGTTACAAATGTTTAGGTTACATATAGTGCCCTTGCTCCCCCCACCACCAGTCAGAGCTTCAAGCGTGTCCATCCCCCAGACGGTGCGAGTCACACCCATTATGTATGTATATACCCATACCCTCTTCCCTCCTCCCATCTGCCCAACGCCCCATAAATGTTATTCCTTTTTTTTTTTTTTATTTATTTTTATTTATGTTCCTTGATCTATAGCTTCCGCTCTCCTCTTATAATAGCTCAATGTTATTCCTATATGTGCACTTAGATGTTGATTAGTGAAACCAATTTGATGGTGAGTCCATGTGGTGCTTATTTTTCCATTCTTGGGGTACTTCACTTAGTAGAATGAGTTCCAGGTCTATCCAGGAAAATACAAGAGGTACTATATCACCACTGTTTCTTATAGCTGAATTGTACTCCATGGTATACATATACCACATTTTATTAATCTACTCATGTATTGGTGGACACTTGGGTTGTTTCTACATCTTTGCAATTGTGAATTGTGCTACTATAAACATTCAAGTGCAGATGTCTTTTTTATAGAATGTCTTTTGTTCTTTTGGGTAGATGCCCAGTAATGGGATTGCTGGATCAAATGGTAAATCTACTTGTATTTCTTTAAAGTATCTCCATATTGCTTTCCACAGAGGTTACACTAGTTTGCAGTCTCACCAGCAGTGTAGGAGTATTCCTGTCTCTCTGCATCCACACCAACATTTATTGTT
>VBSM01000361.1:10176465-10190818 GCA_008086735.1 Cheirogaleus medius
GGTTTAAGTCTGTTACCCAGCGTGAGTTGATTTTTGTGAGAGGTGAAAGGTATGAATCCTGTTCCAGTCTTCTACATGTGGCTATCCAGTTTTCCCAGCATCATTTATTTAATAAGGATTCTTTTCCCCAGTGCATGTTTTTGGAGAGACAATACTTTCAATGTTTGATATTGACAAGCAATTATTATCCTCCAGACCAGTGTATACAAGGAACTCCTGCAGATAAACAAGATAAAGAAAGCAGTCCCAGCAGGAAAATGTACAAAGAATATTAACCAGCAATTTAAAGAAAAGGAAACCCCAAAAGCAACAAACATATGAAGAGTTACTCAAACATTAGCAATCACAAATGCAAGTTAGAACAATAAGATATCATTTCATATGTTAGGTTGACACATATTAGAAAATGATAATACCAAGTGCTGGTGAAGATGGAGGGCTATAAAAACCTTTGTGCATGTATGACCCAGCAGGTCTACTCTTGAGCTTATATGCAAAGAAAGTTTCAAATAGATCTATAAGAGATCATTTATAGGGATGTTCATTGCAACATTATTTGTGGTAAAAAGGCATTGGAGGTAATCCAGGTGTCCAGCACTGGGATAGTAGAGAAAATGTTTGGGATACAACACTCAACATGAAACACTTTTCACATCAGATATGTGTGGGTTTTTTCCCCACACACAAGTAGTTCTCCAGTAGACACCAACTAGGTATCCTACAATTTGATTAAATTCTGACACCACCTACCTGGAGATAGCATCAAATACCACAGGTTGAGAGCTTGGTTCTGCAAGACTGCCCTCCCCTTCATAAGCCAATTGCAAGTAGTAAGTTGTCACCTGTACTTCTGACCAACCAGCCATAAATTGGTGATTACCATGACCCTTTCCTCAGGTTCAATTAATTTGCTAGAGCAGGTCACAGAACTCAGGGAAACACTTTACTTAAGTTTACGCATTTCTTAAAGGATATTACAAAGGATACAGATGAACCAAAAACCATATGGAAGAGATGCATAGGACAAAGTATGTGGGAAGGAGAACAGCTTTGATGCCCTCTCTGGGCCCATCCCCCTCCAGGCACCTCTACCTGTTCAGAAATATGGAAGCCCTTCAAAACTAGTCCTCTTGGATTTTTGTGGAGATTTCATTACATAGACATGATTGCATCATTGTCCATTGCTGATCAATTCAACCTTCAGCCTCTGGGTGTGGCTAAAAGTTTCAATCCTCTAATCACAAAGTTGGTTCCCTGGCATCATCTCCCATCCTGAGGCTATCCAGGAGCTCACCAGCCATCAGTCACTTTATTAGAATAAAAGACTCTTTTATCAGTTCTGTGTCTGGAACTAGGTTCAAAGACCAAATATTAGCAAAAGA
This sequence comes from Cheirogaleus medius, assembly GCA_008086735.1. Lineage (NCBI taxonomy): Eukaryota > Metazoa > Chordata > Mammalia > Primates > Cheirogaleidae > Cheirogaleus > Cheirogaleus medius. Next base: position 10,177,848 of record VBSM01000361.1, read on the forward strand.
TTCTCCTAGCACCTCTGTCTAGGGGTTTTAGGAGCTCTTTGTCAGAAACTGGGGGCAGAGACCAATATATATTTTAATTTTACATTCCTCATTTCATTTCACAAATTATAGAGATTCTCTTATTTAAGATATGATCTATAAATATTAGTATATCTAACTGGCAGTATGATAAAAGCAAATGAAACAATTGAAGGCAGTACAGCCAACCTGTGGAATTCTTAATCTCCTTTTAGGATGTCGCGTGGGCCATACCTGTTGTGTAAATACCAGATGTAGGGTCCAAATAAGGAGACCCATATCAGTTTGTGTGCTGAACACGTGGAACGTTTAATTTTCTCTTTTAGTTCTAATGTATTTATTTATTTATTTATTTATTTTAGAGTTGGAATCTTGCTCTGTTATACCCAGGCTGGAGTGCAGTGCTGTGATCATAGTTCACTGCAGCCTGGAACTCCTGAACTTAAGCAGAGTGATCCCCCTGCTTCAGCCTCCTGAGTAGCTAGGACTACAGGCATGCACCATCACATTCAGCTATTTTTTCTCAGAGATGAGGTTTTACTACATTGCCCAAGCTGGTCTTGAACTCCTAGCCTCAAGCGTTCCTCCCATCTTAGCCTCCCAAAGTACAGGAATTACAGGCGTGAGCCACCATACCGGACCTAAAATTTAAATAGAAGCATACGTTCTGATACAGTCTTCTTGCGTCCCAGTTGATATTCTTGCCTTTCTGGGGGTGCATACGTGTCACTTTGAAGACCGTTTGTCTCAAACACCTTTTTGGAGGAGGTTATTTGAAATCTTAAAAGATGAATCTTAAGAATTTGTACATGTTTTGAATCTATTCCATACACATCTCTCTGTTTTAATATATAATGTGATTCCCCCAAATCTGTGGGAAAATTTATCATTAAGTTAAAATTTACCATTCTACTAATACGTGCCTTGAAAAACTCCTAAGTATACATCCATTATGACAAGCAGGTTCTTAAACTAATTTCATTGGTCGAAGATCTGACAGATCTCTGGGAATGGTATTTCCTTTCTAATAACGCCAAGAAACTTCACTATTCTGATTCTTCTAGGATGAGTTCCAATTTAAAATAGTCTGTTGTGAAATATATAGTTATTTTATGACACTCTGATTTTTTTTTTCTTTAACTTTACAGAGACTGTGCAGTTGATCCAACTTGTGTTTTATGCATGGAGTGCTTTTTGGGAAGTATTCACAGAGACCATCGATATAGGGTTAGTAATATTCAAATAATAACCGTACCCAGTATTGAATTTTATAAAAATACCTTTCCTTTCTATTTGAAACCCAAAGATTTAACACTAAAAAGGAGGAGAGTGGTTTAAAGAATGTGTTATGTAAATGCCGTTAAACATATGACAACAGTGTAGAAATGAATTATGAGTCCACACTTCCTGTAACTTATAGTTTAAAAGTGATAACACAGATATCAGCTCTTCTGTATTGGTTTTCAATTGATTTTTTTTTTTTTTTTTGAGACAGAGTCTCAGTCTGTTGCCCGGGCTAGAGCATCAGCCTAGCTCACAGCAACCTCAAACTCCTGGGCTCAAGCAATCCTTCTGCCTCAGCCTCCCGAGTAGCTGGGACTACAGGCATGTGCCACCATGCCTGGCTCATTTTTTTATATATATATTTTTAGTTGTCCAGCTAATTTCTTTCTATTTTTTTTAGTAGAGACGGGGTATTGCTCTTGCTCAGGCTGGTCTTGAACTCCTGAGCTCAAACAATCCGCCCGCCTCAGCCTCCCCAGAGTGCTAGGATCACAGGCGTGAGCCACCACACCTGGCCAGTTGATTTGTTTTTGTTTTGCTTTTTTAAATGTTTATTAAAGAGGCATCTACTACAGTGTAGGAGGGGACCCAACTCCAGCACATAAGACCCACCGGTTTTTATTTATTTATTTATTTATTTTTTCACTGTTATAATGCAGTTAGTACTATTCCAAAAATCAGGTATGTTTGTTTGCTTTTAAGTCAGGGATACAGATAAAGGCAGGTTATTCCTAAGCTTGTCCAGGTTCTTCAACTGGAAATTGAAGGCAGACCATGAAGATTCAAAGGTTAGGGAACTATTATTAGATGAAACTTTTCACCCTAATCATAAAATAGAATGGTAGAGAAGGAATATTTTATTTTTTTATTTTGTTTTCATTTCTGATTTAATCAGGTAGAGAAGGAATATTTTAGTCAACTTGTTCTTAATTCAGGATACCTGCTGAGTCAGAATTTTTCTGCCTATTTGTTTTTATTCACTCTATCCAAGAATCGATAGTGAACTAAAGAGCTATAAAATTGGACTCCGTATATTCTTGTATGTTCTCTTTAGTCTCGTAAATCAGTAAGAAGCTCAGTTTCCTTTCAGCTGTTCTTCTTGTATATGAGAACTGGAGTTGTTGTTTTCCCAATGGCTGCCTACCCATGTTTCTTGACTTATAGCATTGCATCCTCTGGGAAAAATTGTCATTGTGGGGTTACATTAATTATGTTGCGAGGTATAACACAAATATTTACTTTGGGCAGAATATAATAGTACACATTCTGAAATTTGCTGCATCTAATGCCCATTCCTAAACTCTTCCTTATAGTATTTTAAGAAAAGAAGAATTTCTAGTCTACCCATTATTAACTAATAGGTTCTGTCATGCCAGATTTCTTGAATCATTGCTATATCTTAAGGAAATATGAATGATTCTACTTTTATATTTCCTGAGACCCTGTTAACTGTCCTTTCAGAATGTGACTGTTTAGGGAGTTTTAGAGAAGAAAAACAAACTGGAGCGCAATGACATGACCATAGCTCGCTGCAGCCTCAAACTGCTGGGCTCATGTGATCCTCCTGCCTCAGCCTCCCTAGTTGCTGGAACTAGAGGCACATGCCACCACATCTAGCTAATTTTTAATTTTTTTGTGGAGGGAGGTCTTGCTATGTTGCCCAGGCTGGTCTCAAACTCCTGGCCTCTAGCAATCCTCTCACCTTGGCCTCTCAGAGTGCTGGTATTACAGGTATGAGCCACCATGCCTGGCCTAAATAACTCATTTTATTGTGAAATCACTTAGATTAGTTTATAGGCTTATTTAAATTAAACTTTAAAACATTGAGAGGTTTAGCATTTTATTTAATTTTATCCCTCCAAAGAAACACCTAAGCAATGTTATTTTCCTTAGCACTTGATATTCTCAGTAAATACTTACTAACAATATACTTTGTAATTTTTTTTCAAGATGACAACGTCAGGAGGTGGAGGTTTCTGTGACTGTGGTGACACGGAAGCTTGGAAAGAGGGTCCTTACTGTCAAAAACATGAACTTAACACCTCTGAAATTGAGGAAGAAGAGGTAAAAACATTTTCACAAAGTTGTTTTAAGGAAATACTGTTTAACCACAAGTTTGAAATATTTCCAGAAATAAGAATTAAGTTATAATGTGAGAGAAATAGGTAAGCAAATAGTCCTGCCACTATTAACACTAAGTGTACTTTGAAAGTTCTTTACATTTTGTGGATGCTGTACCATTGCTAGTGCAAACTCGAAATTTTGGAAATTTAGTTTAATTCAGATTTGTTTATTATATTTGGTTGGGGTTTTTTGTTTTACATATATATGTAAAAGTCTTAATTTATTATTGAAGGGATTATTTTTCTTATATGTGTAGTCCAGTTGACTAAGTTGGTTTTTGCATATCTGTGTTGTGACTAAGACTTTGTAGGCCAGATAACTTTCTTTTCTATTACCTTACATGGCAGCCAACCCATATCATTATCTCCTGGTTGATCCATGTCATTGCATACATGATGGGACCAAGTGTAGAGATGATAGCCCAAAACAAATCATCCCTACTCCTGCTGCAAATGTGTACTTCTTACAATTGTTGATCATGTATTATTTTTCTTTAAATGATATTTCTAATGAAAATAGTGGACTCGCACAAAATAAATGTTTGAATCTCTCCTGCTTTTTCAGACTTCAAAACTTTCTCTATAAACTCACTTAACTATAATTATACAATGGTAAACTCTTTTGATGGTATACTCCAAGAGATTATTTTTGTTATTTATTTTATTTTTTTTTTTGAGACAGAGTTTCACTTTGTTGCCCAGGCTAGAGTGAGTGCCATGGCGTCAGCCTAGCTCACAGCAACCTCAAGCTCCTGGGCTCAAGCAATCCTTTTGCCTCAGCCTCCCAAGTAGCTGGGACTACAGGCATGCGCCTCCATGCCCGGCTAATTTTTTCTATATACTTTTAGTTGGCCAATTAATTTCTTTCTATTTTTAGTAGAGACGGGGTCTTGCTCTTGGTCAGGCTGGTTTCGAACTCCTGACCTTGAGCTATCCACCCGCCTCGGCCTCCCAGAGTGCTAGGATTACAGGCGTGAGCCACCGCGCCCGGCCCTATTTTTGTTATTTTTAATTGACACATAATAATTGTATATATTTATGGGGTATAGTATGATAGTCCAATACATGTATATAATGTGCAATGATCAAATTAGGGTAATTAGCATATCCATCACATCAAACATTTATTTCTTTGTGTTGGAAACACTCAAAATCAAAATCCACTCAAACTATACAATAAATTGTTATTAATTATAGTCACCCTATAGTGCTATAGAACACTAGAACTTATTACTCTCACCTAGCTGTAGTATATCCAAATTATACCAATTAATTATATATAATTATATCCAAATTAACCAACTTCTAGCTATTCCTCTTTTGTTCTTTGTGACAATCTGATGTTTGATTCAAGATCCTTCTTTCAGATTTTATTATTTTTAAATGGCAGAGAGGTAGATACATTCAAAGCATAATGCTTCTGCATTGTTAGTAGGCCTGATATAGACTTGGAGCAAGTGGACATTAGTAGTCCTTCCTGGTGCACATACCCTATACCTCTCAAATATTTTAACAGAATGACCAAGACTTTTGGTGTAGGACAGAGTCTTTTGGACTGTGGTCTACTGTGTTTTGCAGAGATCAAAATTTGTACAAAATTATTCAGTGCTGTGGAAAACACATTCATCTGCTTTGTGCAAGAGTTCTGGAATTCGCTACAGGAAGATGCCAAGTGGTCAGGGTTCTAGATATTTCCCCTTTTATTGGAGTGGCTTCATCTTTATCTCTTTTATATATTTGATTGGAGTTCTATATGTAGAATATAAGACAAAAGTATATTTGAACAAAAGAATTGTTCTTTAGAAAAAGACTAAAAATCACTGGTATAAAACTTTAAGACTATGAGAGAAAATATTTGCAAATCAGATCCAATGAGGATCTGGTATCCAGAATGTATATCTTACAACTCAACGATAAAAAGACAAATGGCCCAATTTAAAAATGGGCAAAGGACTTCTCCAAAGATGATATGTAAATGATAAATTCATGGAAAGATGTTCTACATCATTGGTCATTAAGGAAATGCAGATTGAAACTGCAATGAGATACCACTTCACGTTCACTGGGTTGGCTATTAAAAAAAAATGGAAAATAAGTGTTGGTGAAGATGTAGAGAAATTAGAACCCTTGTACTTTGCTGGTGGAAATGAAAAATGATTCAGTGCTGTGGAAAACAGTTTGGCTGTTCCTCAGAATGTTAAACATAATGTGTTTAACATGTTAAACATTACCATATGAGCCCACAGTTTCACTCTACTGTATACCCAAAAGAATTGAAAACAGGCCAGGCACAGTGGTTTTCACCTGTAATCCTAGCACTCTTGCAGCCTGCGGCAGGAGGATCACTTGAAGCCAGCAGTTTGAGGTTGCACTCCAGTCTGAGCAACATAGCAAGACCCTGTCTCTATAGTAAAGAGAAAACTTAGCCAGGTGTGGTAGTGCATACCTGTAGTCCCAGTGACTTGGGAGGCTGAGACAGGAGGATTGCTTGAGCCCAAAAGTTTGAGGTTGCAGTGAGCTACAATAATACCACTGCAGTCTAGCCTGGGCAACAGAGTGAGACCCTGTCTTCCAGAAAAAAAAAAAAGATATACACACACACACACATGCATATTATTCAGCCATAAAAGGGAATGGAGTACTGATGCATACTACAACATGCATGAACCTCTAAAACATTAGGCTAAGTGAAAAAAGCTAAATAAGAAAGGTTACATATTATATGATTCCATTTATATGAAATATCCAGAATAGATAAATCTGTAGAGACAGAGCACAAATTGGTAGTTGCCAGGGGATAGGGAAAAGGAAAATGGAGAGAAACTGCTTAATAGGGAAGAGGTTTTACTTTGGAGTGATGGAAATGTTTTGGAACTAGATGATAGTAGTTGGACAACATTATGAATGTACTAAATACCACTGAACCGTAGTTTACTTTAAAATGGTTAATTTTATGTTTTGTGCATTTCCTATCAATTATTTGGGAAAGATATACTTTAAGCCTTCTGTTGCCTTTTTAATCCTTGTGTTAGAGTAGAATTAAAATACTTTTCTAAGGAAAACATTTTGAATTTGCCTACAGTTGTTCTGTTGGCTTTATCCTCATACATTAGTGGGATAGCTATCAAATAGTCCAAGCTTTGGTTAATTTCCTGAATTTTAGGAACATGCCAATAAGCTCACGTGCCTAGCTGAAATCATACAATCCTGCCTTGGAGAATATATACTCCAGGAACTTAACAGAGAATAAAACCTCCAAACTCTGCCATTTAATTTCCTATTTAAGAGTTCAGTTAAGAGAAATGAAGTCTTCAAGGATAAGATATTGAAAGATAGCATTGTGTTTAGCATACTTGGTCCCACTAACTATTGAACGTAATTTTTTTGTTATATGTTCAGCCTACATCTTTAGTAAAAGCTAGGGGAAACTTGATAATATACTTCTATAGGAATACTGTTTACGAATGCCTCAGGTCTTCTCAACTCTTGGCATTTGGGGTGGGATGTTTCTTCATTGTATAGGAACATAGTTCAGCAAACCTGGCCAAATCTTACCTGCAACCGGTTTCTGTCTGGCACTACCATAGCTAAGAATGGTTTTTCTACTTTTAAATATTTGGAAAAAACAACAGGATAGTATTTTGTGACATGTGAAAATTATATGAAATCCATATTTTAGTGTCCATAAAATTTTTCGTTGTTGTTTTGTTTTTTGTTTTTTTGGAGACAGAGTTTCACCCTGTCTAGAGCGCAGTGGTGTCATCATATCTCACTGCAACCTCAAACTTCTGGGCTCAAGCAATCCGATCCTCCTGCCTTAACCTCCTAAGTAGCTGGGACTGTAGGCTCATGCCACCATGCCTGGCTAATTTTTTTGGTTTTTGGTAGAGACAGGATCTAGCTCTTGCTCAAGCTGGTTCCGAACTCCTGAGCTCTAGCGATCCTCTTGCCTCGGCCTCCCAGAGCACAGGGATTATAGGCATGAGCCACTGTGCCTGGCCTGTGTCCATAAAATTTTATTAGAACACATCCATGCTTAATTTTTTACATATGTTGTCTATAGCTGCTTTCCCACTATAATGGCAAGATTGAGTGGTTACAACAGAGACAATATATAGCCTGCAAAGACTAAAACACTTACTATCGGACTCTTTACAGAAAGTTTGTTGATCCCAGGTATAGGCTGTCAGAAATAATTGTGTTTAGCATACCTGATTCCCACTCACTAAATGGCAGTAGCATCTCCCACCACTATGACAACAAAAATGTCCAACCAGGTTTCCAAATAGCCCCTTGGGCGTGAGAGTGAGTAGGGAGGGTAGTAGGATATAGTATCTCTCCTAGTTGTGAACTAACACATACTATATGTTGTCTTCTTTGTTGATATTTGTAGGAGTCCATATGAAATTTCTCATGGGTCTCTACCTTAGGAAATGTTATGTTTTTCTTTTTTTTTTTTTTAGACAGAATCTCACTTCTGTTGCCCGGGCTAGAGTGCTGTGGCATCAGCCTAGCTCACAGCAACCTCAAACTCCTGGGCTCAGGCGATCCTCCTGCCTCAGCCTCCCTAAGTAGCTGGGACTACAGGCATGTGCCACCATGCCCGGCTAATTTTTTTATATATATATTTTTAGTTAGCCAATTAATTTCTTTCTATTTATAGTAGAGACGGGGTCTTGCTCTTGCTCAGGCTGGTCTTGAACTCCTGACCTTGAGCAATCCACCCGCCTCAGCCTCCCAGAGTGCTGGGATTACAGGCGTGAGCCACCACACCCGGCCTGTTATGTTTTTCTTGATGTAAATCTCAGAACTGTTTGTGTTTCCTTCTGTTGAGGATTCTGGAGTCTATCTGTAGTAGCTCTATGGAAATTTATGTGATCTGAATTTATAAATAAATGTTGTCTTGACTGCAGTTTATTTTCCTACCTTTATTTTCCTTTTACCTGCTTTGTACATCTATTTTTATACCACCCTACTAGATGTATTCTTTTAAGTTTTTAAAATTTTTTAGAGATGGGGGTCTTGCTATGTTTATCCAAGCTGTTCTCTCATTCCTGAACTCAAGGGATCCTCCCTCTCAGCCCTCTGAGTAGCTGGGACTTAGATGTTTTCTTAAATTGTCTTCATTCCTTTTTGGAATGAGTTTTAATTAAATAACAAATTAACTGAACAAACAACCTTAGTGAAGATTTTTATAATCTGAAGTTTTCACTTACAAATACTGCTCCCATCTCATTTGAATTCAGATCAGTAATTATTAATAGCTAGATATAATACTAAGTAATTTACTTGATCTCATTTATTAATAATTCTCAAAACAGCCTCATAAGATAGATACTGCTGTCACCAATATTTTATAGAAATTTGAGTTTTAGATTAAAACTTGACCAAAGTATCCTTTGTAGTATATTAATAAGTGCTAGAACTGGGATTTAAACCTACATAGCATAGACTACAGTAATGAAACTTTTAATAGTACATTATACTGGTTTTTAAAAACATTTTTAGCAGTAGAATTTTTTTAAATGAAATTCTGATACAAATTCTAATTCAATACAATACAATTCAAATTCCTGATACAATACAAATTCTAATACAAAAAATAAAACAGGTTAAAGTTGTATTATTAATAGATTTACTCTCATAAGTTGAAATGTATGTTGTTTACTTCTGAGAAAGTCAATTCATGAGATAAGTGAGGTTGTTTTGGTGACTATTCAGCTTCTGGTTTATTTCTATATTTTTGGTTGGGTGGTATGGAGAAAATCCCCATTCACACCTTATTTGAATATGAGGACAGTTAAAAATCTTTATTATAATACATGCTTACATTTACAATTCAAACATTACAAGAGTATATCACATACAAGTTAAGGTTTCCAGAATTCCTACTATCTTCTAAGATAACCACTGATAACCTTTTTAACAGCATGCCTTTCTTCTAGCTTGAAAGAAGAGTAAGGCAAAGTCAACTTACCAACAGATGAGTTACATTCTGTAACATAAATGTAATCATAGAACAGAACTTAAATTATTAATAGTAGTAATAGATATTACAACATAGGATGTCATTTATTTACTTGTGCCAACTGATTTATGCCATGATAAGAGCACTTTGAGCATAAATGCCTTAGTCTTTCCTGGCATTTAATTTACCATTGTACATATTGTAGGCTAGCACAAGCCCACCATCTCTTCACTGCAGAAATAAGTCTTTATAATCAGTGACACATTTAAGAAGTTAAAATGTATGTACAAAGATGGCAGAAGAATTGGTATTCCTAGACTTGCCTCAAACTGGGTTAATGTAACAGCAAAAGTTCCCAGTTGGTGATCTCCAATATGTAAAATGATTTTAAACTGACATGTTTATTCAAATAGAAAATATCTCTACCAGGCCCTGGGATTTGTAGAATAGAGTTTGGACACTGCTGGCTAGGATTCTCAAGAGTTAGTGGTTGTTTCTGTCCCTGGACCATTAAATTTTTATAAACCCTATTTATCAAATTCTTCAATCCCTAAATGTTTTATATTATGAGATGTAATTATAGGAAATGCAGTAGCTATTTGGTAAGATAATACCACCAAGAAAGCTGAGTTTTTATCCTACTTTCTATTTTGGTGTAGCGTAAGGTTCATATTATTATTAATACCTACTCTTTTTTGAATCTCCAGGAGGTACCAGTTATGTTCTTTCTGTGCACAGATGGTTTTACCATATTAATGACTTCTAAAGCCTCCATGACAAGTAGTAATGAACCTTGCTAGTAGAAACAAAAATGTTGGGGGGACATATAAAGCAACCTATATGAGAAGAGTTAACAGGTAAAAGGTATTATGAAAATTTGAAAAATCTGCTTCTTACTGAGAAAAGTAAATTTGCCTTCTTCAGGCCCTAGACCCATCTCCTTTAGGAATCTTTGTCCTTTTTTTCTCCATTCTTTTTTTTTAAATATAGTTTTTCAATATTTTTCAATCCTCTGATCCATTCTTTTTTTATGCCACGTTCTTCATTTGTTTTATATCAGTACCACTAGGCTTATCTTTGCTGTGAATATACAAAAATATTGTGTGTCATATATATTTTTTATATACACACAAGTATGTACCGATTCCCGTCCCATAATGTTGGAACATACTGGTTTTTTAATTTGAAAAATGAATGTAATGCTATTTAGCCATTAAGTTAAACAAAGTGTTTAGATTTAAGATAAACCAGTAAGATTAAAGATTATGTAGAACATTTTGCCAACTTTGATTGAAAGATACCATAATAGACATAGTATATGTTTAAAATAATTTTTTTTACATTAACCTAAAATTTAGTGACTTTTTCACTATTAAGTGTAAAATACAAAGTTCCCCATTAACATGCATACACATCTTACCCTGCTGAGATAAAGTGGACAAGTGAATCGTTCTTATAACATCAAAGGGCAGTTTTCTGACCTTGATTGAGTTCTCACTTTTAAAATTGTCAAAATCAAGCTCTCCTTTATACATATAAAAGTAAATATTGCTTCTCCATCCTTAGATAATATTCCTTTGTTCTAGAAATTATGGGTTATTAGGATATGAAGCTATAAAGAAAGTTTGGTATTAGGTTTTAGAGATCCTGGAATGCCATTCTAAAATGTTTACATTTATTCATTAGGCATTGGAGTGCCATTGAATATTTTGATTCAGTTGATTAAATAACTGGAATTATTCAGAACTAAACATTTTACAAAGCTTTGTTTTATAGGCTGTAATGTATGAGATCAAATGCATTGAGGGGAAGCTGAAGCTGGAAGACCAGTCACCTTTTTACTATGTTATTTTGAGGGTTAGAGGCAGAATGGGAAAGAGAACTGATGTACATTTAACGTGGTTGTTGCCTTTTTTCTGTTCTTTCTCAGGATCCTCTTGTGCATTTGTCAGAAGATGTGATAGCACGGACTTACAACATTTTTGCTATTATGTTTCGGTATGCAGTGGAGATATTAACCTGGGAAAAAGAAAGTGAATTGCCAGCTGATTTAGAGATGGCGTAAGTATAACCTATTTATTCTTTGTGTATAAAGAACTGCTAAATTTTAACTTCCATACAGTTATGATAGGATATAATCATTTTTTTAAAATCAGTTTTTATCAGAACAGTAACCATCATTGGTTTTATAGTTTTTAAATAAGTGTGTGATCCATTTTCTCGGTGGAGATTTCTCTCTGTTGGTTAGTTGGTTTGTAGCCATATTTAAACTGTGTCAAAACTCTATAACTGGTTTCACGCATAAACAGTTTTCTCTTTGATTGTATGATAAAACTGGTAGATTAACTCTACAACTATACTTACTATTTTGTTTATCATATATTATTAAGAGAATGAGCTCTTTGCTATAAGTGAGTTTTCTGGTTTAAATAAATGCTCAAACTCAATTTTAACCATTTGATTCTAACTTTTTATAAAATGTATTCTATACTTTGTGCTTTTTTAGTTTATATCTACCATTTTTGCTTAGATTATTGAGATCACAAACTTGTGACCAGACACTGCATTCTTCCATAGGTATATTAAGGTTAGGGCTGACTTTTCCTTGTTAGTGTGCTTGCCTCAAACAACTTTCTCTTTTAGTTAAAGACCAAAACTGTTGGAATTGTATTCATAGTTAAAGATGAATACCAGCTGGAATGAGGATCTGAGGGACATTGGTTGTGTTTCTTTTTTCCTTTGTCAGTAGTGTTTCAGATAATTGAAGTTGTGAATTAAGTGTTTTTTAATAAAATGAGATGTTACTATACTCTACCTTTTGGGAGATGTTGAAAGTGACTTAGTGGCTGGGCGTGGTGGCTCATGCCTGTAATCCTAGCACTCTGGGAGGTGGAGGCAGGCGGATCATTTGAGCTCAGGAGTTCTAGATCAGCCTGAGCGAGAGCAAGACCCCATCTCTACTAAAAATAGAAAGAAATTAGCCAGGCATGGCGGTGCATGCCTGTAGTCCCAGCTACTCGGGAGGCTGAGGCAGAAGGATTGCATGAGCCCAGGAGTTTGAGGTTGCTGTGAGCTAGGCTGATGCCACGGCACTATAGCCCAGGCAACAGAGTGAGACTCTGTCTCAAAAAAAGAAAAAGTGACTTAGTACCTCATGACTTTATCTTCATATACTTCAGTTTGGGAATCATTGATCTAAAATCTAAGCTTAGACCCTAGACAATAGAATAGTTTGTATTTATTTTGTTCTTGTTGTAGGCTCAGGGCCACCAGCATGGAAGGGAAAAGAATTTAATTTGCTTCTCTTATAATGTTTCCCGTCTTAGTTTCCATCTGCTCAGAAACCTGAATCACCCATATTCACTTAGATACCAACTTCAGCTGGTTCTCCCTCTATCAAATTGTTCTACTGCTCGTTTCCATTACTACCATCCTAACTCCAAATTACCTTAATTTCATCCTTGGGCAACACAGCCTCCTAGCTGGGCTGCCATGTACACTCTTGCCATTTAAGAGTCAGTCATTCTCAGGCTGGGTGCGGTGGCTCACGCCTGTAATCCTAGCACTCTGGGAGGCCG
>VBSM01000361.1:10190918-10233053 GCA_008086735.1 Cheirogaleus medius
AAAAAAAAAAAAAAGAAAAAATCGTGTCAGTCATTCTCTACACTGCAGCCAAAGTGAACTTCAAGGCAAATCTGATCATATCTCCTATTTCAAATCCTTGATTGCCTTTACAATGGCAAAAATCAAAATCCATTATAAGGTGTTCAAGATTTCTACCTCTCTCCAGACCAAACTAATCTCGTACTGATCTCCTCCTTCCTCCCTGTGCTCCAGGTCCTAATATTTACCTCTGCCACCTCGGCACCTTTGCTTTCACCTTCCGCTAGCCCAGGGTTTCTCAGCTTTGGCACTATTGACATTTGGGACCAGATTACTTCTTTGTTATGGGGGCAAAGATGGAGGATTGCAAGATAGTAGCATTCCTGGCCTCAACTCTTTAAATACCAATAGCACCCCCAAGCCACAGTCATGACAACCAAAAATGTCTCCAGACATTGTCAAAGGGTCAGCTATGGGAGGCGAAGGGGAATTACCCCAACTTGAGCACCACCAATAGCCAGTTCTGACTTTGAATGTCAGATTACTTCCCTAGAAGTTCATCTCTGAACCCCCAGATCTACTATACCCTACTCTAGCATCTTGCTGTTCTTGATAACAACCAGTATATGTAGAGTTATATGTTCAATATCTGTTTTTCCCACCAGACTGTAATATCATAGAGCACAGTGACCACAGATGAATTCTTTAACAGATATGTGCCCAGTACCTAGCACATTCTGTAGGACAAAGTATCCTCTTAATAAATCAACCTGGAACAAGGTAACATGCAAATAGATAATCCAATATATCATTAATATTTTATCACGCAGAGAGAAGAGTGACACCTACTATTGCATGCTGTTTAATGACGAAGTTCACACGTATGAACAAGTTATTTATACTCTTCAGAAAGCTGTTAACTGTACACAAAAAGAAGCCATTGGTTTTGCAACTACAGTAGATCGAGATGTAAGTAATTTTATCATATCGATGCCACATAGTAAATTGAATTTTTACTACAGATAAGTTACACCAGAAAATTGAGTTAAAGGTATATGTGTAGGCTTTTTAAAAAATTTCATTTGAATATTGGCCCAAATGTATTGGATGTAACTTAAGCTATTACCAGACAGAAAATTTAAGAGGAATATACAGTTATCATCATTCTACCCAATAATTAAAAATATTCATTTATGAAAATGGAAATTATAGAAGCCTAGAAGAATAAATGTTGTGTTGCTCAAGGAATTATACTTATTAATGGCTCAAAAAAGTTAGGATAGCTTTGAAGGAAATTTTTAATGTACTTTTCACTAATGAATAGGATGGACGTTATAAATATTAAAAATTAATTAGAGTTGTTATGTGCTCAAACATGTTAGTTTACTGGCTTAAAAGTTATTAATATTGAATATATTTACAGGTTAATTTTAGATATCTTTATTTACAGGGACGTAGGTCAGTTCGATATGGAGATTTCCAATACTGTGAGCAAGCAAAATCAGTAATTGTGGTAAGTAATTTTAAAACATGCTTATATTATTGTTTTTTATTAGTTTAAACTAGGTTCATATTTCAGTATTTATGAACACATTTTTCTGCTTTCATGAATGTATAGCCAGTGTCAACCAAAAATTATGTTTAAAGATAATGTTTCTTGAGTATTGGCATTATTGCTTTGTCTTGTTTTTAAAACTGTATAAGGTTGATATAGAAAATGAATATTTGGATAAGATAAATCTTTTCTGTCTTATTTCTCCATGAGAGAAGTATTAGACAGTTTTTTGCTTTTTGTTTTGTTTTTAATTAACATTACATTTTAGGAATTAAATTGGCTTTTACCAACAAAATTAGAATTCGGGGAAAGTTGTACATTATGGCAGGACACACGCCATATCTTAATGGCACTTAGTGTATTATTTTTCTAAAAGAGAACTCTCCACATTTGGATCTATTTTTTAAAGTTAGAATTTATTTTTATAGCCAGACAACTAAAAATAGAAAAAATTAGCCAGGGGTGATGGTGCACACCTGTAATCCCAGCTACTTGAGAGGCTAAGGCAGAAGGATTGCTTTAGTCCAGGAGTTTGAGGTTGCTGTGAGCTAGGCTGATACCACAGCACTCTAGCCCAGGCAACAGAGCCAAGACTCTGTCTCAAAAAAAATATATGTATATATTTTTAATTATTCCATGTAACTGCATTTTACGTAAATGTTCTTTTTAAAACATAATTTTATATATTATAAAACATTTTAAATATAAGACAGATACAACACTACAAACACCTGTGTGCCCATGTTATATCTTATTTTCTTTATACTAATTTTAAATAAATAGTATGGAGTCCCCTGTATTATCTCTTCTTAATCCCATTACCCTTCCTCTTTCCCTAGAGATAAATACTTTCATTAATTTTTTGATTCTCTTGCATGCCTTTATACTTCATGTATTAAGTATCTGTTGATATTATATATATTGATTTGGGGATCTTTAAACATTATATAACAAGATTCATACTGAATGTGTTATACTGCAGCTTGCCTTTTCATGTCAGTATTGTTTTAAATTTATCTATGTTGATACATGTTGTGGTAGTTAATTCATTTTTTTAACCATTGTAAAGTATTCCATTGATGATTATACCAGTTTATCCATTTTCCTATTAATGGACAATTAGGATGTTTCCAGGTTTTTGCTGTGACATATTCCTGCTATGAACATTCTCTTGTATCCTTGTTGCGTAGATGCAAAAGTTTCCAAGAAATGGAAGTTCTGAGTTTTAGAGTATGAACATATTCAGCTTTAATAGATGTTGCCTAGTTCATCTCCAAAACTGTGGTATCAGTATATGTTGCCGGCTGGGTGCAGTGGCTCACGCCTGTAATCCCAGCACTTTGGGAGGCCGAGACAGGAGGATCACTTGAGGCCAGGAGTTTGACTAGCCTTCGCAAGATAGCAAGACCCTGTCTCTACAAAAAAATACAAAAATTATGACCAGGCGCCGTGGCTCGCGCCTGTAATCCTATCACTCTGGGAAGCCGAGGCAGGAAAATCACTTGAGGTCAAGAGTTCAAGACCAGCCTGAGCAAGAAAATAGGAAATAGAAGATAAAAAATTAGCTGGGCTTGCTGGTGTATTCCTGTAGTCCCAGCTACTCAGGAGACTGAAACAAAAGAATTGCCTGAGCCTAGGAGTTTGAGGCTGCAGTGAGCTATGATGATACCAGAGCAGCAGAGTGAGACTCTGTCTCAAAAAAAAAAGGAAATTGACCCTCACTTCCCCGCTTCATAAAACACACACACACGCACGCACACACATTCTCATCAGCAGTGTATGAGAGTTCCCATTTCTCCACATTTTTGTCAAAACTCTATATTGTCAACTTTTCTAAATTTTTGCCAATCTGATGTATATGAAATGATATCTCATGAGGTAAATTTGCATTTCCTTGATTTCTGAGCATCCTATTTTATATTTATTGTATTGATCATTTAAGTTTTCAGTGAATTTCCTGTTCCTATTCTTCATTTTTGTGTTGGATTGTCTTTTTCTTACTCATTTAAGTTTGTGATTCCTTTCATTGAGCAAAGGCTTTAAATTTTAATGTATTAATAGCAAATATATCTTTTCCTTTATGATTTATATGTTTTATGACTTGTTTAAGAAATTCCTTGATATCTGAACATATTCAGTGTAATAATATATCAGAAACTATGCTTATAGATTATCAAGTAGAGAACAAACAATAAAATAGAAAAGTAGACAAAAGATACGAAAAGACAGATCACAACAGAGAAAATCTAGGTAGCCAATATACATGAAATTACAGTGATAAAAATCTTGTTTGCAGAGAATAAGAATACGCATGTAAAAATGCTGCAGCATTTTTGGAAAACAATATAGTAACATCTGTTAAAGCGTTACCTCTCCTAGGAATTTATCCCATAGAATACAGGCACTGGTAAGTGTTTCTAAAAGATGTTCAGTACAGTGCTGCTTTTTTTGTAGTCTCACAAGACTGAAAATAAAGTGAACATGAAAACCCTTCTGTAGAAGATGTTTTAATAAATCTGTATCCCAGACTGTTATGTAGTCATTAACAAAAAAATTAAAGCTAAGATGCATAAAAGTATGTTTAATATCCCATTTTTGTAATCAAACTAACAAAATTAAGATCTTTATAAACGTGTACACATAATATATATGCATAGAGAAAATACACAGACTTACCCTGTTAATGTAGGTTATGGAGAGGGGATGAATCAGGGTGAAAAGAGGATTCAAATAAAAAATGAATTTTAAAAAATGTTTATGTATTTGAATAGATGTTTATCGAAAGAAAATATACAAATGGCCAATAAGCACATGAAAACATGCTCAACATCACTAACCATTAGGGAAATAGAAATCAAAACCACAGTGAGATACCACCTTACACCTACTGAGATGGCTGCTGTCAAAAAAAAAAAAAATGTTGAAGCTGGGTATGTGCAAGCCTATAGTCCCAGCTACTCAGGAGGCTGAGGCAGGACAATCACTCGAGCCCAGTAGTTCAAGGCTGCAGTGCACTATGATCCTACCTGTGAATAGCTATTGCACTCCAGTCTGGGAAACATAGGGAGACTCCTGTCTCTGAAAAAGAAAAAATGTTGGCAAGAATATGGAGAAATTGAAGCCTTTGTACCCTACTGGTGGGAAAGTAAAATAGTATAGCCAATATGGAAAATAGTATCATGATTCCTCAAAACATTGAAAATTACTATAAGATCCAGCAATTTTGGTTCTGGGTATATATGCAAAAGAATTGAAAGCAGGGTCTCAAAGAGATACTTACACACCCCTGTTCAAGCACCGTTTTCACAAGAACCAAAAGGTAGAAGCAACTCAAATGTCTGTTGATGGATGAATACAGAAACAAATGTAGTATATACATATAGTAGAATATTGTTCAATCTTAAAAAGGAAGAAAATTCTGATACATGATACCACATGAATGAAGCTTGAGGACATTATGCTAAGTAAAATATGCCAGTAGCAAAAAGGTAAATATGTATGATTACACTTCTATGGGGTACCTAGCATAGTCATATTCAGAGAGACAGAAAAACAAAATAGTGGTTGCTAGGTGCTAGGAGAAGGGAGGAGCAGGGACTTGTTTAATGAGTACTGTATAGATTTTCAGTTGTGCAGATAAAGAGTTCTGGAGATTGGTTTATACTAGGTGAATGTATAAACCATACACTTAAAATGGTTAAGAGCATAAATTTTATGTGTATTTTACCACAATTTTTAAAAAAATATATTGATAACATCATATCTGTGCAATGAAGTAAATTATTTAAGTGTGTGATTTTATTAAGAAATGAATTTAGGCTGGGTGCAGTGGCTCACACCTGTAATACTAGCAGTTTGGGAGACCAAGGCGGGGGGGATTGCTTGAGGCCAGGAGTTTGAGACCAGCCTGAGCAAGAGCAAGACCCCATCTCTACAAAAAATAGAAAAATTAGCCAGACGTGGTGGTGCACTCCTGTAGTCCCAGTTACTTGGGAGGC
The DNA here is from genome assembly GCA_008086735.1 of Cheirogaleus medius. NCBI lineage: Eukaryota > Metazoa > Chordata > Mammalia > Primates > Cheirogaleidae > Cheirogaleus > Cheirogaleus medius. Next base: position 10,196,451 of record VBSM01000361.1, read on the forward strand.
TGAGGCAGGAGGATCACTTGAGCCCAGGAGTTTGAGATTGCAGAGAGCTATGATCATGCCACTGCATTCTAGGCTAGGTGACAGAGTGAGACTCTGTCTCAAAAAAAAAAAAAAATCAAATACATAAACCAAGTTTAAGCATTTAAGTCATTTATATTAATAATTGGTAAGGCAAATTTTCAAATATAGAACTAAAGATTCAAGTTACTCTCATAAGCTGACTGGACCTTTTTACTTACTTTTTGAATCCAAGGATTATTTTAGAAAATTAGGATCTGAATCAAGTAAGGCCAACACAGTGGTGGTTTTCTTTTTTCTTTCTTTCTTTCTTTTTTTTTTTTTTGAGACAGAGTCTCACTCTGTTGCCCAGGCTAGAGTGCTGTGGCATCAGCCTAGCTCACAGCAACCTCAAACTCCTGGGCTTAAGCGATCCTGCTGCCTCAGCCTCCCGAGTAGCTGGGACTACAGGCATGCGCCACCATGCCCAGCTAATTTTTTCTATATATATTTTTAGTTGGCCAATTAATTTGTTTCTATTTTTAGTAGAGACGGGGTCTCACTCTTGCTCAGGCTGGTTTCGAACTCCTGACCTTGAGCCATCCTCCCTCCTCGGCCTCCCAGAGTGCTAGAATTACTCTAGCACTGAGCCACCCCCTCCGGCTAGTGGTGGTTTTCTTACACACATGCGTGAAAAATTCTTCTTTGATGATGATGTGGTTATATTAAATAAAAATGTTAACTTTTTTCTGCCAGTAAAATAGATTTTTAAGTTAGTTTTTCAATCCTGCCATTTCTTTTTAAGAGAAATACCAGCAGACAGACAAAGCCACTCAAAGTTCAAGTTATGCATTCATCTATTGTCGCGCATCAGAATTTTGGTTTGAAACTTTTGTCTTGGCTGGGAAGTATTATTGGATATTCAGGTAGGTTCATAAAAGTTTATGTTAAAATGAGCTCCTATGCCCTTGCAAAACTGTTTTGGAAAAAATATCAAGTGGAATAATTTCTTGCTTTAATTTCACATTTTAGAATACCATCTCAGACTATCTTTATGCACAGAAAAACCAAATTTTGTCCTGTAGTACTTTTTTATATGCACACAAAGGATTCTCTGTTAAAATAAATCCAGAAAACATTGGTTTAAACAATTATAAAGGACTGTAATATGGTAATGCAATGTAAATCTTACAAACTTGATTTTAAAATCTTTTTTTTAGTGGAACATCCTGTGAAGCTCTTCCACTGTGTAAGCTGGAAAAATGCTACTGTAAATAAAACCTAAGTGATTAGCAATTTAAATGATAAAACACTAATGTTAATATCTCTAAATCCTATAGCTTTTGGATACCAATAATTTGCCACTCCAAAAATTTGCAAATTGGAAGTTATTGATTTGAATTTTTTTAAATTTTTCCGCAGTCTACAAGTTAGGTAATTTTTCTTTATGTAATGGTAACAGAATTAAGAATCCTCTTGTCCAAAAATACAAGTCTTGTGTATAACACTAAAGGGTAAAATTGGGATAGATCTAAGCTATCTGTCATGCTATTCTTTAGGCAAGGCTATAGATAAATGACATTCAGATGTTTACTGTAAAGAGAATTTCTAAAACATTTGTGTTGAAAGGCTATGACAAAGAGCATTACCACACTGAACCGACAGTTGTAAATATGGAGGCATGGAAGTTTAGGAGAACATGTTTTCTTTCCTTTTAGATGTCTTTCCAGTTATTTTTCTCAGCCCCATATTCTTTATTTTTGGTGTTTTTCCATTGGATGCCTATATGCCAAGTACTGTGGTACAGTATTAATGAATAGTATCATGGAAGTAATTTCCTGCTGAAAATTTTCTTTAAGATATTTATCAGTAATTTAAATGCTTATATTTAATATTTATATAAGGTTTTTCCTTTAGCCTTTTTAATTACTTGTATTTGGCAAATTTATAATTCAATTTAAAAGGTACTCCATTTCTTTCTGTTTATTTGCCTGCTTGAAGAAGACTAAAAACATTGATTTAAATTATAAAGTATGGTGAAACAAAAAGATGTTAAAGATTTGGTTACCTTAATGCTTATATTAATATTTGAAGAACTTTTCTAAAGTTTAGCATTTAGATGATGTAGGAATTTGTCTTCCAGGTCCTCTCACATGCCAGGTCCACAGTGAATTTTTTTCAATGAATGAAGAACATTTTGTATAGCATTAATAAAATGCACTGTTATATGTTATAGTGTAGAGGTCATGCATTCCTTCTTTTAAGAATTAGCACAATTTAACATACCTACCTTCAATTATCGGGGGATGTATAACAATTTTACTATAATCTAGTTTAGTGGAAATTAGTGCTTAAAGAACAATATTCAGTGATTTGGGGATGTTTTCTTCTTTGGTTAAATTCATTAAAACACAGGAAGTTATCACCTTTATGATAGACATATATTTTAACATTCTGGAGTGAGAATTGGTGTGTGAAGTAAGATTTGAAATTTATCTCCTTTTTGTGAAAATATTAATAAAATAATTAACATGTTTACTTTTTCTGAATAAATTTGACCTATCATAAAACATGTAAAACTCTATAGATCTGTTTGAACATCTATTAAAATGTTACTTTATTTTAATATTTGAAGTTGCTATCTCATACTTACTTTTCCTTCTATTTAAAGATGGCCTTCGCCGGATTTTATGTCAAGTTGGTTTACAAGAAGGGCCAGATGGTGAAAACTCTTCTCTAGTGGATAGATTGATGCTTAGTGATTCCAAGTTATGGAAAGGTGAATCTCTTACTACTTTTAATGTATAGGGTATCTACATAAGTAATTGAGATGTTAAGGTTTTTTCTTTTAGGTAGATATTTAATAAATATTTATGTTTTTAATAGTAGTATTGTAGTCTTTGAAAAATATAGATTTTGGGGGGGTTCATGATCCAAATTAAATAGCCTTTATACTTTGTTTCAAAATTGTGTTTAGAAAACCTGATTTTATAAATAAGTAGATTACGAATATTTTGTGCTAAGGAAAATGTGTAGTTTTGCTCTTGAGGCTTAGAATATAAGCCAGTTGCAGTGGCACATACTTGTAGTTCAGCTACTCAGGAGGCTGAGGTGGAAGGATTGCTTGAGCCCAGGTGTTTGAGTTCAGTCTGGGCAGAATAGCAAGACCTCATCTTTAAAAAAAAATAAATGAATAAATACAATTGATCACATTAAGAACTTTGGAAATGTCGTTTTTGGCTTATTTGGTATATCCTTGTCTTACACCCTGATCTTTTTCTAAAAGGTGCTAGGAGTGTATATCATCAGTTGTTCATGAGCAGTCTGCTTATGGATTTGAAATACAAGAAACTCTTTGCTGTTCGATTTGCAAAAGTAAGTGGTTTTTCAATTTTGATAACAAAACAGGTTATATATGGAGTAACTATGTCCCATGATTATATGTAGGCTTCAAAAAATTAGCATCTGACAGTAATATATCAATGTGTGATTTTAAATTCTAAGAAACTTTGTAAATAATCTTTTTTCTTTTATCAATAGAATAAAATTATAGCAGTGAGACTTCTTGTTCATCACCTCCCATGGTATCATGAGTATCATTTGTGCAGTCTCTGTGATATGAAATGATAAATTTAAACCTAGGCCATTGTGAATTATGATACTGTTCTCACTAAAGTTCATATAAGGAAACAATAATTATAGTTGAAATGACATGTGTATATGGATATGATTTAAGAATCATGAACTCTAAGTTGTTGATACAGTTGAATTAAGTTCTACTCCCTTTCAGCAGCATGTGATTAAGCTAACCACTTATTTTTTGCATTCACTCGAATTAGGAGTTCTTAACCAAGGAAGCATGTAAGAGTCATTCAGAGAGCTCTTTCAAAATAAATGTGTCTGTGTTCCATTATCAAATCTACTGAAGCATATTCACTAAGAGTGGGGGCCCAAGCATGTGTACTTTGCAAAAGTCATCATCATATGATTCTGATATGCCTCTAGACGTAATGAAAGTCTGGTTTCAGCAGAGATAGTGTAATGCTGCTGTGGTTTAGCCCCACCAGTGTACGTTGGCATCTCAGGATTATAGGAGATGTGACTGCTTATTTGGACTGGTAAACTGCCATGTACTTCAGAAGAATCAATACTTATACAGGATTCCACAGTGAATCAATATTTATATAGGAATTAGTTGGTAGAAATCATCTCAGTTATCATTCTCATAGCAGTGTTATCTTACTGACTTCCTCCAGCACTGACTTTTCATTATAATCTTTAAACATTGGGTCAATGTGGATTAGAGGTGAATCTCCCCCTTGTTGTTTAGAATTACCAGCAGTTGCAGAGAGATTTTATGGAGGATGATCACGAGCGAGCAGTGTCGGTGACTGCTCTGTCTGTCCAGTTCTTCACCGCACCTACTCTGGTGAGTAGTGCTTACCTTTTCTCGTAACTGATAGCTGGCACTCCTTGCCTTTTTTTGCCTTCTTAATAGAACTATGAGCGTTTGCAGAGTGATTATGTGACAGATGACCACGACAGAGAGTTTTCAATCGCAGACCTCTCGGTTCAGATATTCACGGTTCCTTCACTTGTAAGTACTGAAAAACTAGAAGAACTTTCTTGTTTTCCCTTAACAAAAGTAAGGCCTTAAAATAACAGAAAACTAAAATCTGTATATTCCTGAATAGAATAATATTTTATTAATGGGCAGATTTCAGAGACCTTCAAATATATTAGAACATATTTTTGAATATCAAAATAATCTGGGAGAAAAAGTCATTTAAATTTAGTCTATACTTTCCCTCTCTTCAGAGTAGAAGATGGGGAAAAAAAAAATCTATACTTTCTCATAAAACTTTCCTGAGGTTTTGAATGATGAGTTACCATTAAGCTGATTGGTTTAACAAATTTATCTTTGACATTAGAATCAACATATTGTATACCATCTCACAATTTGAGAATTCCTTCTCCCCGCCCCACTGCCATAAGGGAAGGAGTAGCTAAGGCAGTTGAATCACAATGATTGTGAGCTTCACTAGTTGCTCCTGAAGGCATCATTCTGTAATCACTACATAGTAATTAAAATTCATATTTAATTTAACAAATTTATTAAGTACCTATTTATTGGGCACAGTTTTAGGCTTTGAGAATGCAATGGTGGACAAAAACAAATGTGATCCTTGCCCTAATCAAACTTAACATAGTGGGAAAGACTCACAACAACAGTTCATTGAAATTATAGTGAAGACTCTGAAGACTTTGGTTGCTTTAAGAGAGAATAATAAAGAGATCTGACCTTTTCCCACACTTCAGAGAAGCCTTCTCTAAGGAAGATATCTTTATACAAGGGCATGAGGGAGGGTCCAGGCAGAGGAACTAGCACTTGAGAAGATCCTAGAGTAGGGAGGAGCATTACCTATATGGTAAACAGAGGAAAGCTAATATATTTGAGGATCCTTGAATTGTATAGATTTAAGAGCGAAGACATATTAAAAATGACTGGTTTTCCCCCATATTACTTTTATGTTAAAGGATATATTCTAATATAGTTGAAACTGTCCAGGAGTCTATTTACCCATTAATGAGCTAATGAGCTATTATTATAGGCCAGATGAAGGACTTTGATTTTTATCTTAAGAGCATGGGAAGGCATTAAAGAGTTTTAAGTGGTACTTACGTCATTACATTTGTGATTTTAAAAGATCATGCTGTTTGTAATTTGGAGAACAGATCGGAGGGGGGTAAAAGTGAGTGTAGGGAACCTAATTAGATGCTGATGCAGTGATCCAGAAAAGAATTGGTAGTAACTTGAACTGGGGTGCTAACAGTAGATATGAGTTGTAAGAGAACTGGCAAGTGTGTTTGAGGGATGTTGAATTTGGTGATTAATTGAAGGTTGGGTTTGAAGCAGAAGTTTAAAGATGATTCCCAGGTTTCTGACTTGAAGCTGAGTGAATGTTGTGCCACCTGCTGAGATACAGGGAATTTTGGAGAGCGACTAGGATTTGTAAAGAGGAAAAGTGATACCTTCAGTTTAGTCAAGGTTGAGTTTGTGAAGCCTGTGAGATGATCCCGTGTGTATTCAAATCTGTGTTTCTCTCCTCCATTGATCTTTTTTCCATTTCCATGCCAGTACCACAGTTGTAATAATTATTTAGAGTTTAATATTCTCTTTTGATGTCTTATAGAGCTAAATCTCCTTTCATTATTCTTTTCCAAAATATTCTTACTTATTCTTAGGCTTTTTTTAAAAGATGAACTAAAATAAGTTTTGTCAGTTACCAAACTGACTACATTGGGATATTGGCTGAAAAGACATTGTATATCTAGATTAATTCAGGAAGAACTAATATTAGTACCTTTGCAACATTGGATGTATACCATTTAGGAATATAATTTGTCCTCATTTATTGAAATGTTATTTTATATTCTTAGTAAAAGCTTCATAGTTCTCTTGTTATAGTCTTATACATTTTTAAATTAAGCTTATATATCTTATATTTTTGATGCTATAGTAAATTTTTTACATTTTCAAACAGGCTATAAGTATGTAGGAAAACTACTGATTTTTATATATCCATCTTATATCTATCTAGTCCACTTACTAACCTTCTAATATTTTGTGTTGATTCATTGGAATTTCTAGTTATCTACAAATAGTAGTTTTTGGTTTTTTTCTAATATCTCAACTTTTTGTTTCTCATCTGACTCCTTTAGTTAGAAATACTAGAAAAATGGTGTATGTCTTTATATATTCAAAACATATTTATTTAGTACCTTTATTGACGAGGCACTATTTTTGGGCTCTGGGGGATAACTATAGCAGTGAACAAAATAATTTATAGTCTAGTTATGAGAAGATAGATAAACATTTGCATTTTCTTATAAATCGACTGTTGATAAGTACTACAAAGTGGAAAAACAGGTTAAGGGGATAGAAAGAGACAGTGGAGGGGTCATATTTTATGTAGGGTGATCAGGGAAGACTTTTCAGAGAGATGATCTTGCAACAGAAACTTGAAGGAGTGAGAGCGTGAGTGACATCATTAACTGGTGAAAGAGCTTTCTAGGCAGAAGGAGTAGCGGGTGCAAAATTTCTGAGATGAATACACACTTGGCATTTTGGAGGAAAAAACCAAAAAAAAAAAAAAAGCCATTGTTGCTCGAGTGAGTGAATAAGGTAGAGAATGGTCAGTGACCTCATTGAGTTTGGGGATGGGGTGAAATTGGGAGTGGCAAAGTGGAAAGTGGCAGTACCAGACCTCACTGGCCATTGTAAGAACTTTTGTCTTTTATAAATATTGAGTGAAATGGGGAGATAAGTGCAAGGTTTTGAACACAGGCATGATATCTGATTTATGTTTCAGAAAGACCACTCTGAATTACAGCAACATCCTTGTCTGGTACCTGACTTGAATAGAAGTTCCTTCAGGTGTTTTAATCTAGAAATGAAGGTGTTGCTTACTTCTGGTTTTGATTAATATTTTATCATACTAAGAATATTTCCTTCTGCTCTGATTTACTAAAATTGGTTTTGTATGATTTTTAATCAGGGTTAGATATTTTCAACAAATGCTTTTCTCCATCTATTGAAATGATTATATAGTCTTTTCTTTGTGCTATTGATGCAGTAAATACCCTCATTGGTCAAAGAAGAAGGAAGAATTTCATTCTTTGACCTATTAATATAAAAAATTATATTAAATTTTTCTAATTTTGAAATTCTGATACATGGCTACAGTGTATTGTTTTAATATACTGCTAAGTCCAGTTTAGTAATATTTTATTTAGAATTTTTGCACATATGCTCACAAGTAAGATTGGTCAGTGTTTCCTTCCTGTGTGTGTATTTAATCAGATTTTGGCTTTGTAAAATGAATTGAGTATATGTCTGTGTGTATGCCCTAGAATAGATTAAATGACTTAAGAATTACCTGGTTGTTTTTATTTTTAAGATTTAATTAATCTCAACTTGGAATGTTTGAGAGGTTAAATCTTTGAAATTCTTTTCAATTTTTTCTCATCTGTTCAGGTTTTATTCTTGAGCCAATTTTCGTAGTTTACATTTTTTTAGTAATGGATCCTTTCCTTCACCCTAACTTGGTACCATCTACATACTTAATACTCTCTCCCTTTTCCTAGGACAATGAGCATGTTTCCAAATAACCTACGTAACCTTTAAAAGTAGTTCTCTGCTGCCTCCTTCCTTCTCAGCATCATAAACTCTAGGGATGGGGCCCAGACATGTGTAGTGGTTTGTTTTTTGTTTTTAACTTTATTGAGATAGAATATATACAGAAAAGTAAGCACATGATAATTGTACAGCCCATTGAATTTTTATATAGTGGGCCCACCCATGTTGTGAGCCTTCCAGAGCTGCTGGTCGTCCCAATCACTACCTCTCCCCAAATGTAAATGTTGTCTTCTAACACAACAGATTGTTTTGCCTGTTTTTGAATTTTATATAATAAAATCATATGGTATGACTTATGTCTGGCTGCTTCCGCTCAGCATTATGTTTGTGGTAGTCATTCATGCTGCATGTACATCATGATACATACATACAATTCATTCTTAATGCTATGTAATGTTCCATTGCATTAATATATCACCATTTATTCATTTTTCATTTAATGGGATTTTCTAGTTTGGGGCTTTTAGAAATAAAGGTGCTTTGAACATTAAACAACATATTTTAGTAAAAAATTATCCTGACCTTTTACATACCCAAGAGAGGAATTGCCCAGATATAGGATATATATGTGTGCAGATTAAAAAGTTTCTGCCAAACTCTTTTCCAAAATGGTTGAACCAATTCACATTCCATTAATAATGTATGAGAGTTACAGTTAGTTGCTCTAGGGGTCCTCAAACTTTTTAAACAGGGGGCCAGTTCACTGTCCCTCAGACCGTTGGAGGGCTGGACTATAGTTTAAAAAAAAAACTATGAACAAATTCGTACGCACACTGCACATATCTTATTTTGAAGTAAAAAACCAAAACGGGCAAAAACACCCGGCGGGCCGGTAAATGTTCTCAGTGGGCCGCATGTGGCCTGTGGGCCGTAGTTTGAGGACGCCTCCTAACCAACACTTGGTTTTATCAGTCTTTTTAAATTTATCTATTCCAATGGGGGTATAGTGATTTCTCATTGTGGTTTTAATTTGCATTTTTCTGGTGGTAATGAAGTTGAATCCCTTTTTGTATGTTTATTGGCTATTTGGATATCCACCTTTGTGAATGCCTGCTAAAGTTTCCCCCTGATTATCTATTAGGTTGTTTGCCTTTTTCTTATTGATTTGTGAGAGTTTTTATTAATAAATTCTGCATATATATCATTTGTTGGATATATATGTGACAAATATTTTTTCCCACCTGTGGCTTGTCTTTTTCACTCCCTTAAGTTTCTCTTCATGAGCCAAAATTTATAATTTTAATGTGTTCTATTTTATCATTTTTTATTTTACAGTTAGCACTTTTTATATACTGTATACTCTTTGCATATCCTATGGTCATAAAGATAATCTCCCATGCTTTCTTCTTAAAGCTTGCCTTTCACATTTAAATTCCCAGTGCATCTAGAATTGATTTTTGTCTATAATATGAAGTAAGGGGGTCTTGATCCCCTCCCTCCCTCGTATAGTTATCCAATTGACCCAGCACTGTTTATTGAAGATATCATCCTTTTACCTGTTGCATTTCAGGGGCACCTTTGTCATAAGTCAAGAAGACCTTTATATGTGTGTGTCTTTTGTTCCATTTGTTTTCTTATCTTTGTTCCAATATTACGCTGTCTTAATTATAGTACTTTTGTGAGTCTTGATATCTGATATTTAAATCTTCCAGTTTTATTCTTCAAAGTGCCTTGGCCATTCTTGATCCTTTGTATTTCCATATGAATTTAAATTCAGCATATCAGTTTACACACAGACACACACACACACCCCTTCATAGGTTTAGATTGGAATTGAAATCAGTCTATCCACATCAGTTTGGGAAGAATTGATATCTTTACAATATTGAGTCTTCCATCCCATGAACTTGATGTGTTCCTTCATTTATTTAGTTGTTTTTTTTTAATTTCTCTCAATAATGACTTATAGTTTTTAGTATAGAGCTCTTCCATTCTTTTGTTAGATTTATTCCTACATATTTGGCTTTGGGGCTTTTGTTGTTGTTCTTTTTGATAGTATGGGAAATGGTATCATTTTTAAAAATTTTATTTTGTATTTGCTAGTATATAGAAATGCATCCATTTTTGTATGTTGGCCATATACCCAGTAACTTTTCCAAATTCATTTATTAAATACAATGTAGATTATTTTGGATTTTATGTGTACATAGTTATCTGTCATCTGTGAGTGGTGGCAGTTTGGTTCTTATTTCCCAATCTTTATGTCTTTTATTTCATTTTCTTTCTTTATTGTACTGACTAGGACCTCCAGTATACTGTTGAATAGAAGTGGTAAATAAAAGCAGGAATCGTCTCATTCTGATCTCAGGGGAAAAGCATTCAATATTTCACCACAAAGTATAATGTTTTACTTTGGGTTTTTGTTTGATTGAGTTTTAATAGATATTCTTTTATCACATTAAAGAAACTCACTTCTATTCCTAGTTTACTTGGAGGTGTGTGTGTTTGTTTTAACGAGGGCTCACTTTGTTGCCCAGGCTGCTCAAGGGATACCCCCTCCTCCTGCTTCAGTCTCCTGAGTAGTTGGGACTACAGGCCCACTTCGTTTTTGTTTTAAAACATGAATGGGTGTTTAATTTTCATGAATTCAGGAAAAGCATTGGATGCTATGAACATGTGGGTTTTTTCTCCTTTTGTCTGTTAATAAGGTTATTTATATAAGTTGATTTTTTTCTCAAGTGTTACATTACTCTTGCATTAAGGAAATAAACCAAAACCAAACTTGGTTGTGTTGTGATGTATCCTTTCTCTATATTGCTTGATTCAATTTGTGTTCCCTTATTTGTGAGAGAGATTAGGTGGTAATTTTCTTATAATGGCTTTTTGGAGTTTTAGTATTAAGATTATGGAGGACTCATTAATTAAATTGGCAAGTATATTCTGTTTTATGGAAATTTCTATGTATTATTGCTCTCTTAAATATTTAGAATAATTCTCCAATGTAGCCATTTGGGCCTGAAGATTTCTTTCTGGGAACATTTTATACCAATTAAATTTCTTTAATAGATATAAGAGTATTCAGATTTTTCATTTCTTGTTTCCCTTTGAATAACCTATTTTTTTCCTTAGGAATTTGCTAGTTTCATCTAAATTTTTAATTATATTAATTTAAATTGGTCCTAACACTTGTCCTATTTTCCATTTAATATCTTTAAGATCTGTAGTATGGTTTTTTTAGTCCTTTTTAGATTTAAATTTTTCTGATTTTCTTATTAGTCTTTTGAGAGATCTATACTCTTTTAGTCTTTTCAAAGAACCAACATTTAGTTGTATTGATTTTGATTTTTTTTTGTACATTTTCTTTGTTTTATCAATTTATACTCTAATTTCCCTTTTTGTATTTACTTTAGATTTATTTTGCCATTCTTTTTGTAATTTCTTAATAGATATTTAGATTACTTACTTTCAGCCTTTCTTCTTTTCTGTTAAGAGCATTTAAGGTGAAGTTTCTATCTAAGCATAATTTTAGCTGCATCCCACAATTTTGTTATGTGGTAAATAAGAGTTGTTTAGTAAGGTTTGTTTTACAGACTCAGATCAACTTAGATAATAAGAATTACCCTCCTCTTAGGGGAAATGTGTGTTCTGTTTGGGGAGCTTTTCCTTTATCTGCTGTTCCTCAGTTGCTTTCAGCCAAAAATAATCCTTATGCCAGAATGGTATATTTTGGTGTGGCATATTCTAGTCCCCTTCAGCATAGGGTGAGGCGGATCACCTTAGTCCAGTCAGGGATTGACGTGAGTCCAGGTTGTTTTAGGAAGATTCAGTCTTACTTCTGGTTCGTGCCCAACCCTGGGACATAACTCCCTAAGCTTTCCTAGTTGAGAGTCTGGAGTTCTTCCCCTCTATAGGATTCTGAACTCTATATAGATGAGAGTTTCTTCACCTTGATAATACTGCCATAGCATTGCTTTGTTCTTCTGGGCTTCCTGCTCTTCTCAGACTTGCATCCTGTGTAACTTCAGAATTTTGCAAATGTTTTGAGAAGAAAACTAGAATAATCCTGAACTTATTTCCCCACCCTTCTGTTGTTCTTACTGGGATTCTAGCCTCTCCAGCACCCTGGGACAGCTAAAATGTCAGTAGGTTTTTCTCCCTACGAATAGCAGCTCTGTACAGATTCACTCCTGGCATCTTTAATCCACTTACCCTATTCCTGAAATAGTCAAATGCTGAGGCAAAAGTAGCTGCTGAATGTTTGCTCACCTCTCTGTGCAGTTCCCTTTATCCATGGTTTTTATCCCCTGGGGTCCTTCTTGTCTCAGCAGCTTGCTAATGATTTCAAACTTTTTTTTTCTTTTTTAAGTTGAGCTTTTCTAGTTCTTAGTAGAAGTGTTGGTCAGCCTCAAGCTACTCCATTGTGACTAGAAGCAGAAGGGTGCTTGTATAGTTTTTTGGAAAAGCTCCATTAGCAATTCTTGTACACATCCTGGTTAAAAATAACTTTCCCTAGATATTAGTGAAATGTTTTATAGCACTGGTATCTTTCAAATCAGAATTGCCTTACAGTTAACACCGTCTTCATTTTAAGTCTGATCAAGAACGAGTGCTTATAAATCAAGTGATTAGAGTACAATAGTTGTTCCAGTTTATTTTATTAAATGTGCGCTCAGTCAGCATTATCCCTATATGCTGTAGCATGTTTAGTTTAACTAAAAATGTGTGCATAGACTGTTAATATTCAATGAAGTTTTTCAGAGTCTGAGGGAGAATTTGGCCCATTTTGAATATTTTGTTAAATGTGTAATGAGCCTTGCAAAACAAAATTGAATATGAATTACATAAAGTGAATAAAAACTGTAATTAAGTAGTGGAAATATTTTTTTAAACAAAGTGAATTATAGACATAAAAATTAAAGTAATTTTTTAGGGTAAGTGATAAGTACTAGAACTAATATAATAATGTTAGATATTTAATGTTGAAACTTACCTTGAAAGGTTGATAAAACCAAGCACTTAAGGTTTTTATCCATTTCTGTTTATAACTTTGGAAAATATGCTTCTTTAGTTATCTTTTTAAAATTAGAAATGTTGAATAACTCCTTGGGTTTTTTTAAATTTTGTTTTGTTTTGGGGTTTTTTAGTGTTGTATTGTGTTTTGTTTTGTTTTGTTTTGTTTTGTTTTAGAAATGGAATCTTGCTGCATTGCCCAGGCTGGCCTTGAAATCCTAAGCTCAGTCTTTCTGCCTCAGCCTCCCGAGTAGCTGGGACTTTAGGCACACAACCACCACACCTGGCCACTCCCTTGTTTTAATGGGCCACTCTATTAATTTTTTTATTTGACCCTCAGTACAAACAATTAGAATCCAATCCAAAACTATGCATATCTCTTTTAACATTCACCTGAAACTGAAAATGCTAATAAGTACCGTAATTGGTGAGATTTACATTCTGACAAACTCCTTTTCCTACCTGCTCCAAGTCTTATAAGCTGACACTACAGCAGCAGTCCCCAACCTTTTTGGCACCAGAGACCAACTTCATGGAAGACAATTTTTCCACAGACTGGACGGGGGTTGGGGATGTAATTCAAGCAAATTACATTTATCGTGCAGTCAAACCTCTCTGCCAATGATAATCTGTATTTGCAGCTGCTCCGCAGTGCTAGCATCACTGCCTTAGCTCCACCTCAGATGTCAGGCATCTGATTCTCATAAGGAGCGCCCAACCCAGATTCCTTGCATGTGCAGTTTACATAGAGTTTGCGCTCCTATGGGAATCTAATGCTGCCACTGATCTGACAGGAGGCGGAGATTATGTGGTGATGTGAGGGATGGGGAGTGGCTGTAAATACAGATGAAGCTTCCCTCACTTGCCTACTGCTACCTCCTGGTTCCTAAGAGACACCAGACTGGTACTGGTCCACCGCCCAGGTCTTGGGGATTGAGGCTCTACAGAGTTTTTTCTTAGCTAAGTGAAATTGAATCATACTCATTTAACTTCTTCAAAATCAGTTAATCCAACAAACAATAGGAAAATTTTTACTTACCCCTTTAGCATTCCCCACCCCTTCAAACTTCACATTAATCTTCACTGTGGAGGAAAATTTAACAGAAGTTAATCCTATAGACTTTTAAGCAATTTAGAGCCTAAGTCCTGGCAATGTGTTGATGATTTAAGAGTTTTCAAAGGTATATTTAACTCTATAGATTTTCTACTTATGATTTTAGCACTTAACCTCTGCATTAGAATACAGCTTTTAGGCCGGGCTCGGTGGCTCACGCCTGTAATCCTAGCTCTCTGGGAGGCCGAGGCGGGTGGATTGCTCAAGGTCAAGAGTTCGAAACCAGCCTGAGCAAGAGCGAGACCCCGTCTCTACTATAAATAGAAAGCAATTAATTGGCCAACTAAAAATATATAGAAAAAATTAGCCGGGCATGGTGGCGCATGCCTGTAGTCCCAGCTACTCAGGAGGCTGAGGCAGGAGGATTGCTCGAGCCCAGGAGTTGGAGGTTGCTGTGAGCGAGGCTGACGCCACGGCACTCAGTCTAGCCCGGGCAACAGAGTGAGACTCTGTCTCAAAAAAAAAAAAGAATACAGCTTTTACTGTATTCTTGGACTTCTTTCTTCTGCATTTTGGTCCTATTTTTTGATGCAAATTTCCATATTGCTAATTAGGTGATATTAATTGATATGAGACCTGTTTAAGTTGTCGTCCAACATCAATAACACTCTAAAACCTAGGAGAGATTGGCTATTGAGGCTGGGAAAGGCGTGGGGTAGGGATCCATGATCTTTTGTATCAGAGTAAAAATGTGATATTTAAAGTAAAATTAGACATTCTAACTTTACTATGACAGATTAAAACCATCAAATGGCA
Source organism: Cheirogaleus medius (assembly GCA_008086735.1). Lineage (NCBI taxonomy): Eukaryota > Metazoa > Chordata > Mammalia > Primates > Cheirogaleidae > Cheirogaleus > Cheirogaleus medius. The sequence goes on from VBSM01000361.1 coordinate 10,211,468, forward strand.
AAGATCAAAATGTTCGAAGTTACATTGTATTAGGAGGGCAGGAGGAGCAAGGCCCATATCATAGGTAAAAACATAAATTGTTAAGCCTCTTTGTGGGAACAGTTTAGTGATATCGTTAAAATTTATAATGTACATACTCTTTAACACTTTAGTTCTACTTTTAGGAAATTCTATAAATATTCTTGCAACTGTACACAGTAGATATTTGTTGCAACATCTTTTGTAATAGCATAAAACTGGAAAAAAACGAATGTCTTACCAATAAGGGCCTGGCTAAATAAAGTATGATACAAAAGTATACCTGGTGATAGATACAGAAGAATAAGGGAAATTTGTATGAACTGATATGGGACAATCTCTAAAATATATCAAGTAAAAAAAGTACAGAACAGTATATAATATGCTATCCTTTGGGGGAAAGAGATATAATTATGCATATCCATACTTATATATACTTAATATACATTTAGTCTATTTTATTTGTATTTTATTTTGTAGTTTATAGATATATAGATATTATACACACATACCGCATCTGCAAGAATGTGCAAAGAACTACTAACAGGGTTTACCTTTGGACGGGAAACTTCTCGGCACTAGAAGACTTACTTTTTACTTGTATTTGGCATCATTTACATGTATTTACTTATTCAAAAATACATAGAGATATACATATATATACACACATAGATACAAAGCAAAAAATAAATCTTAACTAAAGAGATCGAGAGGAAATATAGTTTCATATTGACTTCTAGAGAATCTTTGACATAAACCTCTGAATCCTAGAATAATTATACCATACCATTATAGGTGTCTAAATGTCTCAGTTAAGGAAAATTTGCAGCCTGATTCAGATCCCCCACCCTGAATTATCTTTGAATAATGACCTTTGGAACTGTCTTCTAACATTCTGGCATCTGATATAATTGTTGCTTCATACACATGGCAATTGGAGTAAGTAATTGTTATTTAGAAATACACAGTAATACATTTATGATATTATATGGTTGTGTTGAAAAGAGTTTTAAACTGAAAGAGCTAAATAATGTTGATGATTTTTTTTTTTTTGCCTCCTAGTAAATAGTTTTTGATTACCATGCACTCCAATATACTTTATTTTAGGCTCGAATGCTCATCACAGAAGAAAACCTGATGACCATTATCATTAAGACTTTTATGGATCATTTGAGACATCGAGATGCCCAGGGCAGATTTCAGTTTGAACGATACACTGCTTTACAAGCCTTCAAGTTTAGGAGAGTTCAGAGCCTTATTTTAGATCTCAAGTAAGTTTTCGTTCAATTGTTAAACCAGTTGCAACTTGTAAAATGTCAGTGTTTATCTTTGTATTCATTGCTGCTTTTATCTTGTTCAGGTATGTTTTAATTAGCAAACCAACTGAATGGTCAAATGAGCTGAGGCAGAAGTTCCTAGAAGGATTTGATGCCTTTTTGGAATTACTTAAATGTATGCAGGTATGTATAAACTGATACCTTTTTCTTTTTCATCCTCTTTCCTTTTTTTTTCTTCCTTTTTCTTTCTTTCTTTTTTTTAAGAGACAAGGTCTCTCTGTTGCCCAGGCTGGAGTATAGTAGCTATTCACAGGCACAATCATAGCACAGTTCAGCTTCAAACTCCTGGGCTCAAGTGATCCTCCCACCTCAGCTTCTCAAGTAACTGGAACTACAGGTGTACACCACTGTGCCCAGCTTCTATTTTTTGTTGTTTTTGTTCACTGGACTGAGCGCCTTTCTGTCTGTGCATTTTTTTTTTTCATTTGGGGCACGTTTCCAAAAGATCAATTTGGATGGTGACTCTTAGAAAGGTATAGAGCAAATGAGATTCCAGCAGAGGTTCTGGCATCTACTGCTCTTTGTATTTGGTAATTCTTTTAGTTACCATAAATGTTCTTTCTTTAGAGGTTGTAAGTTCATTTTTTAGATAAGCCTGCTTGGAAGTATAGTCAAGTTAGTTATTTGAGAAACTGTAGTTGTTTTGGGATTTTTAAAAAATGTTTTTATATTTCTTTTTTATCCTTGATGTAATATTTATATAATACAGTGTGGAACTCTTTCCCCTGCTTAATTCTATTTTTTTTTTTTTTAACTATCCCCACACATGAAACAGAATCTAGAAGTAGAAACCAACAGGTATATTTAGCCAGTTTTAACTGTAAGAAGATAGGTGACATCTCTAAAAATCTGAGCAAAAACTATTAATATTATGATTCCTTTAGTAACCATCTGGCTTTCTTAAGTAAAGGAATAATCAATGTTGACATATCATTTTTAGAAAACATTCTAGTTCCTAGGTTGGGTGGCAGTTCATGGGTGTATAGTTCATTATAATATTACTGTGTTTTTCATGTATGTATAAAAACAATAGCTACTTTGATCCTTTTGAATACTTAGTATTCTGTATTCTCTATTATTTAATAAGTTCTGTCATACTCAGGTAGTTAGGCTGGTTTCTGAAAAGTAATTTTTTTTAATTAAAAGCTGTTTTTCTTGTTTTACTTTCTTTTGCTTTCTTTCAGACACTGTGAAATCTTAGTTGTTTATTAGGCAATAATTATTAAAACTTAATTCTAAAATAAAATATATTTATAAATTCTATAACATTTTTTAAAGCCTTCCAAATTTTTAACAATTTTTTCTATAGATATAGAGCTAAAAAGGAATTTGGAGGATTATTGCAGTGAAGTATTGAAGTATTTTTTAGTCTAAAAGAGATCTACAAGACTGCCTCTAAAATAATTCATTCTATACTTTATTGAGTTTTTTGATTTGTATTTTAGAGACTGTTTTATAAACACATAATTTTAAAAGCTATGATTTCTCATACTACTTCCTCTTAAAACTTATACCTTATGTGTTTTTATAATCAATATATATATTTCTTCTTAGGTTATTTCTGAGGTTTTCACATAAGAGAACAACTATAAATTCATATAACATTTTTTCACTCCCTTTAAGGGAATGGATCCAATTGTACGTCAAGTAGGACAACATATTGAAATGGAACCAGAGTGGGAAGCAGCCTTTACGCTACAAATGAAATTAACGCATGTCATTTCGATGATGCAGGACTGGTGTGCTTTAGATGTGAGTTTCTTCTAGGGGTGGGGGATAGGAGGAAAATGGAGGCGGGGGTTAATAAGCAAATTCCTAAGTAAGTTTTGAGGAGACTTAGAGAAATAGTGGTGATACTTAGCTCATAAAACAGCATATTATCCTTTCTACCTATAAATTCAATAAAATCTTAAAAGTTAAAACTCTGAAGCCTTAAGAAAAAACTTGAAAAATAAAGGAGGAAATAATCCACACTCTCTCTTCCCTAATATAACTAACTATCTTCATTTCTTTTCCGTAATCCCTTCTAGACTGTGAGAATATAAAAAGTTGATAATTTAGTTTGTAATCTCAAAATAAAGTTTTACTATTGGTACATCTGTCCTGTGTCTCAAAATTATTTTGGCCTTCCTTTGACAATAAAGTCTAGATGAGAGCCTTTGTAAGTTAGGGGGTCAGGGAACGCTTCCATGAAATCTAAAAAGTATGTAAAAGTTAACTGAACAAAGAGTAAATAATATTCCTGACTAAGAGAACAGCTGCATCATGCTCTGTGATAAGAAGGGATTCTGGTTGTTCCAGGAGCTATGAGAAGGCTCCGTGGTTGGAACATAGAGGTAGAGGACAGAGAGGTGGGCAGGGCCTGACTTCTCAGGGCCTTAGCCATAGAAGGACGTTTGTATTTTATTCTAACTGAAGTGAGAAGCCTTTAGAGACCACCAAATGGAAAAGTAGCATGATTCAATTTACGTGTTTTTAAAAGTTACTCTGTAGGGAAAGTGGATGAAGGGGCAAGAGTTGAAGCAAGGAATTTAATAGAGAGATGATTGGCAATGCCTTGGAGTTACTGGAGATAAAGAAAAGTGTCTAGTTTTGAGAGAAGTGTAGTTGATGAAATTGCAGGCTTGATAATAGAGTAGACGATGGGCAATGAGGGAAAGGAGGATATTGGAATAACTTCTAGATTTCCACAAGTATATGGATCAAGGTATCATTCACTGAGACGGGACACAGGAAGAGGGGGGAACAAGTTTGGGAGGGAGGATTGAGTTTGGTTTTGCCCATATTGTTATTTGAGATACTTATTCATCATTGAATTTGAGGTACTTATTCAGTGTTGTAGAAACCCAACCTTTTGAGTAACTTACAGAAAAACCCTCTTTTTTAGGAAAAAGTATTAATTGAAGCTTACAAGAAATGTCTCGCTGTATTGATGCAGTGTCATGGTGGTTTTACTGATGGTGAACAGCCAATCACGCTAAGCATTTGTGGACATTCTGTGGAAACTATCAGATACTGTGTTTCTCAAGAAAAAGTTAGCATTCACCTCCCAGTTTCTCGCTTACTTGCAGGTAAAGCATTTCCCCTAAAAGAGAACCCTGAAATTATCTTGTTTGTGGTTAATATTTATGAATACCTACTATGTGCCAGGCATTATTCTGAGAGTTTTACATGCATTAACTTATTTAATCATCACATAGGCCTGTGAGGTAGGTATCATTAAGCTCACTTCACAGAGAGTGACTTGTTTAGTGTCACATAGCAAGAAAGAATCAGAGTTGGCATTTTGAGGCAATTTGGCACCAGAGGCCATGTTTATAACCATTGTACCATAGTACTTCTCCAGACTTCTTAACTACAGTTAGCATGTTTTATTGTTTAACTCAATCTAGCTACAAAGCCAGTGTTGTTAAAACTCAAACTAATCTATTATTTAAGTGATTGCTCATCATTTTAAATCACTCTAGGTTTTCTCTTGTTCTTTCTTCTCTCCCTATAAACTATTTCGTATTTATTGATCCTCTTTTAAGCAACAGGTCAAGAGCGAGCCCATATTGAGGTGATAATTCTTTACTCTCTAGTAGTTGACTTATAGGCAGTGTGTAAGTGGTCAAATGTCTGAAGCTGCCATCTTGCAGTAGCCAAAGACTTTGAATATGCAGTATCTATCTCTGTAGCCTCATTTCAGTACATCTTCCATATTTCTCCGTTCCAGGTATTCTTAGCCTACTCACATACTGTCATTACCTTTAGTTCCGTTTTAACTCAGAGAATAGAAGGAAGGGAAGTTCTGAAAGTAGATATTTCTACTCATCGCAGAATATGTAATTTACCTTAAGTAACTTAATGTGATGTGAAGGTGTATTTTTTGTTTCAATTTTTCTGGAAGAGATTGTGGAGAATAGTATCATTTCTTCCTTGAATGTTTGCTAGAATTCACCAGTGAAACCATCTGATGCTTTAGTTTTGGGAAGGTTACTTATTGATTTAATTTCTTTAATGTAGAACTGTTCAGGCTATCTGTTTCTCCTTGTGTGTGTTTTGGTAGTTTGTGTCTTTCAAGGAATTGGTCCATTTCACCTAAGTTATCAAACTTACAGGCTTAGAGTTCATAGTATTCCTTCATTATCCTTTTATTGTACATGAGGTTAGTAGTAATGGTTCCTCTTTCATTCTGAAGGCATTTTGTACATTGTTCTGAGCATTATCACATTATCCTGCTGATAGACCCTTGAAGTCATGGTGATTTAAGATAACTTACTGTGAAGATTATGGAGTTGTTTATTCTTAGACATAGGAATATTAAAATAGTACAACAGATAATTACCTAGTATGAAATTGTGATCACATGAAGAAATTTCTTTTATTTCTATAACCTGTTCAGGCCCAGTTTTGTTTTTATATGTGTTTTGAGCAACTAAACTGTTGATCCTTAACATAGACAACTCATGGCATGATATTGTGAGAAAGTGTTGGACTAGAAGGCAAGAACGTGAGTCCTGTCTCCAACTCAGCTACTAATCTCTTCTGCCTTTAAAAATCTGGTTTTACGGGTAGAAGCTGTTGCTGATAGTTATGCACAGTGAAAAAAGTCAATACTCTAAAAATATACTCATTTCTGCCTAGATCTTTACCTCCCTAAAAGCTGTTGACTGAATATTTTTCAGTTTTCATCTCATTGTATTTGATAAACCTTGGCCTAAATGTTTATAATCTAATTGGAGAGCTAAGTAAACATATATTAAGCAGTTCATGAACAACTTGGGGCATGTGCTAATGGAGCTTGAGTAGTAAATGTTGAGAACAAATTATTAGAATGGTATTAGTAATGCAGGTCTTTCCAAATAAAGAAAGCCTCAAACCAGGCTTGAGCAAGTGGCCAATATATATTGATAAGATTATAAAGCGCCTTCTCTGTTTAGGCAATAGCACAAACAGGACACAATCAGAATGAACTAAGGTTGAGCTGTATAAGTGCCTCTTGAGGTTAGAAACTAATGAGGCTTTGATCCTACACTGTAGATCAATGCAGACCACGAGCCCCATGGCCAGTTTCTCTGTTCAGTTGCCAGAAGAATCTCTCACTGCTATACTTTTTTTTTTTATTATTATTTCAGCATATTATGAGGGTACAAATATTGCTATACTTTAAATAGGAACAAACTCCATGGCCCAGTGAAATATGACTCTTAAAATTGATATAACATATATAAATACTTTTGATAGTTATGTAGGTGCATTTGCTGTGCTTGTACATCTAACATTTACTTTTTAAAATGTCAACAATGTATGTTGGTATATGTATTAAGTGTGCCTTTGATATAGAGATTCATGAGAATGACCATTGAAAAGCTTCATTTATGGATATAGTTCATTTTATATCTTTATTTGTAACCTGATAGGTTCCAAAACAGAGAAGAAGATATAAAAGTTAAGTGAATTTTTAGGGATTTTTCTCTAAACGATTTTCACTTATAGAAATACTTTGTTTGTTCTCCCATGCAGGTTTGCATGTTTTATTAAGCAAAAGTGAAGTGGCATATAAATTTCCAGAACTCCTACCTCTAGTAAGTGGTGCTGACCTTTAAAAGTGAATGCATGTTTATTATGTTCTTTGTATTTGAAATCACTTTGAAACAAACTTTATTACTTTGGGTTCTCCAGAGAAACAGAATTAATAAGATGTGTGTGCACACTCTCTCTCTACATATATATGTAGATTTATTTTAAGGAATTGTCTCACACAACTGTGGGGGCTGGCAAGTCTGAAATCTGTGGGGCAGCCCAAAGCAGACTGGAGAGACCCAGGGAAGAGTCGATGTAGCAGTCTCAAGTACAAAGGCAATCGTGGAAGCAGAATTCCTTTCTCCTCGGGGGGACCTTAGTCTTTTCTGTTAAGGCCTTCAAGTGAATTGTTTAACTTATATTTTATAAAAGCTTCTATTCCTATCAACCAAGCTTTCTTTATAAAGTTGATTTTTTTGTGTGTTTTGTTTGTTTTGTGTATACAGAGTGAACTTAGCCCACCCATGTTAATAGAACACCCTCTTAGATGTCTTGTTTTATGTGCCCAAGTACATGCTGGAATGTGGAGAAGAAATGGGTTCTCTCTAGTAAACCAGGTAAGTGTTTTTTAATTTTATGGAGAGTTTTCATTTGATTCCTTGGCTTCCGTGAAGGTTGTAATTTTCAGTGGATTTAGTCAAAAGTTGAGTATCTATATTAAAATTGTTTGAAAAGAAAAATGTAATAATAAACCAAAAATTTCCTTAGAACTTTCTATCATAGTTTGTCAGTAATTAATATCAAAAGTAGAGACAAACAATAGTGGTCTTGATTTTCACTTGAAATTATTTTTTAGAACAACGTCGGAGGCTGGGCTCACGCCTGTAATCCTAGCACTCTTGGAGGCCAAGGTGGGAGGATTACTTGAGCTCAGGAGTTCGAGACCAGCCTGAGCAGGAGTGAGACCCTGTCTCTACTAAAAATAGAAAAAAAAAAATTAGCCAGGCAACTAAAAATAGAAAATATTAGCTGGACATGGTGGTACGTGCCTATGGTCCCAGCTACTCAGGAGGCTGAGGCAGGAGGATCACTTGAGCCCAGGAGTTTTGAGGTTGCTGTGAGGTAGGCTGATGCCATGGCACTCTATCTTGGGCAACAGAGCAAGACTCTGTGTCAAAAAAGAGAACAAAGTTGGATATTAAAAATATAATAAAAATCAAGATTTCATCTATTTAAATTAAATTGGGTTAAAAGGTAAAAGGTCTTTTAGTATACCTCTAAAATTGAAATTTTACTTTTTGAACTTCATTTAGGATTGGTATGGATTTTTTTCCTATTTTTGGCAGCTCTAAACCTTCCTGAGACAACCACCTTTTGCTTTGTTGGGAGACCCAGAAAATTGGCTGCAAAATGTGAACCATAGAATGATTACTATAATTTGGAAGTTTCTAATTAATCTGTACTAAAATAGGGTTAACTATTTGGGAAACCCTGTCACATGCATGCGCATACTCTTACACACCAATGTGCTTTTATGGGTAGAGGAGGGAGCTATGCCAATGAAAACCTATTTACTCAATGTAATTAATTATCTTTTTAGATTTATTACTACCATAATGTGAAATGCAGACGTGAGATGTTTGACAAGGATATAGTAATGCTTCAGGTAATAAGTTAAAAAAACATTGAACTTAAAGGTGTGGGATGTCTTTTGCTGCTTGTTATTTCCACATAACCTGGTTAGTTACTTATGATCACTCCCAAATCTATATATCCAGCCTAGCTCTACCTACTAAGCTCTAAACTCGTGTGGCTAAACCCTCTAGAGCATTTCCATCTAGATTTCGTGGACACATCTCAGATTTAACATGTTCAGAATAACTTCTCTTATTTCCTCCATACCTTCTTAATGTTAAACCCCCTAGTTTAAACCCCTTAAACTAATTTCGAAGGCCTGCAATACTTAAACTACATTGAAGTTCCCTGAATTTGTCATACTCTCTCTTAAATCTTAAACTCTGCACATTTATTTCTTCTGCTCCCTAGATTACCCACCCCTTCCTTTTCCCTTCACCTAGCTAACTAATTTTCCTGTGTGTCTTAGTGTTTACTTTAGCATTATTTTCTACAGGGATCCTTCCCTGACATGCTAACCGTGGCTAAGTATTTCTTTTGTGAGGACCATAGCATGGTACTTACCCTGCTATAGCACTCACAATTCTGCATTGTGATTACCTGTTTACTTTTCATCACTCCTACCCCACCAAATAATGACAACTGTATCTTCTATTTTTTTGTCCCTTTTGCCTATCACAGTGCTTGTCACATAGTAGGGGTTCTATACTATTGCTGAATGGATGTAGTAATTATAGAAAAAGTCAAGAAATGTAAATTTCGGCTGGGCGTGGTGGCTCACACCTGTAATCCTAGTACTCTAGGGAGGCCAAGGCAGGAGGATCACTTGAGCTCAGAAGTTCAAGACCAGCCTGAGCAAGAGTGAGACCCTGTCTCTACCAAAAAAAATAAGAAAAATTAGCTGGCTTGGTAGCACCAGCTATTCGGGAGGCTAAGATAGGAGGATCACTTGAGCCCAAAAGTTTGAGGTTGCAGAGAGCTATGACATCACCACTGCACAATAGCCCCAGGGCGACAGAGCAAGACTCTGTTTCCAAAAAAAAAAGAAGAAAGAAAGAAATGTAAATTTCAAAAAAAAAAAAAAAAATTATTGGTTCAAAATAAAATCCAGGTTGATTTATAATTTACAAATGGAATTAAAAGAGAGTTGAATCTAATATTTAAAAGTTGCCACTTCAGTTAATGTAGTGCTTGCCACAAAAATGGGTTGAGAGATCTTGTTTATAATATGATACATAGTAAAAAATATTAGAAGCTTAATTGACATACCATATTTCTCTGAGTCCCTGCGTTCATATAGTGATCCCCAGACAATGATCAGAGAACTCTGAAATAAAATTTTGGAACGAAATTCATAGGAATACAGTTACTTCAAAGCATTAGAAGGAAAGAGAACTTACAGTCCATGTTATTCTGATATGTGGGTTTAGGTTTGGGGGTTTTTTTGTTTGTGTTTTGTTTTGTTTCACCAGCGTAGATTCCTTTCCATACCTGTCAGCTATAACAAGTGGGGATTGGGATTGGTGAACATATTGGGATTGGTAAACTGCTTTCTCCTGTGCAAACCAAAATATCTCTTGCTAATAGTTTAGTGGCCCTTTTGACCTTCCTCTTTTCCTTTATCTCAAACATAAAAAAAAAAAAAAGACAGGTGCCTCCATGATGGATCCAAACCATTTCCTGATGATAATGCTCAGCCGCTTTGAACTTTATCAGATTTTCAGTACTCCAGACTATGGAAAAAGATTTGGTTCTGAGAGTACTCATAAGGTAAGAACATGTTTTATGAGACCACAACACATTGCTAAAGAAGCATCTTTCATTCTTTTTGGATATGTTAATCATCTGAGATAATACAGTGTGCATATTCTTATCTCTGAACTTTATCTTCCCTCACTTGTTACAGGATGTTATTCAGCAGAACAATACTCTAATAGAAGAAATGCTATACCTCATTATAATGCTTGTTGGTAAGTTTAGATTGTTTGAGACATGTAGAGTTTGTGGTAGCAAATAGTTCAGAATTTCTGAACTATTTGTTTTAAGAGGATACTCAGTTTTAGAGGAAGGGAATATTCCTCTCATTCTCCCATCTGTATTGTTGAGAGTAACAGCATTGTGCTGCTTTGGGAAAAGGAGAAATTACAACCACTGAAGCAGAATAAATTGGAAGACTGGGGAAAAAAATGGGGACAGGAGAATTTAGCAAACAAAGAATAAGATATTTAGGAGCTATTTACTGTTTTTCTTTTTCTTTCTTTTTTTTTTTTTTTTCCTGAAACAGAATCTCACTCTGTCACTCTGGCTAGATAGAGTGCAGTGGTGTCATCATAGTTCACTGCAACCTCACTGCAACCTCAAACTTCTGGGCTCAAGCAATGCTCCTGCCTCAGCCTCCTGAGTAGCTGGGACTACAGGTGCACACCACCACGCCCAGCTAATTTTTCTATTTTTATTAGAGACGGGGTCTCGCTCTTGCTCAGGATGGTCTCAAATTCCTGAGCTTAAGTGATCCTCCTGCCTCGCCTTCCAGAGTGCTAGGATTACAGGCCTGAGCCACCTCGCCCAGCCTGTTTACTGTTATTTTATATCTTAGCTATTTTTCTCTCCATGGATTTATGGTGCAAAAGTGTCTTCTTGACTTCAGATATAATAATTCCAAGCTAATGGATACCTATGGCTAATAGATGTGGATGTCTTTTCTTCTTACCTATATAATTTTTAGTCTGTTTTTCCCCCCCATCTTTCCCATTCTTTTATTCCTCACCTTCTCCCACCTACCTTGCTGTGTCAGACTTTCTGTAGTCTGTAAAGCAGAGAAGCCTGATTACTGTCAGGAGGTGATACCAATGAGGAAAGTCTCAGAAGTTGGTATCTTATTTGCCACTAGATAGAAGGGGAAAAGAAGGCTCTTCTTCCTTGCTGCCAAAAGGAGGATGGAGGGAAAGTGGTTTCCTTGACTACCTCTAATCCCTTCCCACCTTTCTGATCCCATTCTTCCAAAATAGCAGCCAGCACTCCCTCCACTGCTTAAAGCCTGCCCTTACCTGTTGTGTCCAAGGCTCAGAAGTATGGTCGGGAGCTGCTCTCTCCCTAGCTTGTTGCCGGACTGGTCATTGCTTTTCTGTTGCTCAGGGAAACTCAGATAGGCAAATATATTGTGCTGCATGAATTATAAGTATGTATATAATTATGTGATTATGTTAAATCTGTTTTATGCTTTTTCATTTTTGACAGGAGAGAGATTTAATCCTGGAATTGCACAGGTAAATGCTGCAGATGAAATTAAGCGGGAGATTATCCATCAGTTGAGCATCAAACCTATGGCTCATAGTGAATTAGTGAAGTCTTTACCTGAAGACGTAAGTACCTGTATTTTTTAAAAAGAAAATCGTAGAAGTCCTTCCCTACCTATCAGTCTAGTCCATATAGATTTACTTTTTTTTGTTTTGTTTTTTTTAACAGAGTCTTACTCTGTCGCCCAAGCTAGAGTGGAGTGCAGTGCAGTGCAGTGGCGTCATCGTAGCTCACTGCAACCTCAAACTCCTGGGCTCAAGTGATTCTCCTGCTTTAGTTTCCCAAATAGCTGGGACCACAGGCATGTGTCAGTGTGCCAGGCTAATTTTTCAATTTTTTGTAGAAACAGGGTCTTGCTCTTGCTCTTGCTTAGGCTGGTCTCAAACTCCTGAGCTTAAACAAATCTCCCACCTCAGCCTTAAGATACTAAAATTATAGACATGAGCCACTGCACCCAGCATAGCTTTACTTCTATATGCCTTTCTTACAAGGCATATAGAAGTAAACCCCTTAAACTAATTTCAAAGACCTGCAATACTTAAACTACATTGAAGTTCCCTGAATTTATCGTACTCTCTCTTAAATCTTAAACTCTGCACATTTATTTCTTCTAGAACTGCAGTTCTAGGATGTGTATAACTCCAGTCACTTTTACTATGAATAATTACAAGAAGAATACTAGGGACTAGGATTATAGGAAAGTAGAGTAGGAATACAATAGGAATAGGATCTTTTTTTACATAAAGTCTTGAAAGAAATAGGGACACTGAAAAAAGTAAATCCAGTCCTTAGAACTAAAGTTTGTAGTTGTAGGGGCTTTAGTACAAAATTGTCATAGGTATAGATAATACTTTATAGTCTAGTATATTGAAGAAGGGAGTAAAAAATACCTACTCACCTATATTGACTAAACTAAACAAGTTTTCCAGAGCTTTTTCCTTCTCAAGCATCCAAAGACTCTCCTTAATAATGAGCTATTATTTCATTTTAGTGAATGAAAAATAATAGTCACAGGACATTCATAGTTTGAACTGCAACTGTTTTCTTCCCAGGAGTTGTGAGTTCCTCAGCCACCTACTTTTCAGCCATGAGACTTTTCAAAAACTCAACCCTTATAGTTGGAAAGGGACTTTATTTTCATTGAGACTTTTCAAAATGTTTTCCCTAATTTGAAACACAGATTAAAACTTTCAACGTTAACGTTTATTTTTCTGGGATTTCAATTTATCTTATCTTTGTTGTGTAGTAATAATTCTTTTATACTTTGTATCATGAAAACTTTCAAACGTCTACAGAAATAGAAAACAGTATAATATGCCCATCACCAGCTTCAACAGTTTGCTAATCTTGTTTTATCTATACCCCAAGCACTAACCCCTGTGCCCCCAATGGATTATTTTTTAGACAATACTAGATTTACCATTTCATCTATAAATAGGACTATATGCATCTAAAACAGTGGTTCTCAACCAGGAACAATTCCTTCCACTCGGGAACATTTAACAATGTCACTAGTCAGGGCAGGATGTCGGTGCTAGTGGTATCTAGTGGGTAGAGGCCAAGGATACTGATAAACATTCTACAATGCCTAGGACAACCCCTACACACAGCAAAGAATTATCTGGTCTGAATGTAAGTAGTGCTGATACTGAGAAACTGATCTAAAAGAAAAAAAAGGGCTTTTAAAAGAACCTATTTAGATGTCATTATGACACTTCTAAAAACAGCAATAATTAATAATTTCTTACTGTCACTAAATATGTAGTCAGGATAAAATTACTGATGCTTTTTTTTTTTTTTTTTTTTTTTTTTAAGATAGGGTCTCATTCTGTTGCATGGGCTAGAGTGCCGTAGCGTCTTCATAGCTCACTGTGGCTTCCAAGTCCTGGGCTTAAGCGATCCTCCTGCCTCAGCCTCCCTTGTAGCTGGGGTTACAGGTGCATGCCACCATGCCTGGCTAATTTGTGTATTTTTTGTAGAGACAGTGTCTCACTGTTGAGCAGGCTGGTCTTGAACTCCTGGACTCAAGCAATCCTCTCACCTCAGCCTCCCAAAGTGCTAGCATTATAGGTGTGAACTACCATGCCCAATCTACTTATACTTTTTAATGTAGAAAATTAATCCTGAGTTGTTAGATGAGGAAGCAGTTGTAATTTAACCTAGACTTTAAGGAAGAATAAAATTTAAAACTGCATTTTTAAAGTACATTATACAAAGTGATGGCAACTTTATTTCCCAAACATTTTGACCAAAGAATTATTTATTCACAGAATTCCTAATAATATCTTGTCATGAATGGGATGTGTGATTTGAGAAGTACTGTTTTACTGAAAACAGATAAGAAATTAATGTACCTATTTCACAAAATATTACAAATATTTTAACATAAATTTTGTTTAAATATTTTGTATGCTTTGTGTTCTCAATTCCTTTTGAAAGCTCTTACCCTGATTCCATGTGGTGTGACTTTTTAAAAATTAAAAAATTACATCTATTTTATATATTTAAAAATTATATCCATTTGAATGGCTGTCAGCTTACTAAATAAATGTACCTAATTAAATATTAATCATTAGGTTTACTATGGAATCCTCATCTGTAAAGATGGGGATAATAGTATGTCTACCTCATAGGGTTGCTGTGTGGGTTAATGAGAGAAAGCACAATGCTCAGAGTACTAGCAGTTATTATTATTAACTTGAAACACACTTGCTTCTCATACCTTTAGGAGAACAAAGAGACTGGCATGGAGAGTGTAATTGAAGCAGTTGCCCATTTCAGGTGAGTTTACTTCCTATTATTTCATGTTCTTTTTTTCTTTTTATTACATTCATTTTTGTTAGAGTGTTTCCTTTGATGGAACTGAAGTTATTACTTTCAGAGAGTGACAGACATTTTTAAGTTACAGTTCTAAATTAGATTTCTCACTGATATTTCACCTCTCTAATCTCACCCTGTGCACTCAGCAACTTAAAGTAGCATTCTGAGGGTTTTCATCACATTCAGCATAGATGTTCATAGCTGATGGTTTCAAATAATAAAAATTAACCTGAGCAGTGATGTAAGTAAATGCATTTTAACACCTTAAGGACCACTCACGAGTTTTCTCCTGTTTCGTGCGTCATTTGTTAAGGACCGCTCACGAGTTTTCTTGTTTTTCACTGTAGTTATAATGATTTAAATAAAGTGCAGTTTGCCCAGAAACGTGCAGTCCCTGGCATATGTCTTAGAGATTTCTATGTGGTACGAAAGGTGTTAATATCTTAAAATTATTTTCTTTGTTTCCATTTGAATTTGCCAGCTAAATTGTAGGATGGCCTCTGAATGCTACTTTCTCCAGTGTCCAGTGTGTTCCCCAGTCAATAACCTACTTTATCCTCTTGAAGTTATTGAGATGGCTTCTTAATCCTGCTTTTTCCTTGTTTCTCACTCTAGTGACAATGTCTTTATTTTTGTTGATTATGAAGACAATACATGCTTTTAGAGAAAATACAGAAAAATACGAAGAAAAAGATATTGCCTGTAATCCAACCACTCATTTTATTTCTGTTATTACATTTATTTTTTATTTTTTTATTTTTTGAGACAGAGTCTCACTCTGTTGCCTGGGCTAGAGTACCATGGCATCAGCCTAACTCACAGCAACCTCAAACTCCTGGGCTCAAGCTATTCTCTTGCCTCAGCCTCCTGAGTAGCTAAGTTTTTCTATTTTTAGTAAAGACAGGGTCTTGCTCTTGCTCAGGCTGATCTCAAACTCTTGAGCTCAAGAGATCCTCCCACCTTGGCCTCCCAGAGTGCTAGGATTATAGGCGTGAGCCACCACACCCAGCCTGTTATTACATTTAGATGTATACCTTTCCAAACTTTTTTCCTATACTTATAACACTTACATGTGTGTGTTAAGTGGCTAGGGAGCAATATACTTTTAACAAAAAATGGGTTCATTTTACATTTACTTTTCTATAACCTTTTTTTAAATTAAACTTTAATGGAATATTTCTATATGTTTGTGTCTTGGGAGTGTTTTTTTCCCTTTAATACACATTGTCAGTACATATAGGCATACTCTTTTACTGCTTTGTAGTCATGTCCTGTAATGTATCTAATCTCTTCCATGTTGGTGTGATACTTAGTTTCCACATTTTCTCTATTATAAACAAGTATTGAACATCTTTATACATATATCATTGACATGTGTATCTTTATCTATGAAGGTGTTTTGAGGATTTGCTCCATCAAAAGGAAGGCCAAATTGCCTTCCAAAAAAAGTCATCAGTGTACACCAGCATTATATGAGAGTGCCCTACAATTTTCTCAGCACTTTGACATGTACAGTCTTTTAATTTCTAGACATTGGATGGGTGTAAAATGTTACTTTATTTTAATTTGTATCACTCTCCCATCCTAATCAGTCTCTAGAAAACAGAAAAGCCAGGTGTGGTGACGAGCACCTGCAGTCCCAACTACTCAGGAGGCTGAGATAGGAGGTTTGCTTGAGCCCAGGAGTTTGAGGTTGCAGTGAGCTATGATGCCACTGCAGTCTAGCCTGGGCAACAGAGCAAGACTCTGTCTCCAAAAATAAAATTTGCATCACTCTTAACTAACAGTGAGACTGAGCATCTTTTTGTGGCCATTTTTGTTTCATTCGTACTTTTATGCATTTTTCTTTGCAATTGTTTAACCCTATCTTATTGTTCCATAAGCATTTTTATGTATATTATAGATTTCAATTCTTATTTTATTAAATACATTGCAAGTACCTTCTCCCAGTCTATCACTTAGTTTTTAATTTTGTTTATGGCGTCATTTCACACAAATGTTTTTGAACATCTCTCTATCTTATTTGGCCTCCAGGTTTTGTAACTTGCTTAGCGGAAGGCTCTCTAAACCCCAACATTATACCTGCTTTTTTCCACTTAATAGAACTTACCACAGACATATTTATATGTCAGAATAGAGAAATTAATGTCACTATTAATGGTGTTCAGTTGTTTGGAGATGTAATTTTTGTAACCTATTTCCTGTTGTTAAACTTTTAAATTGTTGCCACTGCGGTGTCCATCACATCTACTTATCCAGTTAGGATAAATTCAAAGTGGGCATGTTAGATAAAATGGATGTGCATAGAGCTTTGGATTTAGATTGCCAGATTAACACACAGAAAATAGTTTTAGCTTAACACCCACCAGCAGTATATGAGCTCTGCTTTCTTGTTCTAATATCCATGACTGTCTCATGAATGTATGGCTTTAGTAATAATATTCTAAGGCCTTTCTTTCCTAGGAAACCTGGATTAACAGGACGAGGCATGTATGAACTGAAACCAGAATGTGCCAAAGAGTTCAACTTGTATTTCTATCACTATTCAAGGGCAGAGCAATCCAAGGTAACTGGGAAAATTTAAAGTGTAGTGGGGCCCGGGTGCGATGGTTCATGCCTATAATCCCAGCATTTTGGGAGGCCAAGACAGGATAATCACTTAAAGGCAGGAGTTTGAAACCAGCCTGGGCAGTATAGTAAGACCCCATCTCTAAAAAAAAAATAAAGAAAGAAAGAAATTAGCCAAGTTTGTGGTAGCATGCTTATAGTTCTAAGCTACTTGGGAAGCTGAGGCAGGAGGATCACTTAAGAATTCGAGGTTACAGTGAGCTCTGATTGGGCCACTGCATTCTAGCCTGGGCAACAGTGAAACCCTATCTCAAAAACAAAAAACAAACAAGTGTAGTGCAGAGGGTTGGATTTTTTTGTAGATATTTGGAATATATAAAAAGGTATAAAGAATAAAGTACAGGCCAGGCGTGGTGGCTCACACCTGTAATCCTAGCACTCTGGGAGGCTGAGGGGGGAGGATCGCTCAAGGTTAGGAGTTCGAAACCAGAAAGAGCGAGACCCCGTCTCTACTAAAAATAGAAAGAAATTAATTGACCGACTAAAAATATATATACAAAAAAATTTAGCCGGGCATGGTGGCGCATGCCTGTAGTCTCAGCTACTCAGGAGGCTGAGGCAGGAGGATCACTCAAACCCAGGAATTTGAGGTTGCTGTGAGCTAGGCTGACGCCACGGCACTCTAGTCTGGACAACAGAGTGAGACTCTGACTCAAAAAAAAAGAATAAAGTACAAATTACTTAGAATACCACTGCCTAAAGTTTTGGTTCTTGCTCCAGTGTTTTGTGTATACATATATAAGATCTGTATAATTAAATACATATCTCATGTATATAATTGTATCTATTTTATTGGCTTTTGAAGGCAAATTTTCAACCTGTATTATAATCAGTTAACCCATTTTACACACATTTCAGAATTGTTACTATTTAACATGCTTTTCCATAGGAACTTATGTAGTTTTCCTAATCATTCTTAGATAATCAAATTTTGCCTTTAGCAGTCTTCTGTTAAAACACTTTTTCAATAAATGGCACTAACCAAAACTTAATCATGAGCCTTTATTTAGTTTTTGATGCATGTCATAGAATTTAGACCTAAATAAGTTTTTTTGGTTTGGGTTTATACATGTTTCTCTTGAATTTTAAAGCAATAAAAAAGTCATTTGGGGATTCTTTCAGGGAAAAAAATGAACCTTGATATGTCAATTTGGGAGAGGACTACAACATTAAGCACAAAAATTTTCTCAAATCAGAGGATAATACAGCAAAAATGATATACTTATGTCACTAGTTTTGAATATTAAGCTGTTTTGTGTCACTAATTCTCTGTCTAAATTACTTTGTTTTTTATTAGGCAGAAGAAGCTCAGCGGAAATTGAAAAGACAAAATAGAGAAGATACAGGTATTTTTAATCTTCATTCTAAAAATCTTATGCCCATCTCTTACTTGTTAAACATTGTTTCCTGTCAACTATGATGATTCTTCTTGGTAAAATGAAAGATTTAAATATAAGCTTTCTGAGTGAATGTTCTCCTGTTCAAAGGAATAATAAATATGTTAATATAGAAATAGTGTGTACTGACTCACCTTTGGGTTAATGATTTTATCTCAGGACTTAAGACCTTTCTAGAGAAAAGAAAGGCTTTCCTTGGTACTGCTGCTATTTATATAGCTGTTTTTATGCATTTGAATTTGAGAAGGTAAAATATAGCTTTAAGATGTATGTTAATGAATATTCTTTGAGTGAAGACTATCTAAAGTAACAAAGGGATTTTTTTAAAGTATGTTCTATAAAAGAAACCAGTAACAAATTTATTTTCAGCACTTCCACCTCCAGTTTTGCCTCCATTCTGCCCTTTGTTTGCAAGTCTGGTTAACATTTTACAGTCAGATATTATGTTGTGCATCATGGGAACAATTCTGCAGTGGGCTGTGGGACATAATGGATATGCCTGGTCAGAGTCCATGCTGCAAAGGGTAAGTTTAAAGACATTTATTATTCATATTTTAGTGTTTTGTAGTAAAAGCAAAATACTCTTGTCAGCATCTGTACCCAGAAACATTAGGACAAAAATGCACTGTTACCTTAATTTAAAATATAGTATATTGTTACTGTTACTGTGTCTGACAGTGAAAAGACGTATCTGGCAGATTTTTTTATACCACATGATTGTGATTACCACAGTCCCATTGGCCAATCTCTCTCTTCTTGATTGGTCCCGGTGTTTATATATGTAGTACTCTGATATTGGTATAATATGTTATCTTTCTAATTTAATTATTTCCCCCCCAAAAATTTGAGTTCATCAATATTCATATTTTGCAGTTGAAGAATTTGAGACTCAGAGAACTTATGGTCCTATAGCTAATAGGTGGCAAGTCTGGAACCTTGTTTGCATTTTACTTTATAGTTTTAATGTAAGTCATTCTTACATTATTTCATTGAATTTACCCAACACCTCTATGAATAGATACAACTTTTTCCATTGTGTAGACAAGGAAGCCAAGTTTCAGTGAGGTTCAGTTAACTTCCCATATTACTCAACTAGTAAGCAATGTAATAATAATTATTCAGTTAGTAGAATGCCTACTCTGCCTTATTCTGTGCTAGGCACTTTGTGTACAGTATTTGTAATCCTCAGAACTCTAGAGGGAAGCTGTTTTTTCCTATGTTAAAGATGATGACATAGGCCCAAAGGGGTTCTTTGAGGGTATATAACTTGAAAGCAGTAAAGCCAGGATTCAAATGAAGGGAAGCCTTCCTCTGAAGCTACCATTCTTCTGATTATCTCAGCAGGCTCAAGTATCTCATAGGCTAAGGTGTATGTATACTTACACCCCCCTCCCATTTATAAACATATTTAATATGTACAAGCAGGGAGCTGTGGTGTACTAGAGACTGTCAGCATTATATGAGCAAAAAATTTGTGGGAAATGATGGAGAAAAGAGGAGAGAACAGTATTTACCTTATGTGTACATTTGCTTTATGTCATTCAGGCTAAGCTAGTTCTTCCAAGTCTCTGACAACCACAGTCGCCCTATATGGAGGGAAAGATATAGAGACATCACATGTATCTCCTTCAAAACATAGGGAGCAGGTTAAAAGCAGTAAAAATGCAAATACATTCAAGGTAGTTACATATTTTCTTAGAAGCCTGGTAAGGAATATTTTGTGAGATATACTGAACAACTGTAAATATCTTTATAAACTATGTGGCATTAAAGATAAAAGTGTGTCTCTTAGATGATTAAGATTTAGTCCTTAGAGAAATTGAACTAGGCAGTATCATAGACTGGATAATTACATGATAAATACTTTCAGCTTTGTAATTATTTGGCCACTGATTCTTAGAAGATTTTTTTAAGACTGTAATATAGATACAGAATAAAACTGAAAATTATATATTATATGAATTGCTGGTCACACCTGGTGGTAATTTTAGCTTATCCTAAGAATTAGCGATTGAATTTTCTTCTTCACTCAAATATAAAATTTTGTTTTCCTTGCCAAGAATTCTTTATTAAAAAATGAACCTCAGTCTTTTAATTTAATAAAAATTAGTACTTTAAATTTTTTATTGCATTTTGTCTTTAATATAAGTTTGATTTATCTTCAATATGAATGAATTATTTTTGCTATTTATAAAAATACATACTTGATTTTTTTTTTTTACTAAAAGTTACAAAACATTTTATTTGAGGTGTTACATTTAATCGGAATGGCACTACAAGAAGAAAAACAACATTTAGAGAATGTCGTGGAAGAGCATGTAGTAACATTTACCTTCACTCAGAAGATATCAAGTATGTATATATACTTTTTACTAAACTAACTCAAGATATAAGTGATTTTTTATAAATAATGACTTACAACCTCTTTTATTTGGTCATACAGATTCTAACTGGGTAATACTGAACCCACATACTTGAGGCTATATGTATTTATCTGTATACTAAAGGTGCTATATTAAATCCTAATATATTTTCCTAAAGATACCTAGGGCCTATACATACTTAAAACACGTATATTTTAATTCATAAACAACAAAAAAATGAAGAGTCCTTAGTTTAAAATTGATACAGCATGTACATTTAAAATCTAGGATATACTTTTAAAAACATAAAGTATGCTATCAGAATTTTAAATTGTTGCTGTTATCTTAAGATTCTATAGTATTGAATATAAGAAAATCATCTATAGGGGAGTAGATTATCATTTTATATAAAGTAATATGACTTTTATGGCTAGGGAGATGTTTTTTCTAGCTTTTTATTAAAAATTTCAGACATACAGACAAGTTGAAAGAGTTGTACAGTAAACATCCATATACCTACCACTTAGATTCAGTAGTTAATATTTTGCAATATTTGCTTTTCTATTTGCATGCTTTTTTTTTTTTT
>VBSM01000361.1:10242546-10258471 GCA_008086735.1 Cheirogaleus medius
TCTCAAAAAAAAAAAAGAAAAAAAGAAGTCTTTTGTATTTTAAATTATGCAATAACATACTAAACACTTTCTGTAATCTTTTCTAGCAGGTTAAATTTTTCAGACCAACCAAATCTGACTCAGTGGATTAGAATAACATCTCAGCAAGTACAAGCTTTACAGTTTCTTAGGAAAGAAGAACGTACTTCTAGTAAGTTCTGGTAACCTGTTTTCATTTTTCCCTGAAGTCTGAGATCATTCATTGCAAAATATATTTTCAGAAAAATTATTTAAAAGTAAAACCTCCCATTTAAAAATTTGACTCATTCTAATTCTCTTAATCTAAATTTTACTTTACTGCATTCCTCCTATTCCTTGAAAACACACAAGCTCATGAGAAGTTTATAATAAATACTTCTCACTTATTCTTCCATTTCATTGAAGTTTCTGGGGGTTGGGGAGAGATGTAGCTTAGCACTGAGCACTTAGGTCTCAGTGGGCTAACTCACTTTATTATTGGCATTACCAAAGGCTTCCCCAGTTTCATAAACCATGCACTACACTTCTGACCTTGTATGAAAGCAGTATGAGCAGGATTTATACCATTGGTTTTCATAGAAACATAATAACATACTCTTATCTTTTGATCTAGTGACTATAGTATGAGGAAAAGCATAGGTAACTGAAGAAAGTGCTCTATCAGAACAATAGTGTTTTTCATGTTTTATATGTATTATGCCAGTTTTTATTAATGGGAATTTTTTTCCTGTTTTTTAATTTCTTTGACCTACATTACTACAATTTATAGAAATACTATTATCTGTTGAATACTGATATAAAATGGCTGTTTCTTTAGATACTGCTTCTTCAGAGAATTCAGAAAATATGGATGAATTACAGCTCCCTGAAGGGTTCAGGCCTGATTTTCATCCTAAGTGAGTATATTACTTTATTCTTTTTAAATTTGGCCCATTTAAAATCAAAAATTATGTCAGTGGTTAGTAGGAATATGACTTGGCAAGCTAGGAGGCAAAACGTTATAGGATATTGATCTTGAATTCTAAAGTTTAAGCATTACATGATATTTATTGAGGTATATTGAAAAAAATCTAATAACCATGTGGCATGTGTAACTCTCACTACCCTCTCCTAGTCTGCCTTGCTGACCCACTATACGCCTTTATCTGGGTGTCTTTGACCACATCCTTGGCATCCTTTGCCTTGCAGACATCTCTTTAGTACTTCTAAATCCAAACTGCTCAGCTTTCCTGTGCTTTCATCTGACTCCATATTTCTGTTGATGGCCCCACCAGTAACCCAGGATCAAAGCTAGAGTATTTTCAGCCCTATTTTACCCTGTAGCAAATTAGTTACAAAGCATAGCACAGATTCTAGAGCTAGACTGAGTGGTTCAGTTCCCACCACTGCTGCTTATTAGCTGTGCAACTTAGAGCAAATTGCTTCACCTCCCTGTACCTCAGTTCCCTCATCTGTTAAGTGAAGTTAACTCATAGGTATTATCAGGATAAAGTGACATATATGTAGAGCCACCTGGGAGCTTTCCCTGGCATGCACTAAGTAACTCAATAAATACAAAACTGGAAGGCTTAAATAGAAAAGCATCAGTCCTCCCTCCATACCCTCAGTCCTGTCATTTTGTCTTTTCTAGTATTTACTTCCATATTTCTAATTAAACAGTATCTTTCTGTTGACTGATAAATTATCTCACAATTTTTATTTAAATCAGTTGTCAGTTTTTACATTTTAATAACTGTTTCTACTAATATAAATTGCATATTAAAATTATATTTCCTTTCTTGTACTATTTTGTCTTTCCTGTGATAATTACCTTGTCTTTTTCTTGTACTTGGTTTTCTATGTTTGTTTTTTTTTTCTAAATTGTGCGATATATCTGTCTAATGCCTAGCAATAACTTTTCCAAGAGCTCAGACCTGTCAGATGATCTTCATTCCTCAGGCCTTCCTTCTCCCACACAGCTTCTGTCCTCCTACACCAATCAGGACAGGGAACAGCTGTCACTCTGAGACTTCCCTTGGCCATGCTTCTCTTGTTTTCTGGATTGAGTATCTTCCTTTCTCTGAATTACTCCCTCTTTTGCATTGGTACATCCTTCAGACTCCTAAGAAAGGATACCTGAAATGTCACATTTTCATCTTTGAAAATATGTTTATTGTATTCATTTGCTCAATTGATAGTTTGCATATAGAATTCTAGGGTAGAAGTAATTTTTTGGCTGAGTGTGGTGGCTCACCCCTATAATTCTAGCACTTTGGGAGGCTGAGATGGGAGGATTGCTTGAGGCCAAGAGTTTGAGACCAGTCTGAGCAACATAGCAAGACCCTATCTCCACAGAAAATACAAAAATTAGCCAGGTATGATGGCACACACCTGTAGTCCCAGCTACTTGGGAAGCTGAGGCAGGAAGATCACTTGAGTCCAAAAGTTTGAAGTTGCAGTGAGCTATGATGATGCCATTGCACTCTGGCCTGGATGACAGAGCAAGACCCTGTCTCAAAATAAATTAAAAAAAAATAATTTTTCATCTAGATTTTGAAGGCATTATTTTACTACTTTCTAACATCCATTGAGAAATTAATGCCATTCTGATTCCTGTTCTTTGTAACTTTTTAAAAATTTATTTTTATTTTTATTTTTTTAGAGACATAGTCTCACTAAATTGCCCAGGCTGGCTTGGAATTCCTGGGCTCAAGTTATCCTCCTGCCTCAGCCTCCCAAGTAGCTGGGACTACAGGCATGAGTTACTGCACCCAGCTCCTTTGTAACTTTATTACTTCTGAACACTGTTCAAATCTTTTCTTTATTCTGAAATTTCTCTTCGATATACTTTAGTATATGAATCTTTTTTTCATTCTTTTTGCTAGATTTTCAATAAAATCTTTGAATCTGAAGATTCATGTGCTTCAGCTCTAATAATTGTTTATATTCATTCATTCTTAGATCATTTTCTCCTCTTGGGTTTTGTTTTTTGAGATGGTGCCACAAGTTTTCTGCTTTCTACACTATCTCTATTTTCCCTGAGTTCTTTTTTCCTGCTTGTTTGTTTTGACTTATCTCTTTGATGCTTTCCTTAAATGTTTATTGGTCCTTGGGTAACTAAGAATAAGGCACTGAGAAGCTCGTTGGGTACTTGGTGGGCAGGTTGGAGCTTGCTGACTTGTGAGCCTCAGAGTAAGGTGACCAGGACACCACCAGTCTTTTACTTGGGAACCCCTAAAGTCAGTGTATAGAATGACTTTCCCCTGAGGATTCTTCACTGGAAAAACTAATCTCTATGGCTGTGAGTGTACATTGCTGATGTTCTCAAGATGGGAAAGGTCAGGGACTCACAGTTTAGTATGTAGACTTTTGCCTAATATTCTGTTTTTAGCCCTGTGCCTCACCCCTGCTAAAGCAAAGAGCATAATTCCTCTCAGGCAGGGATAGTTTGCATATCTCGAATTATCCCTTTGCATACAGCTGTCTCTGGATACATATTAAGTGGTTCAATTTTATTTATTTATTTTGGAGGAGAAAGAGATGGAGTCTGCACATATTGCACAAACTGGTCTCAAATTCTGGAGTCAAGTGATCCTCCTGCCTCAGCCTTCCGAGTAGCTGGGACTATAGGGGCATGCCACTGCACCCAGCTAAAGGATTCTACAGGCACAAGTCACTGAACCCGGCTCAAGTGGTTCAGTTTCAATATGGCAAAAAGCTGTTAAGAAACTAAACCATTTGATTGATATGTATACATTGTTTTGATATTATTTTATATATATTCACTTTCAGGAACCCTTATTCTGAGAGCATAAAAGAAATGCTAACAACATTTGGAACTGCTACTTATAAGGTGGGACTAAAGGTTCATCCCAATGAAGATGATCCCCGTGTGCCCATAATGTGTTGGGGTAGTTGTGCATACACCATCCAGAGCATAGGTAAGAGATTGACAATTGTCCCTCTGTAAGTCAAAAGCATACATTGATATGAATTATGTATAGAATTTTTTTTAAAGGGAATGTTTAACGTGGGCAACAACATGAAGAAATAATAAGACTTAGTATACTAACGAAATACTAGATTGACAGTGTATAAATTAACCACAGCCAATAGAGAAATCATTTTGATGGTGGTTATAGCTTGTCAGTTGAGGAAATATGTGTTCATTTTTAGTTTTCATCCAAAGGTGATTCTTATGAAATGACTTAAAGATTCTGAAACCTGCCAATATTGTTCTTTCTGGAGAAAAAATTGTCTTTTTTACCTTTTTTGAAATTATGCTAAAATCTACAGAACGTGAAATCTACCATCTTAACCATTTTTTAACTTGCAGAAAGAATTTTGAGTGATGAAGATAAACCATTGTTTGGTCCTTTGCCTTGTAGACTGGTAAGTTCTTGGTTTACTCAATTCATGAAAAGATGGAATGGAAATTAGGTAGTTCTGCTTCTTTTAAATCTTAAAAACCTGAGATAGTCATTTAGCCCTATGTTCACTTCTTTCATAGTAAGACCCATTTTCTGTAAGGATATCGAAAAAGTAATGTTTGTGGTTTGATTTTTTTCATTTTTCTCTCTCTCTCTCTTTTTTTGTTTTTGTGTTTGTTTTTTTTAAGAGATAGAGTCTCACTGTGTTGCCCAGGCTGGCCTCTAGGGTTTCAGAGAGCCTACCACTTCAGCGTCCCAAGTAGCTGGAACTGTAGGCACATGCCACTGCACCCAGCTTAATTTTTCTTTTAAATAGACTTCAGGAAATAACTTTACCTCTCATTTCATCCAGAACTCTTGGTTAAGCACTTGAAAACATGGAAAAAAACTAAAAGCACAGTGTTTGTCCTTGAATTTTTAATGTTGCAATTGGAAATATAAAAAACAAATGTGACCACTTTTCAAAAGCGACATGTAAATAAATACAAATTTATGTCAAACTAAGTACATTTAATGCCTAGGAAAATGGGGAAGGAAAATGGGGAAGTCAAGGCTCGCTAATTTATACTGTGTAGCTAGTGTCTGTCAGTATTATATACCACCTGCTGTTCAAGCTTTCAATCATAAAAGTGACTTTGAAAGTAAAATCATCCAATTTTATTCATGTAGAATCACCTGGGGAATTTTTTGAAAATGCCCAGGCCCTTCTACAGGTCAGTTAAATCAGTGTTTTCAAGAGATGGGCCTTGGGCATTAATATTTTGTAAAAGCTTCCCAGGAACCAATATTGAGAACCACTGATCTAAGGACCTAAGAAACAAAAACCACTATAGAGAATAGTTACATGTGATCACTTATCACCTACTTTGCTGACTTTTGTTTTTGCAAACACCTGGAGACTCAGGACCCTTTGTTATTGTTTCAGAAATATAGATTCTATATCATAGGTTCTTGGCTGGGAGTTGTACATTAAAATCCTCTGTGGAGCTTTTTAAAAATACAAATACCTGGGCCCCTTCTGACTTAGTGCACTGAATATCTAGGAGTAGGGCTTGAATTGTATCTTTATAGTAAATCAGTAGAATGCCAAGTCACATCAGTCTTGACTATGATATTAATATATGACTATCAGATCATTGCTGACTAGTATATTTTTTGCTGTGGTAAATGAGAGTTCATAAGTATGTAGCTATTGGGGTGAACTACATCTAATTTCTTCACTCTTAAAATTTATGTATATCTCCTCACTTTTCTCCCCTGTATCAGAGGATAAGGGGCCCCAGGTAAAGCTGGTTTAGACTTTCCCCTATTATCTGGAATTCCTCTCCTCCATCAGGTGTGCCTTCTCTTCCTTCCTTCTCTACTGGCACTTTCTCTGTGGACAAGTGTGCTCAATTTTCCCTCCTTTTATTCTTGCCCTCAGTGTTATCTTCCTTCGATCTCGTACCCTAGCTTTCCTTCCCTTTTTTGACCAAGCTATTTTAAAGCATATTTAATTTTAATTAACAGATGATCCATGTGGTGTAAATATAGATTTTTATAAAAGAAATAGCACCTGCAGTTTTTTATTTAATTTCATATTCTTCAGAGAGAATGTGTGTGTGTTTCATTTTGTTTTTTGTTTTTTTGAGACAGTATCTTAATCTGTTGCCTAGTTAGAGAGCAGTGGCATCATAGCTTACTGCATCCTCAAACTCCTGGGCTCAAGCGATCCTCCTGCCTCAGCCTCCCCGAGTAGCTGGGACTACAGGCATGCTCCATCACACCTGGCTAATTTTTCTATTTTTTGTAGAGACGGGGTCTCACTATGTTGTTCAGGCTGGTCTGAAACTCCTGGCCTCAAGAGATCCTCCCACCTCGGCCTCCCAAAGTGCTGAGATAACATGTGTGAGCCACCACGCCTGGCCTGTATGTAATTTTATACACAGCAAAATGTCTTTAAAGAAAATGTATATGCTGGCTCCAGTTTCTTGCTAACCATTTACATTTCAACTCCCTGCAATTTTGCTCAACTCCTATTACTTTTTCACTTTTAGGAAACAGGTTTTGCCAGGTTCACCAATGATCTCCTGATTATCATTTTGGGTGGCATTTTTCAGCCCTTGTCTATTTGACATCTCTATTTACTTAATTCTGTTAATAACTGCTTTCTTCTGAAACTCATTTTTTCCTTTTGGTTTCAGTGACACTCCTGGCTTTCTTTCTTCTACTCTGGCTGCTCCTTTTCAGTCTGTCTCCCTCCTTCATCCTGTAATTGTTGTTTTAAACTCTCAGAGTTCTGCCCATGTCCCTCAATCACCTGGCAGTCTTCCCTGGGTCAGCCCCATCTATGTCTCTGATTTCAGTTATATCCAAATGATTCCCACTTGTGTATCTCCAACCTGACCTTTATCTCAGGCCCAGGTCCGTTATCACTTTGCCTGCTTTATGTTTTTCACCTGGACCTCCCAAAGGGCCCTCAGATTCAACAACCCAAATTAATTTTTCTAGCCAGGCACTGTGGCTCACACCTGTAATCCCAGCTACTTCAGAATCTAAGCCGGGAGGATTGGTTGAGGCCAGGAGTTCTTGACCAGCCTGGATAGCATATAGAGAACACCTACCCTCCACCCTACTCCCACCCCCACCCCCACCTCCATCTCTTTAAAAAAAAAAAAAAAAAAGTGAAAAAATTAGCCAGGTATGGTGACATGCACCTGTTATCCCAGCTACTTGGAAGGCTAAGACAGAAGGATCGCTTGAGCCCAAGAGTTGAAGGCTACAGTGAGCTATGACTGAACCACTGCACTCCAGCCTGGGCAACTGAGCAAGACTCATCTCTTAAAGAAAAAAAAAAAAAACAAATTAATTTTTCTTCTTATATCCCCTTTTTTAGTTAGCATCTTCACCACTGTTCATCTAGGTGACCACAACAGAAAATTGAAGTCTTTTTGGATATGTCCATGTCATTTGGCCTGAGTATTCACATCTACTTGGTCATCAATCTGTTGAATCCTTTCCATTCCTACTTCTACTTGTTTGGTTCAGCCCATGTCATTTCTTGCCTGTATTGTTGTAGCAATCTCTACCCTGAATCTCACCCTTCTCTAATACATCAGAGAAGTTCCGCCAAAATACAGTCTTGATAGGTTAAGAAATTTATAAAAGAAGTACTATTTCTCTGTTATTACTTCCTGCCAGTCCCCACACTCATGGTTCAGACTTGAAGAGTCACTACCATTTTCCTAAATGCTAGTTCCCAAACCTTTGCATATTCCTTTTCCTCTGCCTAGAGTACCCTACGCAGACTGCTACTCAAAATGCTCCTCAAGCTTTACCTTTCCGGGGAAACCACTCTGAGCCATGTGCTGTGAGTGACCCACTCTGAGCCATGTGCTGTGAGTGAGACGGCTCTCCTCTTGATGCCTGCTCCTTCAGTTGTCTCCTTCTTTGTTTTTTTCTTAAGGCCCATCACTTCAGAACAGTTGTCTCCTTCTCCCTTTTCTTCTCCTCCTCACCCTCCCACCCTCAGCTTTAAGCACTTTGAGAGCAGGAGGAGGGAAAGTGAGTTTTCATTTGAAGATCTTCAAAGCCAAGACTTAGTGTATAGTAAGACCTCAATGTTTATTGTACCAAACAATATTACAGAAAATTTGGAAAATAAGCAGGAAGAAAAAATCTCATCAACTTATCACCTGTCCATCCTTTTTTATTTGCATATTTATACTTGTTTATAATTGGTATTCACATGTAGCTTTGTTTCTATTGTTGTTTGTTTGTTTGTTTGTTGAGGCGGAGTCTCACTCTATTGCCCGGGGTTGGAATGCCATGGTGTCAGCATAGCTCACAGCAACCTCAAACTCCTGGGCTCAATCCTTCTGCCTCAGCCTCCCAAGTCGCTGGGACTACAGGCATGCACCACCATGCCCGGCTAATTTTTTCTATATATTTTTAGTTGTCCAGCTAATTTCTTTCTATTTTTAGTAGAGATGGGGTCTCGCTCTTGCTCAGGCTGGTCTTGAACTCCTGAGCTCAAACGATCCACCTGCCTCGGCCTCCCAGAGTGCTAGGATTACAAGCATGAGCCACTGTGCCCGGCCTTGTTTCTATTGTATTCCGTACTTTAAATCAAGAGTTTTCTCATTATTGCTATTTTATGTCTTCCCTGGTGACCTAGTGGTTAGGATTCAGTGCTCTCATTATTGCTATTTAGTTCTCATGACAATTGTTAATTGCTGTACAGACACACTCGTCTTTTGCATATTTGTCTAATTTGCACATTCATCTGCTTGCATATAGTTTCCCCAATATTTGGAGCATTTCCTACATGTTAGTTTATCTCTTTAGAATACATATAAAGAAATACTACATCAGCTTCTTGAGAATGTCTGTTGCTTACTATCTGTCTGATGCACATATTCTTTTCTGGAGAACCAGCAACATGATAGCAAGGAGATAACTTTCGCTTACTCAGCATACAATTAGATATTTCCCATTCCATTTATTCTGTGTTAGAGACATGTCAATAAGATGTCATAGATTCAGTTCCATACCATCTAGAGAGATTTCGTTGTGCATCCAGCTGTGTTTTGAACTAGCACTCCTGAAAGAAAAGAACTACTTCATATGTTGACTTTTCTGTTAATTGTTTCAATTTTTTTATTTCAGGATGACTGTCTTCGGTCACTAACAAGATTTGCGGCAGCACATTGGACAGTGGTGTCACTTTCAGTGGTGCAAGGACACTTCTGTAAACTTTTTGAATGTGAGTAGTAATGCATTTACAATATATGTTTTGGTAATTTCTCATCTGAAATTATTTTTATGAATTAAATATTTGGTAGTACTGGTTTTCTTATGTATAAAGTTTAGCTTATAAATGTATATCTTGCAAAAAGATAAATTTAAACTAGATTATATGCATTTTAAGCTATGTTGGCATATGAAATGTGCTAATGTATTTTTCTCTAAATCTTTAGCATTGGTGCCTAATGACAGCCATGAAGACCTTCCATGCATATTGGATATTGACATGTTTCATTTATTGGTGAGTTTTTGTAGTTTTTTTGGAGTTTTCTTTATTGTACTACATAACTTTACCTTAGATTTGGTGAGTAGCATAGAGACAGACGGGAGGAGTTAATCATATGATACCGTTCTTACCATTTCTGAGTACAATTCCTTTATGAGTAACCTCAAAAAGAAAATATTAAGGAACCTAGTTGAGAAACTTGACCAGGTTGTCTAGACATTCTCCATCTCTTAGCTTGCTTTGTGACTGAGGTCAGTAATTTAACTTCTCTGTGCTTTTAACCTATAAAGAGATAAAAAAAAAAATAATAACACCAGCAACATAATAGCTGTTGCTGGCCCATACAGTGCTTGTGTGCATTTTAGAAAATCTGGGCACTTATAGCCCTGTGGTCACATTACTTAGAAGCAAACAGCCCCTTTTTATGATTCAGGGAAAGGTACCTCTTCTGAGCAGGTGCAGCCTGGTGCCAGGACACAGCTGGTAAACAGTGGGTGTTCTTAACAAAAAAGCCAAATTTCAGATCCACCTCAGCTGGGTCCCCTTGCACAGAATACAGAGTGCACCACCATACCCCACAGCCCCAAGTGCTGGACCTCAGATTCTGTACCTTTAGGTTGGTTAGTACCTACTTCATATGGTTGTGTCAGAACTCAATGGGTTAATCCGTGTAAAGAGCTTAGAGCAATATATCTCTAATAAAGTTCAGCTATTATTGCTACCACTAAAACCACCACCATTTGCACCACTGTACAGGCAGCAAGAGGCTAACAAAGAGCTAGCACTTATTTTGTACTTGCCAGCTTTCACATGCACTCATGCTGGGTCCTTACTAACTTACCTACTAATGAGGTATCCAAAACACATAGATATTATCTCTAGTTTACCAATGGGGAAACTGAAGCTCAGAAATGTTACCTTGTCTAAAGAAGCTCATGAGAGGAGCCGGGATTCATATCTAGATCTTTGTAAGTCCAAAACCTAAGTTTTTTTCAACTGTTCACTCTTTGGAAAGATTTCAGGTGTTGTTTTTAGTATTACTAACAATAAGCTATTTATAGGATAAATGAAATGATAGTGCCCATAGAGACCCCTTTAACTCTTAATTCATTTCATTTAGCCAGTCCTAGTGGATTTTCTAATGTGTATATCCTTTAACAAAGATTTCTTAAAGGGAGGGGCTGAGCTCAGGAAGGACCACAGTAAGAAAATGGAAATGTGTTTTGCTATGAAAGGAGAGGCAGTCTGTCTGATGTTCTGTACTTGGTGTGTAGGTGGGCTTGGTGCTTGCTTTCCCTGCGTTGCAGTGTCAAGACTTTTCAGGGATCAGCCTTGCCACTGGAGACCTTCACCTTTTCCATCTGGTTACTATGGCACACATCGTACAAATCTTACTTACCTCACGTACAGGTAACTCTTGCCTGTTTGTCAGCTTCTTAAAGGAAGTACTTGAGTTTTCTCAGTTTTAAAAAAAAAGCATTAGAGGAAAAGGTATTTGGGAGCATACATTCAGGGCAACTTGAATCTATGCTCCCAGGTTTAAAAACAAAAGGTATTTGGATGAGAGTAATATATGAATTATAATCAGGCTTACTTTTTCTGTTTATCTTCATGTGAAAAGTTTTGAAACAAATTTTTCTCCGATTAAAATTCCCTAGAAATGTGAATGTTTTTACTTGTTTGTATTTCATAAGTTCAGTAATATTTGAGAAGCATAGTAGTTAAGCCCCTTAGAATTTTATGTTTTAGAATGTCAATTTTGTTTTAATGCCCTTGTGAGTTTATCAGTTTTATGTTCGAACTTACCGTTTTTCAAAAATTTTAAGACAATATATTTAGCTGACTTTACTCACAACGTGGCAGCTGGTTCCTTGGTCTGGGTGGAGATCAGTACTCTGCTCACACTGGAAGGATTAAAATTCTGTATGTTTTGTGGGACTATTTCATGTTATATGTGAGTGTATGAATATATTTATATTTGCATGCTTAAGTGATGTGATCATCAATACTTTTGCTACTTAATTGGAAAATACAGAGTACTAATATTTCCTTATCTTTCAGAAGAAAATGGCATGGATCAAGAAAATTCCACTACTGAGGAAGAACTAGCAGTTCTCGCTTTGTATAAAACACTTCGCCAGTATACAGGAAGGTGAGACTAATCTTTACACAATAAGCATTTCCCCAAATATTAGTAGATGATGGCATGAGAAAGAAATTCAGTTGCTAATTAGGGGAAAGTGTTGTCTGTTGACATTGACATGTTTTAAAAAAAAGACATGGGAGTGATCTGTAGGACTTCTCTCAGCTATTCATATGCTAACATAATTGGACATCTCTGAGAGAAGGGTAATAATATGCAGAGCTTCCCACATTTATTTGGCCTTGGAACTCTTCATTTGCCCAAAGGTTCTGGCAAAACTGGTGAATAGATGGAATGAACTTTGGAAAGATGCTATTCTAAAACATATGTTGTCTCATTAGGAATTAAAAAACACAAATTAAATTGGCATAATATGGTTTTTTTAAAGGTAATATCCAGGAGTGGCAGAAGTGAAGTGAAATTATTGGAACTTAATATATTGTTTGAGGCATTGTGATTTGCTACAGATAGTTTCACTTAGCTTTTTAACAATATTTGTCAAGAACCTATAAAAATATCTGCCCTTTGACTAAATTATCCCATTTCTGAGAATCCACACTAACAAAATAATCCAACATGATAGAAAAACCTATAGGCATGTAAAGATGTACACTCTGATATTATTTAATATTAGCAAACAATTGAAAGTAATCGAAGTGTTTGCAGGAGAATAGTTTGGCATTCAGCTATGATTGATTTGTTCTAAAATATTATAAATCTGTTAAAAATTATGCCTTTTGGGAGCCAGGTGCTATAGTGAGTGCACAGCTGTAGTCCCAACTACTCAGGAGTCTGAGGTAAGAGGATCACTTGAGCCCAGGAGTTCAAATCTAGCCTGGGCAACATAGTGAGACCCTGTCTCAAAAAAACAAAAAAGGTTGGGCATGGTGGCGAGCAAGACTCTGTCTCAAAAAACAAAGCAAAACAAAATTATGGCTTATAATGTTCTGAAAAACATGGTAATTTTAAATTTCATTATTACAGTTACAACTATGAGACAAATTAGCTTGAAAATAATTTTCCAGAATAATACCTTCTAGTGGTATAAGGCACAGGAATAGTGGGTGGTTTTTCATTTTCTAAATTTTCTCTACATGTCTATGTTACTATTTAAAATTTTAATAACAGCCTTAGAAGCTATATCACTACTTATACCTGACATCCTGTATAGTCAGGGGTACCACTAGTGTATTAACACACTCCTTTTGTTTTAAAAGATGGGGTCTCACTGTGTTGTCCAGGCTAGAATGTAGTGGCTAGAGTCACATGTGCATTTGTAGTAGTGCATTGCAGCCTCGAACTCCTGGCCACAGCAATCTTCCTGCCTCAGCCTCCTGAATACCTGGAACTACAGCCACCACACCCAGCTCAACTCACTCCTTTTAAGCATATGTGCCATCAGTTTTATTTTATTATTATTATTTTTTTGAGACAGAGTCTCACTCCGTTGCCGGGGTTAGAGTGCCGTGGCGTCAGCCTAGCTCACAGCAACCTCAAACCCCTGGGCTCAGGCGATCCTCCTGCCTCAGCCTCCTGAGCAGCTGGGACTACAGGCATGCACCACCATGCCCAGCTAATTTTTTTATATATATTTTTAGTTGGCCAATTAATTTCTTTCTATTTTTAGTAGAGACAGGATCTCGCTCTTGCTCAGGCTGGTTTTGAACTCCTGACCTTGAGCGATCCACCCACCTCAGCCTCCCAGAGTGCTAGGATTACAGGCGTGAGCCACCACGCCCGGCCGTGCCATCAGTTTTAAATGGCAGTCATCTCTGTTTTTGTACTGTGCCTATAACTACAGTTACCTTTTTTTTAATTAGATTTCCTAATCTTTTTCTCTTTTCAGTGCCTTGAAAGGAACGCCCTCTGGCTGGCATCTATGGAGGAGAGTCAGAGCTGGAATCATGCCTTTCCTGAAGTGTTCTGCTTTGTTTTTTCATTACTTAAATGGAGTTCCTTCTCCACCTGACATTCAAGGTAATTTCTAATTTCTTTCAAAATGTAGGAAATGTTTGTGGTCTTTTACTTCAGCAAATATAAAGGTGAATTGCAAAGTGAAAACTGACAAAGTTTAGAGCATAGCTAATTGACTGTGGTGATGTATACTATACACATATATAGAATTAAAATGCATGTTTATGTACATATCTTCTTTTATTTGGATCTTAGTAAATGTATTATTAAACTTCTGTGTAAATGTTTTTACACTTGCAAAGCACTTCTCCCATAAAGATACTAGTTTTGCTTTCAGTTGTTAAAATGTCCAATTGTGTATTATTCATAAACTGGCTTCCTCAGATTTTATAAAGTGAAAACTGACAATTTCAAGTGATTTTTAACTTGAAACATGTATGGCATTAAAATTCAGAATACCCATAATTTCACATAAACCTAATTTTAATGTGAGAATTGATTTGCTGTTTCACTGTTGTTTTCCATGTTCTGTTCTAATTCATTTCAAAAAGGTGATATAAAGGTGGACTTGATTGGACCTCTGCATTGTCACAGTGCCTGGCACTGCTCAAAGGATGCCTACATATAATGCCACTATCTATAAGTTGACTGGTATCTCTATTCAGTTAATTGCCTAGGTACCACATAGAATAGTTTAGGCTTCCAAATTATTTACAGTGATGATTAAAATTACTGTTTAAGTCCATCTCTTGTGATAAAACCATCTTAGATTTCTTTATTGCTTGATAATTTTCCAAAGCACCCATACATTATTTTTATCATTTAATGTTCATAATAACACCATGAAATAGATTGAACAGGTAAACCATTTTGCAATTGGTAAAGCTGAGACACCAGGAAATTGTGACTAGTTTTCTGTAGGAGTCACCTGACCCCATTCTATCCATTGCATCATTTTCCATGAATTCCTTCCACATGCCATTCTGTTAATGTCCTACAAGTTATATATGTAGCAAATTTTAACTTTTTCATAATATTTTTTTAACTCTGCTATTCCTTACTCCTATACAGGATGTACTCTTAGTTATATGCATTATTATTTTCTTCTTCATTTGCAGTTTCTGGAACAAGCCATTTTGAACATTTATGTAGCTATCTTTCCCTACCAAACAACCTCATAAGCCTTTTTCAAGAAAATAGTGAGATAATGAATTTACTGATTGAAAGGTAATGACTTTTCTTTATCGTATTAAATAGTTCTGTGGAACCAAACTAGTTATCACATACATGGCAAAATTCTCAAATAGTGAGCCTGGTAGAATTCAACACATGTAATTCAAACTACAGTGATCAGTCTTTTTTAACTAAGAATTTGACTTTTGGCAAGGTTTTTGCCAAGCTAGTGAGTAACATAAACAGATTTGCGTGGAAAGGGAATAGTAGTAAAAATGGTTATTTCTATACATGAACTTACTTGTTAAGGACTCTGTTCTGTAGAGTTTCAAAGCTGAAAGAAACCTTAAAGATTATCTAATCCAATACCTACTTTATATTTAAGAAAACTGAAGTCTAGAGAAATTGACCTGTCAATCATGTCAAGTTAGTTACTGAGTTAAGGTATATATGGTTGTCCTACCCACAGAATGGGAGAAGATATTTGCAAATCATTTACCTGATAAGGGAATATGTATATATCCGGAATTCCTGTAACTCAACAATAACAAAAATGGGCAAAGGACTTGAATAGGTATTTCTCCAAAGAAGTTATTCAGACGACCAATAGGCACAAGAAAAGATGCCCAACTTCACTAATCACTGGGGAAACCCTAGTATGTTACAATTTCACACCCATTAGGATAAAATATTATAAATATTATTGTGATTTTAAAAGTTGCAGGCAAAATACAGTATTTCTCCAGGCTTCTTTGGATGGATAAATATATTAAGTCAAGAAGATTATTTTCCTCTTACTGGCTATAGATGGGGAAAAATTCTAGTTCTGGCCCTTTAAAAGTAATAGTGTTTTGTGTTTTTCCCCCCTTGTTTACATTAAAGTTGGTGTCGTAACAATGAAGTTAAAAGATATCTAGAAGGTGAAAGAGATGCTATAAGGTAAGTTAAAGATCATCAAAAACTTGATTGGGAGTGAGAAGTAGGGAAGAAGCAGGGTGTAAGTGCTGTCTTCCTTCAAATCTGACTTCCACTTGCCTTCAGCAATTCCCAATGGTAGAACTCTTGCCTTCATACTTTCTTCTTACTCTAATGATGAGAGTTTGTAAAATTAAGAATGATGATCATAAATATGCTACATTATTCTTGGCAGAAGAAGCAAATAACAAAATTATTATATATTGGAATATTTGCTTTAAAAAAATGTATGTTCTCTTCCTAGGTTTTTCTTTCTTTTTTTTTTTTTTTTTTTTTTTTTTT
>VBSM01000361.1:10258571-10276317 GCA_008086735.1 Cheirogaleus medius
CTCAGCCTCCCAGAGTGCTAGGATTACAGGCATGAGCCACCGTGCCCGGCCCCCCCTAGGTTTTTCTTAGCTCTGTTTTTTTCCTATCTTTTATTATGGAAAATTTCAAACTATCCAAAAGTTAAAGAATAGTATAATGAGGTTCCACATACCTGTTACGCACGTGCAGTAATTATCAAATCATGGCCATTTTTATATTTATTTTTTCTTCATTCCTTTTTACATTGGTTCTATTCTGGTTCTGTAGTAAAGTATGCTCTACTGGATGATAACAAATGCATTTCAAATGTTAATACAGCTTCAGTATCTTTAATTCAGAAACCCAAAATTTGAAATGCTACATAATCAGAAATTTTTTGAGCACCAACATGGCGCACAAAGGAAATGCTCATTGAAACATTTTGGATTTCAGAGTTTCAGCTTAGGGATGCCGAACCAGTAATGCAAATATTCCAAACTTCAAAAAATCCAAAATCCAAAGCACTTGTAGTCCCAAGCATTTCAGATAAGGGATAGTCAACCTGTATCTAGATTCTGCTAAATACATCATCCATAAAAATCAGAAG
The DNA here is from genome assembly GCA_008086735.1 of Cheirogaleus medius. NCBI lineage: Eukaryota > Metazoa > Chordata > Mammalia > Primates > Cheirogaleidae > Cheirogaleus > Cheirogaleus medius. The sequence continues at coordinate 10,259,138 of VBSM01000361.1, forward strand.
ACTAAAGGAGATTATCTGTTCTATTTGTTTACTTTAACACGTACAGAAATAACACCTCAGTTTTATTAGGTTGAAATTCCAGTTTTAAAAGTCAAAAATGGATGAATATTACCAATTTCATATGGTTCAACCCTATAGTCAGAAAACTCAATATATGGAATGGTAGTTCTCAATCTGAAGTATACATTGGAATAACCTTGGAAACTTTTTAAAAATACTCAAAACACTACCTACCATATCTAATTTCTCTGAAGTTGAAGTCCTAACTTGTATATCCCCTCATAACTCCCCCAAATGAGTCTGGTATGATTAAGACCAGAATTAATTCTGGTCTGAAATAATTCCCCTCTCAGTTTAAGTTTGCAGAAGGTAAAGTAGTGAAAGGCCACACCATGTTGCCTGTGCTGGGCAAGTGTGGGCACATGGAAGTGCCTTGCACTGAGAGTGGGTCCTCAAATACTGGTTGAATTTGGATCTGTTATAAATTTTGTCAGAATTAACTTGAATCATAGGATCATCATGGCCTGATATCTCTCTCATTTAAAGAAAATACATCTATTCTTCTACTGCATCTCTCTTCCAACTCATTCGCCTTAAGATCACCCTAATAAGCATATCCCTTTCTGTCTTCTAAATTCTGTGATTGGACTCTCCATCAGTATGTTGTTTTTATCTGGGAATGAATATCTTCTGCCTCTCCCCTTCTTCTCTCAGCTACCAAACTTTCAGTTAAATGGAGCAGATACTAAGTACCATTACTGCTCACTGCATAGCTCACTGCAACCTCAAACTCCTGGGCTCAAGCAATCCTCCTGCCTCAGTCTCCTAGGTAGCTGGGTCTACAGGCGTGCACCACCACGCCCAGTTAATTTTTTTATTTGTAGTAGAGATGGGGTCTCACTCTTGCTCAGGCTGGTCTTGAACTCCTGAGCTCAAGCAATCCTCCCACCTGAGCCTCCCAGAGTGCTAGGATTACAGGGGTAAGCCACCACGCCTGGCCAGTCTAGTTTCTTATACCACTGTGATAGCATGTAATCTCTCAGATTCAGTCTTCTTTTATTTGTTTTGACTAAAATAAGAATTACCCTGTCATCATTATAATATGACCTTATATTAACTGAGTTTTCTTTAATTTTTACATTTTTTTAGCTATCCAAGAGAATCTAACAAATTAATAGACCTTCCGGAAGATTACAGCAGCCTCATTAATCAAGCATCCAATTTCTCGTAAGTTTTGATATTAGAGCATTGAACATTCCCTGCCACTGGAAACACTTACCTCTCTACAAAGAATTTGAGGGATTTTTGTTATTGTTCTTTATTTTGTTTATGTAGTACTACATACTGCCTAACTTATAAAAGCATCATTCCACCATGTATCAGATACAGAATAAGAGTGGTAGGGGGTAAATTTGAGTCACAAAAAGTTATCTAAATATTAATAATAATTATACTTTAATAAGAACTTGGGGGCAGCCGCGGGTTACGGTGTAGACATGGCCAAGTCCAAAAACCACACCACACACAACCAGTCCTGAAAGTGGCACAAAAATGGCATCAAGAAACCCCGATCACAAAAATACGAATCTCTTAAGGGAGTGGACCCCAAGTTCCTGAGGAACATGTGCTTTGCCAAGAAGCACAACAAGAAGGTCCTGAAGAAGATGCAGGCCAACAACGCCAAGGCCATGAGTGCACGTGCTGAAGCTATCAAGGCCCTTGTAAAGCCCAAGATCCCAAAGGGCATGAGCCGCAAGCTCAGTCAACTTGCCTGCATTACTCACCCCAAGCTTGGGAAGCGTGCTTGTGCGCGCATTGCCAAGGGTCTCAGGCTCTGCCGGCCAAAGGATCAAACCAAGGCCCAGTCCGTGGCTTCAGCCGCAGCACCAGCTTCAGTTCCAGCTCCAGCTCAGGCTCCCAAAGGTGCCCAGGCCCCCGCGAAGGCTGCAGAGTAGAGGTCTCTGTGGGCCAACCTGAGGACAGAAGGACTGGTGTGAGCCCTGGGCTGCTGTCTGCACAGAGCTGGGGTCCTCCTGTGATATTTGTATGAATAAACCTGAGGCAGGGGGGAAAAAAAACAACTTGGCATACAAGCAGCATAGAGAATTAATACGATAGTATAAGAACTTAAACATTACCTAGATTGTTGAAGCCCCCTGGCTATCTCTTCTCTGTTGCCTCTTCTTCCCTCCTTCCCTTGCAGATATCTACTGTTCTAAGTGAGTATTAAGGATTCCTATGCATTAACTACATAGGTTTATATTCCTAAGAAGCATATATTATTATTTTGTATGTTTTAAGCTTTATTTAAATGATATTATACTATACATATTCTACAGTTTTTTTCATTCAGCATTGTTTCTAAGATTTATCAATGTTGACATAAATAACTGTTGATTTTCACTGCTCTGTAGTATTCCATTACATGATAATAACACTGTCCATCTTTTTCTCCTATTGATGATTTTCTTTTCCCCAATTATTGTTTCCAGTACATGGTTTTTGTGTATATGTGTGAATTGTTCCCTATTCCCTCTTCTAGGAATAAATTTGCCTGTACCATAGGATATATGCTTCTTTGGCTCTTCTTGTTATTGGAAAATTCTTTTCCAGGGTTTTTTTTCACCTTCAACTTTTTAGCCACTCATTTTTAGAGCAATGACATGTGATTTTTTTTTCCTGTGGAGGTGCCCCAAATCAGGTGGTGATAAAAGCAGAGCCCCAACTCTGTGCCTTGTGTGTGGAACTCTGCTGTGCTCCCAGAGCTACTGCTGCCAGACCGAACTAGAAGGGGACGATGTCGGAGCCTGCACAGCTCACACCTACTCCTGCGGCTCTGGGGCTGGCATCTTCCTGAGGTAAGGGCCTGCAGAGGGCTTTTTAGCTTTGGCTCTGCCTCAGTATATGCGTTTTAGGGGGATAGCACAAGAAATTACTACATTGCAGAGAAATTTGAGACCACTGTTGTCCTGTGTTTTATTCATTTGCGAAACACAAGGATCCTTGTCTCCTCATGTCTCACATTTGACTCGTGCCAACTCTGCTTTGGTTCTTCCATTATCATCATTCCCACTCCTCCTCCCCCCACCACAGGTAACACTTATGTTCTACTTTCTTCACTTCTCCCTCTGATGTGAAACTTCCAGCTGTCGCTGATTTTTCTGTCCACCTCCAGTCAGTACTCTGTTGTGTCCTAGTGGCTTTTGGATTTTATCTCCATTCACACATGTCACAAGCTGGCATATGTAGTTGTGTTCATTCAACAACGTACAACAGGTACTTAGTGACTACTGTGCACTAGGCATTGAGAATACAGTAGTCAGCAAAGCAGACAAAAATCTCTGCCTTCATGGATGGAGCTCATTTTCTAATGAGAGAATGAGAATAAACAAGACCAATAAGAATTTAGTTAGTGGGGTGGGCATGGTGACTCATACCTGTAATCCTAGCAGTTTGGGATGCCAAGGTGGGAGGATCGATTGAGGTCAGAAATTCATGACCAGCCTGAGCAAGATAGAGACTCCCTTCTCTACAAAAAAACAAAAATTAGCCAGGCACATAGTAGCACGTGCCTGTAGTCCCAGCTACGTGGGAGGCTCAGGCAGGAGGATCACTTAAACCCAGGAATTTGAGGTTGCAGTGAGCTATGATGACACCATGGCACTCTAGCCTGGGCCACAGAGCGAGACTTTGTCTTTAGAAAAAAGAAAAGAAAGAATGATACATGCTGAGGAGAAAAAAAATCAAGTAAGGAGGGGAATATGAAATGGCAGCTGGAGAATTTTAGATAGCAGAACAAGGAAGGCTCTCTGAAAACATGACTTTTGAGTAAAGACCTACAGAAGCAGGGGAGAACATTCTCAGCAGGGAGCAGCTAGGACAAAATTGCTGAGGTGGGAACGTGCTGCCTGTTGAGGGCAAGGAGGCCGGTGTCGCTGCAGTTTTGTGTGCAAGGGAGAGCATTGTGGGGCCTGGCTTGTCCTGGTGATCTCTCTCTGTGAGGTGGAAGCCATTTCAGGGTTTAAAGCAGAGAAGTGACAGGAGTTTGAGCTCCTCTGGGGCATAGGCTATATCCACATCTTAGTATCCCCCCAGTGCCTTGACAATTTCTCTTGTCACCATTTCTTAACAAATATTTGTTGAATTGGGCTGAATTATTAATACCAGGAAAAAGTCAGGCACATCTCTCAAAGGGATCAGGGGACACATTGTTAAATAGCTGTTGGGAGAAACGTAGAAGTAGCATTTTCCCTTGCCTATTTTGGAATATTTCCAAATTCTTCTGGTCCTATACAAAGTGTGTCGCCTTGTGTTTCAGATCAACCTAATTCATAATGTTTGTGCACAATTTTTTAAGTGAATAATTTCCTCATAATCGTAGTTAAAATATCAGTACCAATTTTATGTTTTCAGGTTAACTATCTTTCTCACACTTAACAGTTCTTTTTTGTCTTGTTTTGTTTTTTATTTCAGTAGATTCAATAGATTTATGTGGTACAAGTGGTTTTTTGTTACATGGATGAATTATATAGTGGTGAAGGCAGGGCTTTTAGTGTACCCGTCACCCCAGATAATACACATCGTACTCAATAGGTCATTTCTGATCCCTCCCACCCTTAACAACTTTTTCAATTCTATTACTTGAGCTGTCAATTCCTAATCCTAGGTGTTCTTCCCCCTCACTATGTTGATTTGCAAGATGGTAATTATTGATTACAATCATTTTAGTTATTTTGAAAACTTAGGCAGATGGGCTGATACTTTTTAGTATCTCTTCGCTATAAATGTTGTTTCTTCTCTTTCAACACTGGGATTGTTTATTTTTATAAGACTTCATTCCCTTATTCTGGGAAAAGTTTTCTTAAAAAATAAAAAAATAACACTTCATTCCATTTGGAAGTGAAACCAAACCTCAATTACTAATGTGTAAATGTAAAATGTACGAATGATCTCTCTACAGAGTACGGGAATGTCAAGTGCTATTTTTAGCCGGCAAAACCAAAGGCTGTTTTTATTCTCCTCCTTACCTTGATGACTATGGGGAAACTGACCAGGGACTCAGGTAAGGGCCCATCCTGGGGGGCTGGGCTGGCTGACCCCGGGCCTTCAGAGCCCTTCAGTACGTGGTAAACACGGTGAGCCGTGTGGTCCCGAGAGCAGCCCTGCTAACACCCAGGACTCAGGTGGTTCTGGCAGAAGTGGCTGTGTTATCTGTGGACTCTTTTCCAAGGAAGGGACCCTAGCTGCTTGGTTTGGTGTTCTTTTCCCAGCCTTCAGAGTGCCATGCGGAACATCAGGATAGGTCAGAGGAAAGAATAGGACAGAGTGCAGCTTCATTCCATTTACCACTCAAAGATCTGTTTGAATTGCCGTGTGACATGCACAGCATCAGAGCACTACAAGATGGCCCGTTCTAACTTGCATGGCTTTGTATGGGGGAGACCCAGTGTTCTCCAGGTGACAGAAAAGATCAGGTCTTAATTTTCACAGTATTTGAGGCAAGTCACTTCTACTCTGGTAGCTTCTATAATATATTGTAAGCAAAATGCTAACAGCAGTTCCCTCAAGCACTATGAAAGGACTTCGTTTAGACTATCTCTTTGCCAAAAGGAGGTAAAAGTTTTAACCTAGATGTGACTGTCCAGCCTCGAGTAGCAGAAGTTGAAGGCCTGGAAGCCCAGGCAGGGGAGGTAAGATGCCGCGAGCGCTGGACTGCAAGGCTGTGTCCACACGCCACCTGGTGGTGGTTCCTGGTGTGAGCTTAGGGCGAGGGCCCCTGGTTAGACAGTGAGAAGATTGGTACACTCTGAATTGGGAGCACAGGTGCCTGGCTCAGGGAACTGGGCCCGGGAGAACCCACCCAAGCTTGGTCTTGTGGTTAAATTAGACCTGGAAGCCACACGCATTTGGCTGCTTCACTGAGTCTTCGTGGCTGATGGAGCACTCTGAAGAACATTCTGACTCCTACAGTAATTCACTCACCTTCTCCTCTGCCCCCCCTTTTACATGTTACCAACAAAATGGACAATGAATGGGTAGTTTTAGCCTCTCAACCCAGACCCCCGTTCTCCCCTCCCCCACTCCCTCACCTACTCTGGGTAGGTGTGGGATGTGTGCTTTTTCTTCCCCTTTTCAGCAGACGCTGACTCCCTTTCAGCTGCTCTCGGCAAACCTTCAGAGCTGATGTGTTTTGTTAATAGCCACAGTTACCTGCTGGACAGAAAGTTTGCAGAGGGTCTAAAACTAATAACTTGTAACTTTTCCTAAATCAGGAAGGGTTGGAGTATAATAGATGAATAAATAGAATGCATCCTGAGTGACATGTGTCTTCTTTCTAGACGGGGAAATCCTTTACATTTGTGTAAAGAGCGATTTAAGAAGATTCAGAAGCTCTGGCACCAGCACAGCATCACAGAGCAAATTGGACACGCACAGGAAGCAAATCAGACGCTGGTTGGCATTGACTGGCAGCATTTATAATATCTCCACTACCAAAAACATAAACTTGGATTTTTGTAACACAGTTGGCTTTTAAAGAAAGAGAGTAGGATATAAGTTCTGAATTTTGAAATAAATTCTTTATTTAAATTTTCCTTCCCAGTTTTATTTTATAGTTTCTGGCTCCAGGGACTGATGAAAATCATCTTCCACGGGCAGATTTCCTTGCCTTGTTTGCTGTGTCCCCCAAATGTAAAGCCTTGAGTATCAGGATCCGGCGAGGAGCTTCTCTTCCTAGACTGGAGCACAGCCCCTTTGGGGAAGTTGACTGCGCTTGACTGTTCACAGAAGTCTGAGCCATTTTACATTATTGATTATAGTGAACTCCAGGTCTGAAGCTGATTCAGTAGAGGGCAGGAAACAAAGTGTCTGTGGGCTGTTGGGGTCATACTTCCTGGTTCCTCTCAACACTCGGACTGGGTTGTATTCCTCTCCGCTGATGGGACCCTACCTCTAAGAGCAAAGCAGTTGATTTTGAAGGCAATATTCTCTTCTCTCCATCAACTATGAGAGGGTTGGTGGACACTTGTGCAGAAGGAGCCCGTGGGGAGGAGGTGGCTTCTTAGAGTGCTGGCTGGTTTTTCAGGGCTGTCGAACGTTGAATTTTTTTCCTTTTTTGGCAAAACTTTTGGCTTTAAGAGAAAAAACTTAAAGGGCTTTCTGAAAACTTAAAGAATATCCTACTTTTTCAGACGGTAATAATCTTTGCTATTTCTAAGGCTAAATTGGGTGCATGGATGTGTCTAGAATCAAACACTAGTGAAAAAAGTAAGAACTCAGTGTTTCGAGGTTCCCTACCCCACCTGCCCAGCATTTCCCAGAATAGATGATAGCTGCTTACCTGCTGGCTCACTCAGCCCAGTCCTGGAGTGGTCCTGCGCCCAGGCTTTTTACTCTTTTTGAACATTATTGTTCTTACTAAGAGGTGCCTTCCTAGAATGATAGCCGCTTAGTAAAATAGCTTATAACTATTACATAGCACACGACTGCTCTTGTTTCATATACGTGTGCTGAGAGCTTGAAGAGTGATGGCAGATTTAGTGGAGGAATAAATTCTGAGCCACTCTACTTTGGGGCTAAGGGACAAATGAATAATAAGAGGCTCTTGGATGTTTTAACCAGTGCAGGTGACCCTTTCACTCAGTTTTCTCTAAATTGCATTTACAAGTTCCATTCACTCAGCCACCACTCAGCTGTGCACGCTCCGTAGTATACCCAGGAGATAGGTCCACATCCACACCCGAGGCTAAGATAAGTGGGGGTGCAGAAGCCACATCCTTCTTCAAAGTAGTGTGTCAAAGAACACCTCCTCTTGAAAGGGTGACTTTAACCCTTCTTGCTTGAGACTGGCTCACCCAGCTGAGAGGAGGACCAACAGGAAGAAAATTAAATTAGAATCCACATCTCTCCCCCTTTTTCTGGCCTTCCATTGATAAGATCTGTTGTTTGTGGGTGGCAAAATTAATGTTTATTTTTACCTTTGTCACTTCTGGTCCTTTAGCTTTTAAGTCCAGCTTCTTTTGGCTTTTCTCCATGTGTTCACCGAGCTTAAATTTTAAATTGTAAAATCAGGTTTCTCCCTCTGTAAGTGGATTATAAACATTTTCACCCAATCATGACAATACTCCAGCTTTTAGGCCTGACTTCCTAGAAGCCTGGAGTTAGCAGGGGGAGCCCTGGATTCCATTTTCTGAGAATGGCAGTGTGGGAAAAGATGAATTTACATGAAACAGCAGCATACACACCTTTTTGTTTTCTGGTGTTAAGCTAGTCATCTTCCCTACCTAATGAATCATCGTAGTTTTATGATTTCTTCCGCATGTTTTATGTTTATTGTAGAAATGTTTATATAACATATGCTTTCCATATCAGGGATAATCATATCTGTTTAATAAATTGGCTATAACTTTAATATCTGTGGACAACTTGTAAAGTTTGGAAATGTATCATATGTAAAAAGTTTAAAGATATTCAAATAAATGCTTTAGGTGTTGACATTACTTTGGGTTGGCCTATATCTTTCTGTTTTGTTTCATACACTTAAATGCCACAGCAGTGTTCCCCATGTCACCTTGCTACAAATAAAGTGGGACAACTATATTAGCTTGAAATTTAAGAGGCTTACATTATTAGTGTTGATTATGGCCATTAGCCAAACCATCTTGACCTTCGCAGAGAAAGTGTAATCATCGTTTCAGCCGATTAAGTTTTATATTCATTGGCTATGACAGCTTGTGACCTTTCTGGACCATTTTGGACCTCAAGTCACTAGAAAACAGGACACTCCAAGACCTGTCTCTGGGTTTAAACTCTTGCTCATCCTTACCTGGTGACTTCCAGGTCCTTGTCCTTAACTCGCCAGACACTTTCTGCTCTTGAGAGAGACATGTAGGAAGGAAGCTGCATTCTGTTCATGGGGTATTAGTGCCTACAAGAGTTCTGCGCTTTTCGACATCCTCTTGAAAGCATCAAACTATAAAACGGCAAGGTTTCCATTGCGCGGCCCGTCTCCTGGTTGTTAACGCTGCCCCCAGCTTACCCCCTTCCCTAGTCTTGTCTTCAGTTCCAGGTCTCGTGGAGCCCCTCTGACACATTCCCCGCTCTGTCCCTACTCTTGTTTTTTTATTTTATTTTTTATTTCAGGATATTGTGAGGGTACATTTTGGTTACATTTTATATCATTGCCTCTCCCTAGTGGGGGTTAGAGGCCTGCCCTCCTACTCTTGTTTTTTTAAGTCAGGTTTATTGAGGTATAGTTTACAAAAAGAGAAATGCTTTTAAGTGTACAGTTTTATACATTTTGACAAATACAGTTTAACAACCACCACAATCAAGAAATAAAAGAGCTCCATCACCCCAAAAAGTTCCCTCGTGCCCCTTTGTAGTCAGCTTCATCCCCGACCCTGACCACTGCTCATCTTTTTCTGTCCCTTTGTTTTGCCTCTTTCAGAATGTTCTATAAGTGGAATCATATCGTATGTAGCCTTTGAGTCTGGCTTCTCTCGCTAAGAAGAAGAATGCATCTGAGAGTCATCCATGTTGTTCTCTTTGGTTGCTGAGTAATACTCCATTGTGTAGACATTTATGCACGGGGTGACGGGCATTTGGGTAATTTTTGGTTATTACTGCTACAAACATTCATGTTTAGGCTTTTGTGTGAACGAACCTAAACTTTCATTTCCTTTGGGTAAATAGCTAGGCTTGTCCCTTATGTCTTAATCTTCCGCTCCACCATCTTCTGTTTTGGAGGACAAGATGAAATGCCATCAGCAGTTAACGACTGATGCATTTCCCCCTTTCCAGCCAATCTCACGTCCATCAAGAACTGGGAAGGCATCCCCTCTCTTCTCTGGGCTTCTACAGTATTCCACGGACACATTCCTGTTCCACATGGCAGCCTGTGCTGCCATTAGGGGCCATCTTTTATCCAGTGGTAGGGGAGGGGCCCTGATTGTCTTGGTCCGCGCTGCCCTGACTAAGCTGCAAACCTGCTGGCCTAGCAGAACAGACGCCCGGACACGGAGGTGCAGGGCAAGCCCCTAATCTCATTAGCGCATATTGAGGTTACTCGGGGCTTATTTCCTGGCGGCTCAGTCCTGGGCTTGAAGCATATTGCAAGTGTTCTTGACCTGGGGCCACAAATTCTAGGACAGTCAGCTTCCTTAATGTTCTGAATAAGGAGCCATCACCTATTTCTTCACTATAGAATGAGAGTTTTAAAAATGGAAGTCCTAAGGCCCTGTCTTTACTTCTTATGCCACTCCCAGGGCTAGGCTGGCAGAACTTCAAAAACTAGCTGAGTACCTTTGGAGAAATGAATTTACACTAGCCCTAGGAAAGATTGAAGTTAGACACAAGGAAGAACCTGGTACCAGAGTCTTACTGGGCACTGGTAGGTGACCAAAAGAGATGGGTCAGGTTTCTCCAGCAGCTGCCTGGATGCCTGAGAAGACCTGTTAAGATGCAGTTAACCCTAAGTCTGCTCTGAACCAACTAGTAAGATTTGTCATAGGGTCAATTCACTCTTGGTCCTCCCAGCGCTTTCAGATTCTCAGATTGCTCATAGCTGCCCTATAACCTGGCCCTTTGGAGATTCATTTCCCTGTTTGTGGAAATATGTTTTGGCCAGGGCAGAAGAAGAAAAATGGCTTGGAATTTTTGCCTAAATCACTAAGCTAAAATTCCACATGGTAAGTTGAGCTCTGATTCAAACTCTCGCAAATGTTGAGATAATTTGGATAACCTAATAGTCACTGTTCTTGCAGATAAGAGAAGGCAAGATGGAGAGGCATGATACCCATGCCATGTTGGTAACAGGAATTGGTAACAGTGCTTCCCTTTGGGGTTGGTTTCTTCTCTTTTTAAACAAATACTAGCTAGACTAAGGGATCTTGTGATACATGTTGTTGTATGGACTAAGACAGTCATTTAACAAAAGTGATTTTCATATAATATATTTTTTAATGTCTATCATGCAGCTGTTAACAGCATAGTTACATATGTGGGCCTAGAACAGCACTTTCACAATGGTTTTCAGCACTCCTGAGAGATGGAGGCGAGCTCAGGGACCCTTGCTAGAGATGGCTGGCTCAGCATCTTCAGTGTTGATCATTCCTTAATCTCAAGGAGACTCAGAAGTCTGATACAACCTGGGTCCACAGTCTGACAGGGTGTCCAAACATCTTTGATCTGGTCTTCTGCTTGGGAGAATTAGAGCTCGAGAACATACCCCAGATAGCACCAGAAGTCTCACTTTCCCTACACTGAAATTCTTAGGACAGAAATGAACCCAAACTCAGTCCAAAGTAACCTGTCCTGAACACCATTGCTTGGTCAGAAGCAGAGATTAAGTTACGGGCTGCTCCCTTTCTGTTTTCTGCCCTCTGGCTTTGGTCTCCTGCCAGGTAGGAACGAACTCTCCTGAATGTTCACCCAGCTGGCAGAAGTACGCTGGGCAGGGGCCTGGGATGTCAGTGAAACTCTCTCCTTCCCAAGCTCTGGAGGAAGCTCTCCTAAAGGAAATGAAAACTCTTAACAGTTGCTAGCTCAGGAAGTTGGGTTATCTCAAAGAATGTTCTTTAATACAGAAGCATTCCAGAAATAGTGTGTTGCAGGATGGGTGTCTGGGGGAAGAAACAGAAGCTCCCAGAGGACTCCTTGGCCTCCTCTGTAGACAATTAGTGTTGTCCATGGGGGCTGCCATGGCCACATGTGTGGGTGTCCCTGGGCCCACCAAGAGACGAGGCCTGGTCTCCAAAGGGAGACTCCTGCATGGTGGCTGTTCCTCTTCCACAGCAGGCAGCAATCTAGCTGACCCAGTGCTTCCATAGACAAGCCACAGGACATCGCCCAGCACTTCAGGGGTGGGGTGTTGCTGGAACATGCCAACAGCCTGACTTCCTCAACCCGTGGCTCACTCTAGGCTACATGACTGAGGGCATGTGAATGTGACACAAAAGCAGACCTTTCACTGTATTTTTGGTGGGGGGGAGTAACCCCCACCTTAAAATTCTCTTGCCCCATGATTGAAGAAATCCTATTTAGAGCCTTCAGTACTTGGAGAGTCCATTACTCTTAGAAAAGTATAACTCTCCCCCACCTTCAGGCATTAAGCAAACAAAACGGCCAACCTGTCAATCTTGGCATGAAAACTTTTGAAAAGACAACATGGCCATTCAGTTTTCAGACTCCTGGGCTTATGCACCAAGTGACACTCGGGGTATAGAGTGAAGCAACTTGGAGCTCGTAACAGGCAGACTCTAAGAGGGGAGCGGCCCTAGGATGAGGCCAGTAGCCGATGGGTGGAACTGAGCTCGTGTGCTGTGAGAACCCCGGTCCGGGCTAGTCATCCGCTGAGAGGCCCCTGAGTCGCCATGAGGGCACGTCCTAGGGCAGTGGGCCTGAGGGGGGCTCATTCATTCGCATTTTGAGTCAGTCATTCAATAAATGTCTTTAAGCCAAATGCTTTAGGGACCCTAAACTTTAAATTCCACCATCAAGAAGAATCTGTAAGATGGTGCCCGCCTTGGGAGATTCGGGCTTTCAGAGTTGGACAAAGGGGGTATTCCGCGTTTCTTGGAGTCCACTACTGCTCAGTGTTCGGGAGGGGAAGGGCCCGGGGCCCTCAGCCAGCCTCTGGGGCCTGGCCTGCGTCTGCGCCCTCGGCTTCCACCTGGTTGCCCTTGCCCAGCTTCTTTACGCTTTCCAGAAAGGCCTTCCAGGTCTCGGGCACGCTCTTCTCCAGCAGCCAGCCCTCGCTCTCGCACTCGGGCTCCTCGGGGTTGGGCACACCGTCCAACGCCGTGTGCAGGTAGCGCAGCCCCGCCGTGATGCTCACCTGGAGGGGAGAGCAGGATGAGAGGGGATCTGGGAGAAGTAGCTGGGAGTTGGGCTCTTAGGGACCCTCAGGAGCCACTGGCCGGTTCCTCCCTGGAGCCCTTCAGAGGACGTGGGCTCTGCTGAGTCTGGGTTGGTGACAGCCTGCCCCAGCCCAACTCGGCCTCAGTGCTCCAGACACCTGCCTTTTCTCCAGCCTCATCTCAGGCTCCTCTCCTCCTCCCCTTCCAGGCACATGGGCTTCTTTGGGTTCGCCCACACCCCGCACTTCTCCCCTCTGGGTCGTCACCATTTGTGATTCTCTGCCTCAGGCATCGGGCATCGTCCCTCTCCGTGTTCGCCTGTTAATCCAGCTTCAGCCCTGGCGAGCTCCCTGCTGCTCGTCCTCCCTCCCCTCCCCTCCCCAGGCGCCCATCCTGGGTGCCTCATTCCCGGGTTCTGTCACCTCCATGCCCACCCCCGGCCCTGTTCCTGGCACGCTGCTTGGCACACACTGGGTGTTCAGTAACTCTGTTGGATGAAACTAAAAAGTCACCTCCTTTTCTGCAAACACTGTGACGTGTGGTTTCCCCGTGCTTCCATTATTGTGATGAGTGTGGTGATGAACGGATGCTGGTGATGGATAATTGGGACTTGCTCTCTGTCATGCGTCGTGGCAGATTCGGTGCCCAAATGCCAAGGTTCAAACCTAGTGCTGGCACTTAACCGGCCGTGTGACAGGGAAACCTTGCTTTGTGCTTTGCAGAGTCTCAGAGGAAGCGGTGCCTCCTGTGGACGCTGGGCCGCTTCAGTGAGCGTAGAGCGCACCGCAGCTGGGGCACAGTGAGGACAAACAGAAGGGTCAGCTGCCGTTAGTTATTGGCTTGGTAGGTAGTGTTTGCACTTTTCTAATAACACTCCATTAACCACTTGTTCTACACGAATTCCCGGTTTGCTCTGGTCTGCGTCTCCTCGTATGAGTAGCAGACTCTATGAGAGGAGGAAGCTGCCCCCTGAGGGCGGGGGTGGCCTTTATCCATCTGATTCACCCAGCACCCCAGCACCAAGAGCAGCACCAAAAACATCTGTTAAATGAATGCTGCGGGGGCATTTTATAATTACAGTAGTAAATTATAATAGTAACTGATAGAGTTTTAGATTTGTGTTACTGTCATTGCCAATTGAAAGCTTCATAAGTATTTTTACAGCGGAAAAAGTCACCTCCTCCAGGAAGTCGTCTTGGTGTGAATGCATCCGCTGTGATCACCTCCTGCTTCCCTGAAAGAGGCCCGCTGCACTGAGTTTTGCACTTGGTCCTCCCTTGGGTGCCTAAGTTAGGTGTCATCTCCTCACTGGACTGTGAAGCCCGGGAGGGCAAGGCTAAGGTCAGAACCCTACCATTAGGCTCCGCCCCACTCGTGCCCACCACAGCTCTGCCCACTAAAGGCCTCGAGTAAGAGTCGGGGGCATTCCAACTCCCTGTTCTCAGTGTGGTCCTATGCAGTCACTAGATTCCTGGACAGGTGTGTAAACCGAGAGGCAGCCAGTGGCACCCCACTGTCCTGCTGACTTCCGTTATCCTTTCAGTCTTCCTGAGTTGTCGGGGGATGCAACTGTCTAAACTTCTAGCACTAAAGCTTCTCTCCTCATTCTACCCGTTTATTCCCAAGACTCTGCCTCAAGGAGCTGGCGACTAATAAATAGTCATGAATGTGCTGTGTTTGCTTTAAGAGTAACAGAAGCCTTCCCCGGCAGTACCGTTTCATGTGGTGAGAGTGTATCAGCCACAGACAAGATAAACCGAGTGAATTTCCACAGCGCTGGGAAAGCAACCAACTTAAAGGAACCCTTCAGGGAATCTTCTCTGATGGAAAATGCTTCCCCACCTAATGTTCCTGACTTTGTACATTTGGATTTCAGAGTCTGGATTTTCTGCTGCCAGAGTAGCTCAAAGCAGGCATCTTGAGTCACCCTCTCATTCAGCACCGAGAGCAGCGCCCGACACACAGTAGGTGTTCAAGAAATACCTCTTCAGTCAATGAATGAATTCCACACATTCACTGAGGGCTTGTTTACATCACAAACCCTGCAGCTACAGAGAGGAGTCAGCATTACAGATGAGATAGATGAACCCACAAATAAATCAGACTAACAGTGAATGGTGCCCAGCATCTCAAGAAGCACAAATCCAAACAGTTCCCATTTACTGAACGCCCCCAAGGTACCTATTGTTGCATATGTTGCCTCCCAATAGTCTCCAAAGCTACATGCTATTCCCCTATATAACAGAGAGGTGAAATAACTTTCCAAGACCTCAGAATCAAAAAGTGGAAGCCAGGATGAACCTCCCTCAAAAACATGTTAAGTGAAAGAAGCCAAACATGAAAGGGGTATGGTAGGATCCATTAATCTGAAATGTCCAGAATAGATACATCCACAGAGATAATGCAGATTAGGTTGCCAGGGGCCGGGGGCAAGGGGGGGAGAGTGAGTGCTTCATGGGTGTGAGGTTTGCTTTGGGGGTGGTGGAAATGCTTGGGAGCTAGATGGAGGTGAATGCACTAAATGCCATAGAATTGTTCACCTTAGAAGGGTTAATTTTACGTTCCGTGTATTTCACCTTAATAAATTATTTTTTTTAAGTGGTGGGAAAGAAACAAAAAAAAGTGCAGGACTGGGGTCCGAGCCCAGGCCGACCTGCCCCACAGCCGACTGAAGGCTGGTTCTGCGGGGAGAAGCGAACTCTCCAGGCCAGCTCCACCCGGCCAACCCAGCTGGCCCAGGGCCTACCTCGAAGAGCCAAACAAGGAGCGTGATGACACCCATGGAGTTCATGAGGCTGCTGTAGTAGCTCAGCAGGGCGGCCCTGCAGCCGCGCACCCACAGGTTGAGCTCCTCCGTCTGGTGGTCGTAGCTGTAGTGCGCCGAGTTGTTGGTGAGCTGGTACTGGATGCAGGGCCGCGGCGAGCTGGGGTTGCAGCAGCTGAAAGGGACGCCGTCCACCAGGTACCGCCCGTCCACGTTGCTCTTGATGCGACTGGAGGAGACACAGACAGCTGGAGACGGGCTTCTCACCAGGCACCAGTTCCTCCCGTCCCCAGCCTTTGCAAACCTAGACTATTCATCCGCGCATTTGCTCGCTCAAGAAATACTTGCTGTGCAACTACCATGTACCAGCCACCGTCCTAGGCACTGAAGATAGAGTAGAGTAGTGAATAAATGCCCTGCCTTCCTGAAGCTTATGTCCTACAGGGTTGAGGCAGATAGCAATCCAGGAGGGAAGTCAATAGGGAATATAGGAAGTCACCTAGCCATTGCTACCCCAGCCTGCAGCAATTTCTTGGGCTGGTAGGAAGAGCAGCCAGGCTGGTAGGAAGATCAGCAGGACAGGCAGTGTCCATGGACAAGGTTCCGGCTGCCATGCGTGACCATCAGACTAGCCCCAACTCCCTCATCAACCTATCTCTCCCTTACGGGTCACTGGTGACCAAGGCCCCCTCCAGCCAGATGTTCCCAAGGCCTGTGCAGAGGCTGAGGATGGAGACCCGAGACAGGCACCGTCCTGGCCCCCAGGGAACTCCACCCCACCCGGGAGGGAGGAGTTGGCTGCAAGCTCAGCTCCACTCCCCAGGCTGACAGAGCTCCCTGCCTGACTTTTGTGTTTCCCTATTTATGCGTGTGTTTGTTTAGAACACACCGTATCTTCACACAAGTCCAGAATTCAAAAGGGATCTTTGTAAGTGAAAAGTCTCACCTTGCCCCAAAGCAGGCTGGGCATGTTCTGCCTGACTCGAGTGTGGCTACTCAGGTGTCTGTGTCAAAATTCATGCAGCCACCCACACGCTTAAGATTGGTGCACTTGACTGTGTGTGTCATCTTGAGCAAAACAGTAGCACACAGACGATGCATTGTGTAATAGCAGACTTTACAACACAAGAATAGAAAGCATGCAATTGTTTACAATAGAAATTACTTTCAATGCTGTTCATAGAAATAATTAGACTGAAAAAAAGATGTCCATGTTTAGCTTCTAAATAAAATCTCTTTAATACAAAAAGTCTCCCACTCCTCATCTCTTGGCCTCGAGTCCCCATCACTGTGGCCAGCTCTACCTGTCCTTCCAGAGAGGCTTCAGGCTTGGACAGGCAAACACATTCTGCAAATTTTCAAATTTTTTCTGTTTTTTTAAAATCCAAATGGTAAAATTATAGAGACACCGTCTTGAGCTTTTCTTTTTTCCCTTAGCTACATCTTAGAGATCTTTTCACGGCTGTCAGTGGAGAGTGTTCTGGATTTTTTTGTTTGTTTGTTTGTTTTTGAGACAGAGCCTCACTCTGTTGCCCAGGCTAGAGTGAGTGCCGTGGCAT
>VBSM01000361.1:10288805-10303396 GCA_008086735.1 Cheirogaleus medius
TATTGCCTGGGCAGGAGTGCCGTGGCGTCAGCCCAGCTCACAGCAACCTCAAACTCCTGGGCTCACACGATCCTCCTGCCTCAGCCTTCCAAGTAGCTGGGACTACAGATGCCCGCCACCACGCCCAGCTAATTTTTTCTATTTTTTGTAGAGATGGGGCCTCGCTCTTGCTCAGGCTGGTCTCTAACTCCTGAGCTCAAGCCATCCTCCCACCTCAGCCTACCAGAGTGTTAGGATTACAGGCGTGAGCCACCGCGCCCGGCCTCAATCTTGCATTTTACACAGTTGTTCATGTCAGGGTTATGGGCGTGGAAGTATCCAGGCGGGCAGGACGGCCAGCAGACGCCCACCTGGCCGACGTTGTTACTCTCCAGCAGGAAGAACAGCTTGGAGTGAACACTTGAAGCAGCCATTAACCTCTGAGCAGAGCTCACACCTTTGGCGCAGGCCCGGCTCCCCTGGGCGCTGAGTGCGAGGGTGGAGCCAGGTACAAAGGCGGCTGGAGGAGAGACCCCATCTTTCCAGCTCCTGCAAGGGTGATATGTGAGTAGACCAGAGTTTCCTTCTACCCAAGATTGTGCTTCTCAGAAGGCACAGGCCAGGCTCTCAGCATGTTTTAAGAGACATACGTGTTGTTGCATATAGTTATTTCATTGTCATATATAGATCACACCACATAGGATACATTATGCTAATGGTGGGTGTTTTGCTTTTATGAACAGAGCTCTTTCAACATTTGTGTATATATGACTCTCATTGTGCAGAAGTTTCTCTGGGGAATAGCCCTAAGGGGAAACTACCAAGAAGTAGGGTATGTGAATCTTTAATGGTATTACTTCTTCCTTAAATGTTTGATATAATTTACTGTCAACTTAAGGTTTTCTACTGTGTCTTGTATTAAAAAAAAATAAGAAAAAAAACAAAGAAAAAAATATATTAAAAAGAAAGAAAGAAAGAAAGAATAATAATAATTTACTGTCAAAATCATTTGGAGCCAGACACAGTGGCACATGCCTGTAGTCCCAGCTACTCTGGAGGCTGAGGCAGGAGGATCGCCTGAGCCTAGGAGTTTGAGGTTGTGGTGAGCTATGGTGACACTACGGCACTCTAGCCCAGGCAACGGAGTGAGACCCCATTTCAAAGAATGAATGAATGAATAAATAAATAAATATCCAGATTGACAATCTATGTTTTAACTGGAAACTTCAGTCCATTTGCACTTCCTGTGATTACTGATATATTTGGATTTATTTCTACCAACTTATTTAGTGTTTCTCTTTGTCCAACTTTTTCTATGCTTTTTTCTTTTTCTCTTTATGTTGACTTCCTTAGGGTTGATTGAGAGTATTCTTCCCCATTTCATTTTTTCCCTTACCAGTCACAAGTTATATACTTCATTGCTATATTTCAATACTTATCCTAGGAAATTTTTCATTTTTAAATTGTTTTATTTAATTAAAAAAAATTTTATAGACTTCTGCTCTGTAACCCAGGCTGGAGTGCAGTGGCATCATCATGTCTCACTGCAACCTCAAACTCCTGGGCTCAAGTGATCCCCCTGCCTTGGCCTTGCAAAGTGCTAGGATTGCAGGTGTGCACCACCATGCCTGGCCTTAGGAATGTCTCTTAAATTTATTTTTCAAGGTTGGCCATTGCCTTGACCTAGGAATTTTTAAATGTACATTTAATAAAGTCTAAATTTAATAAGTATATTTTCCTTCCTGAAGGATAGTGGCCTTATAACACTTTAATTCCAATCACCATCTTGAAGATTTATATGCCATGATTATCCAGTATTTTAGTTCTATGGTGTTTCCTTAAACACATCAAAATTAGATATCATTATTATTTTTGTATAAGTCAATATTTGTTTAGATGTCCAATATATTTATCAATGTCTCCGCTCACTATTTCTTCCTTTATGTCTCTCCTTCCCAAGGATTATTTTCCTTCTGAAGTACATTGTTTTTTGTTGTTGCTGTTGTTTTTTGTTTTTTGTTTAAGACAGAGTCTCATTTTGTCACCTAGGCTAGAGTGCAGTGGCATCATCATAACTCAATGCAACCTCAAACTCCTAGGCTCACTCAAGTGATCCTCCTACCTCAGCCTGGGACTACAGGCTCATGCCACAATGTCTGGCTAATTTTTTTATTTTTTGGAGAGATGAGGGTCTCACTCTTGCTCAGGCTGGTCTCAAACTTCTGGGCTCAAGCAATCCTCCCAACAGGGCCTCCCAGAGTGCTAGGATTATAGACATGAACCACCGCACCTAGCCCTGAGGTACATTATTTAGAATTATCTTAGTATTAGTGTAAAACTGTTATGTTTTCATTTACGTCTGAAAATATCTTTACATCATCCTTTATTTTGAACTCTAGTTTTTGTAAGGTGTACAATACCAGGTTGACTATTATTGTCTCTCAGCACAGTGAGACTATTATTCCATTGTTTTCTAGCTTCCATTGCCATCATAGAGATGTTAGTTGTCAGTCTAATTACCATCTCTTTGTATGTAAACTGGCTTATCATTTGGGCCAGAGAATTCTTTGTTATGTGGGGCTGTCTGGTGCATTATAGGCTGTTTCGCAGTATACCTGGCTTCTACTCAGTATTACCAGTAGAATCTACCACCACTTCCCAATTCTGAGAACCAAAAATATCTCCAGACATTGCCAAATATCCCCAGGGGGACAAAATCACTATCAGTTGAGAATCACTTTTTCTATGATTGGCTAACTTTTTCTGTAAAGGGCCAGAGGGTAACTTCTTTAGGTTTTGAGATCATACAATCTCTGTTGCAAGTACTCAACTCTGACATTGTAATGTGAAAACAGCCATACACAATATGTAAACAAATGAACACGGTCGTGTTCCAATAAAACTTGATTTACAGGCCGGGCACGGTGGCTCACACCTGTAGTCCTAGCACTCTGGGAGTCCGAGGTGGGTGTATCACTCAAGGTCAGGAGTTCAAAACCAGCCTGAGCAAGAGTGAGACCCCATCTCTACTAAAAATAGAAATAAATTAATTGGCCAACTAAAAATATATACAAAAAAAATTAATCAGGCATGGTGGAACATGCCTGTAGTCCCAGCTACTCGGGAGGCTGAGGCAGGAGGATTGCTTGAGCCCAGGAGTTTGAGGTTGCTGTGAGCTAGGCTGATGCCACGGCACTCTAGCCTGGGCAACAGAGTGAGACTTTGTCTCAAAAAAAACCCAAAAAACTTTATTTACAAAAACAGGTGACAGGTCAAATTTTACCACAAGCTGTAGTTTGTCAGCCCCTGCTCTAGAGCAGCATGTCCAACAGAAATATATTGCAAGCCACATTTAAAATTTTGTACTACCCACATTAAAAAAAAAACCAGATGAAAATAATTTCAATATATTTTATTTAACATAGCATATAGGCCAGGCACAGTGGCTCATGCCTATAATCCTAGCACTCTAGGAGGCCAAGGCTGGAGGATCGCTTGAGTTCAGAAGTTCTAGACCAGCCTGAGCAAAATCAAGACCCCGTCTCTACTAAAAATAGAAAAAAATAGCTGGACATGGTGGCACACATCTGTAGTCCCAGCTACTCAGGAAGCTGAGGCAGGAGGATTGCTTGAGTCCAAGAGTTTGGGCTAGGCTAGGCTAGGCTAGGCTAGGCTGATGCTATGGCACTCTAGCCAGAGCAACAGAGTGAGCCTCTGTCTCAGTAAGAAAAAAAAAACATATAAAAATATTATCATTTCAGCATGTCAATAAAAACATTAATACGCTATTTGACATTTTTTCATAGTAAGTCTTCAAAAGCTGCTGTGTATTTTACACTTACAGCACATCTCAATTCAGACTAGTCCATTTCAAGTGCTCAATAGTCACATATGGGCATGGTGTCACATATGGGTAGTGACTACTGTATCGGACAGTGCAGGTCTATAGTTCTAAAACTCTGATCAAATATATGTATGATCTTATCACTCCATTCTCTATGTCCCTTAGCCATGCTGTCATTTCTAGACATTCTATTTGGTTGTTTTCCAAAACAATTCGGTCATTTTCATGGCCTATGTCGCTTTATTTGTATTTTCAATCTCTTTTTTAATTTTGTTTAAGCATATTAGAAAAGTTCATTTTGTATTAAAATTCAAATTATTAAAATACTTGAAGTCTTTGAAGGTCTGATTCTACTCTATTATTTCTGCTAGCTTTCACTATAGCGTCTTGTTTCTTCATCTATTTTGTGACTTTTTTCATGAATTTATAAATTCATATTCCATGGAAACTTAGCTGTAGGAATTCTTTGAGATCTGAGTTATTCATCCACAGATTTGCATATGTTTATGCCAAAAGCATGCAGTCTCTATTAACTAAGATTCCTTTTTTTTTTTAGACAGAGTTTCACTCTGTCACCCGGGCTACAGTGCCATGGCGTCAGCCTAGCTCACAGCAACCTCAAACTCCTGGGCTCAAGCAATCAACCTCCTGAGTAGCTGGGACTATGTGCCACCATGCCCAGCTAATTTTTTCTATATATTTTTAGTTGGCCAATTAATTTCTTTCTATTTTTAGTAAAGACGGGGGTCTCACTCTTGCTCAGGCTGGTTTCGAACTCCTGACCTTGAGCAATCCTCCCGCCTCGGCCTCCCAGAGTGCTAGGATTACAAGCATGAGCCACCTTGCCCGGCCCCCATGATGTCTTTAAAAAGGTATTTTAATATATTTTATCTAGCATTTTTCATTTTTCAATGGGATGGCTGTTTAGAGTATCCAGGACTCCCTACCACCATCTACTTTCAATGCCTCATAACTTGCTTCCTTTCCTATTCCTCTCCCCCGGGATATAACTAGGGAAAAGAAGCCCCAATGTGAAGTCTACATAGCCCCTATCTTTATAAAACTAAAGGATATTTCCAAAACTTTCCAATAAATGGGGAATTGGGTTTGGCTAAGCCAGCATGTGCTTCCTTGAAGTTGGAGAAGAGACAGGAACCTGCCTCCTAGATCACAGGAGTGGGCTTTCTAACTGCAATAGCTTCAGTAGCCACAGTCCCGGATGCCAGCATCAGAGCTTCTGGAAACCTCAGAGGCAGCTGCAGAGATGAGCTGCATCTTCTTTCCCCTCCAGTGTCCACTTCCCTGCTCGGTCTCAGCTGAGGCAGCCCCCTAAAGGGAGAAGTTTCTCTACCAGTCTCTACTCCTGGTAGAGAAAGATGCTGACCTCACATTGCTCGTGACCCTGGCACCTTTCTGCTTACTGCCCTCCCTGCACCTCCCCACAACCAGCATTCTTTTGAGTCCTTTGAAAACTGAAGGGCTTTTCATTGATTCTTCAGGATAAATTCAGTGTGAACGAGAAACTCTTAGAGAATGATTAGAGGGCCGTGCCTTCTAAAACCTAAAATCAGCACAGCCCTTCCCATCCTCAGACTAACATTTCCTCAAATACAGCTTGCATGGGTTTCAGCTATTTAGGCTCCTGATTTCCCGGAGTCTATAAAGTAACAAAGCTGGACAGAGAAGCTCGCATCTGTAGTACCAGTGATTCAGGAGGCTAACGTGGGAGGATCACTTAAGGCCAGGAGGCCAAGACCAACCTGGGCAACATACTGAGACACCCCCATCTCTAAAAACAAGTAAAGAAAAAAAAAGGAGAGAGAGAGAGAGAGAGTAATATGCTGTTATCTCACTGTGTGATAAGCTAAGGACAAGGAGTGTAGAACTGCTCCAAGAATCCAAGAATTGCAAATAAAGACTCTAAGTGGCCAGAGAGCAACTACAGAACCAGCGTGGGGGCTAAAACAAAGCGGCAAGTTGACCTCGCATCCGGACCCTTCCTGCGGCAGGTCCCTGAGATGCAGGGACTGAGTACCATGGGGCTCTGCTTTGTGTGGTAACCTCATCTTCCTCTCCGATTCAGCGTCAGGCTCTAGTGGCTTCATAGCCATTGAATAGAAGCAGTTGTACGGTAGGAGGATGATGGGATTTTGGAGTTATTAATGCAGAATTTGAATCCAAGTTCTGCAACTCACCAGCAGCATCAGGCTTTGAATATGTTACTTAACCTCTCCACATTTCACTTCCGTCAGAACTTAGCTGGGTGTGGTGGCGCATGCCTATATAGTCCCAGCTACTCAGGAGGCTGAGGAAGGAGGATCACTTCAGCCCAGGAGGTTGAGTCCAGCCTGGGCAACATAGTGAGACTCTATCTCTTAAAAAAAAAAAATCCACAAATTTATTAGTGATGAGAGAGAAGAAGAGAGAGAGAGAAATACATTTGCTACCATTAGAGGTGACTATTGCTCTAACTCCTTAAGCTGAAGGTCGGTAATTAAAGGGAAAGAATTTAGCATATATCATGCCTTTTTTTTTAGAAGGAATTGTGTTTCATCCCCAGCTGATGAAGGAAAGGTCCAACATACAGAAGAATGTCAGTTAATAAATATAGAAGAAATGGCAGGATTAGAAAATCATCAAAGCCCTAATCCCTTATAATAATTTGGTTTTGGCTTGAGCCAGTTTTATTAGGTCTCAGTTATTTGTAATGAAAAGAGTAAACATATTTATAAAAGGGCCGTTGGGAAGATTAAATAAGATTGCACATGTAAAGCCTTTAACAAGTCGCTTGGCACATAGTAAGTGCTCAAGAATATTATTTGTCTTCCCTTGGGATCTTCCAGAAGTGGATCCTAAATGACTCTTGGAGGGCAAAAAAATTCTTACTCTTTTTATGGATAAAGCACAGATACACACAATAAATAATAAAGTCCAGCTTATAAACAGATTCACAGTTTATCTGTGGCCCTAAGATTTTATAGGTGGGGAGCCATTAAGGGGTAAAAATGTCTAAAAAGGATCCTTAAGGGAGTGATCATGAAAAGAAAAAGTGTGAGAAATACTGCCCAAGCCATGTGAGTGAAAGTAGTTAATTTGGGAAGTTCAGATAACACCAATAGAGGGGTGGAGAAGTGACACAGGAAGGAAAGGCAGCCATTAAAGCTATTAAGCCACTTCCAGCGTGGGCAAGGGAATCCCAACGGAGAAGTACAGCTCAGAACCTTCCCATCTGCGGTGAGGGGGCCGAGGCATTTATTCACTAACTCCTGGGAGTCATTACTGAGGGTCACTGTGGGGGGAATTCCTCACTATTCTGGATGGTCACACAAGGACAGCAAGAAGGCTTTCCACAAGGGGAACCAGAGCCCACAGGCTCCAAACACTGTCAGTTGAAAGTCTGCTGGGGCACAGTGGGAAATGCAAGCCATACGGGTGGTCGGCAGCATCCTCTGTTACACCAGTATTCCCTAAAATAATAGAAAGTGCTATCAGGATAAACTTGCTGATAAGAGAAATCACAAAAGCAGCACTTTTTATTAAGCCCCCTAGGGACATCTCCCAGTCCTAGAGGTGTTATTGGACTGAACAAATTAATTAGTTCCTTAAGGTCAGTCACAAGCCGAATGTCTTCAAGTCCAACCCGTATTTCCTAAAGACGCAATGTTATAGATTGGGTTTCTGTGGCAGGAAACACGCTTCATCTCATAAAAATGCCAAAATTGAAGATGAAGAGAAATTAAAATAAAAGGAAAGAAAAATATATAACAAACATAAACTAAGTACGTACCCAGTCAAAAAGCCAAATTTCAGCGTTTCTTGGGGGGAAATTGTGTGCATGAGCTGGGTTTGCTAAGGTTTTCTAAACTACAGATTCAATGGAATGTTCTTAGTGAATGTCCATAAGCATTCCCATTACTCAAGGACCTTAAAAGCCATTCAACATTGCAGTCAGCTTTCTTAAAAATTTCCATTACTGATGAGATGTGCAAGCTGGAAAAAGGGCAGTTGCTCTTCCCTTCTTCATTTCCTTCTCAAAGATTATAGCTAACTTCTGTGTACGTCTTTAATACTTTTATATTGGTTAGAAGTTTCACCTGTTCTTTTCCTGTAATAGTCATTCTTCGGTCTCTCTTTAAAGTTTGTTTTGGCCGGGCGCGGTGGCTCATGCCTGTAATCCTAGCACTCTGGGAGGCTGAGGCAGGTGGATCGCTTGAGGTCAGAAGATCGAGACCAGCATGAGTGAGACCTCGTCTCTACTAAAAAAGAAAAAAAAAAAAATTAATTGGCCACCTGAAAACAGAAAAAAAAAAAAAAGAAAGAAAGAAAGTTTGTTTGTTTTTTGAGATGGAGTCTCACTTTGTCACCTGGGCTACAGTGCCATGGCGTCAGCCCAGCTCACAGCAACCTCTAACTCCTGGGCTCAAGCGATCTTCCTGCTTCAGCCTCCTGAGTAGCTGGGATTACAGGTGTGCACCACCATGCCTAGCTAATTTTTCTATTTTTAGTAGAGACGGGGTCTTACTCTTGCTCAGGCTGGTCTCAAATTCCTGACCTCAAGCTATCCTCCTGCCTTGGCCTCCCAGAGTGCTAGGATTACAGGTGTGAGCCACCGCTCCTGGCTGCCTCATCTTTTCTTAAACTTTTCTTTTTCTTTTTTTTATTTGTCTTTGAATTACTTCTCACCTGAGAATTAGCTTTTCAAAAGAGACAATGACTTTGCTGAAATCATTGCTTGACTCAGAAGCATACTGAATTCTCTGTATCTAATCATGCTGCCATGTTTTTTAAAGTTTCTGAATGTTGACTGAATTGGCCTCCATTTTATTATATTCTTCAAATCTTTTTCTTTCCCTCGAAAATTGGGTCTACTGGAAAATGCAACAACTTGACCTCAGACACTAGCTCATTCACTTTTCTTTCTTACTTTTATTGTCCCAAAATATCATACTTCATTTTCAAATGGACAAATCCCAGAAGGCTTTCCAGAGGAGGTGACATTTAGTGTATATGAAATTTTGGCAAGTACAGTGAGTTATGATTGCACCACTGCACTCCAGCCTGGGTGACAAAGTGAGACCCTTTCTCTAAAAAGACAAAAAAAAGAAAACCAATTTGCTAGTCATGTGGGAAATACTTGAGGAAAGGCCAGGAAGTATGAGTAAAGGTGTTTGCACTGAATATCTTCCATTTTCTCCTCCAGATCCATTCTTTACTTTTCTCCTCTTTGCTCTATGTCCCGGGAGCTGATCCATATGGATTGCACTAACAAACTTCCTTGCCCTGAAATTTCTAATTGGTCTCAGCCAATGGAAGACGCCAATAGAAGAGAGTGGCATTTTTAAATTCTCGTGGCTCTTCTCCTGCCAGGTCACGATGGATTGGCTGGATCCCTCCATCAAAGGCTGGAACTCCTGTCAGATGGCTTAATCTCTCTCCCTTTGTCCAGGTTCAGGTAACAGTTTTGTCCCTTTAGCCCTAGGGATGGTAACAGATATCGTATCATCTCTTAATTGCTTTTCCTAAACTCTGCCCACAGGTTTGTAAATAGCTCCTACATTAAGCTCTTCTCAAATTCTCCATTTTGAGTGTGCCATCTGTTTCCTGCCAGGGCCCTGACTGATACAGTATGTTTGATTAATGGGTATTAGTTCAGACTAGCTGGAGCATGAAGTGTGTGTGATCAAACAGTAAAACATCATGTAAGAACAGTAGGCTGAGAACAGATGGTGGAGGGGCCTGTCTTCCAGGCCAGGGAGTTTATCAGATAATTGGAACCTCAGAAGGTTTTAGACCAGGAGTGACATACTTTAAGAAAACTAAATTGGGCTGGGTACAGTGGCTCAGGCCTGTAATCCCAGAGCTTTCAGAAGGCTCACTTGAGCACAGGAGTTTGAGTTTACATTGAGTTATGATTGCACCACTGCACTCCAGCCTGGGTGACAGAGTGAGACCCTACCTCTAAAAAGAAAAAAAAGAAAACCAATTTGGTAGCTGCATGCAGAATGGTTTAGAAATTAGACATAGAGAGACAAGTTTCTTGCCTAGGAGATGATGATAATTACTAGCCCAGGAAGATAACATTTTGTAACTGTTAGATTGACAAAGATCCAAAAATTTGATAGCATATTGTGTTGATAAGGATGTGAAGAAACAGCACTCTCAGATATTGCTAGTGCGTGTGTACATTGATAAATCTCCTTGGAAGGCAATTTGATCATATCTATCAGTATTATAAATGTTCAGAACTTATTGATCCAGCAATTTCACTCCCTGCTATTTAGCCTACAGTTTTAATAGCACACATGCTAGATAATTTATGTATGAGGATATTCACTGTAGCATTTTTCTAATGGCTAAAGATTGGAAACAACCTAAATGTCCATCAATAGAGACTGGCTAAGTTTCTAATTAATAGTCAATACTCTAAGCAAGAGTATGGCATATTCCATATAACAGAACACTATGCAATGATTAAAGAGAATGAGATGATTCTATATGCACTTATATGGAAAGATCTCTAAGTAGTGTTAATGACAAAGGCAAGGTACAGAATAGTATATATAGAATGTTTCTATTTGAATTAGAGAATAGAAATATATATTGCATATAAATGTATAAATACATAGACCAAAAAGATACAAAAGAAGCAGGTAAAGAGTGGTCTCCAAAGAGAACTGAATGGCCAATGACAAAGGAGGGAGAGAGAATTATTTTTTACTCTAATCCTTTTATACTTTTGTATGAATGACCTATGTTTAAAAAAAATTGCACTGTCATCTTCAAATCAAACCTCTACATTGATATCAGTTCTAAAATTAGATCATGTGTACATTTTCTTGGTGAAATAAACACAACTGACAGGTTTCCAACTAAAAAGTCATTATAATGAAGTATTTGAATGTCTGAACAAAATGTTCAGCTTGGTTACCAGGTGAGTAAATGGCCTTGAATTAATTGTCTTTATTGGTGCTATAGACTGAATATTTGTATCCTCATGAATGGGATTAGTACCTTAAAAGATTCCAAAGAACTCCCTTTAGCCATGTAAGGACACAGCCAGAAGACGGCAGTCTATGAGCCAGGAAACAGGCCCTAACCAGATACAGAATCTATCCACACCTTGATCTTGGACTTTCCAGCCTCCAGAACTGTGAGAAATAAATTTCTGTTGTTTATAAGCTGCCAGTATGGTATGCTTCTATAGTGTTCTGAACCTACTAAAACAATTGGTTTTGTCAGCTTCTAAAGTTTAGGGTGAGTACGTTATCTGAAACATTGGAAGGCAGGCCTTTCCAAGATAACTTTCCTTTATGATTCCTGCTGATCTGAGAAGGTATTGGGTAGGGATTTCATCCTTCTAAAATTGTACAATGCACACAAGTGGAGGAGGTAGCTCTGGGGAGAAGGAAATATGCCTCAAGAAAGGAAGAAGACTGGGGAAGATGGAAATTTTTTCAAATATTGAGG
Source organism: Cheirogaleus medius (assembly GCA_008086735.1). Lineage (NCBI taxonomy): Eukaryota > Metazoa > Chordata > Mammalia > Primates > Cheirogaleidae > Cheirogaleus > Cheirogaleus medius. Next base: position 10,300,096 of record VBSM01000361.1, read on the forward strand.
GATTCAGGGATGTTAAGAGGGTGCTAGTTAAATGGCCTATAATTTGTTAGGTGAAGTTGGCAGTCATGGGCATAAATTGTGAGCCATAGGAAAGCAGAAAAAGTTCTGGAATAGCTGGCATAAGGAAAGTGGAAGTAACCATTCAGGAAGGCACAACAGACTTGCTGAGCAGCCATGAAGGCTCAGCTGAAATTAGCTATCATTAATCATAGCTCAAACTGCCATGACTGTGGTTTCATTATCTATTACAAACTGCAGGTTTGCCAAAGGTTCAAGGGATTTTTTAAATGTAATGAGTAAATTTTTTTATAGAAACAGTCGGTGAATATGAATTGGAAGCCCATTGGTGCCAAAAGAATGTTTTGTCCTGAAGTGAACTTGGTATTAAACTACCTGACTTCAGGGGCATGGCCTTAGGCTACTGGTCATAGTTACCAATGTGAATGAAGATACGGTTGAGAATTCATTACATATGAGGATTATTTCTTCTGAGCAATTTTTTTCCCTCCTTGTAGATATTGCACATTGTGAAACTGATGAGGATCCTTTTTAAAGTTAGCTAGCAACTGAGGAAAAAAAGAATCTGGATTCACTTTCCCATTAAGGAACAGAGCTTGGTCTACATTCTCCATCCAATTTTTAACTCTACCCTTGCTCCTCCTTCTCATGTTTGTTATGTTGTTACATATCACATATGGTAGAAGCCACCTTAAACGCCTTTCTGGAACAAACAGAATGTATGAATATTAAACATATAAATATTAAGGTACTTAAAATACCTTAATACTTGAAATAATTATTAAATAAAAATCATATCTGCAGTTACTAGGCCATTACACCCAAAAAGCTTTATCTTACAACTTTCTGTTTAAGGATACTGGATGGTAGTTTATAGAGTGGAAAGCCAAACTTGTAGCCATAGAGAATAATAGCAATAGGAGTGGAAAAAATCAAAGCTCAGCTGGATGTTTGCCTCAATTCTCTTTTTGTAAGAGGACACTTAGCATAATCATGCCTGAGAATTTAAGAAAAGCCAATTGCCCTATTTTAAAGGTTTTCTTTCCAACTCAGCTAACACTATCCAAAATCGATATGTGGTGGTGAAGAAGGCGGGCTCCGGAGCCAGAATGCTGGGTTTCAAATCCCAGTCCATCAAGTACGCTGTGTGACCTTGATCAAATTACTTAACTGTTTCCTACCTTGAAAAATGGTGCTAACAGGACCTAGCTCATAAGACTTTGAGGACTTAATGAGCTGATATGAGTAAGGTGCTTAGAACAGTGTCTGTAACATTTTAAGTGCAAAAAAATTGGTAGCTATATTTATTTTGGCTTTACAGTTGATAAAATTCATGAGCTTCTTAGGGTCCATGCCAAAACTCTGGACTCAAACAAGTCAACAAGTAGCTGGATTCCAGAAGCCCAAGCTAATGTGTAGCAAAAAACCAAAGAGGAAGATTTCAATCGCTCTGCTGAGAAATATCTATGTAAGCCAAACTTTCAATTCAAAAAAACTCTGTTAATGGCACTTTGCACAAGTGCCACATGAATTGGCTCCTCCTAATGCCCTAAGAAATTCGTTTATTATGAGTGGAAATTTATTGAAGGCCTACTTTATCATGCACTGTGATAAGTTTTAAATACCACAAATCATTAAAAATCCAACACAACCACACTCTTTCCCATTTACTGCTTTAAATTATCATAGTCAAATAAAAGCTCCTAGACATTACCAAAATAGAAAAATGCTTTTAGTGTTATACCTGTCATAAATTTAATGTATATCACAAGTAGGAGCCTATCACAATCTCAAGCCTTAAAATACTGAATACATGTACAGGTGTGACAACAGTAGGTAAACTTAGGGTCCCCATTAGCTGGAGCCAGTCCCACATGGAAAGTATTTGGTAGGAGTGAAGAACAGAGTACTGCTTAGTCCCACTGGATCTTTCGCTCCTCTTCAGGAAGAATACTCCAGTTGGGGGAGGCCATATCCCGGGCCAGCCAGTTGAAATCGTCAACGTTGTTCCAGTTATTTTTGCTCCTATCTAAACCAGAGCCCTCGAAGTCTTTGTCTATATCCGGGTAGGTCCAGGTGTAAGGGGCGAATTGGATCCCACTGCAGTCCTCCACGATGGCCCTGCTGATCACCTGCAGGAAGATGCGGGTGTCTCTCGTGCTGTGTATGCGGAGCTGTTGGCAGGCCACGGCCAGCACGCAGTCACTGCAGTCCTCCAGGAACACGGAGGTGGACACTGGGCCGCAAAGCAGCTTGCAGCTGTGGGCCTTCGTCAACCGCAGGGTGTTGGGATTGCCATACAGCTTGATCGTGCAGTTATTCAGTTCGGTCAAAAGTACGTCGCGCTGGTGCAGCTCGTCGGCTTTCTTCTCCAAGACTTGGGACTCCAGGTTAGAGAAACCGCAGACCCAGCTGGAGCCAAAGCTTCCCTCCTCCTTCAAGGGCAGCGGAGAGGCCAGGATGCTTTCAGCCGCCGGGGCGGCAGGAGCCGCGTCCACTTTGGTGGACGAAGCACTATCCTTTCTCCGGTTCTTGAAAGCGAAACGCTTTTTGGGCTGCAGTTCCCGACGCCGCTCGGCTAGGGCCGCCTGCAGCCGCGCCAGTGTCTCTTGTCCCTGCCGCAGGTCGTAGGCGGCCAGGAACAAAACCGAGTCGTTGAGAAGTTTCTGTAGCCCCTGGAGCCGAGAGGCTGCCTCCTCCAGCCGCGGGACTGACTCCTCACCCTCCAGAAGCTCTTCCACGGCCGCTCGCTCCCGAGCGAAGGCGGCAGTGAAAAAGTCGCTCTTCTCCTCCTCCACCTCCTGGTTCTGTCGCTTTTGCTTCCGCTTTTCCACCTCCAGTTGCCGATCTTGTTCGCGTCTCTGAAGCCGCTCAGGCACCAGGCTCATGTCCCGCTGGGACCCCATGTCCCTGTTCCCCACTGCGGCAGCAGAGCAACTGGCAGCCTCCATCTTGACTCCAAGCTTCCTCTCTCTAGCTTTCCTTCCTCCGGGCGCGCCCTCCGTGAGGCCTCCCACCAACGCGTCCTGTGATTGGCCGGTCACACTGACGTCAGACCCCCGGCCTTATTTTCTTCGCTTATTGGTTCCACAGTGTCGGAGGGGCAGGGAGACGGGGCGGGGCCTACTGACAAGTGGGGGTGGGGAGACAAAGGTCCTAGTGGATGGGTGGGGTGGGAGGCAGGCGGGGGAAGCTTTTTTTTCCTCTTAAAGGGGCAGGACTTATATCCGGGATTGTGGGGTGAGTTGCAGCAGCGGCAGCTGCACATGTGGGTTTGTTTATA
>VBSM01000361.1:10307208-10327979 GCA_008086735.1 Cheirogaleus medius
ATCCGCCCGCCTCGGCCTCCCAGAGTGCTAGGATTACAGGAGTGAGCCACCACGTCTGGCCTATCTCACTTTTAACTTCCCTGGGAAGACCCACCTCTTTGTCTACTTCCCTTCTCACTCAAGGCAAAGCTTCCTAGTAGGGGTCCCTGTCCCCTCCCTTCCATTACCTGGGACCTGGAGCCACCAGTCACCTCCGTCTTCAGGATCTTTAATCTCTCTTCTTTGGCATCTCTCAGCAAGTGAGTTCCCTCAACTTGAAACAATTTACCTGTTTGGTAAATTGCCCTATCATCTACCAAGCAGATACCCTTTCTTCCTTCTCCCAACAGCAGACTTTTAAAAACAGTGGTCTACATTTGCTGCATCCAGTATCTCAGTGATCATTCCCTCCTTTGCCCCTTGTCATCTGACTTCCACCCCTGCTGCTTTAGTTGAAACTGAAATTGCCCTATCCCCGTTTCTGCCTAGTTTTCAAAGCCATTGCTCTTTATAGTCCCAAGCATTCGATTGCCCCTTATTCTCAAAGGTCCTTTCTTGGTTCTTTGTCTAAATGCTGATAAACTTATCTCTGTCATCTGGCACAGCTCATGCCTGTAATCCCAGCACTTTGGGAGGCAGAGGGAGGAAGATCGCTTCAGGCCAGGAGTTTGAGACCAGCCTGGGTGACAGAGTGAGACTCTCATCTCTAAAAAAATTTTTTAAATTAGCTGAGCATAGTGGTATGCATCTGTAGTTCCAGCTGCTCAGCAGGCTGGGGTGGGAGGATCACTGGAGGGGGTCTCTTAAAAAAAAAAATCTCTCTACATGTCCATCCCTTTAAATATCCGTGAGGCCAGAACTGTATCCTTGTACCTCTTTTCTTATTCCTTTCACCTTCTCTTTTGGCAAGCTTACCTTCTGTCCATGTGCTGATTGACTCTCAAATCCTCAGCTCCTACTTCTGCCTCTCTCCTGAGCCCAGACCTGAACTGCTAACTGCTTTCTAGATATTTCCATGTGACCATCTACAGTCCAAAACTTAAGATGGCCTGAAAGACTTTATTGCCCCAGAGATCTCCTTTTTCTTCTATATGTCTCAGTTACTGATTGTTGTGTAAAAAATCACCCCAAAACTTACTAGTTTAATACAGCAATAGCTTATAATTTCTCATGATTCTGTTGGGGCACCTGGGCCTGGAGCCTCCAAGGTGGCTTCACTCACACATCTGGGGCCTTGGTGCTGGCTATGGGCTGGGGCACCTGGCTTCTCCACACTCTCTCTCCGTCTCTCTCTCTCTCTCTCTCACACACACACACACACACACACGCTCGGTCTCTGGTTATTGAGTAGTTGAGGTGAGGTCAAGCCTCTTTCCGCGGTGGCTGGCTCCCACAGGGTAAAAGCAGATGCTGCCAGGCCTCTTATGGCTTGGGTTGGAATTAGTACAGTGTCACTTGTAGTGCATGGATTTGGTGAAAGTAAGCCATAAAGCCAGCCCAGATTCACGGGAAGGGGAAACAGACTGTACTTTTGATGGGCGGAGCAACAGGCGCTCAGAGGGAGGGAAGGAATTGTTGGCAGCCATCTTTGCACATAATCCACCGTTGTTTCTAAGTAGTTTTGCTAACTCTTATGGGCATTTACTGTGTGCCAGGCAATGGCTAACCATTTACATATATTATCTCATTCATTCTTCACAATATCCCTGTGACGTAGCTACTGTTATCCCCACTTAACAGATGCATAACTGAATAAGTGAAGCCAGCTTCTCCTGGACTAGGAGCTAGTTAAGTGGTGGAGCTAAGATTTGAATCGAGGCAATCTGGCTCCTGAGTCTACGCTTCCGACACTGCCTGTGTAATCCTGATACCACATCTGATCCTGTGCACGGTATCACATCCATAGTCTTCCAAACAAGCAACCACAGAGTCAACCACAGCGCCTCCCCTCTCACTGGTCCACCTCATCTACAAATACTGTCAGTGTCTGCCTGAAACCCCTCTCCCCCCAGTCTGGCTCCCTCTCTTCGTGCCTTGACCCCTCCTCACCTTCTCCTCCCTGGGCTGTTGCTATAGTTTCCCATCGGTCTCTCTACCCTCGTGCTTCCCTGAATCCTCCAGCCCTTCATGCCACAACCAGGTATTGCCCTAAAATTCAAGCTGATTGAATTTACCTAAAACCTCTGCTGGCTCCCCTTCGTCTAATACTGTTCAGACTCCTTAGCATGGGTGCCGGGCCTCTCACAACCTGTGCCAGTGCGCAGCGCCAGGCTTATCTGTTGCCTTTACTCCAACTACACCATGCTCTGCCGTTGCCCAACACACCGTGTCCATTCGTTGTGCTTTTAAAAATGAGCACTGACTCTACGCTAGCCACCTTGCTAAGTGATGCAGGAATATTAGGGAATACACAGACAGGGCTTCCTCAGAGCTTACAGGCTAAGTAAGAGATACAACGTGGTGTGATATGTTAACATATCATAATGGGGGAAATCTTGGGTGCTGGGATCGCATAGAGTAACCTATCCCAGACCGGGGGACTCAGGGCTACTTTTTGGGAAATCTAAGCTGGGTCCTAAAGAAAGAGCACGGTCTAACCAGGTGAAGGGAGAAAGCAGAGTCACTGATTCATTCTTTCTTTCTGCAGATATTTACGAAGCACCCACTATGTTCCAGGCACTGTTTTAGGTTTGGGAATATAGCAGTGAACAAGAGAGACCAAAAACCTCTGGCTTAGCCAGGCATAGTGGCATACACCTGTAATCTCAGCTGCTGAGGAGGCTGAGGTGGGAGGATCACTTGAGCCCAGGAGTTTAAAACCAGCCAGAACAACATAGTGAGACCCCATCTCTAAAAAAATATGTGTGTGTATATATTAATATATATGTCCTTGGTTTGATAGGAAGAAAGCTAGGGGAGCTCCTCTAGCAACAAGCATGTGCAACAAACCTCAACAAGAGAAAAAGATGTGTCAGGCTAGAGCAATGTTCTCAACCCTGATAGCACTTTGGTATCTCATGGGGCCTTTATAACATCCTAATGCCCCTTGAGTAATTAAATCTGAGTCTGTGGGAGTGGGGCCTTGGCATCAGTATTTTTTAGAGTTCTCCAGGTGGTTCTAATGGGCACAGGATCATAAGCCGCTGTGTTAGAGGATCCGAGGCACATTGGCACTGGAAGTGAGATCAGAGACGAGGTGAGGGTGAGCAGAGGCCAGCCCAGCAAGGGCTTTGTAAATCCTGTTAGGAAGTTTTGGCTTAATCTTGAAGGCCCTGGAGCTTCTGAAGGGTTTAAGCGGGATAAGGACCGCATCATACTATTTTTCCCTTTTTCCCGCTTTAATAAAGGATCAATCTGGATGCTCTTTGCAGAGTGGTTCACATGGAGCAAAAGTAAACAGATGTCAGTTTGGAGGCTGTTGCGGAAGCCTGGGAGAAATGATGGTCCTGGCTGTGGTGATGGGAGTGAGGATAGAGAAAGAACGGGGAGTGTCTGAGAGAGATTTGGAAGGAGACTAGACAGGACTCTGTGATTAATTGGAAGCAAGAGTTGTAGAAGGTTCTGGCTCGGGGAGCTGGGTGTGTGGTGATCTTGGTGCTCAAGACAGTGAGCCAGGAGCAGGTTTGAAGAGAGCTGGTGGCTCTGCTCCTTGGTTCCTCTGCCTGTGATCCTCTCTCTCGTCGTCTCTACATGGCAAGGCACTCGCCTCCTACTAAACCTGTTTTATACATCTCCTCCTCTGGGAAGCCTGTCTGGGTTCTCCCTTCTGTTGGTTCTGGGTAAGTGTTTATTAGGCTGTGAAGTCAGTATCTGTTTACAGGCATCTCTTCTGCAGCTTGGACTCTTCTAAGCGAGGATGTGTTTCATTCCACACTGTATCCCTTGCACGGCACCTGAGACGCAGGAGGTGTCCAAGTGCTTGTTAAACAGATGCATGAATGGATGAAGAGCTGGACCAGAAACAAGGGGCTTCTCCTGGGACTGTGATTGGAAGTGGGTCAGTTTCTCCAGCTCAGCTCTATGTGAAATAAAATAGAAAAAGAAAAAGTGAGTCAAGGACATTTCTGGGCTAAGGGACAAAAGGAGTCCAGGGGCAGAAGTTATTTGCTGAGCTGATCAGGAAAGAGGCCTAGTTAAAGAGGTGCCCAAGCTGTTGACTCTAAGATATAGTGATATATAGTCAGCTATTTAAATTGCCTTTTTAAAAAAACTTTTTTTAGAAACTGAATCTTGCCATGTTGCCCAAGCTGATCTCCAACTCCTGGCCTCGAGCCATCCTCCCTCCTCAGCCTCCCAAGTAACTGGGACTACAGGTGTGTACCATTGCATCTGCCTTATAAATTGCCTTTTGAATATAGTTTCAGATTCCTTTTCATGTCAAAAGGCACATAAATCTCTTAAAACTTTTCTGGACCTGTTCTTTCTCTCATGCCTCTTTCCCATCATCAGTGAGGTAATAAATGGGAAGATCTGAGTTTAAATTCTGATGAGTTGGGTGACACTAGCTGTCTAACACTGGGCATGATACTTAACCTCTCTGAGCTCAGTTTCCTCCAACTATAAAGTACGGATAAAGAAATATATATTCCTCTCAGGATTATTGTGATGTAAATACAGTACTATATGGAAAAGTACCAAGTATTGGGCCAGACCTGTAGTAGGCCCTCAACACTTGCCGGGTTCCTTCTGCCTTCTAGTCACCATGACCTTCATTCCTTTGCATATCCCAGACCTCAAGGTCAGTGGTGGAGCCAGAATTTACTGTGTGCTCTCTGACCTTCTCAGAAAGGGGGCTTTAATGATTCTCCTAGGAATAAATCTCTGTCCTTTCTGCAATTCTTGGGAGTATTTGGGCAAAATTTACATGTATACAGTGCTGCAAAACAAACCAAAGAATCCTAGAAAGACAGAGCTTGGGCCAGTCTGGTGGCTCATGCCTGAAATCTCAGCACTTTGGGAGGCCGAGGTGGGAGGATCCTTTGAGGCCAGGAGTTCAAGACCAGCCTAGGCAACATAGTGAGCCCCCCCCATTCTTGGGTCACAGTCAGAAATGTCGGTTCTTGGTGCACTCATGGCCAAAGAATGACCAGACACACCAAAGTAAGACAAGAACGAAAATGAGGTTTATTGAGGAGAGAAAGACAGAATTATAGAGTAAGAGCAAGATACAGGTTTACAGAGCAAGATATTAATACATACGCCACAAATGACGACCAGACCCATTGTGATAGCAAAAAAGATCTTGATTATGGTCTGGATCTTGTTTTATAGTGTCCGGATAGGGACCTCTCCATGGTTCAGATGTCATCTTGGAACCACTTTGATTGGACAGTTGGGAATTAATTAGATGACCTGAGTCTTACTGTGCACACGGATCTCCCATGAGCCTCTTTGAAATCCCATTTGGGGGAGTGAACTGCAACAGCATCCACTTTTGTCCCTAGGAAACCTGGAATCCCTCGCTATCTACCTAACACCCATCTTTACAAAAAATGAGAAAAATTACCCATGCATCATGGCACACACCTGTAGTCCCAGCTACTGAGGCAGGAGGATCACTTGAGCCCAGGAATTTGAAGCTATAGTGAGCTGTGGTGACACCACTGTGCTCCGGCCAAGGCAACAGAGCAAGACTCTGTATGGAAAAAAAAAAAAAAGACAGAGCTGGGCAAACCCTGAGGGTTCCTTTAATACCAGGACAAAATTTAACTGGCTTATAATAAAAAGAAAAACTAAAAATATAAGTGATTTTTTAATAGCAATTAGTCTAAAAATCTATATTTTAAGACCATATCCTCTTTCTTTCTTTCTTTCTTTTCTTTCTTTCTTTCTTTTTTCTTTCTTTCACATTTCTTTTATGAAAACTTTACTATTTGTAAAATCTTCAGTTTGGGGAACCATTAATGTAGTCTTTACAGAAAAGGGCATGTAAAATACTCATATGTTATATAATATTAATAGACTATGCAATGTCCTCACAAACGCCAAGTGCTTATTTAACTAACTATAAACTCCAGGATGACTGTGGCTGTGTCTACTATTTCTTTCTTTTTTTAAGAGACATTGGTCTCTTAAAAAAGGGCCTACTACAGGTCTGGCCCAATACTTGGTACTTTTCCATATAGTACTTTATTTACATCACAATAATCCTGAGAGTCTGTGTTACCCAGACTGGTCTTTAACTCTTGGGCTCAAGCAGCTGGGACTACATGTGTGTGCCACTGCACTGGACAATGTCTATTTTGTATGCTCCATAATCCCAGCATACAGCATCATGCCTGCCATGGAAGGCTCTCGGTAATTATCTGTTAAATGAATAGGTGAAATACTCAGACCAGGCACTCTAGAATCCTAGTTTGTAATATTTATTCTTATCGATGGAGCCAGTAAACTCCTTGAGGGATCCTCTGTCCTTGGTTGCCAATAGAGCAGGTGCTCAGTGAGTGAATGAACCCACAGGTCACAGAGATCAAGCATGTTCAGGAAAAGATAATCAGAGAACCTGAATGGCAGCAGGAACCAGGTACTTCACTTACATTATCTCATTTAATCTTCACAGTAACCTTGCCAGGAGCGTAATCATTGGAAGCAACTAAGATTCTTTAGAAGACACAGATGTGAGTCTTTAGTACAGATGTGGTGGGAGGATTACTTTTTCCTTCTCAGTTTCTTTCTTCTTCAGTGTAGAGGGAGAAGTGATCGGCAAGGTTTGACATAGTTTTAAAGCTTTTGTATGCTCATTCATTGAGGTCAAATGCTTTTAAAGTGTCCTGGCAGTTGAAAGTTAAATAAGAAGCAAAACATTATTCTTCTTCAACTGCCTAGAAGTTTTAAGGTTCTCTTCTTTAGGGAGGATTTCATTGTTTGCTAGGACATGCCACTTTTCTTTGAAATACTATAAACTAGTGTTTTCAAACCGTAGGTACCAAGACAATGAGGTCTTGAAATCTACTTAGTGGATGCCATCTGCAATAAAAAAAAAAAAAAAAGACAAAAGAAAATAGAATATAAAATGACAGAGTGCTCTATGTTGCATAAATAGGTTTATATTATTAATACATGAACATATTATATGTATATGACTTGTGAGATAAGAGGTATTTCTTTTTATAGGTTATGGTCAAAGTTAGAAAAACAGTTTTGTGAATGATGGCTTGCACATGATTATGGTGCTCAAAAGTGTTTGTTGAAATGGATAAAGAGCTATCTTTTTTATTTCATTTTATTTTTTCAGAGACAGGGTCTTGCTCTGTTACCCAGGCTGAAGTGCAGTGGTGAGATCATAGCTCACTGCAGCCTTGGACTCCTAGGCTCAAGAGATCCTCCTGCCTCAGCCTCCCAAGTAGCTGGGACTACAGGTATGCACCATCCTGCCCAGCTAAGGTTTTTGGGTATTTTTTGTTTGTTTGTTTTTTGGTAGAGATGAGGTCTCACCATATTGCTCAGGCTGGTCTTGAACTCCTAGCCTAAAGAGGTTCTCCTACCTGGGCTTCCCACAATGCTAGGATTACAGGTGTGAGCCACCACACCCATTCAGTTTTCTTATTTTTTGTTTTTTTGTAGAGATGAGGTCTTAATATGTTGCTTAGGCTGGTCTCAAACTCCTGGCCTCAAAGGATCCTCCTGCCTGGGCTTCCCAAAGTGCTGGGATTACTGGTGTGAGCCACCATCCCCAGCCTTTTGTATCTAGTAATGAGGAAATATGCATGTTGAGCTAACTCCTGAAAAATGTCAAGTGGGAACCTATTTGTGCTACAGAGTTTCCCCTCCTTTTGTCTGTAAGAATAAAGAAAGTTTGTAAAAAGTGAAAGACGCTGATTTGGATGAGGGAAGAATGGCAGGTAAAGTTTAGGAATGGGAATGTGTAATGGGACCATGGTATAAGGCATTTGTGGCTCTAACAATTGTGAGTTGTTCCCCCTGGGAGGGATCCCAGTGGTCCATGACATAGAGTAATTTGAAATTTGCTGAGGCACAAATTCAAGTACACCCTAGGAGGTCTGTTGCGGGGGAGACAGTCATTTAGCTAGTGAGCAAGCCACGCCTCCTGCCCTGCATCTGCATTTAAACTGGCCGTGTTATTTTTTTCTATTTTGTCTTAAGAGCATGACTCCCTTGAAGTAATAAAAACGTTGTCTCTGTCTGAAGAGTGACCATGAAGTGGAAGGTAAAGCTTGAGTGAAACTTGTAAAGATAAGGCAAGGAAGATAGACTCTTGACAAAGGTGTGATGCCCCAGAAAGCCAGAGCCACTACAGGGCTTCCTGCGTCCTGCAAGCGGGCCATTCCTGGAGCTCCATTGCAGGTAGCTCTGTAGGCTGTCAGGGGTCTATGCAATATCCTTTGCTGCTTTCTTGGAACCTGTGGGGGTGAGCATTGAGGTGGTACTGGTTTATTACATAGCCTCCGGAAGATAGAAACTTAGTGTGTAGAAATCTTTGTGTTTGTTTAAAAAGAGGAAAGAACATGTTGTGTTTGTGGTGGTTTTTTGCTTATTGATTCCAATACTTGATCAATTGCTTTAGTAATGACTTTGTAAAGTTCTCCGATATTATCTGAGTGGCCAGGCCCTTTACGATTCTGTCATCTGTCTCAAGTTTGCCCAGAGCTGGCCTTTCCACAGTACTGGGGATTCCAGGGTCAGAGAGGAGAGGAAGGATTGGAGGCAGGACAAGGATGGTCAGTGAGCAAATCAGGACCAGATCCTGCTTCTATCTTCACTTATAGATGCTGACTCTTTTGAAAGAATTACAATAAAGTCACTTGTGGATTGATCCACGTGCCTTTGTTGTAAACCACATAAACTGAAGCAGTGTGCGGTGGCACGCCTGTAGTCCTAGCCACTTGGGAAGCTAAGGTGGGAGGACTGCTTGAGGCCAGGAGTTGCAGGTCGCAGTGTGCCACGATTGTACCTGTGAATAGCCACTGTGCTCTAGCCTGGGCAACATAGTGAAACGCCATCTCTAAAAATAAATAAATAAAAATTTAAAATAGGTGGGTGCAGTGGCTCTTGCCTGTAATCCCAGCTACCCCCAGCAGGGTGAGGTGGTGTGTCTGCAGTCCTAGCTACTTGAGAGGGTGAGACAGGAGGATCACTTGAGGCCAGGAGTTTGAGACCAGCCTGGGTGACATAAGGAGACCCCTTCTCAAATGAAAGGAAACAAAACACAAATTGGATAACTGTGGGGGTTCACCTCCATCCCATTCTCCAGTATTTGTTGACCTAAACCTAGCATTCTGTTATGTGCTTGTGAGTCATAATTGCAATTGTAGAAAGAGAGAGAAAGAGAAGAAAAGGGGAGAGGCACGGCACGTTAATTTATCAGGACATGAGAAATTATGCCTCATTTTTTATTTAAGAAAAAAGGTTAGACTGGTATTTATTCATTGCTGTACTGTGGATGCCACCACGAGTCTAACTCTGCTCCCTTAGCTCTGCACACACAGAGGCCAGCTGAGCATCTTACCTGACCGTCATTAGGTCCAGGGAAAACTCATCCGTGCTATCCTAACTGACTGTAATCAATTCCGTGGCCAGCTGTTGAGTGTCTGCTACCTCCAACACCAGCCAGGTGCCATAACACAGTAAAAACTCAAGAAATGTTAGTTTAACATGTTGCTGCAAGATGCGGTAGTTGGCCCTGGGGTGAGGGAAGGTATAAAAATCAACAAAGTGTTATCCTTTCCTCCTCAAGGTTTACAATCCAGGGACAGACATAAAGACAACTGATTACTAGTCAAGCCAACTGTAGTGTGTGTTATCAAAGAGGAAGGGAGTTCTACGGAAGTACAAAGGAAAGAGGAGGGGAAAGTGGGCAGGCAGGGGAGGTGCCCAGAGAAAGGAATGCCAAACAATAGAAAGAACCCAGGCAGTGCTGGGTGGGCACCGGTTGTTTTAGAGAAATTCTGAGTGAGGCCATGTGGCAAGAATGGAGAGTCTGGAGGAGTGTGCCGGAGACACAGTGGAAAATGTGGCTGGATCCTACCTAAGTCATTCTGAAAGTGCTTGGAGTTTTGAGCAGGGAGTGAGGCATCAGATTTGTGTTTTAGGTGAAGAGAATGGCTGGGAGTGAGGGAAGTGCTGTTTGGAAGCTATTGTTATAACAGTTCGTTGGATAAATGACAGGGCTTGACCAAGAGCAAGGGAAATGAAATGAAAGTTACTCAAGAATGATTTGTATTTAAAAGCCAGTCTGTGAATTTAGAATGGACATGAACTGACCCAACCACTGGAATGATTAGGTCAGGTGGCCAGAACACTGCTTTTGAGATTGAAGGACATCAGTAATCAAAGGATTACTTGGTGAAAATGGAGTTAAGGCAAAAGGAGTTGGATGATCCGAAAGGACCTTTTACTCAATCTATAGCAGTTTTGCATAACAATATTTAATAAAGCTTTAGTCTCTGGTGAGTTGTTATTCTCTGGAGAGATACTTGGCCTGCCACGCTGCTGCCCTGGCCAGCGTATTCAGGGATCTTTGGGTTGCAAGAAAGGGAACTTGCTCAATGACAAGCAGTTAAAATGAGGAATAATTATAAGGATTAAAGGGAATCTTCCAGCCTCCAAGCTAGAAAGCCAGCCAGGCACTTTCCCCTCCCCTCTTCCCTCCCACCACGCCCCTTGAGCATCTGCTTTTTTCTCCCTGACACACTGGCCCTTCCGTGCCCATGCACTTCCCCCCAGGCCTACGGCAGCGGCGGCCTTGACTCCTGGCTGTGCCAGCCTAGTAGTCTGCTCTCCACAGCTGACCCTGTTGCTGGGTCCCAAGTGCCAAGACCCGGAAGACAGGGTCAACTGGTCCAGGTTGGGGCAGGTGCCTTTCTCTAATCTAGGCAGGCTAAAGATGTTATGTGACAGATTCTTTGAGAAAAAACAAATGGCAGTAAATGATGAATAACTCTAGTATACTTTAAACTTTTCTAGAGTTCATGTTAACCCAGCATATCAGTTGTCTATTGCTATATAACAAAGTACCCTAGAATGTAGCAGCTTAAATCAACAAGCATTTATTATGTCACAGTTCTGTGGGGCAGGAATCCAGGAATAGCTTAGCTGTTTCTATCTCAGAGTCTCTCTTGAGTCTGTAGTGAGGCTGGCCCTGGGGCCGCAGGCATGTGAAGGGTGGGCTGGGGGGTGATCTGCTTCCAGGCTCGCCCGTGTGATTGTCTGGCTGTCAGCGGGAAGCCTAGGTTCCCCACCGGGTGTTGGCTGGAGACCCAGTTCCTCACATACGTGGGTCTCTCCACAGACCGAGCATCCTTGTGATATGGCAGCCACCTTCCTGAGCAGTTCCCCCTCATCTATATTTAAGGACTTCCCCGCATAGTCTCTCTGAGGCTCCTCTACCTGGAGCCCTCTTCTCTCTGTCCCCACAGTATTTGGAGAACTCTTACTCATCTTTTAAAACCCAGCTTTAAAGAAAGTATCTCCCCCTCTCCCCTCTCCTTGGACGGGATTGCCTGCTCTCTCTCTCCTCCGACTCCCAGAGTGAGTTCAGATCCAGGGAGCATCCCAGACGGAAGCTGGAGCTTCTGCCCGGTTCTGTTGGTCACACAGACCAACCCTGGTACATTGTGACAGGAAGGATGCACAGGGTGAGAATTCCAGGAGGTGAGGCTCTTTGGGGGTCCTCTTGAGGGTTAGTTAGCACACTGAGTCAACAAACATTTCTTTAGTGCCTACTGTGTGCCACGTGCTGGGAATTGAGAGCTACAGGACAGGGTTCCTGCCCTTGAGGCGCTCACTGTCTGGGGTGGGGAAGCCTCACACAAACACAATGCCACGTGTCCTCAGAGCCCTCATGTCTGTCCACTCACCTTTCATACTGCTACTACGCTTATCCTTGTGGAATTCATAGCGTTTTCTTATTGGGTCCTCTTTGTCTAGACTTTTGTTGTTGTTGTTGTTTGAAAATTTTAAAATCACTGCCACAGGCTGGACGTGGTGGCTCACGCCTGTAATCCTAGCACTTTGGGAGGCCGAGGCGGGCGGATCGTTTGAGCTCAGGAGTTCAAGACCAGCCTAGGCAAGAGGGAGACCCCGTCTCTACTAAAAATAGAAAGAAATTAGCTGGACATCTAAAAATATATATATAAAAAAATTAGCCAGGCATGGTGGTGCATGCCTGTAGTCCCAGCTACTCGGGAGGCTGAGTTAGAAGGATCGCTTGAGCCCAGGAGTTTGAGGTTGCTGTGAGCTAGGCTGACACCACTGCACTCTAGCCCAGGCAACAGAGTGAGACTCTGTCTCAAAAAAAACAAACAAAAAAAACAACAAATCACTGCCACAGTAAGAAATACATTTGTGTTGCAAACCAATACATTACGTAGGTAGACACATTTATAACTGAAACAAATTTCACAAACGTTTACACCCTCACTAGCTGGGATGTAGTCTGATATCTTTTAATCTAGGCTTTTCCGTTTTTTTGTTTGTTTGTTTGTTTTTCTTTTTATTTCAGCAAATTATGGGGGTACAAATTTTAAGGTTGCAAAGAATGCCCTTGCCCCCCTCCCCCCACAAGTCTGAGCTTCAAGCGTGACCATCCCTCACTCATTATGTTTGTATATACCCGCCCAGTACCCCATTAATGTAGTTCCTATGTGTCCACTTAGGTGCTGCTCAGTTAATACTAATTTGCTAGTGAGTATATGTGGTGCTTGTTTTTCCATTCTTGGAATACTTCACTTAGTAGAATGGGTTCCAGCTGTATCCAGGAGTATACAAGATGTGCTATATCACCGTTATTTCTTAGAGCTGAATAGTACTCCATGGTATACATATACCACATTTTATTATTCCACTCATGAATTGATGGGCACTTGGATTGTTTCCACAGCTGTTTCAGTCTTTATAAAAGGTGGTCACAAACTCATGAATTTCACAACCTATTGCGTTGTGACCTGCAGCGTGGAAAGCAGCAGCCTAAAGGATCACGCAGACTCCTCCCCATGGCGTGCAAAGCCCCTCACATTATGTCCGTCAGCAGTTCCCCCTCATCTATATTTAAGGACTTTCCCGCATAGTCTCTCTGAGGCTCCTCTACCTGGAGCCCTCTTCTCTCTGTCCCCACAGTATCTGGAGAACTCTTACTCATCCTTTAAAACCCAGCTTTAAAGAAAGTATCTCCCCGTCTCCCCTCTCCTTGGACGGGATTGCCTGCTCTCTCTCTCCTCCGACTCCCAGAGCATTCCACTGACCCTTGAGGACTGCCAGGTCCCTCCTCCTCTCCTAGCCTGCCCCGGGGCCAGCTCCCCCAAGCCGCAAGAGATTTTCCTTTAATCTCTGTAAGAACGTTTGCAAGGACACTGAGCAAATTAGCATCACACAAATGACGATACTGCAAATGGGCGGTGTGCAGAGTTGGGGGGTGTCGCAGGCAGGTTTCCTGTCGATGGAGCCACGTGCCGCAGAACAAGGATCCCTCCCCCTGCGGGCCGCTGTCTCGCCCGCGCATCCATCGCAGGTACAATTCGCACCGGAACTTGCCGCCCGGGTTCATTACCGCGGTTCATTTTTAGCTGCTCTGCCTTCCTTTTGTTTTTCCTACTTTTCTCATGTGTTTGTGTTGATGGGGACAGCTAGTGAGAAATGGGGCTCAGGCAGCGCAGAGAAGAGGCCTCTGTGTCTGCACCCCCCCCCGCGGGGGTTTCCTTTCTGAAGTGGTACGGAAGGAGGGTTTTGAGGTTTTTGAATATTTGCTTCTAAATATCTAAGTGAGAGATTTGTTTGCCACATTTGCACTATCTTGGCAAGCTAGCAACTCGACAAAATATTTTCTGATGGTTTTGCGTGTATGTGGTTTTTATTTTTGAGGGGGAGAAAAATTTACTCCCTGGTTAAATTGTACTGAGATAACAAATGGCTGTTTTCAAAAATTACTGTTAACTGAAGGGCTGACGCTGATATAATCCCAGGCCCAGCCTCTTGTGAGTGCCAGTAGACTATTCTGTGAACTGTAACCAGAAAGGAAAAAAAAAAAAAAAAGATTAGACACGAGCAAAGCAAAAGCAATTAAAGTATCCTTTCTCCCCCTTCTCATTTCTGCATTTGTCAACAGCTGTCGAACTGCGCAAGACAGGCTGACTTGGTTGTGGTGTGTGCCTATTTAGGGGAAGGGAGTAGGGGGTGAAGACAGACTGTAAACAGATAATTACTGTAGAGTGTGATAAATGGGATAATAGAGGTAGGTATCGAATGCATAGGGAAGGGAGTCATTTGCTTATTTTAAGCATTGTTTTACAAATCGGGGTCACCTCCATTAGTGGGTCATGAAATCCTTCTAACAGCATTTTTTTAAATGAGATAGCATAGAATAAAATAATATATCAAGTTGCATCCTCCGTAGTAAGTTTAGATAGTGTTTTTTGAAACCTTTGTTTCAATTCTATATTGCATTGCAGTGTGAACTGTATTTCTTGGGATTGAGTCTCAGGCAAAGAGTTTGAAAGCCACTTGATGTAGGGGATGGAAGAAGGCTTCCCAGAGGAGGTGGCCTTTAAGCTGGGCCTTGGAGAATGGTAGACTTGCCCAGTGGAGAAGGGCATTCCAGGCAGAAGGAAAGGACATGCCCAAATCAGGGTATTTGTTCAGGGGCAGGGTATTCTCAGGGTACTAGGAGAAGAGTGGCTAGAGATGTGCCTGGGGAGGCAGGTGGAGCCAGTTACTGAAGTACTTGAAAGCACACATGGCATTCCTCAACTCTCCCCAGAAATTCCCATTCTCTGGTTATGGGTTTGGGTTTGGGAATCTGTATTTTTTTTGGGGGGGTGAGGGGTGGCAGGGTCTCACTCTGTTGCCCAGGCTAGAGTGCAGTGGCATCATCACAGCTCAGAGCAACCTCAAACTCCTGGGCTCAAACGCTTCTTCTGCCTTAGCCTCCCAAAGTGCTAGGATTACAGGCCTTAACTATGGCGCCCAGCCCAGAGTTTGTATTTTTAATAAGCTTTCCCAGGCAGTGAATTGCTGATGGAAATGTGACACAACCAGCTCTGCTATCTAGAGAGGTAATTTTTGTAGTAATTTAGATAGGGATTGATGGGAGTCCAAGCAGTATATGAGGACCTGCATGTAAGTGATGGTAATTAGTGGAGAAGAGGGCTTGGGTTTGAGAGAGATTTTGGAGATGGGTTTTATAGGGGCCAATTGCTGAAAATGAACTGACAGCAGACAGATTAATAGGAGAAAAGGCACACAGATTTATTTAACATGCAAAGCTTGAGGGAATAGCAGGAGAATGATTACCCGATAACCTAATGAGGTCCAGTGCCCATATACCCTTCTTCACTGGGGAAGGGGAGCTGAGAGGTATGGCAATTTTGAGGGGTAGCAAATGATTTTTAGGAAGAATAAATGGTCCAGGAGACATAAATTAACTTGTAAATGATTCTCTTTGGAATTTGAGTGACAGGCAGACATTATCTTGTGAAAAAGTCCATCCAGGTGTAGTTGCATTTCTCAGTCTTTTTTTTTTCTGTGACAGATAATGAGATTTCATGGAGGGGAAGGCAATTGTGTTTCTCTTTGGGAGTCTGGTTTCTAGGTAGATAAGAGAACTTCAGAGAACAGACTCATCTATGCTTTGGTAGAGATAGAGGATTAAGATAGGGGGTCGGGGAAGGTCAGAGAGACCTTAAGACTGTTTCTTTAGTTCAGCATGTCAGTGTGCCATGTTTGGGGCTGTCATTTTTCTTAGCCCCAACAGTTCCAAGGTTTGAGGGAGATGAGAGAATGAGGAGGAATCACAGACAAACCTAAAATATCCAGAGGGTTGGTCTAGGTGAATGGTGGGTGCTACAAATAACAGAAACGAGAGAGAAAGAACAAATTCAGAAGGGAAGATGATTACTTGAGTTTTGGTGCATGCCTGTGGTGGGACAGGAATAACTCATCAAGTTTTCACCAGGCCCTATGTGAAATATCCCTCCAAAGCATCAATGCTTTTTGCTCTGACTGCCAATCTCTGAACATTTTGATTGTCTCAGACCTGACCCAAGTTAACCTAACTCACAAGCGATTGATCCAACTGGTGGTTGACTGGTGTGACTTATAATGAGAGAAATGTATAAATATTTGGGGGTATAAGAATACTTGTGCCTTTGTTCAGGGTGTCACTTTTATAGAAAAAATTAGCTGGGCATGGTGGCGCATGCCTGTAGTCCCAGCTACTCGGGAGGCTGAGGCAGGAGGATCGCTTGAGCCCAGGAGTTTGAGGTTGCTGTGAGCTAGGCTGACGCCACGGCACTCTAGCCTGGGTGACAGAGTGAGACTCTGTCTCAAAAAAAAAAAAAGAATGTGGCTCTTCAGTGATCAAAATACTTGTGGAGGTTACACAGTGTCTCTACTGCCTCAGATTTTTTCTTCATTGTTCAGGGATATTTCTTGGTGCCTGCTTAGTGCCTACTTTTTTCCTTGTCTTCAACTCGAATTTAGAAATCATCTTTTCAAATAGGTCTTTCTTCAGATGTCTTACCTCTTAGTAGTTTCATTTTCATAAAAGACACTGGCATTTATTGAGCAAGTCCTTTTACATGGTGTCCTATCTTAGAGGCTGATTTTCTCACCAAGTTCCAAGGGTGCTTTGTAGCAGAACTTTAAAGCCTGATTATGTGACCTCCATTCTACCTCCTCTACAATCCACCGTCTTCCTGGGTGTGTTAGAGTGGAAGCAATGCTGTGTTTAGGAGAGGTAAGCAGCTGTGGTAGAGTACCAGGGGGGCCTGGGAGCTGTTGAGTGGCACATGCTAGGCGTGCCTTCCAGCAGCATGTGGTGGCCTCATAACCTGATGGCTTCCTCCCCCTCACATACTCTGTGGGGAAACAGGCTAGATGTGTAAAACAGGAAGGCCAGTGGGAGTGCTGAATGCCTTTCTCTCTCTTTTTTTTAACAGCTCTGCTATGTTGTATTAATTCCTTATCCTTGTACTGGAAGCTTGTAGGAGTTCAAATTTTTTTAACAGTCTGTCAAGGAAAATAACCAGCTTGAAATATGTCATGTCTAGAATAGCCTTAGCCTCTACAAAGGTGATTTAAAGTGTTTATATTCATATATTAAATAAAATAATAATGTAGACAGTGTATTGAAAACATTGTAATTGCTCCAATAAATTGCTTATCATTGCTTTGAAAACAGTTCCACATTACTTGTTTTTTTAAATCATTTGCACTTTGCACAATTCCACATTACTTCTAATAATAGCAACAACCACAATAATGGCAATTATTATTGAATATTTACTATAGACCAGGCACTAAAGGAAGGGTTTTATATGCCCACTATCATTTAAATCTCTGCCCACCAACCCTAGATATAAGTACTGTTATCTCCAATTTACTGATGAGGAAACTGAGGTCTGAGAAGTTTAAAAAGTAGGCCAAGATCACATGGTTAAAGTGTGGCAATGATAAAACCAACTGGAGAGAGAAAACTAAACCATTAGGTTATACAGTGATCAGTTGGGCAACGATTTTATGTAGTTTAGGGAGACTTTGCTTTACCCCCTTAATATTAATATATAGGTCTCTAGATAGATATATACTCATTTTTTGTATTCTTATAAATCTTGTGGACTGGGCTGTTTTTCCTTTATCCCAAAAGTATTGATTGTGAGCTAATTATATACAAAGTACCCTGCTGGGCCCCCATAGAGTATAAAGATGGAGATGATGACTCGGTGCCCATGAGGAGCTCCCTATCCAGAAAGGAACGTAAGAGAAATACATTAGGTTGAATTATCAGGTATTCACATGGGAAGATTTCACATAGCTCAACCTGACACATAATAAAATAAGGCAATATAATGTTAGCTGAATGTATTGAACTCTCATTATGTTTCAGGCACCGTACTAATAAACATTTTACATGCACTTGTTCCTGAATCCTTAAAATAACTCTCAGAGGTGGGTATTATAATTACCTTGTTTCACAGATGAGGAAGTTGAGGCTTTGAGGGGTGAAATGACTTGCCTAAAGCCACACATCTGGTGAGTGACAGCAGTGGAATTTGAGCCTAGATCATTCTGAGTACAGAGACAGTACACTTAAACCCTGAATATAAGTACCGTTAGAGGTACAAATAAAGATATACACCTTATTTATGCACATCAAGAAATTTAAATTTTTTATTTTGCAGACACTCTGTAGAACACTAGCTCTGCTGGTATGTTTGGTATTTCTATAATCTGGACACATCTGGTCATGCATATCATT
Organism: Cheirogaleus medius; assembly: GCA_008086735.1. Classification (NCBI taxonomy): domain Eukaryota; kingdom Metazoa; phylum Chordata; class Mammalia; order Primates; family Cheirogaleidae; genus Cheirogaleus; species Cheirogaleus medius. The sequence continues at coordinate 10,325,396 of VBSM01000361.1, forward strand.
ACTTAATCTCTAGCATTTGCATCCTCCCCTCTGAGGATGACCAACCAACCAAGGGGAACATTTAGAGGGAGAAAAAAAACCTCTTTCACTTTTAATTGTTATATGGACATTGGGCCTGTTTATTTGGGGGCCCAAACACACACTAGAACATTTCAGCTATAATTACATCCTCCCTTTTTTCCTTTGTCCAATTGCCCTTCTTTCTAGGTCACATACAGGGATGGGAATCATAGGAGTGACCATTTAATTGCATATAATTAAGTTACAAACAATACAATTAAAGTTATTTGCATATAGTAACACCATTTTCAGAACTTTTCCTCTTAAAAATTTCCTAATCTTACATTCACATACCAAAATCCTGTCTCTGTAAATCATAATTTAAAATTTCACATATAAAGGCATATCCCTTATTTAAAGTGTTGTTTTGTTATCATATGGGGGAAAATTTAAGAGGCTGTTTTTTGTTTTGGCATATTATTAAATGATTACAATTTTAGTGGCTCATGGCAAATCTGAGATCCTCTCACTGCAGCCCCAGTATTTTGCAAACCCCTCCCCTGGATTTAAAATTAGGTTGGGAAACTGGCATTCTCAAGTAGGTCTTCACTAATTAGAGGGTTGTCACCTTTGCTTATGCCACACCACTGGACTCTAATGTTTACATTGAAACAGCAAGGACTGCTTGTTCCCAAGATCCTTTTCAAGCCTGACAGAGGCCAACTTTTGTAGTCAGCCAGACTTGGTTCTCCCATCTGCCCTTATTAGACTGATAACCCCAGGCAAATTGCCAAAAACACTGGGAGTCTCATCTGCAAAATCAAGATAAAGCTTATCCTATAGGTTTCACTCAAACCTGGTTTCTGTGACAATACATATAAGTATCTAGAATAATGCCTGGAGGCACTTAGTAGGCCCTAAATAAATGTCAATGCTCTTATATTTGGGCATTCTCTAAAAAAAGCCTGCAATGTCCTAGACTCATAAGTATATAAATTCAGCTTTGTTAGATCATCTTTTAAAGTCAGATTTTGTATTTCCTTGGGGTTTTGGCCAACTTGGAAGGATATCTTTCTGAAATCCATTAATATTTCATTGGAGCTATGGAGCAACAGCTGTAAAACTTGCTTGGTGGGCCCTAATTGCAATGAATAATCCATGGACGCTTTTGAAATGTAATTCTTCAAAATGGGTATTATAATTAAATTCCAGCCAATCCAAAGGCACTTTAAAAGGTGTTTAAAAATTTCCCAAGCCAATTAGAAAACTGGTTGGTCCAACCATCAAGTGTAGAGAATTATGCTAATTTATGCAAAGACTACTGTTCCAGGAAGGCCTTGGCTGCATTTGAAGCAAAATGTCTGAGAAAACACCTTGATACTATGTGATACTAAATCACTGAATGTATTTTTAAGACATATTTAAATACAAAACATACGTTACAAATGACAGAGTGGCAGTATCAGAACAAGATATGGTTTGTTTTTAAAAAGATTTTCTATGTTGAATATGACAACATTGTATACCAGGCTTGACACATTTATTTCGTGCAATATAGTCTAGTTACAGTATCCTTATATGAGCAAGAAAGGTACACTACCATTAAGTTTTTTAATGCTAAGGGATATACAAACCAAACAATAATTTCACCTAAATAATTTAAATCTAGGGATAATTTTATTTAGAATTTACCAAATATCTGCAGGACACGGGTTTGAGCATTCTGTTATCAGCAGGATACCATTGCTATACGCGTTACAAACAAATTGTTTAAAATTTTAGAACATTTCTGAGGATTATGTACATATTTTCTTAAACTTGAATTATATTCTTGTGCAATTTATCTTTTACCTATTCTTGATGTTTATTTAAAATAAAAGACAACCCCCCCACCATAGTTTGTGAGCATTTGTATTTAACCTAGACTACAAAAGCACACACTCCTACTCCATACTACCATACGGTAATTTAAACGCTTTGGGTACTAGTTAGTTTATGGAGAAGTCTCAAGAATTTGAGGTTTGAGATTTAAAACGGGTGGTAATTATACTTGAACCCAAGAGTGTTCAAAGGTTTGGTAGCTCTCTTTTTAAGAATAGGGGTTATGTAATGAAAATTCCATAAATATGGAGATAAAAGATACCTACATAAAGAGAAGGCAGTAGGAAATGAATGTTTTGGGAGTGATTTACTCAGCTCCTCACCTTCATTGTAGTCGCTAAAGTTTTGTTTTGTTTTCCTTTTTAATGATGACATACAGGTTTCACGGCTTTGTGGAATGGAAAAGAGGATGTTGCAAAGCAAAGCCTGGTACATTTAAAAGTTAGAATGAAACCAATTATTTGCCAAATAACTAAGTTAAAAGTGGGTTTGGTTTTTAAAAAGCATATGCAAAAAAGTATTTACTGAAGCTTTCTCTAATTAGAGTTCTAAACAAATACCGTGGTTTTCAATTTTAAAAAAATTTTTGGTTTTAAACCTCTTCCCCATCGTGTCAAGCTAAAAGTGAAGTGTGTGTGTGTGTGTGTGAGTGTGTGTGTGCAGGGCGCCTGCGGAGAATTAGCACGCATCTTGTAGATCTTAA
>VBSM01000361.1:10328079-10338524 GCA_008086735.1 Cheirogaleus medius
GGGGTGGGGAGGGAGGCGGCGAGGACAGGGTTTATTTTTCATCCCGGCTTCTTCCTTCGCGCCGCATCTTCGGGCGGCCGCGGCGAGGAGACCTCGGGGCCGGCCGGCCGGCCTTCTCGGCCCGGTCCCCGCTCCGGCCCCGGCCCAAGCCGGCGGCGGCGCACACCCGCCCGCGCCGCTGCCCCTTCCCGGCCGCCGTGCTGCCTTCCCGACGCACCGCCGAGGACCCGCGGCCGGGGCCGGCCGAGCCCGAGCACTTCGCGGAGGACCCGCGGCCCAGCCAGGCGCCTCCTGCGAAGCCCGCGCTGTCCGCCGGGCCGGCCGGAAGAGACGGGCGCCGTGGCGGCGCTTTTTTTCGCCGAGAGTGCGCTGGCCTGACGCCGTTCGCGCCCCCCCGAGTCGCCCCGAATGCGGGATCTTGGGCGAGGGGGGGTGCGGTTGGAAGGCGCTAAGATGGCGCTGGGCCTGGCCCGCCGCCAGGGCTGGTGGCGCAGTTGCTCGGCGGGCGCCATCTTCCCTCGCGGCGCGGGCGGCGCCCTCGGTGGACGCCTCGCGGGCCGCGGCGCGGCGGGGCCTGGGGCGAGGGGGAGCCGCGCGCGGGGTGCTGAATTCTGTAGATGGGGCCGGGGCCGCCGAGCCTTTCTCCTCCCCACGCCCTTAGACCCTAAAGACGAGGCCGCCGGCTCGGAGCAACAAGGGCCTGGGGCCGGCGTCTTGCTCCTTCACACTTTTTTCTGGGAATGCGTGGGCCGGGGGGTCGGGCCTCGCGGCTGATGGGTCCCCTCCCTGACCCCGCATCCCCCTGGTCGAAATTGGAGGTGAGGATCTCCTGACATCATCTCTCCTGCGACCTGAGAGCCGATGATGGCTTTGTCTTCCCTGGCCCGGCATTGAGGCTTTCCCTTCATCCTCTTCCAGATACTACTGAGAGTAGAGTCAAAATTTTGGTTGCAAAATTGAGTCGAGGACAGTGTCTGTCTGCCTTCCGGTAACATGGTTCTACGTTTTTTAGTTGTATTGTGAAACAACGCCGGAGAGGCATTTAACTAGTCGTCAGATTGTGGGAAGGTGATGGGTTCCAGTGGTTTGAAACTTCTTGTTGGCTTTCCTATTATTTCACATTGCAGTAAATTAAAACAGTGTTTTAGAACTCTGATATGAAAAGTTAAACACGCTTTAAAATACTCGGGAGACTTTTCTTTCCCCTTTCTGAATAGGAATTCTATATTGTGTTTTCTTAAAAGCATCCATATAAGTATTTATCTGTTGGGTAATAGCTCTGTATTAGAGATGGGGAGGGGTTAACTTTGTTTAAAATTGTTACCGGTAAAAAAAAAATTGTTCCCGAAAAGAGAAAGGGAGAAGTCCGTAAAGCTCTGATCTCTCTAGGCATCCACGGAGATGGAAAGTAAATAGTTAATTTCTAGTGGATAAAATGTAACAGTGGCACCAGTAGATGTATCTTTGTGTTTATGAACATAATGTAGTGAATATTTCAGACCCTTTAATAAGACGGTACATTGAGCACCTGCTGTATGTTGGGAGCTGTTTGGTGCTTTATGTAATTACCATTTATCATATCAGCCCTGCAGTACTGATGTTATTATCTTTTTTACCAGGGAAGGAACTAATGTTCATGAAAATACACTAATTGTTCAAGGTCTTGCATTTTTAAGTGGTAAAATTGGTATTGGATCCCAAAAGCTGTGTTCTGTGCTCTACATCTATGGTTCTAAATCTGAGTATCAGAATCAGCTGGAGAGATGTTTTTAAATATAGGTTTGTAACATCACCTCTTCCTCCATTATTTGCTTGGGGTCCTTTAATGTGTTAGGCAATCTCAGTTTTAACCTGTGACTTCCAACTTCTTGATGTCCCTAATCCCCTTCAATATTGAAATTCTGGTCCACCCCCCTAAGCTGAATATCTAGAAGTTTGTGTTATTCCAGAGCTCTCCAGGTGATTCTGGTGTGATACAGGCACATTTGGGATATCTCCTCCTACACTATTCACTGTGCTGCTGGCTTTTCTTTTTTTAATTGGAACATGAGAATTGAAGTCCATATCGCTTTGAATTTCAGCACAGTTTTATTGCTCACTTTTTTTTTTTTTTGGTTTGGTTTCTTTTTTTTTTTTTTTGAGACAAAGTCTCACCCTGTCACCCAGGCTAGAGTGCCGTGGCATCAGCCTAGCTCACAGCAACCTCCAACTCCTGGGCTCTAGCGATCCTTCTGCCTCAGCATCCCGAGTAGCTGGGACTACAGTTGCAAGCCATCATGCCCAGCTAATTTTTTTATATTTTTGTAGAAATGGGTCTTACTATGTTGCCCAGGCTGGTTTTGAAGTCCTGGGCTCAAGCTATCCTCCCACGCAAAGTGTGTGTGGGGGGGTTTGTTTGTTTGGTTTGAGCTACTGTTGCTTGGCCTTTTTCTTTTCTATTTTTTGTAGAAACATGGTCTCCCTATCTTGTTTGGGTTAGTCTTGAGCTCCTGACCTCAGGTGATCCTAAAGTGCTTAGATTACCATCGTGAGCCACTTGCGCCCAGCCTATTCTCATTTTTATTTTTCACTTTCTAGTTACCATTTATCAAATTATTGAAATTATTTTCTTACAGAAAGAAGGCTTAGGTATCCTGAGACTTTACAATCTCATTACGTTGTAAAAGGTATATTGTCTCATTGTAGTGAGAAGTTATATAACATACAGGCTTCTAGGTCGTCTAGCCAGGCCATCTAGTTTAGTCAGGACAGCTGTGTGACAAAAATAGAATTGAATCCAGGCTTGATACAGAAATTAAGAACAGGGTAGAAAAGACCCTGAAGTAAAGACCTGGAGATAAATCCTTGTAAGAAAGGATTGTTTCCTAAATTTTGAGTTGTGGACATATCATTTGGGTTTGGGGAAGTAGGAGGGGCAAGTTATCTTAAGTATGAAACCTTATAAGAACAGAATATGAATAAAAACACAGAAGGTCAGGAAGAAACATCTAGAGTAATGAATGAATAGATGACCTGACTAAAATGAGAAGAGAACCAAGTCAGTGATGAAATCATTAACTTCTCTGAAGCGAGAATCATGTATTTTACTTATTTTGTGCTGCTGCTTTATTCTTCTCAGATCACTGTGGTGTTTAGTAATTGCTAGGGGGAATGGTTGGAAACTTAGGTTTTTGGTCCGGTGCAGTGGCTCATGCCTGTAATCCCAGCATTTTGAGAGGCCAAGGTGGGAGGATGGCTTGAGCCCAGGAGTTTGAGGCTGTAGTGAGCTATTATGTCACCACTATATGCTAGCCTGGGTGACAGTGAGACCCTGTCAAAAAACAAAACCAAAAAACAACTTAGGTTTTTGATGCACATGTCAGAATGATACCATCTTTGCATATGTCCACACTTCTCTTTCCTTTCACATTTGGAAAATTTTGTAAGGAGCATCTATTGAATATCTGTGTGCAGTCTCTATCCAGTCTAGACCACTAGATGGGTGGAGTACGTTCCAGTTTTTGAATGTCTATTGTGGTTTTTCTGCTCTTATTTTTCATGGTAAATGCCAAAGTAATTATAATCTTGACTAAAATCCAATAAAGCTTGAAATGAGGAAGAATCTAAAATAAACCTGCTTATAGGGAAAGAGTGGCTTCTTTATTTTCAAGTAACCTTTAGTGGAATTTAAGACAGTTAAGATCTCTGCACTTATGGAATTTACAGTATAGTGGGGAAGAGAAAATAAGCACAAATAATCAAGTGAATGACAGATTAAGAAAATTTATAAGTGGCTGGTGGATCTAAAAGAGTGTGTTGGGAATGACTGTCTTGGCTATTAAGGGTCAAGGAGAGTGTCTGTGAAGAGGTGATATTTGAGTTGAGCTTGTGCTTAGCCATGTGAAAACCTGGGGATACATTCCAGGCTTGGAACAAGTGCAAAGACTTGGAAGGCTGGGTATTAGAATGGAGAGAAGGCTCCTGGGAGCAAGGGGAGAACGGAATGAGATGGAGTCGGAAAGATTCCATGTGGCCTCTTGTATATTAGGTCTTAGGAAGATATTTGGATTTTATTCTAATGGCAGGGAGAAGGGTTTTAATTAGGGCAGTGATATATATGTTTTTCCTTTTAAAGATCACTGGCTACATGGAGAGCGGAAGAAAAGGGAAGTTAGGACAATGTTGCAATAGTCAGCCCAAGATTGACACTATCTTAGGCAAGCAGAGTAGCAATGAGATGGAGAAGAGTAGATGGCAGGTTTCAGGTATATTTCGGAGGTGGAACAAGAAAGATTTGCTTAGTGGGTTGGCCGTGGAGGGAGATGGAGGAATCAAGGGTGTCTTCAGGTTTCTGGCCCAAACCTTGAGTGGCCAGTGGTCTCATGTGTTGGTTGGAGAAGACTGGAAAAGAAACAGGTGGGGCGGGGTGGGTAACAAGAGTTTCGTGTGGAGCTGTTATTTTTTTTTAATGTTTGTTAGAAATCCAAGTAGGGAGTCAAGTAGGCAGTGGATATTCCAGTTGGGCTGCGAGAAAAGAGTAGTCTAGACTGAACGTAGATTTTGGGACTCAACAGCATACAGATGGTATCTTATGGAACTGGTTGAGATCATTTGTGATCCTAGAGGCCTTAAGATCAAGCCCTAAAACACTTCCAATGGCTAAAGTTTGGGCAAAGGAGACTGAAAAGGCTTAGCCATTAAAGTGTGAGAATGACTATTTTATCCTGTTTAAGGAAGAGGGTCACCTCTGTCAAGTGCTACTTAGAAGTTAATGAGAATAGAGAAATGTCCATTGGGGGTGACTGTTTTGGCAAGTAGTTTCAAGGGCTGATGAGGATGGAAGCCAGATTAGAATGCCTTAGAGAACGGGAAGTGAGGTTGTAGGTGTAGGTAGCTTGTTAGGGAAGTTTTGCTGTAAAGTGAGGAGAGAAACAGCCCAGTAGTGGCTGGAGAGAGAGATGGGGTCAAAAAAGGGCTTTTTTTAAACTATGGGAGATAGATGAGCATTTTCAAGTAGGCTAATGAGAATATCTAATAGATAGGGAGTGACTCATCCAGGAGAAACATCAGACTACCAGAGGAACAGAATTCTTGAGAAGGTGAGAAGGAATTCAAGACTTTGGTGGGAGCGGGAAGACTTGTGTTGTAGCAGAAGACAAGATAGAGAATATGGGCACAAGTGCAAGGAGATTTACAAATTGTAGGTAGAATATAGAGCTTTACATTCTAATGGCTTCTGTTATCTCAGTGAAGTCTGAGGCAGGACCAGCAACTTTACGTAAAGGTGGCGAATGGTTTCAGGAGAGATGGACACTTCACCTTGGGCAGCAGGACAAGGGCTCAGTGGGAGACAAGGTAGATTGCTGAGGAGTGTTAAATGCTTGGCTGGGGCTTGGGTGATGAATTTAGGTGAAACCAATCAACTGAGCTAGTTGTGTGGTTTTTCTGCCAGGAACATTCAGCTGTTAGGAGAGCAGCAAAGAGCAGGCAGGTGATCAAGTTCAACCAAGATTGGCGTTTTGCACTGCAGGTGTGACAGGAATGGAAGGTGGTTGTAAGGGGTGATTTCAATGATGAACCTTGGAATTTAGCTGGGTGGGAAAGCAAGAGAAGAAAACAGGGGTGGAGCCATGAATTAAACCATGAAAATAATTATCTGTTAAGTACGAATTAATGTGCACAGAGTTTCAATTTGGGAAGATGAAAAAGTTCTAGAGCTAGATAATAGTGACAGTTGCACAACAATGTGAATGCACTTAATGCCACTCAACTGTACACTTAATGGTTAAAATATGTATATTTTACCACAGTAAAAAGGAATTGACATTGTAAACATTTGTTGCAGAGGCCAGGCGTGGTGGCTCATGCCTGTAATCCTAGCACTCTGGGAGGCAGAGGCCGGTGGATTGCTCAAGGTCAGGAGTTCGAAACCAGCCTGAGCAAGAGCGAGACCCTGTCTCTACTAAAAATAGAAAAAAATCAATTGGCCAACTAAAAATATATATAGAAAAAATTAGCTGGGCATGGTGGCGCATGCCTGTAGTCCCAGCTACTTGGGAGGCTGAGGCAGGAGGATCGCCTGAGTCCAAGAGTTTGAGGTTGCTGTGAGCTAGGCTGACACCATGGCACTCTAGCCCGGGCAACAGAGTGAGACTCTGTCTCAAAAAAAACATTTGTGGCAGATACAGGTGTTATTTGCATACACCCTTGGTCTTTGCACAGTACTGTATTTCCTATAGAAGAAAGTTGCTTTAGAAGTCAAATCTCAGATTACTGAAACTAAAGAGAAAGTATCCCCACTTATTGGACCAAACTTGAGTTTGCACAACAGTCACCTGTAGGCACAGAGGTTCTGGAATGGGACCTGTGAATCTTACACTATTTGTTTCCATGTTTACTGATACAGTCTAAGGCTTTAGTGACACAGTTAAAACAAGCTGGTCACTCAGTAAACATAGAGAATGTAGGTAGAGTAGAATGATGGGAATCAAAAGGAAAACAGTTTTTTGAGCTAGGTACTGATCAGCAATGCCTTATACTATTAGAGGGATCTGTGAGAAGAATCAGGAAGACCATTGAATGTGGCAGCTGTTAGCATTTGACATTCTAATCTCTGCAAGCAATGGGGAAAAAATCAGATTATGGGGAAGAGAGAGAAATAAGTGTTGAGAAAATCATGTTTTAAAGATTCAGATAATGCCAAGTGAAAGTACGTAGCACTTCCCTTAATTTCTTTTTCCCTGTCTTTCCTCTTTGAATCTGCTATCATTCACTTTTTCATGAGGTTCCTCTGCTCCCCAATTGGCTACAGAATAATTAACAGTAAAGTGAAATTGGAGAAAAGGAGAATAAGATAAATGATGGGATTCAAAATAAATCTCCACAGTCTTCACTGAGAGGACAGTAAGGGCATTTGTTAGGGGCAGAGGCAAAAGGTCTTGGGTTTAAGAAGAGAGGAGCAAATCTGCAATGTATTGCATGTGGGGGAAAATAGGTAAAAATAAATGTGCTTAGCTGCAGTGAGGCAACTCGATTTATGTAGCATACCTACTGCATCTGCACGGCATGGTTCTGTCTTGATGAGTCACGTTCTGTAGTAGAAATGGAGAGCACTGTGAGTGAGGGAGCCAGTAGAAAGGGGGGGGGAGAGTTGAATGACTGGAGGAGTAAGAGCTGGCAGAAAAGGAATGGGCTGTGGACTTTAAAGGAAAGCCCTCAGGCGGAAACCTTGTAAGTGGTACTTGGCTGAAGGGTGAGGAAGCCCAAGACGAGGCTGTGCTGGGAGTGCCCATCTGTAGTGCGGATGCGTGAGCTCAGGGCTGTCAGTGTATTTGTCTAGGAAGGTGGAAGGAAGAGGTCCTGGGAGAAGCAGCTGGGGGCTTTGTTCTGGGTTTTTTTCCCCTTCCCTACCTCATACATGTTTCCTATTCGGGAAAAGATACTGAGACCTCACTGAACTTTAGATCTTCTTATATCCAGATTCCTTTAATCCTAATCAACTTTATAAAGTTTGATTTGTTTAATTATAAATTCCTTTTTAATAAAGTTGTAAAATTGAACATTTTCTGTTTTTGTGGCTTCTTTGGCTTTCTATCTTGCAAACACGTTAAACACATTATCTGAAATTAAAGCCATGAATGTGAGAATGTGAAGGAATTAGGTATGGAAGGTGTTGCCTTTCTAGAAATTACTTAGTTCAACCAAAATCCAGGATACTTCCTTGTATCATCAGAAATTAAATTTTATGTCCTGACCTGTAATTAAAACATTTTCACAAGGAAGAAAATGGGGGGAAAGAGAAATAATATATTTTAAACCTTTACTTTGTTTCAGACCCTGATGGGTGTTTAATGTAGTCATGCAATGTAGGGATACATTCTGAGAAATGCACTGTTGGACAATTTTATCATGTTTGAACACGGAGTGTACTTGCACAAACCTAGAATGTATAGCTTACTACATCTAGGCTGTATGGTATAGACTCTTGTTCCTAGGCAACAAACTTTACAGCATATTACTTTACTGAATGCTGTAGGCAACTGTAACACAATGGTAAGTATTTGTGTATCTAACACTGAAAAAGTACAGTAAAAATGTGATATAAAAGATAAAAATGGTATACCTCTCTAGGGCACTTACCATGAATAGAGCTTGTCAGGCTGGAAGTTGCTCTGGGTGAGTCACTGAGTGAGTGGTGAGTGAATGTGAAGGCCCAGGACATTGCTGTACACTACTGTGGACTTTATAAACACTGTACACTTAGGCTACACTACATTTATTAAATCCTTTCCTGAATAAGTTAACCTTAGTTTGCTGTAACATTTTTACTTTATAAACTGACTCTTCTGTAATACTTAGCTTAAAACAATACAAAAATATTTCTTCATAGCTTTTTTCTGTTTTTAAAATTTATTTATTTTTTTACTTTTTTGTTAAAAACAAAGATAACATACGAGCCTAGGCCTCCACAGGTTCAAGATCAATATCACTGTCTTCCACCTCCATATCTTGTCCCACTAGAAGGTCTTAAGGGGCAGTAACACACATGGAGCTGTCATCCCCCGTGATACCTCCTGAAGGACCTGCCTGAGGTGGTTTTACATTTAACTTTATAAGTAGGAGTACATTCTAAAGGCCAGGAGTGGTGGTGGCTCATGCCTGTAATCCTAGCACTTTGGGAGGCTGAGGCAGGAGGACTGCTTGAGGCCAGGAGTTTGAGACCAGCCTGAGCAAGAGTGAGACCCCACCCCTACAAAAAGTAGAAAAATTAGCCAGGCCTGGTGGCACATGCCTATAGTCCCAGCTACTCAGGAGGCTGAGACAGGAGGATCACTTAAGCCCAGGAGCTGGAGGTTGCATTACCTCTGATAAGGCCACAGCATTCCAATCTGGGTGACAGTGTGAGACGCTGTCTCAAAAAAATAAAAATAAAAAGCATAGTAAATAAGCCAGTAACATAGTTGTTTATTATCATTATCAAGCATTATACACTGTACATGATCGTATATGCTATACTTTTATACAACTGGCAGTGCAGTAGGTTTATTTATACCAGCATCACTGCAAACACATGAGTAATGCACTGTGATGTTAAGAATTTTTCAGCTCCATTGTCTTATTGGACCACTGTTGTGTATGTGGTTTACTGTTGACCAAAACGTTATGCAGCACATGACAATACTATTAAATTCTCACAACAATCCTATAGGGTAGATTTTATCTCCATTTGATAGGTTATGAAACAGGTTTAGAAGAGATAAGTAACTTGCCTAAGGTTACATTACTAAGGAACAGAGCTGGTATTTGAATATATAATATAGATCTGTGTATCATACATTTGGCCATTAGTATTAATTAGTATTAGTATTAAACTTGTATAAATTTAATCTACATCTTAAGGCCTTATATCTTAGAGGCAAAAAATTAAAATTAATCTACAGATTGCTAGCTAAACATTTGGGGTCTTACAAATTAGAATTGAATGACCTTTGCTTCAATAGGAGGAATAAGGGAAAAGTAGTGCTTTTAAATGATAAATAAAAATGGCAACCAAAAACCTCAGAATTTCTTAAGTTCGTAATCAAAATAAATTTTAGGCCAAAGCGGTTATTTTGCCCTTTTACAGATAATTCAGTTTTTATTTGCATAGTATGGTAAGTCAAATGTGGGGGCCGTTTTAGCTACCCCTCATTTTAGCATATATTTACTAGCAATCAGAGATTGAGTTGTATCTTTCACTTTAAAAAATCTCAATTGGAAAAGAGAGGACACTTGGGACCTTAATTAAACATATGATGTAAATCAAGTTGTTCCCTTGCTTGGAGTGTTGTCACTGTAAGCACAATAATTAGGATACAGATGTGAGGGGGAAGTACTATTTGAAGTGTATAAGGTGTGATTCACTTTAAAGAAACATTCTTTAAAGGCCATATGTAGGATGAATGTAAGGGATATTTACTAAGTTGTGGGCAATGAAATAACATCAAAAGGAGTTATTTTTCTTTTTCACTCTACAAGAAAGATAAGTCATGGTAGGCAACAGTAGGAAAAGACCATGAAACATTCTTCCTGTGGATTCTTGGGTTCACTGGTGCTGACCCACAGCTCTTGAGCACTGTTGCTCATTGTTGAGAACTGTTTGAGGTAGTACAGGAATTCTTCGTGGATGGCTGCAAGAACTGTTGAGCTTTCCGCCTCATCCGTTGAGAACCAACCTTCCCCACTACTTAGTAGTAGTAGGCCTAGTTTGGGGAGATGAAGAATTTCAAAATCTGTTGGTAAGTGTAATATGGGAGAAAATTTCAAAATTTGTTAGGCAGACTGTAAATACTTTGAACATTACCAAGGAGTATTGAGATTGCTTTTGTATGTATTCAAGTCTACCATCTTTAAAAGTTGCCTATAGTGAATTTCGTATATGATTTCTTTTGTAATTTTTCTTAAAAAAAGATAAATCTTTTTTTTTT
>VBSM01000361.1:10348616-10361285 GCA_008086735.1 Cheirogaleus medius
CCAAAAAAAAAAAATTAGCCAGGTGTGGTGGTACTCGAGTATAGTTATGTGCGCGAGTAGGCCCAGGTACTCTAGAGGCTGAGGCAGGAGGATCGCTTGAACCCAGGAGTTCAAGGCTGCAGTGAGCTATGATCCCGACACTGCACTTCAGCCTGAGCAGCAGAGCAAGAACTTGTCTCAAAAAAAAAAAAAAAAAAGGCATTTCCTTATTCCTGAGAGAGCTGAACCATCAGACCATCTGATTTGGAACAGAGGTGGGAATCAGTTGATTCCTCATGGCTTTTTCTATACTGCAGAGATGCCTGGCTAGAGCAAGGGCTTGGCATGAGCCAGGGGATCCTGGACCATGGAAGACTAGCCCTGTTGTCCCAGATCCTGTGCTTTATGATTGTGAGAAAATGCTCAGGCGTAGACTAGCTGCATGTTCTTGTTAGGTAAATAGTACTATTTACCTGATATTACCCCTAAAAAGTTGGTCCTTTGGAGACCACAATCTTACAAAAGCAATTCAGTTGAATAAACAGTTATCAGGCATTGCACTAAACTCTGGTGACACAATGATGAAAAGAAACTGACCCAGCTTTTGTGGAACCTTAAACTAATAGGGGAGACAGAAAAACAAAGTACAGTCTTGTGTCACTACATGACGGCGATACGTTGTGACAATGCACCATTAGGCGATTTCGTCATTGTGTGAACACCATAGAATGTGCTTACACAAACGTAGGTGGTATAACCTGCTACACACCTAGGCTATATGGTATAGCCTGTTGCTTCTAGGCTACAAACCTGCATAGCATATTACTGTACTGAATACTGCAGGCAGCTGTAACACAATGAAAAGTATTTGTGTATCTAATCATAGAAAAGGTACATTAACCATATGGCATTATAATTTTATGGGATCACCATCTATGTGTGGTCTTGTGGTCAGTAGTTGACTGAAACATTATTAAGCAGTGCATGGCTATATTGTCATACATGTGCCAGGCGGTAAGATGTCAGATATGCTCTAGGTACATGAATAAGTGAATAATTAATTTTGCTTAGAGATTTAAGTGAAAGTAAAAAAAGGTCTTAAGGTCTTAGGTGTTGTCAGTTGCCCACTCGGAGGTGGGTGAGAAGGTCTTTTGTTTTCGAAGTAGAAAGATATGTGCAAAGTCAAAGAATTGAAAAACTGGTAAGTTTTGAAGACTTTAAACAGTCAAGGTGCCAGAGAGCCAAGGGTTCCTCACAGATGGGTGGGGTGGGTAGAAGTACAGATGAGGCTATGGAGATGAGCCAGTATGTTCAGCTCTCTGATGCCAAAAAACCATGCAGTCTAAAAGTTGCTTGCCTTTGGGGTGAGAGGATTAATTGCTCTCTCATCGGTACTCTCCTAGCACTTTACGGGGTATTTAACTTTGGGCTCTGCTTTAGTTGGGAGCGGAAGATGAACATAAGGAAGACAGCCGTGCAAGAGCAGTGTGTGATCTGTGTCCGAAGACACAGTTGTTGCTCTCAGAATTCTGGACGGAGAATTCTAAAGACAGCCCAAGGTTGTCAGAAAAGGATTCACAGAGGTAGGAGTCAAGCTAGGTTTGAATAATGGTGGGAATTTCAGTAGATGTTGGAGAGGAAGACATTTTTGGTAAGGAAGTTGTCACCTGGCCAAGAACAGATGCTGGGAAAGTGTGCATTGTGTTTGTAGGCTGGAAGAGTGACAGTTTGGCTGGAATAGAGTGTAAGGGAATAGTGGGAAATGACTTTAGCCTCATTGTATGTTCTTTTTTTTTTTTGAGACAGGATCTCACTGTGCTGCCCCGGCTAGAGTGCCGTGGCGTCAGCCTAGCTCACAGCAACCCGAAACTCCTGGGCTCAAGCAATCCTTCTGCCTCAGCCTCCCAAGTAGCTGGGACTACAGGCATGTGCCACCATGCCCGGCTAATTTTTTTCTATATTTCTTTTAGTTGTCCAGCTAATTTCTTTCTATTTTTAGTAGAGATGAGGTCTCACTCAGGCTGGTTTCGAACTCCTGACCTTGAGTGATCTGCCCGCCTCGGCCTCCCAGAGTGCTAGGATTACAGGCATGAGCCACCACACCCAGCCTGTATGTTCTTGACTTAAATATATTCTTTGTTTTCCACTTTAGAGCGTTCTCCCATACGAACAACCTGATCTCCAAAGTAAGAAAAACATACTTTCTTGGAAAACTGAAGTTTTCAAGGAAAAGGGAATAAACATTCTCTCCCTGGTATGCCCAAATCTGTTGCAGGTTTGCCATCTTGTGGCCAGCACATTGGGGAGGGTGATAGGTTCATTTGCAGAAATGTTTACTGAGCTCCTATTATGTGCCAGGTGCTATGCTGGGCACCATGGTTCGTTGGTGAACAGACCTCTGCACCGGTGGAGCTGACTTTCTAATGTAAACATGAGTAAAATAGAGTAAAGGGGGAAGGAAGAAGTGGAGGAATTATTTGGTGCGAATGAGTGGAAAGGCACTAATACTGAAGGTAGTATAGAATGGTAGTTTAGAATCCCCAATAAGATTTTACCTTCAGCATCTTCCCTGCAGTCAAATTACCAAGAAACTGAATACCTCCCTTGAGTCTGGAGAGTCAGAGCCTCAGTCTGTATCTCTGAGTCACCCAGAGGCCCTGTTGGTAGGTCCCACCCAACTCCAGTCACACCTGGAACTGCTTCCCCAGTTTGCTTGAAATTTTCCCAAGGAAAACTAGTAACCTCAAATCCAGATTCCTGGTGAATCATAGTCTCCGAAGGTTGTCGTGAGGTAGGACAAGATTCCATTTATTTTTCCTTTCTTCTTTTTTTTTTTTTTTTTAGACAATCTCCTGCTACCTGGGTAGAGCGCAGTGGTGCCATCCATAGCTCATAGCAACCTCCAACTCCTGGGCTCTAAGCGATCCTTCTGCCTGCGCTTCCTGGGTAGCTGGGACTACAGGCGTGTGCCACAATGCCGGACTGGGTTTTTTTTGTTTTTGGTAGAGACAGGATTTTACTCTTCCTCAGGGTAGTCTCAAACTCCTGAGCTCAAGTGAACCTCCTACCCCCTGGGCCTCCCAGAATGCTAGGATTACAGGTGTGAGCCACTGCACCCGGCCTGAACCAAAGTTTGATACTACCAATGTTAATGGTCATTTTTCCCAACTTTGAGGAATTTCTAGGTTTTTCTCCTAATAGTTTTCCTTAGTCTTTTTCACCTTCTCCTCCTTGCTGCTAGAAGGCTCTACCTGGTGACAAAATGAATGAAGAAATCTTTGGTTGAATAATAACTGAAAAACTGAGAGCCAATCATGCTGAGTTTGGCAGGTCCTTTGTGTATTACAAATGGATATCATTGTGAAAATATTATCATATTTTTTTCTAGCAAGATGTTGCATTATTTCACCAGAAGCCCAATGACTTCACCTGAAGCAGCTTAGGAACCCCTGCCAAAAACTCTAGCGCTTCTCACCATGCAATGGTAATGAACTGTTGCATGTCTGCTTCCAAAATAAAGTGAGTTCCTTCAAAGCAGGAACCATGCCAGAAGGTGAAGTCTTGCAATTACAAAATTTAACAGCCCAGAACAATTACAATATAGTACAAGGTATAAGATGAGAATACTTTATATCCTTATTGACATAAGCAGTTACTTACCCTGGGTAAGTGGTTATTCACAACATAACTTTTTTTTTTTTGAGACAGAGTCTCACTGTGTTGCCCCAGCTAGAGTGCCATGGTGTCAGCCTAGCTCACAGCAACCTCAAACTCCTCGGCTCAAGTGATCCTCCTGCCTCAGCCTCCCGGGTGGCTGGGACTACAGACATGCACCACCATGCCTGGCTAATTTTTTTTATATATATATTTTTAGTTGGCCAATTATTTTCTTTCTATTTTTAGTAGAGACGGGGTCTCGCTCTTGCTCAGGCTGGTCTCAAACTCCTGAGCTCAAACGATCTGTCCACCTTGGCCTCCCAGAGTGCTAGGATTACAGGCGTGAGCCACCACGCCCAGCCCACAACGTAACTTTTTGATCATGATGCTCATTGGAAAACTGCTTAAACACAATGGTTTACTTTTCAGCCTTGCTTTTCTAGTCCTACAAAATGTTCAAGATATTTGCATTTGTTATTACATTTATGTCATATTCATTTGCTAGTCCCAACCCCTAACATAGTATCTGGTGCTAATGTTTGTTAAATGAATAATGAATATGTTTTATATCCATTGAACAACTTTATTAAAGGTAGGAATTAAAGAAGCAGGCTTTCCTATTTCATAAGCTATTCTTCAGGATAGTAAACAAAAGGAAGCATAGGAGAAAACTGTGCAAACAATTTAAATATCTGTCCTTCCTTTCTCCTCTCCTCCTTCTTTCAAGATACACTAAGCCTATGATCTGTGCTGATGAACTCATAAACTGTTCTTTACTCTGAAAGTGAGTTTTTTCAAAACCTTAAAAATGACTATACAGTTAAGACAGTGTAACAGGAACTAGATTTAACTTCCTATGTAAAAAAGTTAAAAATCAGACAACATATATAAACATGGTATTTATTTATTTATTTAGAGACAGTCTCACTCTGTCACCTGGGGCTAGAGTGCAGTGGCATCATCATAGCTCACTGCAACCTCAAACTCCTGGCCTCAAGTGATTCTCCTGCCTCAGCCTCCTGAGTAGCTGGGACTACAGTTGTGCACCACCATGCCTGGCTAATTTTTAAAATTTTTTTATAGAGGCAGGGTCTCAATCTTGCTCAGGATGGTCTCCAACTCCTGGCCTCAAGCTGTCCTCACTCCTCAGCCTCCCAGAGTGCTAGGAATTACAGGTGTGAGACACTGCACCTGGCCGAAACATGGTTTTTGTTGTTGTTATTGTTTGTTTATTTTGAGTCTCACTCTGTTGCCTGGGCTAGAGTGCTGTGGCATCAGCCTAGCTCACAGCAACCTCAAACTCCTGGGCTCAAGCAATCCCTCTGCCTCAGCTTCACCAGTAGCTGGAACTACAGGCATGTGCCACCATGCCCAGCTAATTTTTTCTATATATTTTTAGTTGGCCAATTAATTTCTTTCTATTTTTATTAGAAACGGGGTCTCGCTCTTGCTTAGGCTGCTTTCTAACTCCTGACCTTGAGCAGTCTTCCCGCCTCGGCCTCCCAGAGTGCTAGGATTACAGGCGTGAGCCACTGCGCCCGGCCAAAACATGGTTTTTAGATACTGGCCATCAGGCAACACCAGTGACTACTAAAAGGGGGAAGAAAAGGAGATGAGCCCCATAATTGCCCCAGTTTACTGTTAACAGCATTCCTAGGCCATAGCTCATGGAGGGGGAACTCAGATGGAGTCTGAAGATCTTCCTGAGTTGACCTTATACAGGCAGGAGGTGAAAATGGCTAAAGTTCACAGGGCAGAGTACCAGAGAGCGCGAGCACTGCACAGAGAGAAAACTCTGGAGATCTGCGGAGTGTCTCCCTCAAGTCTTAAGCTGATAACGGATGTGTGTGAGAAAACTACCCAAGTCCTGGGAAAGAACCGCTTGAAAGGATTAGAGGAAATACTACTTGGAGTTCACACAGGGTAGAAAATAGTTTGCGTTCCTAGCTGCAAGAGTGTAAAAATCCTTGTAATTCATGTGACATCAAGTGAAGTACTCAGAAAGGTATTGCTTCAGTATAGGGCAAAATGAATCCTAGACTAAAGATTTACAGAGCTTAAGAGCAAGCCTCAAAAGATTCAAATGGTTTATAAGTAACTTAGTTTTGTCCCAGACAAAGCTCAAAAATATCTATAGAGATACAAAAATATCCCAGCACCTGATGATGTAAAATTAACATTGTCTAGCAGCCAATCAAAAATGACCAGGCATGGCTGGTCAGGGTGCCTCACACCTATAATCCTAGTGCTTTGGGAGTTGGGAGACAGGGTGGGAGGATCGCATGAGGCCAAAAGTTCGAGACCAGCCTTGGCAACATAGTGAGACCCCATCTCTACACACACACATATGCACAATTATCCAGGTCTGGTGGGTAACTCAGTCCCAGCTACTCAGGAGGCTGCTGAGGCAGGAAGATCACTTGAGCCTAGGAATTCAAGGTTATAGAGAGCTATGATGATGCCACTGCACTCCAGCCTGGGTGACAGAGTGAGACCCTGTCTCTTAAAAAAAAAAAAAAAAAAGACCGGGCATGCAAAGTAACAGGAAAATACCACCCTTAATGAAGACAAAAAAAATCAATCAACAGAAATAGATCCAGAAATGACACAGATAATAGAATCAGTAGAGAAAGACATTTAAAAGTTGCTACTATCACTATTTTGCATAAGTTCAAGGTGGAAAGATTAAACATATTAAATAATGACATGAAATATTTTTAAAAGGCCCAAATTGAACTCCTAGAGATGAAAACTAAAATGTTTTAAAATAAAAATACACTGGATGGGATTAACAGCAGATTAGACACTGCGGAAGAAGAGGTTAATGAACCCGAAGACATAGGAATAGAAACTACCCTAAATGAAAGCCAGAGAGATAAAAAGACAAAAACAAAACAAAACCCAGCATCAGTGAGCTGTGAGACGCTTCAAGTAGCCTAATAGTATACGTGAAACTGTGGTCCCTGAAGGAGGGACAAGGGCAAAAAGGATTTGAAAAAAATTAATGGTTGAAATTTTTTAAATTGAGGGAAAACTGTAAACCCATAGATTCTAGAAGCTTAATTAACCCCAAGCACAAGAAGCATGAAGAAAACTATACCAAAGCATATCATAATCAAATTGGTTAAGACCTAGTGGTAAAGAGAAAAAATATTTAAAGCATCCAGAGGAAAAAAAGACATAATGAAAAAAAGAAAGATAAGAATGACAGCAGGGCCGGGCGCGGTGGCTCACGCCTGTAATCGTAGCTCTCTGGGAGGCCGAGGCAGGCGGATCGCTCAAGGTCAGGAGTTCGAAACCAGCCTGAGCAAGAGCGAGACCCTGTCTCTACTATAAATAGAAATAAACTAATTGGCCAGCTAAAATATATATAGAAAAAATTAGCCGGGCATGGTGGCGCATGCCTGTAGTCCCAGCTACTCGGGAGGCTGAGGCAGAAGGATCGCTCAAGCCCAGGAGTTTGAGGTTGCTGTGAGCTAGGCTGACGACACGGCACTCTAGCGCAGGCAACAGAGTGAGACTGTGTCTCAAAAAAAAAAAAAAAAAAAAAAAAAAGCAAAATGACAGCAGACTTCTCTTTGGAAATAATGCAAATCAAAAGCAGTGTGGCCATATCTATAAATAACTAAAAGTTAAAAAAAACAAAACAAAACACTGTCAATCTTCAACAATATGCCCAGTGAAAATATATTTCAAAAATGAAGGCAAAATACTTTTTAAAGATATACAAAAGCTGAAAGAATTCCTTATCAGTAGACCTGCCCTACAAAAAATATTAAAGGAAATCCTTCAGGAGGAGGGAAATGATACCAGATGGAAATCTGGATTTACTTAAAGGAATGAAGAACACTGAAAATTGTAAATATGTAGGTAAAAAATAAAAGTGACCGCAGCTTTCATTATACTTTTAAAAGGTCAGGCAGAGAAAACAAGATTCTGAAGACTGCAATTGTTCTGTGTTCATGGCCGCTTAAATAAAGTCTCAACAATCCCTTTGCTAACCTAAGCACCTTGTAGATGTAAATTTGTTTATAAATTATTGGGAAATTATGACTCATACTATACTAAATTAATACAAATAAAGCAAATGTCAGTAATTTTTCATACTTTGGTAAGATAGCCTATTGTATTGTGTGGACTCCTGGTGGTCTTTTTACATTTTCAGCTTGTAAGTCATCATCTTTGCTAGACTATGTTTTTGGAAGAAGAAGAGAGAAACAGAAAAGGGAGGAAACAGACATTTGTAATAGTGATCACATACCAGATTTCAGTTGGTGAAGTATTTGAAATCCTGTTTCATGATTCTCAAAGGTCAAGCTTAATTTTCTTCCACTGCCACTGGCTTAGAACGTCTTAAATAGGCCAAATTGATTTGCACAGCTAGCTTTCCCGAAATATCCATTCTTGAAACCAGTATGTTTCTTATTATGAGAGCTTAGATTTTTCTCCCTCTGTGTGAAAAAAATTGAAATAGTCTGTCGTCTTCCTTCATATCTCTGCCTTGGAGGCCTTTGAAGTCTTTCTGTGACCTTAATAAAAACCAAACTGTTTTTAAGACGCAGTATTTCCTTTTGGACACTGATGTAGATGACTCTCGAGGCCACTGGGCTGCTTTAAAATGTTCTGAGTATTTGGCATCTGGGGGATGCTTAATAAGAGTGAGCCCGACTTGAGGTTCTTGTGTTTCACAGATCACCCCGTCTCCTTCTTCTCCTTTTTTATTTGATATATTTTTAATAGGTTTTACATGCCATGTGGCCCAAAATTGAAAAGGTACGAAAGGACATATAAATGAAGAGTGTATGTTCCTCTGTTCCCCAGCCACCAAGAAGTGACTAGTGTTATAGTCATTTCTGCACTTAAATTTTTGTGTTGTTGTTGTTGTTGTTTGAGTCAGAGTCTCACTCTGTTGCCCAGGCTAGAGTGCCGTGGCATCAGCCTAGCTCACAGCAACCTCAAATTCCTGGGCTCAAGCAATCCTTCTGCCTCAGCCTCCCGAGGAGCTGGGACTACAGGCACGCGCCACCATGCCCTACTAATTTTTTCTATATATTTTTAGTTGGCCAATTAGTTTATTTCTATTTATAGTAGAGACAGGGTCTCGCTCTTGCTCAGGCTGGTTTCGAACTCCTGACCTTGAGAGATCCGCCCAGCTCAGCCAGAGTGCTAGGATTACAGGTGTGAGCCACTGCGCCCAGTCTGCACTTAAAATTTTGAAAGATAGTGCTAAACTGACCTCTCCAAAGGTTATATGAGCCTATACTCTGTCGATGTATAAAAGTTCCTATTTTCCCACTCCCTCACCAGCTTAGTCCTTAGTCAGACTTTTTTATCCTTGCCATTCTGACAGGATAGTATCTCATTTTAATTTACATTTTTCTTATTATAAATGAGGTTGATTATTTTATATGTTTAGGAGCTACTTGTCTTTCCTTTTTTATGAATTTTTGTTATTGTTTTTAGTGTTTTTTTTTGAGACAGAGTCTCGCTCCTGTTGCCCAGGCCACAGTGCAATGATGTCATCACAGCTCACTGCAACCTCAAACTCCTAGGCTCAAGCAAACTTCCTGCCTCAGCCTCTAGCCTCTCCAGTAGCTGGGACTACAGGCTTGGGCCCCTACACCCGGCTAATTTTTCTTTTTTCTTTTTTTTTTTGAGACAGGGTCTTGCTCTGTCACCAAGGCTAAAGTGCAGTAGTGTCATCATAGTTCACTGTAACCTCTAATTCCTGGGCTAGACCAATCTGCCTGCCTCAGCCTCCCAAGTAGCTGGGACGACAAGGTGCATGCCACCATGCCTCCTGACTAATTTTTCTGTTTTTTGTAGAGATGGGATCTTGCTTTTGCTCAGGCTGGTCTCGAACTCCTGACCTCAAGTGATACTCCCACCTCGGCCTCCCAAAGTGCTAGGATTACAGGCATGAGCCACTGCACCTGGCCCTTTTTGATGAATTGATTATTCCTACCCTTTGACTGATTTTCCACAAGGCTCCTGATTAAATTTTTTTTTTATTTATAGGAGCTCTTCTTGTTTTATGGAGAAAAGCCCTCTGTGATATGAGTTGGAAGTATTTTTTCCAGTTATTTTTTGTTTGTTTGTACTTTTTTTAGTCTTTGACTTTGTTTATGATATGTTTTTTGTTTTATCATGCAGAATTGTTTTTTTAGCAATAGAGTCTTGCTGTGTTGTCTGGCTGGTCTCAAACTCCTAGCCTCAAGCAGTCCTCCTGCCTCAGCCTCCTAAAGTGCTAGGATTACAAGGATGAGCCACTGCACCTGGCCTATCATGCAGATTATTAAAATCTTATGTTGTTGAATTTGCCAATCTTTCCTTTTATGACTTCTGTGTCTTATGACATACTTAGACTTTCTCCACTCAAGATAATTTTTAAAAAAGTATCCCATGTGTTATTCTAGTACTTTAAGGTTCTTTACTCTTAGATCCATCTGGAATTTAGTTTTGTGTAGGATATGAGGTATGGATCCACCTTCTTTTCTCCTTATGGTTAATATCTTTTCCCCATTGATGAAATGTTACTTTTACACCGTGTCCTCTTTCTTGATTAAACGCTGTTATTCAAGGTATTTGTTGATATAGTTAGGAACAGCTTTAAGTGTTAGCTTTAGAGTAGTAGTCAGGTGTCCAGGGCAGTGATTTCTGGACTCTTGGGGTACCTAAGGCTTTGTAAGAGCTACAGCTCCCTTCCCTCCATGACAAATGCTCTTGCTGCTGTGACTGAAGGCCATGTGTCTTATTCACGTGTGTTGGGCCAAGAAATAATTTCTAACTGCTCAGGTAGGAATTTCCCCTCACAGGGGCCTCATCTTTCACACACAGACTCATACAGGTCACCTGGTGCCAGCTACCCATCTAGTGACTCCCAGCTCATTACTCGAATGAGAAAAGAAACTCAACAAGAACCCAGAAGTAAAGAGAGGATCTTCCCAAAGAAAACTGAACTCTTCGCTTTTGAGTCATTAGTGTCTGATCTTCAGGTTATTGTCCCATTATAGAATCGTAGTCAATTTTTACAGTTTTACTTCAGTGAATTTACTTTGGCGGACCATATGTCATCTTGGGGGAAGGAAACCTTGTATTGTGCTATATTGTGCCTGCATTTTGGCACTATTTAAAGCTGGGGGTACAGGGATAAGGGTCATCTCTTTTAATTTGAAACTTTGTAAAGTCAGAAAAGAGTGTGGCCTTTTAAAAAGTAGAATTCTCAGGGTGCCCTTTTTTTCAGGGTAACCTTGGCTATGAAGGCTCATAGAGTTCTACCTACGGGAGGGCTGGAGGAGCCTGTCTGGTAGGGGGGCCTGATGCCCCTGATAGGGGGTGCTTGTCCCCAGGGAGCCTCTCTCAAGTCAAGTGTTTGACCAGCCTGTTTTGTTTGGTAGAGGGGAGGTACAATGGCTTTCAATTTCATTCAGTATTATAAAATTGCTCTTTGGTTTGGGCTACTCAAGGAAGAGTTTGTCACTTTGAACTTTGGGGTAGCAAATGTTCTCTGTGCTTGAAAGTGCTGGTGGCAGTGACACCTGTCTCAGAGTTTGTTTATTAGCCCGTAGGGCATCTCATCAAGTAGAGGAACTCGGTAAGAGCGTAAGGGAGGGAGGGAAGACGGGAGAGCTGTGAAAATGGCTTTTCTTTGGTGTAGACTATTTTTCACTTACATTTTTATGAATTAGTTGTTCTAGAGATAAGTGGTCATATTGAAGTAAAGAAATATCTACTTTATAGGCTTAATGATACATCATAATTAGCTAATTTATTCCATGTGATTGTGATGTCTGGGAGACAAGCCCGGTATGATGATGAGCTGGTGTTAATGTGATTCTATCCTACTAAGTATCATCAGGATTTAAGGGAAGACCTTCACAGAGATTCCTGTATATCTATTTGATGATAGCTTTCCTGTTTTTCCCTTCCTGTCCCATTTTTACTCCTCCAAAGTCATGTTATGCTGGTACAGCCACGCCATTGTGCCCTTGAGTAACTCCAAGTCTGAATCCTAAAAAGCAGCTTTCACTTAGCCAGCTGCGCTTGTCAATTTCAGCCTTGGATGTCACCTCTTGGTAAGCTTTTCCCACTCTTCCTTCCTCCTTTCTCACCCATCGTCTCTCCTCTCCACCGGGTCCTACTCCAATGGATGGTCACCTCCCAGATCACCCAGCAGCTGAACGAATTCACCCACCAAGGGGAAGCCCCACATTGGGGTTACTTACCCCTTCCAGGCTCTTCCTGAGGAAAGCAAGTGACCTTCCATGTGGCAGGAGTAAATGTATCTTAGTTTGGCCTTGTGTGACTGATAGAGGGGAAGTTTCAGGGAACTGGAGAGAAGATGCATTTTTAACAGAGGAAAAACATTTAGCAGAGACTGTCCCTTCTGCCTTCTTCGGGTGTGTCCCTCTTCTGGGCATCTCGTCAGGATTTCATTCCTCCGTCCAACTGCCGTTCACAACTGCCCTTTCCAACTGCTCCAGAACTCTTGGCTCTGGCATTCCGTGATGTAAATTATTCCACGCATGGCTCGAAATGGGTGTGAAGCAGTGTTGCCAGGTGTCGGATCACTAGTGTAAGTTTACCGGATCTCGGGGGAAAACTGCTCTTGGAATTTGTGCAGTTGTTATTGTTTCAGCCAACGCACAGTTGTTTTTCTGGCTAAGCTTGACGTTGTCGCTGGCTGGGGAGACAGCAGCAGGGCCTGGAGTTGGGGTGAACTTTTGGTTGAGATTTTCTATTTTAAAGATTCTAGTGTTAGGATATAGATTGTTTAGAATTGAACACTGGCAGTGCTACTGCAGAGAGAAGGACCCAGGGCCTGTGGGCCAGAGCCTGTAGCAGGACTGCCTTGGGATGAGGGTGCCCCCTCTTCTGTCTCAAAATGCAGGGAGAACCCACGTTTCTGTGTTCCTAAAGATAGCCAGAATATGGCAAGAAATCTAGATTGATCACCATGTTTAGAAACATAGGGTAGCAAAATTAAAAGACCTCTATATCTATGAGACCTTTTCTTTTTTTTTTTCTTTTCTT
>VBSM01000361.1:10373176-10392206 GCA_008086735.1 Cheirogaleus medius
GCCTCCCAGAGTGCTAGGATTACAGGCGTGAGCCACCGCGCCCGGCCTGAGCTGAGACCTTCTAAGGGAGAAAGAAGAGTTCTCCAGGCAGAGCGGATCTAGGTAAAGAATGTTCCAGGAGGTGGAAAAACAGCTATTGCAAAGCCCGGAGAGAAAAGAGATCATGGTGCTGTTGGGGGGAAGGAAAACAAGTTCAAGTGGGGTGAGGAAGACATCAGGTGGGAAAGGTGAGCAGGGACTAAATCATACAGTTGTGCATATTGGGTGGCATGTTACCAGCCAGCGTTGTAATTTAAGTATGAAATAGACCTATCCCAGCCCAGTGGCAGGAAAGATGGTGAGAAGTAAAGGGACTGGAGATTATTCGGTTGTGGCTGATTGGCCATAGCGGAGGAATAAGGATGACTCACAGGTTCCTGACAGGGGCACCCATATTCACAGAAACAGAATGGGAAGAGATTTTTGGTTTGAAGGGAAGTTATTGAGTTTAATTTACGGTATGTCAAATCTGAGGTACTTGTAGGACAACCAAGTTGTATGACACACAACAATCTATGCGGAAGCTTGAGACCAGAATATGGGCTGAAATGGATTGATCAGCATATAAATTGCAGTAGAAGCAGTGGGAGTGGATGAAATGGACCAGAGAGAGTGTATAGATAGAGAAGAAAACAGCCAGAAGAGAACCCCAAAGCACCTCAACATTTGGGGAATGGACACAGAAAGGAGTCTGCGAGTGAGAGTAAGAAGGCTCTAGGGAGGAGAGTAACACCAGTAGTGTCTAGCATCCTGGCGGCAGGGAAAGGGAATGCTACAGGCAGGAAGAGGTCCACAGAGTGAAGCCCCACTGAGAATGGAGGTGAGGATGGGGCATTTCTGTTAGATTTAGCAACTACCGTGTTTCCCCGAAAATAAGACAGGGTCTTATATTTATTTTTCCTCAAGAAGACACCCTAGGGCTTATTTTCAGGGGATGTGTTATTTTTTTTAAGTATGGTACAACAATCTACATTTATTGAAATATAGTTAAGTCGTCGTCTTCTGGAACATCATCATAACTCTCCAAACCCCGAATTCCATCCTGAATTTCTTGTGACTCTATTTCCTTTAGAACCATTGGCCCCAATCTCTCATGTTGAGCAATAGAGCTCTCGTGGGGCAGATGAGAAGGGCTGCTCGTCTTCTTTACCGCTCCGCGACGAAATGCATGGGTTGTGCAGATACTCTGTGTAGCCACACCCATCACTAGGTCTTATTTTCGGGGTAGGGCTTATATCGCACAAATGCTTAGAAATCCTGCTAGGGCTTATTTTATGGGTAGGTCTTATTTTCGGGGAAACACGGTAGGAGGCCACTAATGACCTTGGTAAGACATGTTCTGCAGAATGGTTGTGACAGACTGGGGAAAGAATGGGGTTGGGGGTGGTAATGAGCATAAAGAACTTTCAGAAAAATGAAGGAAAGTGAAGGGCAGTAGCTACGAGGGTGTGTAGAGTCAAGGGAATTATTTTTTTAAGATGGGAAAGACTTGCGTTTTTTTCACAGCTGGTGGGAAGGAGGAGGACTCCCATTCAGAGTTTGGTAGATTTCTTTGTAGACAGAAGGAGGGATGCCTTTTCCATTGTAACAAGACTGGAGGGAAGGAGGAATGTGGGGATGCAAGTAAAGTTGTAGATTTCGTGGGAGAAAGTTGAAGTTCTTATCTGGCTTATGGATTTGAAGATAAAATAGCATTGAAAGGAACTGACTAGGGGAAAGAAAGGATTGCTGGACAGGCATGAGGTTGGATACCAGTTGAGGTTGGGCATTATCATTATAACACATTGATCTATCATATCTCTGTGGGCCTGAGTGTTTTCTGGATGGTAAACTTTCGGAGAATAAGGACAGTGTTTGGTATCCTTTGGCTGCCTTCTCTGTGATTACTACAGTGTTGTGTACAAAGTGGATTCCCAAATGTCTCATCAAGGTACTTTGGATTACAACTATCAGAAACTCACCCTAATGTATTTAGGGGAGTGTGTTGTGTGAATGAGCCCAAGCCCCGGAAGTATAGTAGCATCTTATGAGGGTCAGAAATTAGGTTCTGTGCTGCTCTCTGGGCCTCTTCAAGGTAGCATAGTCTCTTATCTCTCCTTCATTGTTCTCCTGGACTAAAATGACCACCCCAGGCTATCTTTACATTATTCCAATTGTCAAGCATTTAATAGCCTCTGGCCAAGTGCAGTGGTTTCTAAAATTTAGCAATACCTCAAAAGCAACTGGAGATCTTTTGAAAATTATAGATTCCTAAGCCCCACATTGGATTTCTGAATTGATCTTTGTGGATAGAACCCAGAAGCTCCCCAGGTGATCTTGATGCAGTTTGAGAACTACTGCCTTTTGGTACCCGCCCCTCACCCCATCCCAAATTCCCCAGAGAGAAAGATTAGACCACCTGTGGTTCAGTAAGCCTTGGCCAGAGGAGCAGTGTCCCAGGCAGCATGAAGAAGTGGCCTTCCAAGGAACACTCTTACACTGCTGGTGGGACTGCAAATTAGTGCAACCTCTGTGGCAAAGAATTTGGAGATAACCTCAAAGAGCTAAAAAATAAAAATACCATTCGATCCAGCAATAGCACTATTAGGCATCTACCCAAAAGAACAAAAGACATTCTATAATAAAGACATCTGCACTCTAATGTTTATGGCAGCACAATTCAGTATTGCAAGGATGTGGAAACAACCCAAGTGCCCGTCAATTCATGAGTGGATTAATAAAATTTGGTATATGTATACAATAGATTATTACTCAATTATAAGAAATGACAGTGATCCAGCACCTCTTATATTTTCCTGGATAAAGCTTGAGCCCATCCTCCAAAGTGAAGTATCACAAGAGCGGAAGAATAGGCACCACGTGTACTCGCCATCAAATTGGCACTGACATATCAACACTATGGTGCTCACACGGTAGTAATATTCTCCAGGGATTGGAGGGTTGGAGGTGGGTAAACTCACAACTAACGGACACGGTGAGCATTGTAGGGGGAAAAGGCATGCCTCAAATCATGGTTTGAGTGTGGCAAAGTCACAACATGTAACCAAAACATTTGTACCCCCCATAATATCCTGAAATAAATTAATTAATTAAAAAAAAAAGAAGTGGCCTTCCAGGACCTCTGCTGTTCTATAGGGGGCCTTTGTACAAATTAAGAAAAAGTGCCCCTTTGGGCCAAAATATAAAAAAGGACCCTCTGGGTAGATAAGCTGCTCTGCTGGTAGGCTTGGCACTTTCAGATGGGGGTGAAGGGCAGGGAAAGATGCTCTTTCCTGGATTTTAGCTCTTAACTGCCCTCTGGCAGGCAGGTAATACCACTTTGTGTGGTTTTTTTTCCTTGTTTTATTGCATTAGTTAGGACTTTCAGTACAACGTTGAAAAGCAGTGAAGAGAGGAGACATCTTGCCTTGTTCCTGATCTTAGCAGGAAAACTTTACATTTCTTGCCAGTAAGTATGATGCTAGCTGTAGGCTTTTTTTGGTAGATGTTTATGAAGTTGAGAAAGTTCCCCTCTATTCCTAGTTTGCTGAAAGTTCTTTTCTAAATGGTGTATTTTGTCAGCTACTTTTTCTGCATCTGTTGATGTGATCATGTGATTTTTCTTCTTTAGCTTGTTAGTGTGATACATTATATTAATTGATTTTTTAATGTTGAACTAGTCTTGTGTACCTGGAATAAGTCCAACTTGGTAGTGGTATACAGTTCTTTTTATAAATTGTTGGGTTAGATTTGGTTTGCTAATATTTTGTAGAGGATTTTTGCATCTATGTTTGTGAGAAACTTTGGTCTATAGGTTCCTTTTCTTGTAATGTCTTTGGTTTTGGTATCAGGGTAATGCTAACCTCATATAATGAGTTAGGAAGTATTCCCTCTGCTTCTATCTTGAAGAGGTTATAGATAATTGATATAATTTCTTCCTTAAATGTTTGGTAGAATTCACCTGTGAACTCCTCTGGCCCTGGTTGGTACTTTCTGTTTTGGAAGATTATTAATTATTGATTCAATCTCTTTAAGCCTATTCAAATTGTCTATTTCTTCTTGTGTGAATTTTGGCAGATTATGTCTTTGAGGAATTAGTTCATTTCATCTAGAGTATCAAATCTGTGGGCATAAAGTTGTTCATAATACTCCTTTATTAACCTTTTACTGTCCAAGGAGTCTGTAGTGATATCTCTTCTTTCATTCCTGCTATTAGTAATTTATGTCTTCTCTTTTTCTTAGTTAGCCTGGCTTTAGAGGCTTATCAATTTTATTGATTTTTTTTCAAAGAATCACTTTTGGTTTCACTGATTTTTCTCTATTGATTTCCCATTTTTCATTTCATTGATTTCTTGTTTTACTATTTTTTATTATTTATTTATATGTATTTTTTGAGATAGGGTCTTGCTCTGTCACCCGGGCTAGAGTGCAGTGGCATCACCATAGCTCATTGCAACCTTATTGTTTGAGGTTGGGTTCAAGCGATCCTCCTGCCTCAGCCTTCCGGGTAGCTGGGACTACAAAAAAGATAGTCCAGGAACTTTATAATAAGAAAACATTACTGCCAGGCACAGTAGCTCATGCCTGTAATCCTAGCACTCTGGGAGGCCAAGGCAGGCGGATTGCTCAAGGTCAGGAGTTCAAAACCAGCCTGAGCAAGAGCGAGACCCTGTCTCTACTAAAAAATAGAAACAAATTAATTGGCCAACTAAAAATATATAGAAAAAATTAGCCGGGCATGGTGGCGCATGCTTGTAGTCCCAGCTACTCGGGAGGCTGAGGCAGGAGGATCGCTTGAGCCCAGGAGTTTGAGGTTGCTGTGAGCTAGGCTGACGCCACAGCACTCTAGCCAGGGCAACAGAGTGAGATTCTGTCTCAAAAACAAAAAAAAGAAAACATTACTTATTCCTCCCTCTGTCTGTTGTGTCATTGCTATCATTCATTTCATTTATACCTAAGCACACATAAGCACAAATACATATAAGCATATGTAATCAAATACATTGTTGCTATTACTATTTTGAACAAGTGGTTATCTGTTAGCTCAATTAAGAATAAGAGCCGGGGCGTGGTGGCTCACACCTGTAATCCTAGCACTCTGGGAGGCCGAGGCAGGCGGGGATCGCTCAAGGTCAGGAGTTCAAAACCAGCCTGAGCAAGAG
Organism: Cheirogaleus medius; assembly: GCA_008086735.1. Lineage (NCBI taxonomy): Eukaryota > Metazoa > Chordata > Mammalia > Primates > Cheirogaleidae > Cheirogaleus > Cheirogaleus medius. The sequence continues at coordinate 10,378,357 of VBSM01000361.1, forward strand.
CAAGATCCTGTCTCTACTAAAAATAGAAAGAAATTAATTGGCCAACTAAAAATATATAGAAAAAATTAGCCAGGCATGGTGGTGCGTGCCTGTAGTCCCAGCTACTCAGGAGGCTGAGGCAGGAGGATCGCTTGAGCCCAGGAGTTTGAGGTTGCTGTGAGCTAGGTTGATGCCACGGCACTCTAGCCCGGCCAATAGAGTGAGACTCTGACTCAAAAAAAAAAAAAAAAAAAGATTAAGAAAAGTTTTTTATTTTACCTTCACTTATTCACTCTGTGATGCTTTTCCTTTCTTCATATAGCTTTGAGTTTCTGACTTATCTCATTTTCTTTCTCTCTGAAGAACTTCTAACATTTCTTGCAAAGCAGGTCTCCCAACAACAAATTCCCTCAATTTTTGTTTGTCTGAAAAAATCTTTATTTCTCCTTCACTTTGGAAGGATAATTTCACAGGGTATAGAATCCTATGTTGGCAAGTTTTTTCTCTCAACACTTTAAATATTTCACTCTACTTTCTTCTTGCTTGTATGGTTTCTGAGGAGAAGTAGGATGTAATTCTTATCTTTGCTCCTGTTTTTTTCCTCTGGCTTCTTTCAAGATTTTTTTCTTTCTCTTCAATTTTCGGAAGTTTGAATATGATATGCCTAGGTGTAGGGTTTTTTGACATTTATCTTGCTTGGTGTTCTCTGAACTTCCTGGATCTTGGTTTGGTGTCTGACATTAATTTAGGAAAATTCTCAGTCATTATTGCTTCTGTTCCTTCTTTTTTTCTCCTTGTGGTATTCTCATTCTACATATATTATACCTTTAGTAGTTATCCCGCAGTTCTTGGGGTTTGGGTTTCTGGAGAGGTTTTTGATGTGTTTCTTGTTTTTGCTTTTCAGTTTTTTAAGTTTCTATTGATGCTGGCATATCCTCAAACTTAGAGGTTCTTTCCTCATTCATGTCCAGTCTACTAATGAGTCTGTCAAAGGTATTCTTCATTTCTCTTAACAGTGTTCCTATTACAGTCCTTACAAAAAGAAATGATCTCTAGCATTTCTTTTTTATTTTCTTAGAATTTCCATCTCTCTGCTTACATTATCCATCAGTTCTTGCATGTTGTCTACTTTTTCCATTAAAGCCCTTAGCACATTAACCATAGTTTTCAAAAATTCTTGTTCAGATAATTCCACCGTTCCTGCCATATCCTGATTCTTGTTTGCTCTCTTCAAACTGTTTTTTGCCTTTTGGTATGCCTCATCATCTTTGTTGAAAGGTGAACATGATGTACTGGGTAAAAGGAACTGCAATAAATAGGCCTTTAGTGATGTTACAGGAAGGGGTGAGGGGAAGCAGGGAGCATGCTGTAGTCCTGCGACGAGGTCTCTGTTTGGTGAGTCTGTGGCCCTGGACTGTGAACTTCACCAATGCTTCTTTTTTTTTTTTTTTTTTTTTCTCACCCCCCCTTAGCTGGGACAGGAAGGCTGGAGGGGGCCAGAGTTGTGTATTTCCCTTCCACCATATGGAAGGCTAGAGGGGTCTGGAGTTGGATATTTCCTGTCCCCCACGTGGAAAACTAGAGGAAGCTGGAGTTGGGTATTTCTGGAAAAGACCATCAGCTGGAGGCAACCTAATACTTTGGGGAATTGAAGGAAGCTGGTGGCTCCTGAGGGTTGTGTTTGGGACTGCAAGGAGGGAGAGGCCCCTATGACTTATGCTTCAGGGGAATTCATTCACTTATTTTTATCTAATAACTATTTACTTTGTGCCCACTGTGGTGCCAGGCCCTGTTCTGATGCTGGGGATATGGCAATGAACCAGACATACAAGAGTCCTACCTAATGAAAGGACTGGGAGCAACCAGGTCACCAGTGAACTATAGACGGTGTCATCCCCAGCAGTGGAGCTTTCTAAACATACAGACCTGGTGAATGGAGGGGATTCCAATGTAGGAGGAAAACCAAGTTCTCCAGTGAATATTGATTCCTACCACCGTGGCCCTACCCAAGCCACCCACAATATCTGCCCTACAGTGTAACAATTAGAGTGATTAGTAGTCTAGTTCCAAGGAAATGGGTAGAGTTAGGCCCACAGGCAATGGTTAGAAGATCAAAACTCACCAATACCCACACAGTGCTCAACACCCACACAGGAAGACAAGGAGGCTTTAGCACTCTTCTCCCAAAATATACTCACCTACAGAGTAGTCATCTTGTTTTAACAGAGTACAGTACTGTATAAAAATGTCCTCAAACTATAGCAAATTTTCATGCTTTGATATTAGATTGTTCTGTTTTTGTTTTCTTTTAATCTTATGTATTGTGAAATAGAGCACATTTAGAAAAAATGCATAAAGCATAAATGTAGTTAACAATCCTAGCACTGTGGGAGGCTGAGGCTGGCAAATCTTTTGAGCTCAGGAGTTCAAGAACAGCCTGAGCAAGAGCGAGACCCTGTCTCTACCAAAAATAGAAAAAATTAGCCGGGCATGGTGGCGCATGCCTGTAGTCCCAGCTACTTGGGAGGCTGAGGCAGAAGGATTGCTTGAGCCCAGGAGTTTGAGGTTGCTGTGAGCTAGGCTGACACCACAGCACTCTAGCCCGGGTAACAGAGTGAGACTCTGTCTCAAAAAATAAATAAATGAATACAAATGTAGTTAACACATACTTATAAATCAATTCCCATGTAACCACCATTTGGCTCAAGAAAGAGAGTATTGTCAGCACCCTCAGATCTGTCTCTCAGCCTCAGCCCCTCTCCTGACTTTCATAGTGAGCTCTTTCTTGCTTTTCTTTTGAATTTTACCACTTTACCACACATAAGTTTTGTTTCATTTGTTTCTTTAATAGCCAGGAGTTATTCTAGGTCTCATGCCTCATAAATAAGGTGAGAGATCAAGCTGGCTAATGCCATTTTTATCAAAATATGATGTATGCTCTGAAGCCACAAGGAAAACTTTCTTCTGTTTCATGTGAACCAGGCATATTGAAAGAAATTCTAAAAATGTATACTGGTGACATTCTTGCAAGGTCCCACCTAGTAGATAGCCTTGCCCTGTTAAGCCACATTTCCTCAACTTTTATTTGGTTGGTTTTTCCTTCCAGGTGGCGCTTAGTGTCCTCCCTCTGGACACTTTTGTGGGAAGGCCTGCACTCAGTGTTTGCCCAGCCTGTCCACAACACAGGTGCCCTCCCCCATGTGGAGAGCTTCCCTCTACTGCTGCAGGAGAGCGAGGGTTATCTTCTAGGGGACGGGCTGTGAAAATTGGAAGATTTTGACATTAACCTTTCCCTCGTGGTTTTCCTAAGAATTCATTGCCTATCTATGTAGAAAGAATAGTGCAGGTTTGCCCTTCCCTAGTAGTGGAAGAATGAGAAAGGTGACCATTTCCAACTCTAATAAAAAGCCTCCTCCAGTGTTTCTTGGGTGATATCAAATTCCTTTCCATTTTTATATTAGAAAATAGAACCAAATACATAATTTATTGTTTAGGACAGAAATGCTGACATGAGCTTAATTTGCCAATGGTCAGGCATCACCAAGATCTATGTGAGCGCCCACACATGAATGGTTGGTGGAAATGTTTTGCTTGGGCCAAGGTCATCGGGTCATCGTTAAAGTCTCCTGTGTGGGTAGTTAGACTAAATCCACTGAGAGTATATATAATACAAACTTAAAAAAAAAAAACTCTGAAAACCGACTATACTATGAAGTACTAATGGCATAAATGATTAATAACTGAAGGGGTAATTTAAAAGCCTGTTATCATCTTACTTAAAATGCATTATAGAGATAACAGATTTTTCTGGAGCCAAAGGGACTTGTTTGTTCTTAAACATCATCTGGTTCGTCTTCCTCATATATAGAAAAGCACACAACAGTTTAAACATACGATTAATTTTTCTAATTATATTTTGCTCAGGCTAATATTAAATTGAATTTACATTTCCCAGTGACATGCCACCTGATACTGACATGACACAGACTAGAGACATACCAGATGGCAGAGATGAAACGTACTTTACACCATCTACACAGCAAAACAATGAGTGTTGACAGTAGATTTGGAGTTGGTCATTGGTCCCTAACCAGGTACCGGCAGTCTGTGCACAAGTCATATAGGAACCGATAGGATCATAATTGTAGCAGGCATGATATAAAATTATTGATGATAGGCTGGGTGCGGTGGCTCACGCCTATAATCCTAACACTCTGAGAGGCCGAGGCAGGAAGATTGCTTGAGCTCAGGAGTTCGAGACCAGCCTGAGCAAGAGCGAGACAGTGATACCCCATCTCTACTAAAAATAGAAAAAATTAGCCAGGCATGGTGGCATGTGCCTGTAGTCCCAGCTACTTGGGAGGCTAAGAAAGGAGGATTGCTTGAGCCCAGGAGTTTCAGGTTGCTGTGAGCTAGGCTGATGCCATGGCACTCAAGCCTGGGCAACAGAGTAAGACTCTATCTCAAAAAAAAAAAAAAAAAAAAAATCAGGATAGAAACTAAATTCCCAGCTTCAGTCTTTGCATTTGAGCACCACAAACACAGCAGTCCCCGGAGCAAGAAAATAGTCTGGTATCAACTCAGCATCTCTGCTAAATGGCTTCAAGAAAATTCAGTGTGCCCATAGATTTTTAAAGGATGTACTTTGCAATTCTCCTGATTTGATAGAAACAAAGTTTTAAAACATTTGTTTTGTTTTGTAATCTAACCTGAAGGTAATGCCAGGTGGGCATTAGGAGGCTTGGTTGGTGTTTTAAATATTCTATTAAAGCTTTTAGTAATGAAATTAATTTTTTCATCTTGATAATATGTTTCACAGGCTCAGAAAAAATGTTTGAATCAGACTTCCCCCATTTCTGCTCCCAAAACCACGGACGGCCTGAGGCACGCACAGCTCTCTGGGCTCTCGAACACCGCACTGCCAGGTCAGGAGGCTTTGCAGCTTGCTCTCCTCAGCACGCCCCTGTCCTCCCACACCCAGAGGACACTCCTCTCACCTCCTTCTTCTGTATGAAATCCTTCTCACCTAGTCTTGCTTCCACTCTAATTATCCCTTTTTTCTGTATCCTTTCCACCCAAATAACATGCCACGTTGCATTAACTCTAAGATACCATCCATTGTAAGATGTACCATCATTTTATATATTACTAAGAAAGAAAAAAAGCACTTCTAATTAAAGTATGATACATTATGTGAAAACAATTTGCTTAGAAACAATGAAATCTGGTATTATATGACACATACGACTTTTTGTAAAAAAGACAAAAGCTTGAACATTCCGTGTCAGTTCCCTCTTTGGGCCTCCTTTTCCTTAAATTGTATTTTAGGATCCTGTAGTATTGATAAATTACTGGCTTGGGGCCTATTTCTCAGACTATGTGTAATTTAAAACTATAGCATTTATAGCTTTTATTTACTACTATTTATTTATTTATTTATTTATTTCCTGAATTGGCTTTAGTAACTTCTTCCTCTAGAGCTTGTAGAGAAATACACTGACTGCTCTGCTCTCCTTCCTCATCTATAATAAAGAAATCTCTTTTATAGAATGTCCAGTAATCTATATACATCAGGCTCTAGGGATTATATGATGGATCTAATACACTGTTTCTTTTGAACATTGTCTTATGTATTAATTCTAATAGGACAGGATTCTGGAAGCAAAGTTTTATCGGCATCCTTAGGAACTGCACAACCACAGCAGGAAAAAGTAGTTGGATCATCTCCTGGCCATTCAGCTGTGCAGGTAGAAAACTATTTGCAAAGCTTCTTCCTAACTGAATGAAATGTAGTTGTGTCATCTGCCTTGTGGTTACTGGCTAGCATTGTGTGCACAGTTAGCCCAGTCCCCTGTCTGCCCACAAAAGGGTGGCCACTGAAGACCTTCCTGGTGACCAGGCCTTGTTATGTTTATATTTCTGGCATTAATGTGATTCTGTTTCTGACATGTTTACAATGCTTCTTTAATGCCTCATTTCCTCATGGATTAATAATGAGCCAGCACCTACTAGGCACTCAAAAAATGTAATTTACTATTTAAAGATATATTATCTTTAATCAAGATAAATAAAGATTTATTATCATATCAAAGTGGATCTGTTCTACCTAGTTATGCTGAGAGATTTTTATTTCTGTCATAGCAGCAAGGAGTATATTAACTAGGCAGTCCCCATGGTCTTTTGATCCAACTTTGGCTTTTATACCTCAAAAAATTTCAAACCATTCTTCTAACAAGGAAGGCAAAATTTTTTGTTTTCAGCTAAGTACTTAGTTTCTTCTCCATCAAACTAACCAATTAGGGGACAGACACAGTGGCTCACGCCTGTAAATTCCCACACTTTGGGAGGCGGGGGCAGGAGGATCACTTGAGCTCAGGAGTTCAAGGTTACAGTGAGCTATGGTTGTACCACTGCACTCCATCCTGGGTGACAGAGCAAGACCCTGTCTCTAAAAAAAAAAGTTTAATGAAACTTGCTACAGTCTGGGCCTGCCTGGAATACACAGTGGAGGATCTGGTCAGGTCTCAGGTTCTGATGTAAGGTATATTTGTTCCCCTAATGTGATGCAAGAAATGCCCTGTTAGATCACACACCTGGACTGTATGTAACAGGAGCTTAACCTTGTGTGCTCCTGTATTCACTGGTCAGAAGACAGATTATGTAGTATATACTGAGTTTACAGATTGATTTTTTTTTTTAATTTTAAAATTGTCCTTCTTTCTTTTCTTTTTTTTTTTCACAACACAGGTTTCTAGGGTTTATGTAGAGTTTACAGATGTTAATGGAGTTGGTACCTACAAATACATTTCTTCAAAACTATAATGTTGCATTTGGAGGGAGTTAAGGATTCAGGCTTCAAAGTGCAAACTGAGTCCTTCTAAGGAACTGACAGTGGAGCTTTCTGTAATCTTGACACAGTACAACTTTGCTACTGGAGTCCATGGGCTTGTTTTAATTTTTAGCAGAGCACATTCTATAATCTTAGAATATGCTCTTTTTAGGTAGTTGAAAACATTTGAAATATAGTGACCTTTATGTGTAACTGTATTCTTTTTTCTGAAAGGGAATAATAAGAGATGTATTTTGTCTTTAGGTGGATAGTCATTCTGGAGGACAGAAAAGGCCTGCTGCAAAACAACTAACTAAAGGAGCTTTGTGAGTTATCTTTGGAAATGACCAGTCAATTTTGAACATTTCTCTAGGTCTCTAATCTTCAATAAATATGCTACAGAAGTCAGGTTATAATAATGAGTACATAGTGAGGCAGAAAACTCATTTAATGAAAAAAATAATGAATATATTAGCCTTTTTAAAATGTACTTTGAGGCCGGGCACGGTGGCTCACGCCTGTAATCCTAGCACTCTGGGAGGCCAAGGTGGGCGGATTGCTCAAGGTCAGGAGTTCAAACCAGCCTGATCAAGAGTGAGACCCTGTCTCTACTAAAAAAAAAAGAAATAAATTAATTGGCCAACTAAAAATATATAGAAAAAATTAGCCGGGCATGGTGGCGCATGCCTGTAGTCCCAGCTACTCGGGAGGCTGAGGCAGAAGGATTGCTTGAGCCCAGGAGTTTGAGGTTGCTGTGAGCTAGGCTGACGCCACGGCACTCACTCTAGCCTGGGCAACAGAGTGAGACTCTGTCTCAAATAAATAAATAAATAAATAAAATGTACTTTGGAAATCTTTTTCTATAGTTTGTTTTCATTAGGACCTATACATATATCAAATGTAGTTTGAGCCTACTGTTTTCTCTTTTCTTCTTAAGGAGAAAAGTTCTTTGTCTTTTTGTAGACAAAGAGTCTCTGAGGAGAATTATGATTTGATAAACTCCTGTGTTTAGAACAGAACTATTAGCATGAGCCTAGTTGGCCAATGGTCAGGCATGGCCAAGGTCAGTGGGGGTGCCAACACATGAATGGTTGGTGGGAACACTGTGCTTTTGAGGTTAGGGTCATAGTTTGAGTCCCTTGTAGAGATGGTTAGACCAAATTCCAAACCCACTAGGGTATATAAAATAAAACTGAAGAACAAAACTGCTGTACTGTGATTAATAACATCCCTGTATGTCTTATTTTCTTTGCATGCAAATAAACATCATGATTAGATTTGATTTCCTAACATGACTCTACATTGACATTGGCCATTTCCCTTTGAAAGCATTCTCCAGCAGTTACAGAGGGACCAAGCCCACACTGTGACACCCGACAAAAGTCAGTTCCAATCACTAAGTGATGCGGTGCAGAGACTGCTCTCCTACCACGTGTGCCAGGGCTCCATGCCCACTGAAGAAGACTTGAGGAAAGGTAAGCAGGCGGTAGCCCTAGAGTGTCACTCTGCCACCAGGCACCCTCCCATGGCCACCCACAGAAGACCAAGAGCCACCTTGCCCCCAGATGATAGACAGGTTATTGTTTTTAATCACAGACCAAATTCATTCCCTATTTACTCAATTCCCAGTCCATGTTCAGGGATGTGACTTATTCTTCTCAATATTTTGTAAAGGGAAACTGAGCATGGTGGAACATGCCTATAGTCCCAGCTGCTCAGGAGGCTAAGGCAGGAGGATCACCTGTGCCCAGGAGTTCGAGGTTGCAGTGAGCTATGATCACATCACTACGCTCTAGCCTGGGCAACAGAGTGAGACCTTGTCTCTAACAAAATAAATATTTTGTGAAGGGGATACCCAATGTCAGAGTATTTTATTGACAAATTGGGGGACAGTGAATCCAAAGCTTCATTTGGACTGCTGGCTGCAGATGGCATGGCTCTAGAATAGGTCTACACAGCAGTTTAGTATAGTCCTTGCCTTTAGGCAGAATGCATGCCCTGAGCTGATTCTATCACTTTTATGAATCAGATAGATACTTTACCTCCCAAAAGCATTCCCTAAGGTTCCAAAGTGAGCCCAGGGCATTGGTCAAACATCAAGAAACTGGCAAAAATGTTAGGGATAAGAGCCTCTTCTCCCAACCTAGAATTCAGCCCATCCTGCTGCATGGCCCGACTGCCTCCCCCAGTTGTGTGACTTAGTTCTACTTCTCCTTCCCCCAACCACCGCCAAGCCCTGACTCCATCAGTGCCCCCCACTGCTTTAATCCCTACCTCAGCCACTGCCAGTCTTGCTCCTCCTGGCTAGGGTCCCTGACCTCAGAGCACGGTGGTTTCTGTCAGTCCGCTCTGAGCTTCCCTGGATCTTCCAGGGAAGAGAGACAAGATCTAGCAATTAAACAGGGGTATGAACACTCTAAGAAGAGTGAATTAGAAAATGTAGGATCTTTGAAGACTGACAGACAAAAGACAAAGCTACAGGACCGTGACCTGCAAGGACTAGTTTGTGTCTTTACATTAAACTGGTCTGCCCAGCCCAAACAGTTAGACTTCATTGTTTCAACTGTTTTTGGTTTTCATACTTTTGAAAGGGAGTATAGGCTTAGGTCATCTAAACTAGCAACTCTTTCTCCATTAATTGATATTTACTGCTAGTCTGTTATATGGTTTTATTTTATAGGTGATGTTCAAAGGTATTATGTTTTTGGTTTCCTAATTAAAGTTAAAATGGGATAATATTATAATGAGTTTCTGTGACCACATACCAGTGGGCAGTGAGGGACAGCAGTGTAGAAGGGTGATGTTTAATCAAGGGAAAGCTAATCCGAGAAGAGAAAATTGCCACAGATAAACCATGTTTAAATGATGGAGGCATAATGCATTGCAGTCTTAAGAAATGAAAGACCTAGTAGGCGATTTACACCCTCTTACTATTTCTCTCTCTCTCTTTTTTTAAAGTGGACAATGAATTTGAAACAGTTGCCACTCAGCTCCTAAAAAGGACCCAAGCTATGCTTAACAAATACAGATGCCTTCTCCTAGAAGATGCCATGGTAAAAGTCATGCTACTGAGTATATTTGTTTTTAAAACTCCACAGGTCACAGCTACTAAATCAGAGAGAAAAAGTTCAAGGAATTACATTTTCAGAACATAGTTTAAAAGGCACAGATATTTAAGTTTATAGTAAAACTTACACTCAGCTATTACTACAAAAACAGCAGCTAACATTTCTGTGCTTTACTTGGTGGATCAGAACTCTTCTTATTTCACAAATTGGGAAAACTAGAGATTTGGTTAAGTAACTTTCCCAAGACCATATAACTAGTAAGTTTGCAGTGTCATTAGAGAGCTAGGATTCAGGCCAAGACCATCTGACCCCCGGCCACTGATGCTGGCTATAGCCTTTCACCAACCCAGAGATGTGGGAGAAGGACTAGAGGCCTACCTGAAAAGACTAGCTGATGACAAATGTTAAAATTAGTTTTGTTTTTAATTGAGAGATCATGAACATACTATCAAATTTACATTTAATTTTAAAGTCTACATCTTGATGGTTTTTACTATATTCACAAGGTTTTGCAACCATCACCACCATCTAATTGCAGAACATTTTCATCACCCCAAATAGAAACTAAAATTAGTTTTGAAGCACCAGTTAATTAGAGAAAGGAAGAAGTTATCTCGGGAAATGATGGAAAGACCAAACTTATTCTGAGATTTTAGAAGCAGTTCTAAAATCATATGGGCTTTAGCCAATAAATTGGTCTCTTACACGTCATTTTCAATTTGAGATCAACTTTGAAAATGTACCTTGGGAGATTTGTTGAACTACATTACATACATATATGGTATAGGGTAAATACGTATGTGTGTGTACATATTTACTTAAAATATATATTTACTTAAAATTATGCCACCAAAGTCTATAATAGTTCTCAAAAATTTTTGAAATAAAACTCTGAGACTGGGGCCGGACGAGGTGGCTCATGCCTATAATCCTAGCTCTCTGGGAGGCCAATGCGGGAGGATCGCTCAAGGTCAGGAGTTTGAAACCAGCCTGAGCAAGACCGAGACCCTGTCTCTACTAAAAATAGAAAGAAATTAATTGGCCAACTAAAAATATATAGAAAAAAAAAATTAGCCGGGCATGGTGGCGCATGCCTGTAGTCCCAGCTACTTGGGAGGCTGAGGCAGGAGGATTGCTTAAGCCCAGGAGTTTGAGGTTCCTGTGAGCTAGGCTAATGCCATGGCACTCACTCTAGCCAGGGCAACAGAGTGAGACTCTGTCTCAAAAAAAAAAAAAAAAAAGAAAAAGAAAATGAATCTTATACATATTGTAAAAGAAAAGGAAATAGGGTAAAAAACTCTGAGACATCAAAAAAGATCAGCTCCTTCGTTTGTGAGGAAAGGGCCACTTATTTGGTCAAATTGTCTTATATCTGCCTTGAAATTTCATGTTAAATAAGACCCAGAAATATAATTTGATTTGATTGAAGATTAGATTCTGTTAACAGCAAGACTTTACTAAAAAGGAAAGCCTTAATAAAAACATAATTAAGGCACAGCAGAGTATAAAGTAAAATGTCATCCTCATGAAAAGAGAGGGTAGAAAAAGGAAGTTACAGAAGAGTATAGTTGCTACAATTTGTGTGCAAACATAAAGAGGCATATATATGCTTGTGTGTACCTAGGCTATCTCAAACTGCCAGGCAGGCAGCGGCCTCCAGGGAGAGGCACTGGGTGGTGGTGGGTGCACAGGGGAGGCAAAGAAGGGAGGCTTACTTTTCAGGTGCCTATAGTGCCTTTTGAATTCTGTACCTATGTATAAATTACCCTTTCCCAAAAAATATAATTAAAAAAAATGCATCCTATATGACTAGGACAAACATGACTACATAGGACATGACTAGAACCTAGACACCAAATTCTCATTTCTGATTGCTTCATTTGTTGCAAAGACGCTGTGGGATGTTTGCACTTGATGAAAGGCGTAATGACTGACCTCTCTCGTTTTCAGCGGATCAATCCCTCTGCTGAGATGGTTATGATCGATAGAATGTTCAACCAGGAGGAAAGAGCTTCCCTGTCCCGAGACAAGCGCCTGGCACTTGTAGACCCGGGTAAGAAATGTCAGAGTGAAAGTAGGGAAGGGCTACTGCCATGGTTCAAGGACTGGGGGGCTTTGGGGATATGTCTGAACTGAGCTTTGAGTGAGAAACCTGAAGGTAGAACATGAATTTGGGGGAGAAAAAAACTCAAGAGTATATAATTACTCTGAGAACATCTCTACAAAGTCAAACTGGAATTTTACATTCAGTTAAGTGATTCTTTTTCCTCATTGTAAACTTAAAATTCTCAAATCTTTCTCTAGTTTTTGAGAACTAAATTTAGTCAGAAGACTTCCCAGAAGCAATTAAACCTCAGCATATTATTGAATGTCCTGCTATGTGTAAGTCACAGTTAGCAGGAAACATCAGTGAAACATGGTGCCTGACCTCAAGCCAGTGAATTATAATGCCCATTGAAGTACTTTTCTCTCATCCAACTACTTTCCTGCCACTTGCATGCATTTTAAATTTGACCCATATTCTGCCCTTTGGAAATTAGTTCTCTTGGCCAGGTATGGTGGCTCACGCCCATAATCCCAGCACTTTGGGAGGCCAAGGTGGGAGGATCACTTTGAGGCCAGGGGTTCGAGACCAGCCTGGGCAACATAGCCAAACCAAAAAGATTTTTTAAATAGCCAAGTATGGTGGCACGTGCTCCTGTAGTCCTAGCTGCTTGGGAGGCTGCAATGGGAGGATCACTTGAACCCAGAAGTTCAAGGCTGCAGTGAACTATGATTACACCGTTGCATTCCAGCCTGTGTGACAGAGCAAGACCTTATTTCTAAAACAAAAACAAACAAACAAAAAAAACCCCACCAAATTAATTCACTTTAGTTTTTTCTAGCCTCTAAATTTTTTTTTTTTTTTTTTTGAGGAAGTCTTACTGTGTTGCCCTGGCTGATCTCCAACTCCTGAGTCCAAGGGATTATCCTACCTCAGCCTTCTAAGTAGCTGGGACTACAGGCATGTATCACCATGCCTAGCTAAACTTTTTTAAATTATGGAACACAATTCATGGAATATAAATTCTAACCATACATTCACCATCCTAATGAAGGAAATGTTTCTATTTCTCCATAAATTTTCTTCTAGTTCTGGTTTCATTTACATGCATTATTTATATATAGTTATTAGATCGATGCAAAAGTAATTGCGGTTTTGGACCTTGAAGTCTAAATCATTATACCTAGATTCAAATACAACTTTATTAATCAAAATAGGAACCATTACAATCAATACATTTTTGCCAATGAGGAATAAGTTTGTTTATTCCTGTAGTGTAAAAATCTGTGCTTCGGGATTCTGCAAACTCTTGGAAAGCACTTTCTGCATCCAGCTGGTTGCGGAAGCGTTTTCCCTGCAAAAAGTTGTCGAGATGCTTGAAGAAGTGGTAGTCGGCTGGCGAGAGGTCAGGTGAATATGTTGGCTGAGGTAAAACTTCATAGCCCAATTCATTCAACTTTTGAATTGTTGGTTGTGCAATGTGAGGTCAGGCATTGTTGTGGAGAAGAATTGGGCCCTTTTTGTTGACCAGTGCCAGCTGCAGGCGTTGCAGTTTTCAGTGCATCTCACTGATTTGCTAGCATACTTCTCAGATGTAATGGTTTCTCCAGGATTTGGAAAGCTGTAGTGGATCAGACCTGCAGCAGACCACCGAACAGTGACCACGACCTTTTTTTGGTGCAAGTTTGGCTTTGAGGCCAGGTGTGGTGGCTCACACCTGTAATTGTAGCACTCTGGAGGCCAAGGCAGGAGAATGGCTTGAGGTCAGGAGTTTGAGACCAGCCTGAGCAAGAGTGAGACCTTGTCTCTACTAAAAATAGAAAAAATTAGCCAGTCAACTAAAACAGAAAAAAATTAGCCGGGCGTCATGGTGCACGCCTGTAATCCCAGCTACTCGGGAGGCTGAGGCAGGAGGATCACTTGAGCCCAG
>VBSM01000361.1:10416697-10427858 GCA_008086735.1 Cheirogaleus medius
AAAAAAAAAAAAAAAAAATTCTCCTCAAACTACCCAATATCAGTGTGTCATCTGTTTCCTGCCCATACTCACCAATAAAGGAGCTGGTTCCAGGAGCCCCAAACAGGATACTGGGATTAGGTTGACCATAAATTCAAGGAGTACAGGGGACACTACTTTGCAGAGGGGAAATGCACCATGTAATGTACAGCATGTGGGGGTATCGCCATTACCCAAATTGTCTTTTGGGACAGCAAGGGAAGAAGCATGGGGGAGAGTGGGGGCTCTTCATCGCCACGGCATGGGGTCATTTTGCTTAGGGGAAAGGAGAACCAGAAGTTACTAATGTCTTGCAGGGAGTGTGAGTGAGCAATCAGAACACCCTGATGGCAGCTTGAAAGAGTCCCTCCCCTCCCATAGGCACAGGGCACATGTGGCTGGGGACTGGCCCTGGCAAGCCATTGTAAAGGTTGCCAAGTTTCAGTGCTAATCAAATGCTCAGCCCTCTAGGTCTCTTATGCTAAGGTAAGGGCCTTGATGGGTAAGGACTGGGACCCTGAGGTGATATGGAGACATTTGGGCAGAGATAAACAAGGCTGAGGACTTTGAACTCCCAAATTCCCTTGAAATTCTCCTGTCTGTGGAGACAGCCCCTCTTGTACCACTCCCTCCTCCCAGGATATCAGCCTTAGAACCCTCCCTGCCCCCATCCCTCCTTGGCCCCAGGCCCTTCATGCGTTGGATCCCAGCATAGCCCAATGGAGAAGTGCAAGGCCCATGTTGAGAGGAGAACGCCCAGGCTGAGTTACAGGCCTCGCCAACCTGCCTTGGCAGGAGCTGCGGAGCAGGTGTGGGAGTGGGTGCTGAGGGAACTAGACCAAGGAGGGTGGAATGTAAGGCTCAGTTTGGCCAAACTTATTGCCTTGGATGCTCATCCAGGATTTGGGATTTAATGTGTTGGCCCAAGCACCTGGGAGGGGTGTTAATAGTCTGCTAGGTTGGTTAATTAAGGCCTGGATTTAATGGTAGCCTAAGTTAATAAGTTTGAAATGCCAGGACTTCCCTGGCATACTGTAGAAGAAGGAATCACAAGTCTCCAGGGAGATGGGAATGCTGGACTGGATTTATTATGTGCAACTTTCTTAGCCTCCTCTATCTACATATTTTAAGAGAGTCTGGAAAGCACTCCCTTTACCAAAGCATTAAGAAATGTGTTGGTGGCCTGGCCCAATGGCTCACGCCTATAAAATCCTAGCACTGTGGGAGGCCGAGGCGGGAGGATTGCTTGAGCTCAGGAGTTCGAGACTAGCCTGAGCAAGAGTGAGACCCTGCCTCTACAAAAAGAAAAGGAAAAAAAGAACCCAGCCAGGCATTGGGGGCGTGTGCCTGTAGTCCTCTATAGACTTGAGAGCTAGTGTGGGATGCTGGATGGATGAATGGAATTGGATTCCCTGATCACAATGAGAATAATGGCACCCTGGTGGTACCTGCACATGCAAAGGCCAAGCAGTGATGTCTAACAGTCAAAGGCAAGGTGCGTGCAACGGCCCACAATACAACAAAGTGACAAAGTGATCATCAGATGGACAAAATGACAGCCCTATGGATGATGGTCAACTTCTTTCCCCAGCACCCCCAGGACTTGTTCAACAGACTTAGGTATAAAATGGCCTGGTGGCAGGAATGGAAGCTATGTTTTGGCTCAAAAACATCGTCTTTCTCTCTCTGAGGCTGAGCCGGCAGTGGCCAGTGCTGAATGTTCAACCTCCTTACAGCAGTGCTGAGTCCCTGCTTGGGCACCATTCTCACCTGGTTGTACGTTGATTTGATGGAACCCTCCCATCATGCAGGGGCTGTACTTTATCCTCACATATTTCAGCCATGAATTTGCTTTGTCTCCCTACAATGCTTCTGTCAGCATTGCCATGCATGGACTTACAGAATGCCGTGTCCATCAGCATGGCATTCCACATAATATAGCCTCCAACCAGAGCATACATGTTACAGCCAAGGAAATGTACAAATGAGCTCACACTCAGGGAATTCGCTGGCCTTACCGTGTGCCCTGTGACCCAGAGGCAGCTGGCTTGATAGAATGGTGCATTAGCCTGTTATAGCACAGCTGGGAAACTACACCCTGCCAGGTGGAGGTGCCACATTGCAGGATGCAGTATATATTTTAAAATCATGACGAGAATCATATAAAACACCAGGAAGTAGTGGTGACAGGTGCCTCCGCACTATTATACCTAAAGTCTACAATCCACTGGAAGAATTTTTGCTGCCCATTGACATAACCTTGGGCCTAGGGGGTTTGGAGCTCTCTGTGTCCAAGGGAGAAATATTTCCACCATGGGACAATGGCCTGGAAGCTTAGACAGCCCCTAGCCATTTTGCTTTCTCATGCTACTGAACCAACAGGCAGAGAAAGTGGTCACCGTACTCTCTGGGCTGATTAATCCCAATTTCCAGAGGAAATTAGGTTGCTATAGCATAACAGAGGTAGAAACTAGAACTGGGACCCAAGGGATTCACTGAAGTGCCTCTTAATAATCCTTTATCCATAATCCTGGTCAATAATTAATTTCAGCAACCCAACAAATTCAGGACCACGAATGACTCAGATCCTATAGGAATAAAGGTTTGAGTCACCCACCAGGTAAAGAACCTTGCCCAGCCAAGGTGCCAGCAAAGAGTAAGGAGATTGTGTCACTGAAGGGTGAAAGCGGGCAGCTCTGACCATGAACTTAGCCCTCATAACCTCCATTTTCCTCTGCTAACTTATGTGAAGGACACTGGCAGTAGCTAACATTTTAGGCTTCAGTGGGAGTATAATCAAACTGACATTACCAACCAGTGATACAGTAGCTGTGTGTCCCCTGTGCTGGGGACATGGGTTTTCATGTGGACAAAGGATATAAGGGGATGAAACGATAAAGAACAGCTTCCCTGTGCCCTCCAAATCCAGTCCCCCACCGCAGGCCCTGTGCCCTGGGCAGCAGAGGGCTCCACACCTTCCACTCGCACTCAGCCAGCCGGGGCACAGCCGGGATCAGCAGTTGGGAGGATGGTGAAACCAGGGAATTTATTCTCCTGCTTCCCTCCCTGCGGGATCACCACTGAAGGTCACAGCTACTGTCAGGCACCCTCTTCACACAGCTCCCTCTGGCTCTGGGTTCCTGTTGTTGCTCCTCCTCTGCCCTCTTCAGACCTTGGGTGCTGACACCACCATTACTGGCCCTGCCATAGCCTCTGGTTTCCCTGCACCCTGCCACACTGCCGTAAACGTCCCTTTATTAAACTTTCTCCAAATTACCCATCTGCTTTCCCACTAGCACCATGGAACATACACTACGTGTTTTGTAATAGTTAGGATTAGTTTTGGCAGTGAACAACAGAGAACCCAAAATAACAGTAGCTCTCACAAGGTAAAAGCTTATGTCTTTCTCATGTAAATTCAATTCAGTGTTAAGCAATCCAAGGCTGGTGTGATGGCTGTGATGCTCCATGAACATCAGATCATACTACACATACATTTTTTATCTTTTTTGTTTTTTTGAGACAGAGTCTTACTCTGTCATCCTGGCTAGAGTACAATAGCATCATCAAAGCTCACAGCAACCTCAAACTCCTGGGCTCAAGCAATCCTCCTGCCTCAGCTTCCCTAGTAGCTGGGACTACAGGCATGCGCCACCACGCCCGGCTAATTTTCTGTTTTTAGTAGAGACAGGGTCTCGCTCTTGCTCAGGCTGGTCTTGAACGCCTGAGCTCAAATGATCTGTCCGCCTCAGCCTCCCAGAGTTCTAGATTACGGACATGAACCACCACGCCCAGCCCATTTTTTATCCTTTTAAAAATTCACATTCACCCAAACATTTTTTCTACATCATTACAAACTCTTCAGAAAGAATCAAGACTGGGTCGGCACAGTGATGCACACCTGTAGTCCTAGCTGCGTGGGGAGGCTGAGGCAGGAGGTTCTCTAGAGCCCAGGAGTTAGAGGCTGCAGTGAGCTATGATCACACCACTGCACTCCAGCTGGGGGAGAGAGTGAGACCCTGTCTCAAAAAAATCCAAAAAACCAAGACTGGGCTCAAGTATCATCTTCTAAAGCACTTTTCCTGATCCCCCTCCCAGGACCCACTTTCTACCTCTATACACACAGGCACGCGCACACATGCTTGGTTACAGCTTCTGTTACACTCCTGGTCCCCTTCCTGTCTCCCCACTTGACTGCTGAAAGCATCTCTTTTCTGTCTTATCCTCAGCCCCAATTCCTGGCATAAAGCAGAGACTAATAAACGGTTCTGAATGAAAGAATGAATGGACATTCTAAGGCCTGCATAATGTTTCATCATGCAGATGCACCATAGTTTATTTAGCTACTTCCTTATCACTGAACATTTAGATGATTTTCAATTTTTTTTATTATAAGTAACACTATAGAATTTTCATTTCACCCATTTCATAGAATGGAATAGGTGCCCCTGTCAATATTCCCAGAAAAGACTTCGTTTGCCATTTCAGTACACCCACATGCTGGGCCCCTAGTCGTCCCTCTGTTTACAATCTTTTCATTGGACATGTCAGATTTACAATCAATAATTATTTGGTAATATCAGCAATCTTCTCTAATATGTACTGAGACTTTTTCTTAATTTTTTCACATCCTATATGGCTCTCAGTTTTCCTTCTGTACATATGAAAAAAAGGGAAGGAGGCATAACTTAGACGGAGCACCTACTGCGCGCTGGGCACTCAGGTTGGTACTCAGATTTGCTTGAACTCTCCCAGCAACTTTGTGAAAAGCGCTTTGGAGGGAAACAGACCTATAAACAATCCCAAACTCCCCTCCACCGCTTGCCTGCTAGAGGATCTTCAGCCGTGTAACTTAGTTTTTCTGAGCTTGCTTCCTCAGCCGCAAAACAGGGAAAATAACACCCGCCGGGGTGGTTGTGAGGATTAAATGAGATGTCTGTGCACAGGGCCTGGCTCTCAGTGGCGGACCAGCACATGGTAGGTGCAAGCAATGCCAAGGTGAGCAGCTCAAAGGCCACTGTGCCAGGGCATCCTCACGTTGGCCAGGATGTCTTCAGGACCAACAAGACTGTGGGCTCCCAGGGAGAGTCCTGGAACTCCTAGAAGGAGGGAACCCGAGTGAAGAGCAGGCAAGGAAAGCTTCCAAGCTGACCCATGGCCAGGGACGCCTGACCTGACATGGGAGCTGGGAGCCACTAGGTGGAAGGGTTAGCCATGGCAGAGGGAGGTGGCCGAGCAGGCAGCCGCTGAGGGGGTCTTCCTCCTTCCCTTCCCTGGGAAGATCCTGAAACCTGAAAGAGGCCAGAGAGCTCTCTCCCCATCTGTAATGTGGTAACGGAGCCCGTGCCCGCACTTCCCCAGGCTGGAGGGCGGGAGAGTCGTTAGGGACACCTGCCTCCCTCCCTCCCCCTCCCGGCGGGAAACCACCACGACTGAGCCACTGCGCACCTGGGCGCTGGCTGTGCCTGGGAACACGTGGAGCCTGTGGCCTCCAGGCAGCCCTTGAGAGCAAAGGGGCCAGAGTGTAGCCCTGGTCACATGGGCTTCCCTTCGGACAGTCAGGCGAGTGCAATCAACATGATTATTAAATAACCACCCAGATGGAAATTGGATGAGGCTGGCACCAGAATAAAGAAGTCAAGGAGCCAGGAAAAAATAAACCTGCCTATTTAGAAGTCATTAACTTGCAATAAGGTCTCTCTGTTCTGGGAACAAGAAAAAGAAACAAAAAAATAACAACAAAAACATGCAATAAGGAATGTCTGGCAAATAATGAGGTCAAGAGGGATTATTCAATAAATACTGCAATCTCAGGATAAGTGCTTAGCTCTTTGGAAAAAATATGTAATTTAGAGTCACATCTTCTGCCATACACCAAAATTAATTCCAGATAGAGTTAAGGGTGGTGGTGGAATTAAACCACGCAAGCACAAAAAGAGGACTGAAGTGTTAATGTATCAATTCTCTAAGTGGGGAGGACTTTCTAGGCTTAAAAGGGATGTGTAAATGTCAGTAGGAAAGATGGATTGTTGGTTCCTATAAAACAAAAAACTATAGGTTTAAAAAATTAAATTACAAGTAGTCAGTGAATTAGGAAATGGGAAGCGGCTCCAGCAATTGCAATACACAAAGGGTTGGTATCTTTAACATGTGAAAGCTTTAACAAAATTATTAAGACACCAACACTACAAGAGAGCAATAGACAATGCAATGAAGGAAACAACTAAATGGGAAAATGTAATCAGGGAAATGAAACACATTTTTATGTTAACTGATTAAATTATGATTTTTTTTTTAAGGAATCCCAAATGCTGGTGGGGATGAAGTGAACTTTTCATTCATTGTGATGGAACATAAATTAATATCACAGATGTGTATCTGAGAACCTCATAATACAAAGGCCTTAAATGTCAACATCGCTAATCATTAGGAAAATGCAAATCAAAACTACAATGAGATACCACTTCACACCCTTTAGGATGGCAAGGTTGTGGAAAAACTGGAACCCTTGCATACTGTTGATGGGAATGTAAAATGGTGCAGCTGCTATGGAAAACAGTATAGTGGTTCCTCAAAAAAATTTTAAAATATAATTAACATAGGATCCAGCAATTCCATTACTGGGCCTATAGACAAAAGAATTGAAAGCAAGGTCTTGGAGAGATGTTTGTATACCCATGTTCACAGCAGTATTATTCACAATAGCTAAAACTTGGAAGCGGCCCAACTGTTCATCCGCAGATGAATGAATAAGCAAAATGTGCTACATAAAAACAATGAGATATTATTCAGTTTTTAAAAGGAAGGAGGCCGGGCGCGGTGGCTCACGCCTATAATCCTAGCACTATGGGAGGCTGAGACAGGCAGATCGCCCGAGGTCAGGAGTTCGAGACCAGCCTGAGCAAGAGCCAGACCCCGTCTCTACTAAAAATAGAAACAAATTAATTGGCCAACTAAAAATATATAGAAAAAATTAGCTGGGCATGGTGGCACATGCCTGTAGTCCCAGCTGCTCAGGAGGCTGAGGCAGAAGGATCACTTGAGCCAAGGAGTTTGAGGTTGCTGTGAGCTAGGCTGACACCACGACACTCTAGCCTAGGCAACAGAGTGAGACTGTGTCTCAAAAAATAAAAATAAAATAAATAAATAAAAAGGAAGGAAATTCTGACACATGCTACAACATGGATGAAACTTAAGTATATTATGCTAAGTAAAACAAGCTAGTCACAAAAAGACAAATATATATGATTTCACTTGGATGAAGTAGTCAAATTAAAAAAGACAGTAATATGGTGGTTATCAAGGTATAGAGTTTCACTCTTACAAGATGAAGAGAATTCTGGAGATAGATGATTGTGGTGGTTGTACAACGATGTGAATTTTCACTGAAATGTGCACTTACAAAGGGTTAACATGGCCAGGCACGGGGGACACCTCCTGTCCCAGCTACTCAGGAGGCTGGGGCCAGGAGTTCGAGGCTATAGTGTGCCATGATCACATCTGTGAATAGCCACTGCACTACAGCCTGGGCAACTTAACAAGACCCTGTACCAACCTTCCCCCAAAAAAGTTTAAGATGGTAAATTTTACTAGGGAAAAGAAGCCTTATTCAATAAATGGTACTGGTAAAATTTGATAGGCACATGCAAAAGAATGAAACAGGGTCCATATCTCTCACCACTCACAAAAATTAACTCAAGTTGGATAAAATATTTAAATATAAGGCATGAAACCATAATAATTCTAAAAGAAAATGTTGGAAAAACCCTTCTAGATATTGGCCTAGGCAAAGAATTTATGAAGCCTCTCGGCCTGCCCTGCCCAGGCGGCTGCCGGTGACTTGCCTAGTCGCAGGGAACGGAAAGCCAGAAGGGGCAAGACGAGTTTAGTTCGTCATGGGGCTGTTTGGAAAAACCCAGGAGAAGCCTCCCAAAGAGCTGGTCAATGAATGGTCATTGAAGATAAGAAAGGAAATGAGAGTTGTTGACTGGCAAATAAGAGATATCCAAAGAGAAGAAGAAAAAGTGAAACGATCTGTGAAAGATGCTGCCAAGAAGGGCCAGAAGGATGTCTGTGTAGTTCTGGCCAAGGAGATGATCAGGTCAAGGAAGGCTGTGAGCGAGCTCTATGCATCTGAAGTACACATGAACTCAGTCCTTCTGGGTATGAAGAATCAGCTTGCGGTCCTGCGAGTGGCTGGTTCCCTGCAGAAGAGCACAGAAGTGATGAAGGCCATGCAAAGTCTTGTGAAGATCCCAGAAATTCAGGCCACCATGCGGGAGCTATCCAAAGAGATGATGAAGGCTGGGATCCTAGAGGAGATGTTAGCTTGGATGTTGAAAGCTTGGATGATCAGGAAGAAATGGAGGAAGAAGCAGAAATGGAAATTGACAAAATTCTGTTTGAAATTACAGCAGGGGCGTTGGGCAAGGCACCCAGTAAAGTGACTGACGCCCTTCCAGAAACTGAACCTGTAGGAGCGATGGCCGCCTCAGAGGATGAGGAGGAAGAAGCAGCTCTGGAGGCCATGCAGTCCCGGCTGGCAACACTCCGCAGCTAGGGCTTGCCCAGCTGGGCCCTCAGGCTCTCCTTATGGCTCACCTGCTGGGTGTGCACACACTCCTCTGAAGAACCACCATCTTATGTATCTCTTGCACTGCACCTCTGTGGTGAGCAACTGCATTTTCGAGAAAGTTCTCTGTTAATATCTCTTCACTCTGCAGAGGTTTTGGGATCTCAAAGGAATTCTTCTTAGGAAGGTGGTGTAATTAAATGCATCATTTTCAGGAGCATAAACAGAAGTATCTTATTGGGGGGAGGGCAAAGAAATTCATCTTCTCATGAAGCACTTCTGAAATGCCTGAATGTTGAGGACTTTGCATTTTGTCTGTAAAACACTACATAAATGGATTTTAATAAATTTCTGCTTTAACACTTAAAAAAAAAAAGAATTTATGAAGAAGACCTCAATGGGAGCCGGGCATGGTGGCTCACACCTGTAATCCTAGCACTCTGGGAGGCCGAAGCGGGAGGATCGCTTGAGGCCAGGAATTTGAGACCAGCGTGAGCAAGAGCAAGACCTCGTCTCTACTAAAAATAAAAATAAATTAGCCAGTTATTTATTAATTTATTAAAAAAATTTTTTAAAAGACCCTATTGGCAATCACAGCAAGAACGAAAATAAATAAATGGGACTTGATTAAATTAAAAAGCATCTACACAGCTAAGGAAATAACAGAGCAAATAGACAATCTACAGGATGGGAGAAAATATTCACAAGCTATACATCCAATAAAAGGCTGATAACTAGAATCTACAAAGAACTCAAGCAAATCAGCAAGAAAAAAAAACAGCCCCATTAAAAAATTGCGAAAAGTTGAACAGAAGCTTTTCAAAAGAAGATACACAAATACTCAATGTCACTAATTATCAGGAAAATGCAAATTAAAACCACAATGAGATATCACCTTACCCCAGTTAGAAGGGCTTTTATTAAAAAGTCCAAAAACAATAGTTGCTGGCATGGATGCAGAGAAAAAGGAACGCTTATATACTGTTGGTGGGACTGCAAATTAATACAACTTCTATGGAAAACAGTATGGAGATTCCTCAAAGAACTAAAAGTAGACCTACTATTTGATCCAATAATCCCACTACTGGGTATTTACCCAAAGGAAAAGAAGTCAATTTATCAAAATGACCCCTGCACTTGAATGTTTATTGCAGCACAATTTACAATTGCAAAGATGGGGAATCAACCCAAGTGCCCATCAATTCATGAGTGGATTAACAAGATGTGGTAGGCCAGGCCAGGTGGCTCACACCTATAATCCTAGCACTCTGGGAAGCTAAGGCAGGACGATCACTTGAGGCCAGGAGTCTGAGACCAGCCTAAGCAAGAGTGAGACCCTGTCTCTGTAAAAAATAAGAAATTAACAAAACAAAACAAAGTGTGGTATATGTATACTACGGAATACTACTTAGCCATGAAGAAGGATGAATTAAGGCCTTTGTAACAATTTGGATAGAACTGGAGACCATTATCCTAACTATCCTATCCTATCTACAGAATGGAAAAACAAGCAGCACATGTACTCACTATTAAATTGGAACTAACTGATCAGCACACATGTGCACAGAGGGAAGTAAAACTCAGTGGAAATCAAGGCAGGGAGGAGAGGATGGGCAAAAACCTACCTCACAGGTACAGTGAACACTATCTGGGTGATGGGCACACTTGTAACCCTGACTCAAGTGTAACAAAATTTATATCTGTAACCAAAAACATTTGTACCCTCCGTAATATTTTGGAAAAAAAAAAGGTGGTAAATTTTATGTTAAGAGTATTTTACCACAATTTAAAACTTTCTAAAAGGTTGAACAAACAAAAAACAAAAAATTACAGAGGACTTCTAGCCAATAATTTTAATGAAATAAATATAAATTTGGAAAAGACTTTATGAATATAGATATCCATTGTCCCAAACTGAAAAACCCAAATGTCTAATAATAATGAAATGGCTAAATAAACTACAGTATTCCTATAGTTTTATTTTTTAATACTATTTGTTTTCCTGATTTTTAAAATAATATAGGTTCTTGCAGAAAATTTGAGAAATAAAAAATTATAAAGGTATAAATAAAAACTATCCAAAATCCTAACATACAATGATAACCATTGTTAGCATTTGGTCTGCTTCCTCCAGAAATATTTACATATTTCTTGTACAAAATCAGGTGTATATTTTTTATTTAGATTTGTATCTTGTTTGTTTAAACTTTCTGTTGTATGTTACAATATATACACATTCAAAAAAGAACATTTTACTATGTATAAAGAATTGTGCTAAACCATGTGTATGAATTATCTTGTTTAACAATCACAGGACTCTTTTGAGGTCTCATCCTCATTTACAAATGAGGAAATTAAAGATTAGGGAAGTAATTTGCTGAAAGTCACATAACTACTAAATGATGCAGTAAGGATTGAAATATAAGTGTTTTGGCTTCACAGTCCACCCTCTGAACCAAACTCTATCCTACATCCCATGATATTAAATAGTCTTTGAAAACAGGATTTTAAAAAGAACAGTTAGGTGTTGATCCGTTAATACCAATTTGCTGGTGAGTACATGTGGTGCTT
>VBSM01000361.1:10437832-10448408 GCA_008086735.1 Cheirogaleus medius
TAAAAAAAAAAAAAAAAAAATTAATGCCTGAACTTTTACAATCTGCTATATAAGCTTTAATTCCATTAACCTTGTTGAGCTTCCCAACAACAGGCAAGCCTAGCAACGCAGTTAAGAGGATCACTTTGTCATCATACAAATAAAAACTGGGGCTTTTAGAGTAAATTATTTGTTCTAGTTCTCATTTAAGACAAATCTAGGGTTACTGGGCGCTGAGAAAGCTTGAAGGCTGGGGACTGAGTTGTCCTCCTCTCACTCTAAGCGCCTACTAGAATGACTGGCTATAACACCACCACAATAATAATAAAATTTAAAAATAGGTGCTCAGTAAGTGTTGCCGCGTTATGACCCCAGGAGGGAAGTGACGTTCAAGGAGGCGGAGAAGGCTTCGAAGACGGCCTTACCCACTATCTTCCAGGGGCAGAGCCCCCAAACCCATCCCGCTCAGGCCAGACCGGGGCTTTTCCCCGGGTTCATCCTCTCCGTTAGGGGGTGGGAAAAGATGTTGCCATAGGTCGCTGAGGCCACCCTCCGTTCTCTTACTGGCCGAGGCCGAAAAAAAGATCGCCCTCTCATTCGCTAGAGGGCAAACCCCGAGAAAGCCCATTGGCTGCGTCCCCGCGGCCCTTCGTCCGTTTTGAAGGCGGGCTGAGGCCGCGAGAGGAGGGGGCGGGCAAGGGGCTCGCTGTTGCCCTGGTTACGCGGAGGCACGTGTGCAGTCCCGGAAGCGCATCGGGGAAGGTGCTCAGCGCGCGCGGACGGAGGAAGCGCCGCCTGGTCCGCTCGGGTCGGGGGCGGCTGGGCCATGGAGTGGCTGCCTGAGCTCGCGCCCCGCTGTCTTCTGCTTCTCCCCTTGCTGCTGGTGCTGCTACTACTGCCGGCCCCGGAGCTGGGCCCGAGCCAGGCCGGAGCCGAGGAGAACGACTGGGTTCGACTGCCCAGCAAATGCGAAGGTGAGGGGGCGGGGCCCGCGGGGCGTGTCCTGCCGGAGGGGGCGGGGCTTGCGGAGAAGCGTCGGAGGGTGGAAGGTCCTGAACTCTGGAGCCTTTTCGTTCATTGCACCTGCTGTGTGCTTGGCACTGTGCTGGGCGCTAGGACACCAGGGTGGCCGAGAGATCCCGTCTCGGTACATCTGGAGTTCACAAATCTGTAGGAACGAGCAATTATAACCCAGGGTAGATGCTGTGATGGGGAGGTACTGGGCTTTGGGAGCCTGGAGTGGAGGGGGGCCAAGGCTGTGTGTGGACGGGAGTCAGGGAAGGCTTCGTATAGGAGGCCTGAAGAGTAAGTAGGAGTTAGCTGGTGAAGCGAAGTGGAAAGAGGGGGCCTACTCAGAGGAAGTAGATGTAGAGCTTGCAGGCTAAGAAGCAAAAGACGAGTTTGAGGAACTGAAAAGATCCATATGACTCATCTTGCGGCAAGAAGAACCTGAGGCTCTCCCCTTTGTGCCCTCACTGCAAACTAATCAGTGTAGCTGTCTGTTGCCCCCACTGACAGCTCCTTGAGGACAGGGACTTTGTCTCACATAGTTATTCCCAGAGTATCCGGCAGGCACTCAATACGTGTTTTTGGAACAAATATGATTAAGTGGGGGCTATGGGTGTGTGTGGAGAAAGAAGAGGGTCTGAGGTCTAAGGGGTCACTTTGGGAGAAGAATAGAGCCTGGGGCGAACTTGGTGAAGGAAGAAGATTTTAGGAGTATGGAGTCCCAACATAGGAGTTGAAGTGAGGAACTTCAGAGAGAGAAAGGGAGCTTACCAGCGATGGAAGGGCCTACTTCTTTTTCCTCTCCTCCATTTCTCAGTTTTCTCCTCAGACTTTTACAGTCACTCCTTCCTTCCCACCTCCCACACATTTGGCTGTGAATCCATTTCATCTTAATTCAAAGTTTACATCAGGCCAGATGTTCCCTAAACACTGGGAATTATGTGGTTGGAGACACATAATCCTTCCATTAGAGAGATTAAAAGTGAGCTGCTCCAGAGATAAGCCGACTTCCCTGGTAGAGCACCCAGTATGGGTTCTAGCTGTGCTTGCTCTCTTACTTTCCTGCATAGACAATCAGATGCTTTTCTTCACTTCATCTCTAGTCCTAACTGGTATCCTTTGGGCGTTCTGCTCCCTCTTCTTTTTGTTTTCTATCTTATTCTGATACCAAAGTGCCCATACTATTTCTCTTGTTATTCTCATAGCCTAAGAAGCTCACATTTTCTTTTCCTTAGGAGGCATTCACAGACTCATAGAAGCATAGAGCTGGCCAGGATCTTATAGATCATTCTAGTCTAACCTCATTTTGTAATTGGTGAAGATTAACTTAAAAGAGATTTTCAGTCACAGGATGGCTTGGCAAGCTCCAACCCTTAGGCACCTCTTAATATTTATTTGTTTACATTTATTATTATTACACCTTTGTTATTAAGTGCTGACTGTGTCTGGCCCACAAATCCTGCCTCCTGGCTCAGTAGCTGAGTGGAACAGGCCTCAGCACAGAGAAGGAGAACTTGCCCAAAAAAAAGTGTGGGTGGATGTCCATGAGGGTCTGGGGTCTGTGCCATGAGTCTCCTCCAAGTCTGGTTCTGGGTGGGATCCCCAGAGGAGGTCTTGAAAAGGTAATGTGTGGAAGAGTTGGAAAGCAAGGTTGTGGTTAATGGCTATAAGAGAGAAAGGGTGTTCTAAATCTTCTTTTTCCCTCCTCCTAGAGTACTACATGTTTGAGGGCGTGGGAGAAGGGGGCAAAGGAGCTAGAAAAATGATGAGCTTGCAGAGTACAGGACAGAAGAGGGAAGGGAGCCCAGATGGTTCTGGATGGAGAGCCAGGGAGGTGAGATGTCCTCAATTCATTGCAGACTCTGAGATCACCAGCTTATGACTAGGAATTTTCATATGTTCCAAGTTCTCCAAGCCTTCAATTAATGTATATGTTATAAAATTTCACCAAGTGAGCCTCCAGGGCATAAATAAATACATTTTTGTGGTAAATTAGTTTTCTACCATACTCTGCTGTCAGTGTTAAAACTGCTGATGGCATTTAGCCTGCAGACCATATTTCATTTAGAGGCATCAGAAGCTGCTTGGCTGCAAACGCAGTCTCTGTCAGCATTATTTATCAAGCATCCAACATATATAGAGTCTCAGACTAGGGAAATACAGAAAAAAAAAGTCTAATACATGATGCACACTTTGGGGACCCTTGTAGTCTAGGTGGAGAGACACAGGAGATGACTAAAGGCCCTTAGGGAGAGCATGGATCCTGCAGAGGCCCAGAATGAAACCAAGAGCAAGTGGGATTAGTCCAGAATAGCTTTCTGGGAGAGAGGCTTTTAATGTGCAGTTGGGAGAATGGGCAGAGAAGCCCCTAGAGGGCATTAAGCACTTTGCTGGGGCCTCAGGCACTTCACACCCTCAGTGGTAGCACCCTATTTTTTGTTTATAGTTTTGTCTTTTCCCTTAGACTGAGTATCTGGAAGGAAAAGACCTTGTTTTCATCTCTGTATCCCCAGGCAGTGCCTGACACAGGAGTTGCTTAACAACTGTTTGAGGAAGAGTAAGAGGAAATGAGAGTGAGTGTACAGAAACAGCAGGAACAAGGCTTCTCTGGAGGGACCGGAGCAAATTAACTTGGTGGGAGTAGAGAGCTGGGGTTGGAACACATATGAAATCAAGTGAGAAAACAGCCATAAAAGACGTTTTGGGGACAATAAGGGAAATTCGAATATGGACTATTAGATGATGTTGGAATTGTTAATTTTCCAAGTATCATGGTTGTTTTATGGTTATGTAGGAGAAGGTCCCCATTCTCAGGGGATGCATGGTGACATATTTAGGGGTTAAAGGTCATATTTGCAACTTACTTTCAAGACAGTTTAGCAAAAACAATGTATATATTGTTGAGATATATTATTATATATTGTATCTTGGAGAGATTGTGCCAAATCATTAAAAACTGTTGAATACAAGTGGAAAGTATATAAGTATTCATTGTACTCTTTCAGCTTTTTAGTATATATGAAATATTTTAAAGTAAAATGACAGGGTTGAGGGTGATGGGGGGTGGTGTGTGCTTGAAGAAACAAAGTCAGTGGGATAAGGGCCAAGAGTAGACATGGGGCAGTGGGTCTTGGAGCCATGGTTTCACAGACTCTATTTGGTGGTCTGGTACTAACTCCTTCCTGACCTCGAGTGTTGACTCGGCCCAGTGTAGGAAAGGATGCCCCACCTGGGTCTGTTTTGCTGGGCGCTTGCCTCCCATTAGATTCATGTGTACTCAGAAGGCTGTGCTGTGCTCCTCCAGTGTGTAAATATGTCGCTGTGGAGCTAAAGTCAGCTTTTGAGGAAACCGGCAAGACCAAGGAGGTGATCGGCACAGGCTATGGCATCCTGGATCAGAAGGCGTCTGGAGTCAAATACACCAAGTCGTAAGTGAACGGGGGCTCGCTGCCCTGGCCTGCTGTGTTCCTGGAGGCTTTGGCGTTTCCTTCTCCCTTCCTGCTGGGCAAACCCACCACACGGGAGTCAGCTCTAACAGAGACCCACCAACTAATTGTGTGACCTGCGTAAATCCCTTAAAGCCTGCGTAAAGCCCTTCTTGGGGCTTCAGATTTCCCATCTGTAAAAGCAAGACTGTTGGACTATATCAGTGATTCCCAGACTCTTGGATTTCTTGGACCAACGCAATTTTTAAAAATATTGGTAACATAGGATTACCAACTTTGTATTTTGCCAGTTATAAATATGAAAAAGAACCAAAAAAACCTGTCCGCTATGATCATCCTTTCAAAATGAAATGATATTTTACCATCAAAATTTAATATATTTTGCTTTATCAAAAAATTTAAATACTCCCGGATGTGGTGGCTCCCACCCGTAAACCCAGCACTATGGGAGGCCAATTGGAGGATCACCTGAGGCCCAGAGTCTGAGACCAGCCTGGGCAACATATTGAGACACTGTCACTACAAAAAAAAAAGTTAAAAAAATCTACTGGGCAGGAGGATTGCTTGAGCCCATGAGTTTGAGGTTGCAGTGAGCTATGATGATGCCACTGCACTCTAACCTGGGCAACAGACCCAGACCCTGTCTCAAAAAAAAAAAAATCTAAATACTGAATCATTTAGCTTTATAAAAAATTCCTTCCCTTAGAGCTGTTAAAATATTGTCTCTCTGGTCTGCATTTCAGAGCCCCCAGACCAGATGCCTTATCTTCCTTCCAGCTCTGACTTACTTCTCGTTGGTGAGATGCGCAGGTGTTGGGGCAGCAGGGCTGGAGGGACAGATCACATAACCCACTGGGTCTAGAAGAGGAACTCAGTTCCTCTTGTGCTGCTGTCTCGGCAGGGACTTACGGTTAATCGAAGTCACTGAGACCATTTGCAAGAGGCTCCTGGACTACAGCCTGCACAAGGAGAGGACCGGCAGCAACCGGTTTGCCAAGGTTGGATCTGTGCTTGTCCTTCATCCCCTCTGCGGCCAGGCCTGCATGTGTCTGAGTGTGTCTGCTGGTGCGAGTGTGATGTGAAAACCATGCCCTGGGACCTTCCCTCCTTGCCTCTTCCCATTCTTTGATCGCTGTTTGCACTCTTCCCCTCATGAGTGGCCTGACATTTCAGTAGCAGTAGGCACATTCCTGCTGGCCTGAGCCTGGCCGTGAGGGTCCTGCCTCAGTCCCAGACACAGGCAGAAATGCCCCAGGATGGCAAGCCCCATGGGGACTTGAATGGGGAAAACTCAGCAAGGTCCAGGATGTGCAGAATGTGGGGGTTTAGGGGAGATGTCAGAAGACACTTAGGAGCAGTGATTGCCCAGTCCCTCATCTAGGCCCACACGGCATCTCCCTACATGCCTGCCAGAGTGCCTGCATGCCATAGTGCACTCACTGTGCGCACAAATGCCTCTCTCCCTGGAGAATAAGCTGCTTACAACAAGGCCATATTTCTTTATCTCTGTGTCGTCAGTGCCTGGCACATGGTAAGATAGCTGCCACCCCCATTTTTCTTCTACCTGAGTTTCCTTCTAGCAGGGGAGATCAGTCATAAACCCCTAGGATACCTAAGGCTATAGTCTCAAGCAGCAGAAATTCGTATGAATTTTGTACTTAATAATAAATCTGTATTTTCTTTAATAAAAAGTATTTAAAATCTTTTTCCATAGCAAAAAAATTGGAAACAATCGAATGTCCACCAGTAGGGGAGTGGTTAAGTACATTGATGTGGCCATTTGTGGGATTAGTATGCAGCTGGAAAAGAAAGAATGAGGCCATTCTTTATGAACTGAATTAAACTGATCTTCAAGGCGGAGTGTGTCCAACCACAGTGAGCCGGAAGAGCCAAGAGAAACTTACTTCCTGGAAAAGGAGTATAAATTCAAAGTGCTCAGTGGCTCATGCCTGTAATCCTAGCACTCTGGGAGGCTGAGGTAGAAGGATTGCTTGAGGTCAGAAGTTCAAGACAAGCGTGAGCAAGAGTGAGACCCTGTCTCTACTAAAAATAGAAAAAAGCTGGGCACAGTGGCATGCGCCTGTAGTTTCATCTGTTTGGGAGGCTGAGGCAGAAGGATCATCTGAACCCAAGAGTTTGAGGTTGCAGTGACCTGTGATGTTGCCACTGCACTCTAGCCAGGGTGACAGAGTTGGGACCCTGTCTCAAAAAGAAAAAAAGATCAAAGGGCCTGAAAGCAACAGCAAATCTGTGTGAAAGGATGAAGTGGGGAGGCAGGTCAGGGTGTGTGGGAAATGGGCCTAAAATGGGAGCGGACGTAAGGTCAAGGATGAGAAGCTTTAGAGGGTCTTGACTTCTCAGAGCCAGGTCCTCAGACACCACTGGGAGAGGAGGGCAGGAGGTAAAGAAGTTAGCTCTGCCTCCCGTGTCTGGTCACTTCTTCCAGGGCATGTCAGAGACCTTTGAGACGTTACACAACCTGGTACACAAAGGGGTCAAGGTGGTGATGGACATCCCCTATGAGCTGTGGAACGAGACCTCTGCAGAGGTGGCTGACCTCAAGAAGCAGGTACAGGCCCTTCAGCTCCTGGGGGCTGTTATGCCCAATGGGGAGGGGAGACGAGTGGGGATTGGTCTGCTCTGAGGAAGGCCACCAAGGGCTGGGTGACTTTAATCAAGTCATTCACCTCCCTGCCTTCAGTTTCCTGGGGTGAATCACAGCTGCCTGCCTCTCTTGCGGAGGGTCGTGAAGCTTAGCTGAGCTCCTCTAGGAGCCGGTCGGGTGCTGGGGCTTTGCCAACATGGGGTGTTGCGGTTAACAGTGCGACGTGCTGGTGGAGGAGTTTGAGGAGGTGATCGAGGACTGGTACAGGAACCACCAGGAGGAGGACCTGACGGAATTCCTCTGCGCCAACCACGTGCTGAAGGGAAAGGACACCAGTGAGTCCGAGGGGTTGGGGAAGGCAGGGCAGGGATTTTATTGTTTGTTCTCCCTCCGGCAAGTGGGTCCGAGAGGATGGAGAAGACACAGAGGGCATCAGAGGGCATGGGAGGATCTGTACCCTCAGGGGCCTGGGTGAGACGAGGTGAGGTGAGAAGCCCTGAGCCCGGTGCAGCATGCCATGGGGATAACCCTGGAGCCCCAGGGGGCCTGGCGGCCACAGTGAACAGGAAGATAGGGATGTTGATGTCAGGCACTGGTTCCAGTTGCTGTTCCCTGTGGCTCCCCGATCAGTGCCCTCACCCAGCAAACCAGTCCCGAGGCACCTGTGTTGAGAGTATGTCCCCTCCTCATGCAGGCTGCCTGGCGGAGCAGTGGTCCGGCAAGAAGGGGGACACAGCCGCCCTCGGAGGGAAGAAGTCCAAGAAGAAGAGCAGCAGGGCCAAGGCATCGGGCAGCAGGAGCAGCAGCAGCAAACAGAGGAAGGAGCTGGGTGGCCTTGACGAAGACCCCAGCCCTGAGGAGGATGAGGGCATTCAGAAGGCATCCCCCCTCCCACACAGCCCCCCCGATGAGCTCTGAGCCGAATCCAGTGTCCGCTGTACCGAGACCCTTGACTTTGAAGCTGAAGCATGGGGCATGGCTCTAGCAGGCAAACATGGCTCTGCCACCTTCAGGTCCTCCTGCCTTGGCTGTGCCCTCTTCTGCCAAGGAAAGACACAAGCCCCAGGAAGAAATCAGAGCAGCCGTGGTCAGCCCATGCTGGCCTTTACCGTCCGCTGAGCATTCCCCTCCCGACGCGGGCTTCAGGCAGGCCATGTGGTTTCCGGACTTTAAGGACTCCAGCGTGAACTCAGGACGGCAGGTGTCAGAACTGGGCACCAGGACTGGAGTCCGTCCAGAGCCTGTGAGGAGGGCATGCCAGGCCTCCACTGCCCTCAGTCCTGCCCGCACTGCTGCCCTCGCAGGGAAGCAAGACTGCAGCACCCCACAGCTCCTCCTCCGTGCTTACCCCTCCTGTGGACACCTTGCACTCTGCCTGGCCCTCCGCAGGGCTCACAGAGTAAAAACCTTCTGGCCTTTGGTTCCTATTTCTGAGTCCCCTTCAGCCCTCAGAAGTACCCGGGAGCCGCTGTTGCTCTTCCCTGCCCCTCACCTTCCTGCCTTTGGGGCGGAGGAGAGGGAGGCTCCTCCCATCCTCCCTTATTGAGGCTGAACCTGTCAACTGTTGGGAACAGCAAGTGTGGGGAAGGCCCAGGGTTGTTCAGGGTGAGGCCCAGCACAGTGCGCTGACCCGGCTCATGCTACTCCCTTGTGTCCTGGGCACCTCCTTTCCTCCCTCTCTCCTGCCTCTCCTCTCTCCCCGAGGCCTCCCATTTGTTGTGTAAAGTGTTTACTGGGTGTCTGCCCCTCCCTGCCGCCTTCATCTGGCCCTGCCTGTTGGTCATCTGGCCCTGCCTGTTGGTCTTGAACCTTGTTCTCTGATGACCACACTTGCACACTCTGCTCTTCCCAACTGTTGTACCCAGAACCCAGAGGGGAGGACATCCCAGTCTCCCAACATCACCTGGCTACACCCTGTTCTTCAGGGCCAGGGGAGGAATAGGGAGGCTGGCCTCTAGGGAGAAGGGGTGGGAGGTTCAGCCCCTCCCCAGTTTGTCCTGAGGGCAGGGATCAAGGCAGTTGGTAGCAATAGTGATGACAGTTGTACTATTCACAGTACTTTAACCATTACAACACATTGGTGAGGTGGGTGCTGGTAGCCTCATGTCATAGAAGAGAAAACAGGCTCAAGTCAGGTGATGTGCCCAAGGTCCTACTGAGTTTTTTTTCTTTCTTTTCTTTCTTTCTTTTCAGTCTTGTTAGGATCTTACTCTGTTGCCCAGGCTGGATTGTAGTAGCGTAGTCATAGCTCACTGTAACCTTGAATTCCTGGGCTCAAGGGATCCTCCCACCTCAGCCTCCTGGATATTTGGGACTATAGGCACGTGCCGCCACACCTGGCTACTTTTTAAGTTTTTTGTAGAGACGGGGTCTCATGTTGCCCAGGCTGGTCTCGAACTCCTGGTGTCAAATGATCCTCCTGCCTCAGCCTCCCAGAGTGCTGGGATTACAGGTGTGAGCCACCATGCCCAGCCGTCCCACTGTTAATGAGTGGGACTGTTAATAGCTGGGACTCAGACTCTGGTTTCCAGATTCCAAGTCCATTGTATTTTTAGTGTCCACAGCTGCCAGTACCTTCCCCAACACCTGGCACTGGCAGTATAGTTCACATCCAACTGGTTTGGTTTCCTGGCCTTAATCCATCACCACCTAGACTCTTAAAAGGAAAATAGTAAGCAGCAAGTGCTTCTTGGAAGGAGAGAACAGCAGACAGTCCCGCCAGAGCTGTGCCCTCTTTAAGCACCCACAGTGAGACTCCCCTCCACACTTCGCAGGGCTAGGCCTGGTGGGTGGGAGCGGATCTACTGCTTAAGGCTCCCTGAGCCTAGTGCAGGGGCTCTGGGGTCCAAACTCGTGGGAGCAAGGGGCCCCCCATAGCCTGGACCCAGCCTCTCTGCTCCCCCAGGTTAGGGCCACCAAGGCCATAGATAGTGGAGTGAAGCAAAGTGGAAGCTTTTTCTCCTTTGGCTGTTGAGGAGGAGTCTGATCCCCCCATCCTGTCACTAACCCACAGCACTTCAGTGCCTGGCTTACCTCTGCCCCAGAGCTTCATTGATTCTTAAAGTAGGATGAGGCAAAGACCCAACCCTCACTGGGCTGTTGGCCTAATGGCCCAATCCCAGACCTGGGGGCAGGCAGCGCTGTGACTGCTTTGCTCTTTGACCTGTGGCCGCTGCATGATGAGCCCACTGCCTGCTCCCGAGGGCCAGGCCGGTGCACACTCACTAGCTCTCCACCCAGCCCACCCTAGTGGGCAGCTTCTCCTGTCCCAGCCTAGGAAAGGCGGAATACAGGACCCGTCTTCCTAGGGTTTTCTTTTTCTCTCCTCACCACACATACAAGCCTTCCTGAATTTGGGTATTGCCTCCTACTTTCCTACACCCCTTCTTGTCCATATGGTAAGGGGACTGTCTGAGCTCAAGTTAACATGATTCACTACCCCCATCAGATACCTTTTTAGAACAAGATTTCCTAAACTCACCTGGATGTGAAAGTCACCTGGAAATGCTGGTTTGCTTGTTTTTTTTTTTGTTTTTTT
>VBSM01000361.1:10448508-10471024 GCA_008086735.1 Cheirogaleus medius
TAGAAAAAAAAAAAACCACAAGGCCAGTTTGTTCCAGTCCAATGATTAACAGAACCACAGGCTCAGAGAGTGAAGTCACAGGGGTTGTCTCAGAGGAGGCTGCCCTGGGGCCTCTATTCATTTTAAAGAGCAGCTCCTAGAAGGCAGGCTCCTTATCTCCAAGTTCCTAGGTATTATTTCCATATGACATCTTTGTGCAAGTTAGCAAAATGTGCTCTCCCAACCTTTGACTTTCATCTGTCAGAACGTTATTTTAATACATATGTTTTGTTAGAATAAGACACTTGACTGAATACCTGCCAGAAAATTATCATAATAAACATACAAACCAATGAGGTTTGTTGTGTGAATGGCAGTTCCTTAAATGTGGAGTCTTGTGTTGTCCAAATGTTCGCAGCAGCTCTGCATCACTAGCTCCCAAGTATGACCAAAATTCCCCTTCTTGTTTTTTGTTCTCGAAAGAAAAGAAAGCCCATTTTTCCTGGCAGATATGTCCATGTTAACTCTCCCCTTCCTCCTCCTTAGCCTACTCAATGTGAAGACAATGAGGATAGAGACCTTTATGATGATCCACTTCCACTTAATGAATAGCAAATATATTTCCTCTTATGATTTCCTTAATAACACTTTCTTTTTTCTAGCTTACTTTATTGTAAGAATACAGTATATGATACATATACAAAACGTGCTAATCGACTGTTTATATTATCAGTAAGCCTTCTTTCTGGTCAATAGTAAGGCTATTAGTATTTAAGTTTTGGGGGAGTCAAATGTTGTACACAGATTTCTGACTTAGGGGTAGGAGCCCCTTACCCCCAAGTTGTTCAAGGTTCAACTGTCCTCACCAATGCTGTCTTAGTGTTTTGGATGTGATGGCATATGCTAAGTCACCCGTGTCAATGAGCAATGCTTAGCCTGTTACCAGGGCCCAAATAGGGTATAATTTTTATGTTGAAGAATAGCTCAGTGAGCAGATCTGTGTTTAGTGAAGAGATCTTACTGGAGAAGCCCTCCTTAAAACTGCTTTTAACAAAGTATGCAATGGTCAAAAAGAATCTCTTACACATCACGGGAATTCTCATTGGTGCACTAAGCTTAACAGTAATGTAGCCACCATTGTTAGTGTAACAACTCACTGCTATAGAGACCTATTTTACACTCACTCAACAGGACTTTCTTAAAAGCCCAAAAAGGGGCCGGGCGCGGTGGCTCACGCCTGTAATCCTAGCACTCTGGGAAGCCGAGGCGGGTGGATCGCTCAAAGTCAGGAGTTCAAGACCAGCCTGAGCAAGAGTGAGACCCTGTCTCTACTAAAAAAATAGAAAGAAATTAATTGGCCAACTAAAAATATAGAAAAAATTAACCGGGCATGGTGGTGTATGTGTGTAGTCCAAGCTACTCAGGAGGCTGAGGCAGGAGGATCGCTTGAGCCCAGGAGTTTGAGGTTGCCGTGAGCTCGGCGTTACTCTAGCCCAGGCAACAGAGTGAGACTCTGTCTCAAAAAAATAAATAAGTAAAATAAAAGCCCCCAAAGGGACCCATTATGATAATTCTGCTAGCAGAATCCAAGCAGGTAGGTGGCTTCCCACCTCTCCCTCAGTGTCCCAGTGTTCAGTGTGAGGTAGATACAGTTAGCAGAGAAGAGTTTTATCCAGTAGCTTGGACTAGAGTTTGGCATTTGGCATTCATCAACTGAAAAATGAATTTCTACTTGTTATGAATCAAAACAAAAACAAGCTGGTTGCAATGTTCACCTGTAGTCCCAGCTATTTGGGAGGCTGAGGTGGGAGAATCACTTGAGTGCGTAATTTCAAATCCAGCCTGGGCAACAGAGCAAGACCCTGTCTCTAAATAAATAAATAAATAAATAAATAAAATTATAAGAATTAGGTACAATATTCTATATAATGAAATGTCAATGAATAACATCATGTAAAGAAAAGTTGAAACCAGGCTTAGTAGCTCACACCTGTAATCCTAAGCACTTTGGGAGGCTAAGGTGGGAGAATCTCTTGAGGCCAGGAGTTTGATACCAGCCTGGGCAACCTAGGGAGACTCCATCTCTACAAAAAGATTAGAAAAATTAGCTGGGCATGGTGGCATGTGCCGGTAGTCCTAGCTATTTGGGAGACTGTGACAAGAGGATTGCTTGAGCCTAGGAGTAGTTCAAGGTTGCAGTGAGCTATAATGATGCCACTACACTCCTGCTTGGGAGACAGTGAGACCCTGTCTCAAAAAAAAAAGTTTCTGGATGAGAAGGAAATCAAACAATTACTAACTTAGGAATAAAAATCTTATTTTCAAAATGGAAAGTACATACATTTAGAAGTTACTCACAACTTTTTAATGGAATGCTTCACGAATTTGCATGTCATCCTTGAAGAGGGGCCATGCTAATCTTCTCTGTGTAGTTCCAGTTTTTGTACTGGTCCATAGCCTGTTAGGAATCAGGCTGCACAGCAGAGGGTGAGAGGCAAGTGAGTAAGCTTCATCTGTATTTACAGCCACTCCTCATTGCTCCCTTACATCACCATCTGAGCTCTGCCTCCTGTCAGATCAGCTTCGGGCACTGGATTCTCATAGGAGCGGGAACCCTACTGTAAACTGCGCATGCGAGAGATCTACGTTGCATGCTCCTTATGAGAATCTAATGCCTGATGATCTGAGATGGAGCTGAGGCAGTGATGCTAGTGCTGGGGAGCGACTGCAAACACAGATTATCATTAGCAGAGAGGTTTGACTGTTCA
Source organism: Cheirogaleus medius (assembly GCA_008086735.1). Taxonomy (NCBI): domain Eukaryota; kingdom Metazoa; phylum Chordata; class Mammalia; order Primates; family Cheirogaleidae; genus Cheirogaleus; species Cheirogaleus medius. The sequence goes on from VBSM01000361.1 coordinate 10,451,256, forward strand.
GAGACCACAGTAAATCAATTGCTTACAGAATCATATCAAAACCCTATCAGTGAGTGGCAGGTGGCAAGTGACAGTTAAGCTGCATCTGGTGGCAGGCTTTAAGTCCGAATCCAATACTTCTATTAGTCCGAACATGGCCTGCCCATTATTTTATTTACCACGTCCATCCACGCCTCTTTCCCACACTGTGCACTTATCTTAGTCACAGTTTTGGTAAGGCCACAAGCTAACCCTAGCAAAAATGAGTAAAAATCAAATGTCACTGGAGAGCTTCTTTGAAAAGGGGGAAAGAACCTATGATGAAACAGCAGAAGACTCTAAGACTGCCAACAAAACGAAAGCTGCCTTTAAAAGAAAATACCAAGAGTCCTACTTAAATTACAGGTTCATTGCAACAGGTGATTCACGTTCTCCAAGCCCGCTTTGCATAATATGTGGCGACTGGCTATCCAACGAAGCCATGAAACCTTCAAAACTGCTTCACCACATGGAGACCAAGCACACTGCATTAAAAGATAAGCCTTTGAAGTTTTTCAAAAGAAAAAAATGTGAACACGAAGAACATAAGCCATTATTGAAGGCAGTTCAAGTCTTTGATTGATTACATACCAGGAAAACTAAATTGGTCATTTTGTGTTGGTATTTGCACGGATGGCTGCCATGACTGGATGGCTTTCTGGTTTCACTACTTGAGCCAAGGAAGTCACTTCTGAACATGAGTCTATGCACTGTGTCATCCATAGAGAAATGCTGGCTAGCCAAAAAATGTCCCCTGAACCAAATAATGTTTTGCAGGATGTGATTAAAATGATCAACCACATTAAAGTACATGCCCTTAACTCATGTACCTTAGTGCAGCTCTGTGAGGAGATGGACGCAGATCACACACGTCTTCTCTTATACACAGAAGTGAGATGGCTTTCTAAAGGTAGATCACTGGCCAGAGTTTTTGAGTTGTGAGAGCTGCTCTAGAGATTTCTTTTAGAAAAACAGTAACCACTGGCAGCACATTTCAGTGACATAAAATGGGTCACAAAACTTGTTTACTTGTAGCCGGGCGTGGTGGCTCACGCCTGTAATCCTAGGACTCTGGGAGGCCGAGGCGGGAGGATCGTTTGAGCTCAGGAGTTCGAGATCAGCCTGAGCAAGAGTGAGACCCAGTCTCTACTAAAAATATATACATATATGTAAAGAAATTGACTGGACAACTAAAAAATATATATAAAAAATTAGCTGGGCATGGTGGTGCATGCCTGTAGTCCCAGGTACTCGGGAGGCTGAGGCAGGAGGATTGCTTGAGCCCAGGAGTTTGAGGTTGCTGTGAGTTAGGTTGACACCACGGCACTCTACCCTGGGCAACAAAGTGAGACTCTGTCTCAAAAAAACACTTACTTACTTGTACGACATATTCAATATGCTCAATGAACTCAATCTGTCACTTCAGGGGAGAATGACAACTGTGTTCAGGTCGGTAGGTAAAGTGGCTGCATTCAAAGCCAAACTGGAATTATAGGGCGATGAGTGGACATTGGGGTTTTTGACATGTTTCAAACAGCAGAGATTTTGAAAGAGACTGAGCCAGGGCCTTCTTTCTCCCAACTGGTGCATGATCACCTATCACAACTTTCAAAAGAGTTTGAGCATTACTTCCCAACCACAAAAGACCCCCAAATTGGGAAGGAATGGATCCACGACCTGTTTGTGAATAAGCCAGGTGAATCAACTTTGTGCTAGAAGAAGATCATCTGCTTGAGATCGCAAATGATGGTGGCCTTGAAAGTATGTTTGTGACAAATCTCCATACATTCTGGATTGAAGTCAAGGCAGAATATCCTGAGATTGCCACTAAAGCACTGAAAAGCCTGCTTCCATTTCCAACGTCCTATCTTCATTGAAGCAGGGTTTTCTGCAGTGACACAACCAAAGTGAGATTACAGAGCAGACTGGACATAAGCAACACACTTCAGGTGTCACTGTCTCCCATCCCCCCCAGATGGGACTGTCTAGTTGCAGGAAAACAAGCTCAGGGCTCCCACTGATTCTGTATTATGGTGAATTGTATAATTATTTTATTATGTATTGTGATGTAATAATAATAAAAATAAAGTGTACAATAAATATCAGACACTTGAATCATTCCCCCCACCCCTAACCTGTCCATGGAAAAATTGTCTTCCATGAAACTGGTCCCTGGTGCCAAAAAGGTTGGGGACCGCTGCTCTAAATACTAATACTTTTCTTGAAGCTGGTTTTCATGAAACAGCACCTAAATCCATTCTTCTTTGAGTGGCCATTTCCAAATGAAAGGGTGGGCACAGATGTCTAAATTTACAAATCAATGCCCTTCTCCCAGATTTCACTATTATTTATATGAATATTGGGAGAAGAAAGGAAAAAGGCCATGAACACCAAAATGACAAGAATACTTGTCCTTATATATTGAGACCCAAAGAGTCTAGTACATCTCACGGCCTGTTGATCATTCTAAAGGTGGCTGGGCGAGGTGGCTCACACCTGTAATCTTAGCACTCTGGGAGGCCGAGGTGGGTGGATCACTCAAGGTCAGGAGTTCAAAACCAGCCTGAGCAAGAGCGAGGCCCCGTCTCTACTAAAAATAGAAACAAATTAATTGGCCAACTAAAAATATATAGAAAAAATTAGCCAGGCATGGTGGTGCATGCCTGTAGTCCCAGCTACTCGGGAGGCTGAGGCAGGAGGATCGCCTGAGCCCAGGAGTTTGAGGTTGCTGTGAGCTAGGCTGACACTATAGCACTCTAGCCCGGGCAACAGAGTGAGACTCTGTCTCAAAATAAATAAATAAATAAATAAAATAAAGGTGACATTACCCAACAGCTTTCTGAACCCTAAAAAAAAAATCCGAGGTTTACCTCAAGCACTTTCAGAGAGGGTTAAAAGAGTGACCCTTCTACCTTCTTCGGCTTTCCTCTCTCAAGCAAGGCAAACAGAAAAGAAAGTAATAAATAATAAGTGGGAAAAAAGATAGTAAGTCGCCCTAAGCCATGTAACTTTTCAAATATTTTATTTTATTTATTTATTTTTTGAGACAGAGCCTCTCTCTCGCCCAGGCTGGAGTGCAGTGGCTTCGCAGAGCTCGCTTCAACCTCTAACTCCTGGGCTCAAGCGATCCTCCTGCCTCAGCCTCCTGAGTAGCTGGGACTACAGGTGCGGCCACAGATCCGGCCCTGCCTGCCTGGGACCTCAGCTCTCTGTGGATTTTGAAGTTTTCTTCCCTTTCTTTCCAACTGGGGTGAGGATGGAGTGTACAATCTCACCGCTCCCCCATGTCCTGGCCCCTCCCGGGTCCTTCCAGAGTGAGTGGGCAGAGGGCTGGGAAGGTCCTCTCCCGCCGTGGGATTGCACAGAGGGCTGAGTCCCCAGGCCAGCAAAAAGAGCCCAGTCCAGGATTGCCAGGCAGAGCCCTCCCCGATGCCAACACAGCCGTAGGCGCTCGGCCCAGAGCCTAGCAGGGGCGTGTCCCCGCGCTCACCTGCCATTGGCCAGGTGGGCCCCCGGGCGGCGGGCAGCGCCCGCACTATAAGTACTGAACCAGTGGCTACGGAGCCAGGCGAGCCTCAGGATGGTGGACAGCGTGTACCGGACCCGCTCCCTGGGGGTGGCAGCCGAAGGGCTCCCGGACCAGTACGCGGACGGGGAGGCGGCGCGCGTGTGGCAGCTCTACATCGGGGACACCCGCGGCCGCACCGCCGAGTACAAGGCATGGCTGCTCGGGCTGCTGCGCCAGCACGGCTGCCAGCGGGTGCTCGACGTGGCCTGCGGCACCGGGTGAGCACGCGTGGGGGCTCAAGGGCAGGGGGGTGCCTCGGTCTGGCTCAGCCCGGGCCGCCCCACCACAGAACCGCGGCCGGGCACGTCGGGGCAGCCTTCGCCGGCCTGGGGAGGGTGGGACGCCGGGGCCAGGAACCCGTGCCTGCGCGGGCGGAGTGGGCGCTGCGAGTGCGCAGGCGAGGCAGCGGGGACAAGGGGCCCAGGAAACTGAGGGCGAGAGAGAGGCTGTGGGCAGAGAAGTGAGGGGTCGCGAGGCTTCCAGGCCAGAGACAGGCTCTTTGGATCCTGGCTCCAGTATGGTTCCTCCTGTGATGGCCTTGGGGAGTCTTAACAGTCAACATTTGCTCAGCATTTGCGCATGCCAACCCTGATACATCAGTTTTCAAACCTTCACACAACCCCATGCAGGGCCAGGCGCGGTGGCTCACGCCTGTGATCCTAGCACTTTGGGAGGCCGAGGCGGGTGGATCGCTCAAGGTCAGGAGTTCGAAACCAGCTTGAGCAAGAGCCAGACTCGTCTCTACTAAAAATAGAAACAAATTAATTGGCCAACTAAAAATATATATATAAAAAATTAGCCGGGCATGGTGGCACATGCCTGTAGTCCTGCCTACTCAGGAGGCTGAGGCAGAAGGATTGCTTGAGCCCAGGAGTTTGAGGTTGCTGTGAGCTAGGCTGATGCCACGGCACTCTAGCCGGGGCAAGAGTGAGACTCTGTCAAAAAAAAAAACCCAAAAAACAAAAGAGCATGAGGGAGTGGTATTTCCTATATAGTATTGGGAAAATTAGGCCTCAGAGAAATAAAAGTCCCCAGTCCAGTGGAGAGGAGCTACGGACCCAGGTTGGTGAGGGTCTGTCCCATGCTTTAAACCACCATGCGATACTGCCTCCTGTCCACAAGTTACTTAACTTCCAGGAGCCTCAGTTTACCTGTCTCTCAAATGGGAATAACACCATTTACCTTGCAGGGTTGCCATGAGGATTAATGCACATTTGTAGAGGACCTGGCTCTGAAAAGGTGCTTTTAAAAAAGTTGCTATGTGGTGATAGGAAACAGATTTGTGAGGTTATCTGAGGACAGTGGAGAGGGCCTGGGGAGAGGAGGCAGAGGAATGGACTCTGGAGAGTTGAGACAGAAGGGTTCCGCACAGGCCCCCCTCCCCGTCCCTCTCTGCCTCTCATCTCTGGCCCCACCCAGGGTGGACTCCATCATGCTGGTGGAAGAGGGCTTCAGTGTGACAAGTGTGGACGCCAGTGACAAGATGCTGAAGTATGCCCTTAAAGAGCGATGGAACCGGCGGCATGAGCCCGGCTTCGACAAGTGGGGTATGCAGGTCCAGCCCAGCGTCCCAGCCCAGCCGCCAGGAACACTGTTCATTACCCCGGGGTCCTTTAGGTGTGCGGTGGGGATTGAGGTGTTTTGTTTTCCTCAGGAGGACAGCAAAACTGTCATTTCCCTGAAAAGTGAGGCTCTGGCACTAGGTGTGAAGAGCAAGTTTTAAGTGTGTTTATGGTGTCCTGTTCCTCCCCAAATAAAAACCCACAGGCACAGAGCCCTCCTTCCCAACCATGGCTCCCTCCTCCCTTGACTCCTCTTCCCTCCTCCCCTTCACTAGGTGGGGAGTCCCTGTATGTCCTGAGGAAGAAACTGAGGCAGGACTGCACTTGGTGGAGGTGGGAGATATGGGTACCATGGTGCCACCCTGATTCTTCTTTCCCTTCCTGGCCCCCAGTCATTGAAGAAGCCAACTGGATGACTCTGAACAAAGATGTGCCCCAGCCAGCAGGGGGTGGCTTTGATGCTGTCATCTGCCTTGGAAACAGTTTTGCCCACTTGCCAGACTGCAAAGGTGAGAGAGGGTGTGGCCTTGGGCATGGTCCTTGCCTTGAGCTATACCCCTTGCCACAGACCCCTGGGCACCTGCTCTCCTGCCAAAGCAGACTCTGCTTTGGCTCTGGCACCCCTGGGGAGGGGAGAGGTGGGAGGGAGACTGGTGCTGGGGGCCCTGAGCAGACAGAGCCTTTCTGCCCCTGCCTGGAGCTCAGGGGACCAGAGTGAGCACCAGCTGGCGCTGAAGAACATTGCAAGCATGGTGCGCTCAGGGGGCCTGCTGGTCATTGATCACCGCAACTACGACCACATCCTCAGCTCAGGCTGTGCACCCCCAGGGAAGAACATCTACTACAAGGTGGGGCCCACCGGGGGAGGGAGGGTCCAGGGCCCCCTGGTGGGTTACAGAGGCTAATGCAGCTTGCATCACCACTTACAGAGTGACTTGACCAAGGACATCACAACCTCAGTGCTGACAGTGAACAATAAAGCCCACATGGTGACCCTGGACTACACGGTGCAGGTGCCCAGGGCTGGCCAGGATGGTTCTCCTGGCTTGAGGTACCACTTGGCTAGGCAGGGGTGGGGTGGTGGTGGTGGGAGCTGGGGCCACCAGTCCTCATGGTTGGCTTGGGGCTCTGTTGCAGTAAGTTCCGGCTCTCCTACTACCCACACCGCCTGGCATCCTTCACGGAGTTACTCCGAGCAGCCTTCGGGGGCAAGTGCCAGCACAGCCTCCTGGGTGACTTCAAGCCTTACGAGCCAGGCCAAGCCTACATTCCCTGCTACTTCATCCACGTGCTCAAGAGGACAGATTGAGCGTGGCCTCAGGTCCTGCCACCCTCTGCCCAGGCACTTCCAGCTCCGTCTGGGAGATGGGAACCAGCAGCTTCTAGAGCAGACCACAGCTGGGGCACAGATATGTGGGTTCAGGCGAACAGAGGGTGAACAATACAGTCCGTGCCTTTGTCAGTTCTGGCATGCCTTGTGTTTGTATCAGAAGGATCAGGCTGTCACAGTGCCTACCCCTGCCCTCCCTGAAGGCTTACTCCTCCTACAACCCTGCTCCTCCCCACTCCACTCTTTCACACCACACCGGCAGGGGGAGGCAAACACTTTATTTTTAGCCACAGAATTGGCCCTCTCAGGGCCCAATCCCCAGAAGCCCAGGCTGCAGGCCTCCTCCTGACCAGATGGGCCTGTGTCTCAGAGCTGGCCTGGAAGGAGGGGCAAGAAGGCAGAACATGCCTCTTGAGCTCTCACTGGGATCCCAATGCCACTCTGCACCTGGGGGATCTCCTGGAGGGAGGAGGTAGCCTTCAGGTGGGTGAGCAGCAGCCTGAGGAAGAACCTTTCCCTCTCAGGTCTCTATGTGGGGCTAGCTAGGTACCTTCAGGCATTGTGGGCAGGGTCCCTGACCGCAGGGGCTCCTAGCAGGCAGCAAACTTGCACTGGATGCGCTTGTACCGGAGCAGCTCCTGCTCACTGACAGACGGCTGCAGCCGGGCGGCGGCGTGCAGCAGGTCTTCCATGGTGAGCAGCAGTGCTGAGCTCCCAGGCTCCAGCCCTGGAAGTGACAAGGCGGAGGTAAGGCCAGGGTTCCATTCCAGCTGGGAACAGAGGCTGTGGTCCATGCCTAGGCAGGGAGAGCCCCAGGAAGGCATCTTCCTGCTCAGAATTCCCTAGGTGTCAATAGTCCTTCCTCTGAAATCTAGAACCAGGCTTGTCTCCCACTAGTTTTTCAGGGTCTTGCTATGTTGCCCAGGCTGGTCTGAAACTCCTGGGCTCTAGCAATCCTCCTTAGGCTCCAGAGTAGCTGGGACTACAGGCACACGCAGCTCCCTACTAGCTTTTCGGATGAACTCTGGGGCTGGCAAGTGGCTCACCTTCCTCCAGATCGTGAACCCTGCGTTTGAGGGCAGCTGTCATGGCATCAGAGCAGAGAGAGTAGAGGTCTGCGCCTGTCAGCTGGGGAGGGCAGCAATCCAGCACGCTCACCAGGCTCACAGAGGGCTCTAGCTTGAATCTGTTGTAGGGGTACGGGAAAGGAACAGAGCTGGCATCACCGCCTCCCTCGAGAGCCATGCTGACCAGCTCGTTCTGCATGCTGCATGTGTCCCCTAACCCTCCCGAGGCCCTAGCTCTGTGGGAGTCTTCCTCTGCCACGGCATACTTGCGTGTGATGGCGCTCAGAACACGTAGCTGGGAGGCCCGGTCCTCGCTCGCCCCCACAAACACCAGCTTGTCAAATCTTTAGGGAGACGGGCAGGGATAAGTGTCAGGGAGCCCAGCCAGGAGGGTGAAGGAGGCACAGGATGGGGGTGGAGGGACAAGCCCAAATGGGCCTGGTGGAGGTGACAGGTACAGGGGGGCCCACCTGCCAGGTCGCAGGAGGGCAGGGTCCAGGAGGTCTGGTCTGTTGGTGGCTCCGATCACAAAGACATCCTGAGTGCTGTGAAGCCCATCCAGCTCGGCCAGGAGCTGAGACACCACCCTATAGAGGAGGAAGTGAAGGCGAGAGAGTCCCTGGTCCACCCTCAGCCTTTGCGCCTGCCTGTGGTGCCTCTCCTTACGGGCTGTCTCAGCAGGGCCCTCTGCTTGGCTGTGCCCTGTGCACCTCTCCATGTAGGTCCCCATTCTCCTCAATGTTCCCTGCCCAACTTCCTGGTCCCTTTTGGCTTCCATTATACTCTCTCAGAACTGGAAGGGCAGGAACTTCCATCTTTGGGCTTTAGTCTGAAGACTGCTGTGACTTGTGTTACATCCCTTCTAATCTGGACCCCAGACTCCACTCCCACACAGACCCCCACCTGTCCATCACTCCTCCAGAGTCTCCACTTCGCCCCCGGCTTGGGGCCAAGGAGTCCAGTTCATCAAAGAAGATAATGCATGGCGCTGCAGCCCGGGCTCTGGCAAACACTGAAGAGAGAGAGGCCTACAGGAGCATGTGAAGTCGGGGAGAGGAGAGAGGGAAACGGGGGCCTGACAGTTTAGCGCTGGCACTTCAGTACTAGATCCGGCTGGACCGGAACCTGACTTGTGGAAAGGAGGACTAGCAATGACTGAGCAGCCTGGGTGGGGGGGCATAGGGACCACTGGGGTTGCTCACTCACCTTCCCGCACGTTCTCCTCACTTTGGCCCACGTACATGTTGATGAGCTCTGGCCCCTTCACGCTGAGTGAGAGGACGTGGGAAGGTGAGATCCGTCAGACACACACACACAGTCAACCTCTCGGGCAGCCCCTCCAGCTCCCGAGCCTGCTGCCGCCCCTGCTCCCCCCACCATCCCTTCCAGGGCCCCCCATGCCACCTGAGGAAGGTAAGGCTGCACTCAGTGGCTACTGCCTTGGCCAGGAGGGTCTTGCCAGTGCCAGGGGGCCCGTGGAGCAGAAGGCCCGAGCGTCTCAAGCCCAGGCTCAGCAGCTCAGGGTGCTCCAGAGGGAGCTGAATGGTCTCCAAAATCTCCTTCTTCACCTCCTGCAGCCCGCCCACATCATGCCAGGACACCGAGGGGATCTAGGAGATGGCCAGTGTGAGGGTGGCATACGCTGGGGGAGGGAGCTCCTATCCCACCTCCAAGGACTTGGAGTGGCCACCTTGGGGGCTCCGATGGCTTGGGAGTGAGCTGTCTGCAGTTGCTCTAGCGCCTGCCCAAAGTCCTCAGCCAGGAGGGGAAAGCCAGCAGCACACAGCTCCCCCTCATCCTCCTCGCTCAAGCTGCCTGCCAAACTGCAAAGAGAAACACAGGGAGGCCTCTGGAGGACCTCATGTGAGGCGTCCTCCCCACCACGGTCCCATTCTCCCTTCCTCATCGGCCCGCCATCCACATACATGTCCTCTTGCTGCCTTTCCCTCCTATACTCAACTCCCTTACCCTGAGTTCTTGATCCTGGTGCAGGCTGCCCGGCTGCTGTGCGTCAGAAGGGCACAGAGATCCCCTACCACAAAGCCCTAGGGAATCAGGAAAGGACACATGGGCAGGGCACAGCAGGCAGGAACCCTTGGGGGACTGGTCCCCCAGCTGGAGCAGAAGCCCAGTGTTGATGCCTTTGGGGTTTCTACCCTCACTTGCAGGGCAGCAGGACTGAGTTCCTGTGACAAAGGCCCTGTGATGTCCCAGGGAGGCCGGACCCTCATACTCACTGAACACCGCCTCGCCAGCTGTGCCAGGTTCACCTCTTGGCCCAGGGGAAGGTGGGCAGTGAGGGCCCGCAGGACGCCGAGCCGCTGCCCCTCTGACAGCACAGGCACCTCCAGCTCGTGCGGAAATGCCGTCTGCACGTCTGCAGGCAGGTCCTGGGCCCGGCTTGTGGTGGCCACAACCATCAGGGGAGGACAGCTGCAGACAGAAGGTGGGCACTGAGGATGGCGGCTCCGAGCACTGCCTTGTCCGGAGGGAGGTGCAGAGGGCAGGGGAGGGGAGCGTGCTGGGATGGGATAGAGAGATGAGCACCCACCCCGGTTCCTGCGTGGGGGTCCCTGGGACTACCTTGAGAGGGGTCCTGTGTTTCCCCCTCACGTGGGGAGCTCATCGAGGGCAGAGGGTGTGCTTTTCTTTTTAACTGAGTGTTCTCTAGGAAACACTAGACCACATCCTCCTCCCTCAGGATCCCCCTCAGACCCTGAGCTCAGGGCCGTCTAGAAGGCAGCCAGCTGGGTGGTGGATGTCTGAGAAGCCATTGAGGGGGGTGGGGAAGACAGTAATGCAAGGCTGAAGAGAGGTAGGAGGGCTGAGCCTTGCCCCTTTAACAGGCCCAGCCCTGTATAAATACCTGCTCAGGGGGTCCTCGCTGAGGAGGAGGTGGCGCAGCATGGCCACCACACGGGCATCCTCACCCAGACCATCGCGGTCCCGACCTAGAAGGTCCACGGCCGTCAGCAACAGGACGGCAGGCCGGCAGCGGCGGGCCCGGGAAAAGGCGGCCTGCAGCTTTGTCTCCACAGCTGCACTGTTGTCTGCACAAAGGCTGGAGCAGGGCACCTGGGGAGGGGTCCCAACGGGCCTGTGAGCAAGGGGCAGGCAGGACGGTGGCAGGAGAACAGGGGGAGGAGGAGTCAGAAGAAGATGCAGCCAACTTCTTCTTTGGAGGGCAGGGATAGCGGAAGAAGGTACACTGGCCAAGTCCCACCTCTGGTCTACCCTACCCCATTCCTTGGACTGTCCACCAAACTCTTCAAAGCCCCTCCTTCTTGAAAGCACCTCTCAGTAACTGAGCATCATGAGGATGAGTCTGACCCACCGGGCTGAAGTGTTAGGGCCCAGCAGTAGACGGAGGAGGGAGGGGAGGGAGGATCTGAGCTGGGGAGGGAAAGTAGGAGGGGTTCTACTCTCCAGAGACCCTCACCTTCACTAAGTGGAGCCCAAGGCGACCGCAGGCAGCAGCAACTACTGTGGTCTTCCCACTGCCCGGGGGGCCCCGTAGAAGGACGCTGCTAGTTCCTGTCAGTAAGACACCCCTGCAACCAGAGAACAGATACTTATCTCCTTCATTCTGACCAAACTTTACAGCAGCAGTCCCCAACCTTTTTGGCACCAGGGACCGGTTTCATGGAAGTCTATTTCTCCATGGACCAGGGGAGGGGGGTGGGGATGGTGAGTGATAGGGAGCGGCTGTAAATACAGACGAAGCTTCATTCATTCGACCCACGTTTTACCTCCTGCCGGGTGGCCCAGTCCTAACAGGCCACAGACCAGTACTGGTCCATGGCCCGGGGCTTGGGGACCACAGCTTTAGAGTGCCCAGTAACACAGGGACCCTGCGGTCTAGAAAGCAAACACCCTGTTTCTCTCTCCTTGAGCCCCCCACTGCCTGCCCTCCTCTGCCAAGCTCAGGGCTATCTCCACATGGGGAGGCCACATCTCTCACACCACTGCTGATACTCTGGCAGGGGCAAGGAGCATATCCAGCAGCTAGAGACTAATTCCCTTGTGTCATCACTGTGCCCTCAATAAAGCCTTGACTGTTATGTCTGGCCTGGATGGTACTGAGAGGCATTGGGTCTGTGTCTACACTGGGGCCACTGATATGGGGAGCTGTGTCCTGCAGGGCCAGGGTGGTATAGCCCAGGATGACCAGTGGGCTCCCTGAGGGGAAGGGCAGTGTCAGAGACAGCTGCCCCTGGTAGAGATTCTTCCTCCAGAGCTGATCTTGACCTTGGAGGATGGGGGTTATCTCAGGAAAGGAGCCTGGGAATTTGCTTACAGAAAGGAGTGGGCTGGTGGCCTGATTGGACATACTGGTTTGAGGAAGGTCCTCCCAATCCCACTCTGGCCAGAGCATTATGAACTACTCGCCTGGCGCTGCCTCGCCAGGGATGTTCTGAGCAGGCTTTTCTTACACCCCGGGGCTGTGGCCTCACTCACCCTGGCTGGAGGCGGGGCTTCAGAACAGCACAGAGCTCGGTGACCAAGGCCTCCAAGCCCGGGGGAGACAAACTGTTCCAGACAGTGGATTCTCCTGAAGGGAGCCTTGGAACAAGGTTCAGGGTAGAACCTACCTGTGAAAGGCAGGAGAAAGCTTCAGTTTCTAAAAATTGTTTCTATTCCCTTCACCACCTCTACTCCCGCCTCTGGGACCTCACCATGTACAAGGATGTATGGGTGGTATCGGCCAAGTAGGCGCTAGTTGGCCCACCTGGAGCTTCCCCAACTGTTTTCTTCACTTTAAAAAACATCTCCCGCCACCTGCAGGAAAGAGGCCCAGTGAACCCCAGATCCAGAGTCCACACACCTCCCCCGCCCAAGGACAGGTGGCTTTCCCAATCATAGAGGACAAATTCAAGAACAGGACAAATGAGGGCCCTGAGACATGGTGGGGGCTAGGAAGGTAGGGGAAAAGGAATGCAGATGGTCTTTCCTATCTCCCTGACTGGATCGTACACATTTTGAGGGCAGGAGTTAGGCCTGTGTCTCCATATCCCCCATGACAACCATCAGAGAGCTTTGGGGTGTTTCTCCAGGCCTGTGGCCTACCCACCCACTCCAATGGGAGAGGCCACTGCTGCACTAAGTGACGAATCATCTGATCATTTCCACTGGCTTCAGAATACAGTCTCTCCCTCAAAGGCATACCCAATGATTCTCTATTGTGTCTGCATGTTAGAATTATCTGTGAAACTTTAAAAAATTGGCTGGACTCGGTGGCTCATGCCTACAATCCCAGCACTTTGGAAGGCCGAGGGGTAAGGATCACTTGAGCCAAGGAGTTCAAGACCAGCCTGAGCAACATAGCAAGACCCCATCTCTAAAATAAAAAAATAAACAAAAAAATAAAATTTCTCACATATTGTATGATTCCATTCAGTAGATTAGTGATTGCCAGGGGCTGGGGGAGGGAGGGAATAGGGAATGACTACTAACGGGTACAGCATTTCTTTTTGGGGTGATAAAAATTTTCTGGAATTAAACAGTGATATTGGTTGCACAACCTTATGAATATAATAAAACCACTGAATTGTATACTTTAAAAGTGTGAATTTTATGTTATGTGAATTATCTCTCAATTTTTAAAATTAACATTTCTTCTTCCTTTGGAGGGTGGAAAAAAGACTTCACAGGCTCCAGCCTCACCCTTATTCTGGTCCAATAGGTCTGGGGTGCGGCTTAGGCATCTCTATTTTTCAAAATCTTCCCCAGCAATTCTGATGCATAACCAGAGCTATGCAGTCATTGGCTAGTGTCATAGTGAGTTAGGGTTAGTCAACCTACTAACAGGGAAGAGGGTTGGTAGCAGGTAGCAGCTGCTAACCCAATTTTCCAGATAAAGAAATGATGAACTACTCCCCTCTTTAATTCTCAGGCAGCAAGCAGTGACAGAGCCAGACTATCATCTGGGCCTCTTCAAGGTCCAATCAGGGTACAAAGACCTTTGCTTACACTGTCCTATAGTCACAAAGCTGCTCCCTCTGGCAGCAAAGAGAGATGGGAGTGCCACAAGGTGGGGGGAAACATACCAGGATAGTGTTATGAAACTCTTGTAAGTATTACAGTTGGCAGTGATTGTGGTAAAAACTAGAACATAAGGAAAACTGTATCTTGCTGTAATTGATTATAAATAAGCAACATGTGGGTCTATAACGTAGACTCTCAATCGAGCTGGGTATCTTGAGTCAGTGCATATGGCAAGCACTGCATAGGAATCAGATGAGAAGCAGCACTGCGGGGCAGGCGGTGGGGGTTAGGAAGAGGCCACTTTCTTTGGTGGAGGGTGGTTAGACCACCTCAGTGAGTAAAGGGTCAGAGCTCTGGAACCTATCTGGACATTGCTGAGCAACACTGGGTTGTGTTCCAGAGAGCCAGATGGGCGACAGTGGAGCTGGCTCCCATGCAGCCTGGTTTTGGGAAGTACAGAGGAGGAGAGGCTGAAGAGGCTAGACCACCAACAGTTCAATTCCTTTCCAGGGATCACAGGAACCTCTGCAGGGCTTCCCAGGGCACCTAAAGCATTCATCTCTATCTGTCCTTGGACCCACCTGCCCACCCACCCAACTCTGCTTTCCTAGGGATTTGCTCAGGGAGAAAATCCACATACTCAGCACCCAGGAGGAAGGCAGGTTTCTACAGGGTTGGGACAGCAGAGGTTCAAGAATAGAACTGGCTTGTTAGTCTGTCTCAGGAGGTCTCAGTACTTGTTTTCCTTTGAAAGTACAAACGGTGGGCATTCTGTAGTATTCCTACAGAAGGTTTGCTCATAGGCATTTGCCAAATTAGAGATGGGGGATGGAGGTGGGAAGTGACTGGTAAGTGCCAGCCTGGCCATTTTCTACTAGACCCCAGTTGTGGACTTAATCTGGGAAACCTCAAAGATGTGCCATGCAGCCTAAATGGGGTGATAAAGGGCACTACCGGGCCCTTGATCTGGGCACCACTGCCCTGACATTGGGGGGACTGAGCCCTGGCCAGAACCAAGCTCTAGATATTGACCAAGGATAAATCAGGCACTCCAGACAAGACACTCTCTCCTGGCAGAGGACCCAGGCTGGCGTGGCCAGAGACCTTGAACATGAGTGTCTTAAAGTTGGGTTAGTGCTTCTATCAGTGTGCTCCCTTTCTAGTAAACCACTACAGGAAATCAGTCCAGAATAGAGGGACTGCCTGGGGTACAGGACAGTCCCTCCTCCATTCACATAAGGCCAAAACAGGCTCTTAATTCTTTGTCTCACCATTTTACATGGAACCTCTCTGGTCAGAGTCAACAGGAGGAGGAGAAAAGCTGGACTCCTTGTTTTGGGTTCCTGGCTCAGTTATGCTCTATTCCCCATTATCTGTTGAGGATAGGAGAGAGAGTAGGCCTCTCAAGGACAGCAACAATCCCTCCCTCCTGATTTCAGAGAGAGAGGGTTGAGAAGCAGCTTGTGCACACCTCATCAGTTAGAGCAGAAATCAGCCTGTGTATCTTTACATTGAGATAAGGTTGGTATGAGTCCTGGCTCAAACAACACAGTGGCTGAGAATGGAAAGGAAGGAATTCCATCTTGGTCTAGGGCATTAAACTATTCTTATTGCTTTACTTTACTTAGGAGCACTGACCAGTTGGAGAATATACACCTCCCAAAGCCAGCAGGCAGTGGTTCTTAATCTTTCTTCAGTTACACATCTGCTTGGGAACCTGAAGAAGGGATGGACCTTCTCTCCAGAAAAATGTACATGCAAACAACAAAATATTCTTAAGCACAAAATTATTACATACAACATGGGGGGAGGGGATTATAGAATTCCTACACCCAGGTTACCAATCCCAGCTGTAGGACAGAAGGCAGCTGCATACCTGGGCAGTTTCTCTGGACTTCCTTCCAGGATCTCTACTTGCCCAACTGTTGGCACACAGAGAACGTCCCCTTCCTGGACTACCCTGCAACACAGCAGTGTCCCTAGTCAGCTCACAATGGAAGTCATGCGCATGTGCCTGACATCTCCCCCCTGCCCACCTCCAACATGCAGACTACTTCTTAGGAGTCTACTGCGCACCAGAGATCCCAAGCAATTCTCCAGGGAACAAGTCAGAGCTAGGATGAGCTGGGGGAAATGGTGAAGAGACTAGCAAGGGGGATCAGAGATCAGTGAGGGGCAGAGTGAGACCCTGGTTCTTTTGATGGCCTTTTTAATCAAACAGGTTTCTGTTTGGAGTGTCCAAATTCACCACAGCATTTAGATTTATCTTCTGTGGTCTGCCTGACACACTGAGAGGCCTACCTTCAATTTGCCTAAAATGCGGCTTCTTTTAACCAGAACCTCTGGGTTACCTGGATCTAAGGCATGGGACAGGAGAGTTATGAGGGTGAGATGCTATTATCTTTAAAGGGGTAGGTAGCTAACCTGGGTGTCTGAAAGTGCCGGTAAAGAACATGGTCATAATTTCCATTAGTGCTGTGGTGTGGAGAGGACACAATTTCAATGTGTAACTCTCTGGCAAACGGAGGCCCAGGCAGCAATGAGCAGCTTCCTTTGTCTTCGGGGGCAATGGAGCCTTCCAAGTACCTCTATTAGAGAAATAACCACCACTTTATAACCTTCTCCTAAAGAGGCAGGCTCTTCCCTGTCTCTTAGCAGCCAATATAACTACTTTCATCCTCTACCCTCCCATAATCATAAAGCTTGTGGGAGGCAGGGCCTGAGGTAGCAAAGCTGAATACTTACTTTGTTTTCTATCTTCTCTAGAAAACAAACTTCTCTCTCTAATGGGCAGCAGGAAGAGATGTCACTTCCCTTCCTGACTCTGGCTCCAAAAAGTTCCCCAGTAAAGATAATCGTTCTATGATACCTTTAACTTGGCCCAGAGCCAGTGAAATGGTAAAGACATTCATTCCCACAAGTCCTTTGAATGACACCAGGCATCCCCTGAGATTAATATTAAGTGGACATTAGTGGAGACACTCTAAAATCAGGCTGTGGGAAAAAGACATGATCTCACTGAAGTTGAAAGGGTTCCTGGCATCCCATAGTACTAATTGACTACTCCAGCACTGCCCAATAGTACCTTCTACAATGATGGAAATATTCTATATCTACATGTGGCTACTGATGGAATTCCTTAAGTGACAACCTGTAGCCACTTAAAATGTGACTAAAGTGGCTGGGCACCATGGCTCACACCTGTAATCCCAGCACTTTGGGAGGATCACTTGAGGCCAGGAGTTTTGAGAGCACCCTGGGCAATATAGCAAGACCTCATCTCTATAAACATTTTTTTTTAAAATTAGCCAGGTGTGGTGGTGTGTACCTGTAGTCCTAGCTACATGGGAGGTTGAGCCAAAAAAACAAAAACAATTTGGCTTAAGCAACCAAACAACTGAATTTTTTACTTTATTTAGTTTAAAGTGGCTAGTGGATTACATATGGACAGCACCAACCTAGACCATATATCTAAGTGCTTAATTAAACACTATACTGTATTTGTCCCCCAAACACAACTGTCTTCTTGAAGTAAAGGCAGAAAACAAAAACTTCCCTTGGATGTATTTAATAAAATATTAAAATTAAACACCAGGCTGCACAGATGATAAAGAGCCCTTTCCTTCAATTTACAATATATAATTGAGGATTAGACAGATCACGTAATCATAACCAGACCAAATAAATGCTCTAAGAAAGGTACAAAATGCTGTAAGAGGAAGAAGTCATGTTAAATTTATGGTGGTGAGACTATGAAAGGCTTTGTGAGGAAGGTGTCATTTTTAGATGGGCATTGAGGGAAAGGATGGGTATTGAGGGTGCTGTGGAACCTGTGGCCCTGGGGCCGCAGGTTCCCCACCCCTTGATCTGGTAATTTGACTGTGAATCTCACCTTTCACCTGAACAGATGAAAGCTACACTATGGAGGCTTATGACATTTTGATTATAGAGAATGAATAAGGCTAAGAGACATTAAGTTAAAAGTCGAAGATCGTGTGGAGTAAGGGATTTAAATTCTACAGCTCTCATCTTCCAATTCACTTAAGACAGAGAAGACGGCATAAGGAAGAGGAAGCACTTCTGACCTCAGTCCTGTCTCCTACCTGAATTCTGAGCTCTCCCACTTCCAGGGGGTCGCAGCCGAGATTAAAAGCCAGAGTGGCAGGCACAAGCGCCAGTCCGTCAGCGAGGGGCTCTCCCAGCTGCCCAGAGCCAGGTCCCAGCCTTTGAGAGAGGTCCCAGCGAGGTTCTAGGACCTGCACTGTGACCAAGTGCGGCTGGGAAGTGTCAGATGGCTCTCCGGCCCGGGCCACCCACACCCATTCTCCCTGGAAAAGGCCGAGGCCACGGAGACAACTCCGGCTCACTCCCAGTGAATCTCCAGTCCCTCCCAGAACTCCTTGTATTCGCCGGACTTTGCCAGAAACCGCAAAGGAGGACACCACAGGTGGGGGTGGGGGCCGGCTGCGGTCCCCAGTCTCAGAGCACTGTCTGGGTCGCCCGCGGAGCTCAGTAACAGCCAGCCGAGTCCCTGGGCCCAGCAGCCCTTGCAACGCCGGCCGCGTCTCAAGGACCCGCGGTCCGGGCACTGGCAGGGTTTCTCCGCGCCTCACCAGCAGCTGCCCGACTCGTGGTCCGAGCCCGGGCCCCGGCGAGGTGCCAAGCAGCGCCCAGCCCAGCGCCGGGGGCCGCCGCACGGGCCGCGCCCGCACCCACGACCCGGAACCCAGTGCCAGGAGCCGCAGCAGCGCGCGGCTAACCAGCAGCTCCGGGGGCCCGGGACCTTGCTCTTTGGTCCCCGCGCCGGGCCTCTCCAGGGCCGCCACTAGCAGCGCTGGCCCTGCCGGGCTCTCCCCCGCAGGCCGCAAGGCCAGCACCATGCCTAGCCCCGCCGCCGGCCACGGGCCCCCAGGCGGCAGCAGCACTGCCAATGGGGGTGTTTCGGTAGGAAAGGGATCTAGGAGACGCAAGACGGCCAGCGCCATAGAGACAGGAGATCAACGAGAAAAATGAAGGAGTGTGGCTTCCGGAGCCAGCAAGCTAGACGACTCGGCGGCGCGAGCGCCGTTTCCGCTTCCGCCAGGAGAGACGTGAGAAAAATGGAGGAGCGATAGGTGCAGCGCGCATGCTCTGAGAGGATGTGCTGCGCCTCGGATTGATCTGGATGGTGCCTCGATGGCAGTAACCACAATCTCTGCAGTTGAGTGGCCTTTACCCATGCGTTCTTTGAACCTCTGTTTATAGGCATTTACCTTTGCCTTCTAGTGAATCCTCACAACTCTCTTGCCTGGTATCATGTAATTAACAGTTTATTGACTGATCAATGAACGGTCAGCATGCCCTAGACAACTGGCCCCAGTGCTGGGAGCTGGGAGTGGAATGTTTAGGAAGGAGTCCACTCCTCCGTGGAATTCTGACGTTTCCCCTGTGGAACTGTGGGCACCGAGTTTTGATGGTTGCAGGGAAGACAGCGGGAGGGAGTGGTAGGATTAGAAAACTGTCTCACACTTGCTTATGGGTAGGTAGTAGCTGCTGCCTGAATTACTACATGTGATTCATATGCAGGGAGTGCTTGGTGCTCCCACAACTGTTCCAGCACATCTTACAGAAAACCCACGTTCCAGTGCTTCTTGTCCTGTTCGTTCTACTCCCATCAATCTTGAGTTGAAGACAAAGCAGTTTCTCTCTTTCATACACCCCCCTACACACACACACAGTACACACACATACACCCCAATTCTTGCAAACTGGAGACTCATCCACTGTTTCTATCCTGGAGGGGGGCACATGCAGAGCAGGCAGAAGGGAGGGGTTCAAGGCCTATGTCATAAGCACCAAGCCAACAGCCTCATTCTCACCTGTGCTGTTATTAATACTTTGATTCTACCCTTGCCTCCACCCCCACTGTTCTGTACAAGACACTGAGACAGTGATAGGCCACATTTCCAATTATTAACAATTATTTTGGGGGGGCATGGGCAATATACATAACCGTAATATTTGTCCCCCCATAATATGCTGAAATAAAAACAAAACAAAACAAAAAACAATTATTTTCACTTACAATCAATGGATTGGATGGTAACAATCTTCTCTTTCTGGACTTCACATTCTTTTCCAGCTAATGCCCACCTTTCTCCTTTCCTTTACAGCTGAGCATCTTGAGGCAGTTTCCTATTTTGTACATTATACCGTGTTTCCCCAAAAATAAGACCTACCCATAAAATAAGCCCTAGCAG
>VBSM01000361.1:10487830-10507628 GCA_008086735.1 Cheirogaleus medius
GTAGAGATGGGGTCTTGCTCTTGCTCAGGCTGGTTTCGAGCTCCTGACCTTGAGTGATCTTCCCATCTTGGCCTCCCAGAGTGCTAGGATTACAAGCGTGAGCCACTGCACCCGGGCGGCCTGGAATGGACATTTTGAAGGCTCTTGATGCACAGACAGGGGGCATGATTTTGGGAGACATGACTTCTTGACTGTTCCCTGCCAGGACTAACCCATAGTTATCTCTGTGACCCTGGCCTGAGTGCCTTCAGGGCAGGAGACAGATGTTGGCTGCCCAGGCATGTACAGGCACAAACAGCCTCGGGGGTGGGGGAAGCCCAGGCACAGGGTGGGAGGCATATCTTGGGGAGTGGATTTCAACGGATTACTTGTTTGACCAGGCCCAGCCACAAGCCCAACCCCAGGTCCAGCCGCAGCCACCATCATCCAACAAGCGTCCCAGCAATAGCACGCCACCCCCTACACAGCTCAGCAAAATCAAGTACTCAGGGGGGCCTCAGATTGTCAAGAAGGAGCGACGGCAAAGCTCCTCCCGCTTCAA
Organism: Cheirogaleus medius; assembly: GCA_008086735.1. Classification (NCBI taxonomy): domain Eukaryota; kingdom Metazoa; phylum Chordata; class Mammalia; order Primates; family Cheirogaleidae; genus Cheirogaleus; species Cheirogaleus medius. The sequence continues at coordinate 10,488,372 of VBSM01000361.1, forward strand.
CCTCAGCAAGAACCGGGAGCTGCAGAAGCTTCCTGCCCTGAAAGGTACTTATAGATGGTCAGGGAGCTGTTGTATTGAGCCTTATGGGTACAGGGCATTGGTGGAATGGAGGTTTTGGGGTATTTTGGGGGGAAGGGAGTTCCAGAGAATGTGAGGGAGCAGGATGCTGGCAGGGTGGGCTAAGAGAAAGCTGTGGAAGGCAAGCAGGGCATGGCAGTGAAGGGAGGAGAACCTGACTGCTGGGCCCCCCACAGATTCGCCAACTCAGGAGCGGGAGGAGCTGTTTATCCAGAAGCTACGCCAGTGCTGTGTCCTCTTTGACTTCGTGTCAGACCCACTCAGTGACCTCAAATTTAAGGAGGTGAAACGGGCAGGACTCAACGAGATGGTGGAGTACATCACCCATAGCCGTGATGTCGTCACCGAGGCCATTTACCCTGAGGCTGTCACCATGGTGGGCACAGGGAAAGGATGCAGGGGGCAGTGGGGGGTTGGGGGTGAAGCCTGGACAGAGCTCTAACCTGGCCCTACCCCTCAGTTTTCAGTGAACCTTTTCCGGACGCTGCCACCTTCATCAAATCCCACAGGGGCCGAATTTGACCCAGAGGAAGATGAGCCCACCCTCGAAGCTGCCTGGCCACATCTCCAGGTACCAGGGCAAGGGGACAGCCTGGCTCTGGCTGCAGGGAATGGGGGCACTCTGAGGCCTGCAGCAAGGGGGTATCTCCCAGGCCTTGGGACTACCCCCTCAGTGGATGCTCCTTTCCCCCACAGCTTGTGTATGAGTTTTTCTTACGTTTCCTTGAGTCTCCTGATTTCCAGCCAAACATAGCGAAGAAGTACATTGACCAGAAGTTTGTCCTTGCTGTGAGTCCCTCAGGTTCCTGTCCTCCCCACCTCTTTCCATTCCATGAACTCAAGCCCCAAGCCCCAAGCCCCACTCCCCTGTGTCCCAGCTTCTCTTTCCCCTTATGCTGACTATATTGGGCTTCAGCTGTGTCTGGCACAAGACTATGAAGAGTTAAAAAAACCTACTCTGCCCTTAAGGAGCTTCCAGCATGATGGAGGGAAACAAATAAGCAACACAGTACCTCTCCCACCCCCTCAGTGGGGTATGTAAACACGCATACCCAAACAGCACTTTGGGTAGAGCAATGTAATAGAATTGTGAGATTTGTCCCCACTCCCTCTCTCCAGAAAACCTCTGGGCTTCCCCTGGTAGGATGGACCTATGTCACCCTAGCCCCAGCCTTTCCCTGGCTGCTGCTTCACTTCCTGCCTTTCCTCCCTCCTGCTCCCAGCTCCTGGACTTATTTGACAGTGAGGATCCTCGAGAGCGGGACTTCCTCAAGACCATTTTACATCGCATCTATGGCAAGTTTTTGGGGCTTCGGGCTTATATTCGTAGGCAGATCAACCACATCTTCTACAGGTGAGGCCAGGAGCCCAGGCTGAGGAGTAAAGTGAGCTCCTGCAGAGGTGGCAGGAACAGGGATATAGGGGGGCTCTGCAGAATGCTGAAGGGACATCAGGAGAGCCCTTTTTCTTCCCTCAGGTTTATCTACGAGACCGAGCATCACAACGGGATTGCTGAGCTCCTAGAGATCCTTGGCAGGTGAGGTGGGGTTGGGACACAGATGCCTGAAAAAGGTTGGGGGATTGGTGCATTCAACTTGACCCTAACAAACCTCCCTTAATTCCTAGCATCATCAATGGCTTTGCCCTGCCCCTTAAGGAAGAGCACAAGATGTTCCTTATCCGTGTCCTGCTTCCCCTTCACAAGGTCAAGTCCCTTAGTGTCTACCACCCTCAGGTGAGCTGCCTTCCTCCTGATGATCCCTAACTCGGGCAGCAGAGAAAAGAGCGGTGGAAAGGTAGTCCAGCTGGGATACGGGAGGCATAGGGAGCACGTGGGATAATTCTTCCTCACACTTCCCCTTCCATTCTGGGATCTTGTTTCTGTGCTCTCTGAGACCTTCTAGGACCTGCACCTCACCTTTCTACCTCAAACTTTTGCAGTTGGCATACTGTGTGGTACAGTTCCTGGAGAAGGAGAGCAGTCTGACTGAGCCGGTAATTCCCTTTCTGGGCCCCAAGGTCTACCACTTACTGTCACCAGCATCACTTGTCAGTCTGTTCCTATTGAGCAGTGCCCTAAGCAGGTGCTCAGGAGCACTTGATAGGTAACGTGGCTTCCTCTCTGAAGGAAAAGTGAAGCCTATATATACACTTAGAAAACAAATCCAAGCCAGAGAAATATGAGCAGTTAGCGGAGGTCATCTAAGCTGTGCCCACGGAGTGGGGGAGAGTGGGCAGGAAAGCTTCCTGGGGAAGCAGGCAGGTGTAGAGAATTTTATCCCCGTGTCCTCTTTTCACAGGTGATTGTGGGACTTCTCAAATTTTGGCCCAAGACCCACAGCCCTAAGGAGGTGATGTTCTTGAATGAACTAGAGGAGATTCTGGATGTCATTGAACCTTCAGAGTTCAGCAAAGTGATGGAACCACTCTTCCGCCAGCTTGCCAAATGTGTCTCCAGCCCCCATTTCCAGGTGAGACTCAGACCCAGCATATCCTTGTTGTCCCTGCCTCCCAGAAACCCAGAAGGTCTTGAGTGAAACAAGCAATACCCTCACTGAGTCCCACTTCTCCCCACTAGGTGGCAGAGCGTGCTCTCTATTACTGGAACAATGAGTATATCATGAGCCTGATAAGTGACAATGCTGCCCGAGTCCTCCCCATCATGTTCCCTGCACTCTACAGGAACTCCAAGAGCCACTGGAACAAGTAAGGTGGTGGGGTGGGGATCTGGTTTTGGAACTTTTGAGAGTGTGAAAGAACTAAGGAGCCAGGGGTCTTAACCCAGGCAGTCAGCAAGTAAGACTGGTGCCCACTGCATATTGATAGGACTGTGAGGGACTGACTGGAGAAGAAAGATGCCCATGTGAGAGATCTCCATACCAAACAGCAGGGTAGCAGCCTGCATCCTTGGGGGCAGCTATTCTGCAGGTCACATCACAGCTTTGGAGGCATAATTCTATGCTATGGGAAGCTGATGTGATCCTCTTAGACTTAGACGGTATGTGTAAAGAATCCTGGAGTTGTAAAGACTTTACTACTAAAAGCAAGTACATTGCGGTCTATGCAGATGCAGTCCATCATGCTGCTAGGACACCATTAGTGTGGGTTAGAAAGTGGGAACAAGGTAGGCCTTGGAGCATGGGGTGGGGGAAGGTTGGACAGGTAGACCAATATTTGTAAAGACCATGAAATGCCAGTCTCAAGTCACATGACTTGGCCAGAGCTATCTGCTTATACTTTATAGAAGTTTATGAAATGGAAGTAGTAAATGAGAAAACTCCTAACAGAGACACCCCCTAGGATAGGGCAAATTGGGGTCCTGGCATTAATGATAGGCTCTGGCCTCCTATACCTCATCTTTCTTCTGGGTGGCAGGACAATCCATGGACTGATCTATAATGCCCTGAAGCTGTTTATGGAAATGAATCAGAAGCTGTTTGATGACTGCACACAACAATACAAGGCAGAGAAGCAGAAGTGAGTATCTCTCTCCCTGGGAGACTTTCATCTTTTACCACCAGCTCACTTTGCTTCTCTCAAGCCCGGCCCCAATTTTACTTTTGCTCCCCCAGGGGCCGGTTCCGAATGAAGGAAAGGGAAGAGATGTGGCAAAAAATTGAGGAGCTTGCCCGGCTTAATCCCCAGGTGAGGTTTTTCTGCCACTGCTATGAACAGAGGGGCCCATGTTGAGCTGGGGAAGAGTTTGCTGGAGGAGGAATGTGAGGCAAACAGGCCCACAAACGTCTGAAGTGGCTCTCACCGCTCATCCATGCCTCCTCTCGCTCTCAGTATCCCATGTTCCGAGCTCCTCCACCGCTGCCCCCTGTGTACTCGATGGAGACAGAGACCCCCACAGCAGAGGACATCCAGCTTCTGAAGAGGACGGTGGAGACTGAGGCTGTGCAGGTGGGAGGGCATGGGGGGTGGGGTAGATTAGAAATAATAGCTCTGGAAGGGAGAGGAGACAAGAGCAGCAGAGCCAAAGAATAAGGGGAGGAAACAACAGAATTCACTGGGAATTGGTCACCATTCCTCTCCTCCCTATCCACACACAGATGCTAAAGGACATCAAGAAGGAGAAAGTGCTGCTGCGGAGGAAGTCAGAGCTGCCCCAGGATGTGTATACCATCAAGGCACTGGAGGCGCACAAGCGGGCGGAAGAGTTCCTAACTGCCAGCCAGGAGGCTCTCTGACCCCCTCACCTTCCCACCATAGGGTCACAGCCCACTCAGCCCTGGGACGCTGCCCTAGCCCTCCACCCTCTGTTCCCTACTGGCTGACTTGGGGCAAGGCAGCGCCTCTGTAGCTATTCTGTGGAGGGGATATGGGCACTTGAAGCAGGGACACCAACAGAGTGGTCCCTCTTCTCCCTAAAATGTGTTCATGCCTCCCTGTGGCTAGTACAGAGAGGCTGAGCACTCAGATGCTCAGTGCTCAGACAACCTGGGGATGCCTGTTCCCCTCCTGTTCCTAACCCCACAGCTACTTGAGGCTGCTCTGAGAAATACACAACAGGAATACATACGCTCTTCTATTCTTCCCTTCATTCTCATTTGAGTTCTCTCCTCCTCTCTCTCCCCTGCAGAGGCATGTAGGGAACAGCAGGAGATTATTCTCACCAAAGTTATGTCAAGCCCAATTGGCCCCTGGAGTGAGTAGCTGGAGGGAAGCCAATCCCCAGCAGCACAAATAGGCCCCCAGCCCCAGCAGTGTGCAGGTTGATGGGGGTATGTTATGTCCTCTTTCCCACTGCCTGACCAAGACAACATGGGAGGTCAAAATGAGAAAAGTATACGCTATGGACAATAAGTGATGAATATAGGGCCCAGATGGACAAGAGGGAGGATGAGAAAATACCCTACCCTGTGTCCCCTCTTTGGTCAGCAGCAGCCCTGGGATTACAAACATGGAAGGGACCACCCTGGGGCTGATTGCTTTCCTATGCTATTGGTTCTCATAGCTAGAAAGAAGGAAGCAGGGAGCAGTGCCCCAAGCATAGCTCCCGCCAACACCTATTTATTTCCTCGTTTCTGCTGATGCTGGAAAAGCCTTCACTTGTCTCTTTTAGGACCTTGGAGGGGCAAGGGGCTGAGAAGGGCTGGACCCAGGTTCCAGGGGCACAGGCAGTATGGCTTTTGGCTGTGTACATAGGGTGCTTTATTCTCCACAGAGTGATACATGCTAAGGTGGGTTGGGCTTGGGCCGATGTCCCCTTATGTACAGAACTGAATAAAGTGGGTCTCTGAGAAGAAGTCTGATTTGCCTTGATGTGGAAAGGGAGACAGGATGGAGATGGACATTACAACCAGGGATGTGTTCAGTCCTCTGCTGGTTCTGGCCTGGAATGTAGGGAGATAAGGCAGCTCTCAGTGTGGTCACTTCCAGGCAGGGGACGCCTGCCGGGCTTGGAGGGCTTTCTGTACCACATCTTCCCACTGGGCATCCGATATCTCCCGAGCCCAGGCAGGAACCCCTGGTGCAGGCAGGCTTACTCCAGCCATCGTCCTTTTCACCAGCTCTACGTGTTCTGAAATCACAGCCAGAGACCAGTTAGGGGATAGAAACAATGGGACAAGTTGCCCTTCCCAATCCTTGAACCAACTCAGAGGCTTTGGGCTGGTGGGGGTCACCAAATCCATCTTATGTCTAGACAAGCCTGCCCATCTCCAAGTCTAGCAGAATAACATTTCACCTGGATGCCAAAGTCTGCAGAATCTTAGTTTATAAACTGTGTTTTTAGAAATAAGGTGTTCCTCTGTAACTTCCTTCTACTGACTCAGCCCCCTCCATTTCCTTCATAATTATTCCAGAATGAAAGAATGGTCTCTTTTACCTGGGTCCATGGGAATAGAACTGTGGTTGCTCAATGCTGTAGCTCCACCCTCATCTTCATCCTCACTCTCTAATGGTGGGTCTGGCAAATGAAGCCCCAGGGCCTACGGAGCCAGAGAGAAGACAGTTCAGGTCCAGCCTTTCAGGAATTCTAGCTTCACCTACTCAAGAACACCCTCCTCCACCATACCTGGATCCGATCCTGAATGTCAGCAACTACGTCTTCTCCATCCCCCACTGGCGCCAGCTCTACCTCTTCTTGTTCAGGATCTTGGTTGAGGGGCTGGTAGGAGTAGCCAGCTGGGCCTGCCCCCGTTTCCTCCTGCTCTTCCTCAGGCTCCTCACTGCTCCAATCCCCAGTGCCTTCTGCAGGGCCCTGATGTGGCCCCAGTTCCTCAGTCTGATTGGGGAAGATACGCTCAGGGCCCATGGTGTCTCCCCCTAGAACGACTGCTGCCATCCGGGCAGGGGCTGTAAGAACAGGGAGGCAGGAGGATAGGGACTGGATGAAACCACATTCATTCTCTCATCCAGCACGTAGTGATCTCCTTTTGCGTCTACAAAACCAGCTCCCATCCCCAAGGTTCTTGCATCCCCCTCCCTTCCACTCCCTTCACTCTCCGAGTCGGGGCTCTTATGTTCAACAAGGCCCCACCCGCCTTGCTCTGCCAATTCCTTGATAAACCCAACCGGAGGCCCTGCAACCCCCTAAAAGACACCCCTACCAGAAACCCGCCCCCGCTTGGGAATCCCGGGTCACCAGACGGGGCGTACCCGCCCCTTCTCCCCTCTCCTAGGGGTTCCCCTTTGTACCGCCTGAGAGACGCCCTCCAGGCCTCAGGGGCGGCGTCCCCCACCCGCCCCACTGAGTCTCCGCGCTGGTGTCTCCGCGCGCCTCACCCGCTCAGAGCCCGCGGCCGAACCCGCACCTTCACTTCCGGCGGGGCAGGACGTGCCGGGGAGCCTAGTCCTCCAGCCCCGCCCCATGCTCATGATTGACGCTAGCGAGGACGAGGAGTCCGCCCCTTGCCCGCCTCCGCCATCCCCTGCCCAGGAAACAAAGGACTGCATTACCCAGCGACCCCCTCGGGCTCGACACATATCTGCACATGCGCAGAATCTCTCCTTCGGCGCTTGCCCACTCCGCCGCCCTCACGTCCCTCGGGAAACCTTCGGACTACAAGTCCCGGAAGGCTTCGGTCACTTAGCTCCGACTGCACGCGCGCGCACAGCTGCCCGCCGGAAGGACGGAGCCTGGCAGTGTTTATCTCGTTGGGGACCGAGGCGTCGGTTGGCGCGCAACGGGTTCTAGGCTGCAGGCAGCGCGAGGACCCGCGGCCCCGCCCCGGCCCGGCCTGGCAGGTAGCCTGGGATGGGTTGAGGGGAAGGAAGAATTGGGGAGGGGCTGGGGTCGCCCATACCTACCGCTGGAGTCGCGGGGGAGGGGCCTGAGAGTGATGAGGTGGGGGTGGGGAGTGAACTAGGGGGATGATGGGAGAGTGTTAATGGGGAAAGCAGGGCTGGGGGAGGATGCTGAGGAGACCAGTGGAAGAGACCAGTGGAAGACAGGCTGGAGGAGGCACTGAAGGAAATCGCAAGGAAGACTGGGTTATGAAGAGAACGGGGAAGCTGAACATAATGGAAGCGGCGAGGGGTGGAGGGTGGTGCCTGGCTTTGTGGGGGATGGGAGGCTGGGGTGTCTAGAAGAAGACAGGGATAGAGTCATATTCAGGGAAGAATATATGTGGTCAGTACATGTTAATTTTTCTTCCTTTAGTGGAGGTGGGAAAATGGAGGGCTGTTGGGTGGAGCTTGAAGTGGTGGGAGAAGGAAAAATGGGAAAACTGCGAAGCTCTCAGGAGATGAAGAAGTGGGGAGTCTCAATTGCAAGAGACCAGAAAGAGGGGTAGATACATTAAGGAGATCGAAAAAGCTTGAAAATGCATTAGTTATGGAGGATCAGAGAGACCCAGAGATAAAAGAAGCCCCTAAGACCCTAGGGGCTTTTTCTCCTTGAGTTTGAGTTGTCCTTGTGGAGGAGAAACTAAGATTTTGTCTTCACCTTTGGTTAGCATTGCTTATCTCTTCTCCTGTGCGTTCTTTACTTTACCTTGACCTATCAGAAAGGGGGGGGAGAATAGAGGAGGCCAGGAGGGAAGATGAAGGACTTCAATTCTTAAGCCCTTGGATCTCCTAACTGTGCGCACAAGCCCAGATCCAAGATATTCTGGATTGAGAGCAGGAGTAATGAAGTGAGAGTAGCTTCCTGCTGGAGCTATTTCAGGTTGGGTAGGGTGGCTATTTAAAGCATGGGGTGTGGGGTTGGGGGAGGTTGGGTGGGTGGGACTGGCAAGCCAGCTGAAAACCACATCTCTTTCCTGCAAGGGGCCTGCCTCCCTTATTTGAGCTTTTTTTGTGCCTAAGGTTCTGCTTGGCCCTTCCTTCTGCCAGGGCTTCTTGAATAGGGAGCAGATGATCCACCCAAACCCAAGCAGGTGCCTGGCAGCAAAGGCATTGCCAGTTTGAGAGGATTTGCCTGAAAGAGCCCTCAAGTGTACCCATTATCACTAGGTTGGCAGGTTGTCTTTAAGAGACCATGACCTTTCATGCTAGGTCTTTCTCATGTCCCGTTCAAAGGCATTTTTGCCTCCCTTCTCCTTTCCAGTGCACATCCCCACCCCTGTCCCCCTTTCATGGACCCAAGGTGGGGAAGAACTGCTGGAAATGGCTTGTTTTCTACCGAGATAGCAGGGTTGGGGAAGTGGCAAGAGGAGAAAAACCCTCCTCCCAACCCCCACCCCATTGCCAATCCCAAGCATACACATACCTTTCTGGCGTACGTTCCTGGTCCTGGCAACATACCAGGCACAGCTGTGGGAGGAACTCCTTGTGCTTGTGGGGGGCCCTGGGTGACCCCGATGACAACAGCTCAGCTTGACAAGAGCTCCCTGTGAGGGGCTAACCAACTGTAGTAACATGGAGGTCCCTGTCCTGGATCAATCCCACCCTATCCTGGATAGGGGCATTCTTCCACTCTAAGAGCCTAAAAGCTTTTCTGCTTTGAAGCACCCGTGCCAGCTTTCAATGGACTGTCTGGGGCTGGCTGAGCTATTAATAGCTGTGAGTATTTTGAGATCCCTTTCCCCACCTTAAAGAACACAGAGATTCTTAGAGAGGTGGCAGTAAGCAGAGCAGAGACAAGAAAACATACCCGGCCTGGGAAGGGGGCTTAAAGTTTGTTCCAAGATGGGGACAGAGTGGAGCCTCCAGGAGTAGGGGATGACCATGATCAGCAGATTCTAAGCTGGCAATCAGGTTGGAGTGGCCCCACCCTTTGCTGTTGGAGAACACAGGGCCAGAGCTAGCTCCCTGACCTCAGCAGGTCCCCTGGGCCAGCTCCTTGACCTCGGCAGGTCCCTTGGGCCAGGGCCAGCCACCTGAGCTATGACTAGTGTCCCTGCAGAGGGGTGGTGTGGGAGGGCCACCAGGGTGACACTTGGAGGCAAGTGCTAGTCCTGGACAGAGTCACAGTGAGCTGGGAAGAAGTCTTGCCTCAGAAGCCCGTGGCCCTGACTTGTGTGCAGGTAGCAGAGGCAGCAGGCCGTGCCGGGGGGGCATGTTGCTGTAACCAGTGGCCCAGGGGATGTTACGGTGGACAGTGCACCTGGAGGGCGGGCCCCGCAGGGTGAACCATGCTGCAGTGGCTGTTGGGCACCGGGTATACTCCTTCGGGGGTTACTGCTCTGGTGAAGACTATGAGACACTGCGTCAGATAGATGTGCACATTTTCAACGCAGGTAAGCCAACGTTGGGACTGTCCCTGGGTGCCCACATCAGGGAGGGAAATGGGTGGCTGAATGAGGTTTGGTGGTGGTCCCTGTGGCCAAGGGGATTGGTTTGGGGAAAGGTGGACAGCCTGGAGGGAGGTTCCCAGGGCTGAGCAGAGCTGTGCCCACAGTGTCCTTGCGTTGGACAAAGCTGCCCCCAGTGAGGCCCGCCATCCGCGGGCAGGCTCCTGTGGTCCCCTACATGCGGTATGGACACTCAACCGTCCTCATCGACGACATGGTCTTCCTTTGGGGCGGGCGGAATGACACCGAAGGGGCCTGCAATGTGCTCTATGCCTTTGATGTCAGTGAGTATGCATCTCAAGACAGGCTATATTCTGCCACATGGTGCCTCAGGGGCCCAGGAAAGACTTGGGTTGGGGTGGCTGGGGAATAAGGCACCCCAGAATTTAGGAGGGAGTGTCAGAGGTTGCTTACCTAGGCTATTCTCTCACCTTCTTCAGATGCTCACAAATGGTCCACACCCCGAGTGTCAGGAACAGTTCCTGGGGCCCGGGATGGACATTCGGCTTGTGTCCTGGGCAAGATCATGTACATTTTCGGGGGCTACGAACAGCTGGTAGGTCTGGGAAGAAACTAGAGGTTTCTGGTGGGAATGAGAAAGAGGAATGAGAATTTAGGGTGGTGGAATAGGAGGCTTTGGTTTGTTTGCAGGTTTTAAGGGGAGAGATAGAGGGTCACAGAGTGATTATTGGCTCCCTCTTTTCTTTCTTCTTTTCTCTTCCCACTCAGGCGGACTGTTTTTCCAATGACATTCATAAGCTGGATACCAGCACCATGACTTGGACCCTTATCTGTACAAAGGTTTGCCCTTTATTTCTCCCAGATCCCCACCCTCCATTGAAGAAATCATAGGAAGCTCCAATAGTTAGAGCAGATCCCCTACCAGCCTTTGTACTGATCCCCTTCCCCCATCTTTCTGCCCCTGCCCAGGGCAACCCTGCACGTTGGAGGGACTTCCACTCAGCCACAATGCTGGGAAATCACATGTATGTCTTTGGGGGCCGTGCTGACCGCTTTGGGCCATTCCATTCCAACAATGAGATTTACTGCAACCGCATTCGCGTCTTTGACACCAGAACTGAGGCCTGGCTGGACTGTCCACCCACTCCAGTGCTGCCCGAGGGGCGCCGGAGCCACTCAGCCTGTGAGTGTTTGTTATTTCCCTGTGGAGTCCCCCTTCCTGTCCTCCTCACACTTTTGACATTCCTCTCTCCTTCCAGTTGGCTACAACGGGGAGCTGTATATCTTTGGTGGCTATAACGCAAGGCTGAACCGGCACTTCCATGACCTCTGGAAGTTTAACCCTGGTAAAGAGCACTGCCTTTAGGGGAGGAACCAGGAGCAAATGAGGTGGGAGGAAAAGAAAACAATAATCCTGAGTAGGTGAGGGGATAGGGGGGTGGAGAAGATGTCTGGACTAGGAAGGTATTGAACTTACATATAAATTTCTCTTTAGTGTCCTTTAGCTGGAAAAAGATTGAACCGAAGGGGAAGGGACCATGTCCCCGCCGGCGCCAATGCTGCTGTATTGTTGGTGACAAGATTGTCCTCTTTGGGGGTACCAGGTTAGGAGGAGAGAGGGGAGGGGCACAGGGAAGGGCCTAAGTATGTGACTAATGGGAGAGTGGGAGGTATTTGAGCAAGAGGGTCTCGTGGGTAGTTTTCCTCCTACCTTCATCTCTCTTTTGATCCCTACAGTCCATCTCCTGAGGAAGGCCTGGGAGATGAGTTTGACCTCATAGATCATTCTGACTTACACATTTTGGACTTTAGTAAGTACAATTATTCCTGAAGAGCTCCTGCCATCAGGGTCCTATCTTTGGGTGGTGATATCCAGGACTGGATCCTTTCCTTGGCTTTGACCATCTCCTTCCTCCAACTCCTTTCTTAAAGGCCCTAGTCTGAAGACTCTGTGCAAACTGGCCGTGATTCAGTATAACCTGGACCAGTCCTGTTTGCCCCATGACATCAGGTACAGCGAGTGGTTGGAAAAGGAGGTATTGGTTGAGGATAAGTGAGCAGCACAGGCATGACCTGATTAGTTTGGTCTCATTGTGGAGGAGACAGACATTTTTGTTCTGCTGGAGATGTATTGTACTTTTGGAAAATGAGATGCAAAGAGGTGAAGTTACCCCTGTCATATGATAAAACTGTCAGCTGGGTAAGTTATATGAAATTAAAAATCAATCCAGTTTTTCAAACCAAGCTCAAAAGCATTACCTTCTGAGACCTGAACTTATAAAGTATTTGTTAACATGCTAAGAATAATTGATTAAATCTTAGAATCTAACTGCAAAGTAAAGACACATTTAGGAGCCTCTGGATCTCATTATTTCCAGGTCCTGGCTGCTTCCCTTTGAATTCCATTCTTAGGTTCAAATCAAGCACCAAAAGTTACTTTGTGTATAATTCTGCCCTTCAGGGTCATTTTAAAACATTTCCCATGCCTCCTATCAGTTTAGTTTAACTCTTGCTTGCTGAGGGTCTATGTGTTCAGTATTTGGTGACATAGAATGTACAAATCTGACCTGATAAATTCCAGGCTGGCCCAAGATTGACATATGTGCCAGTACCTAATACCGAGTAGACTGTTTAGGGTCTTGGCATAAGGAGGTACTTGGTAAATCTTTGTAGAATGAAAGAATTGTTGAAAAAAAGAGGGATTTAATTTTAACATGGTGGGATAGGTGAGAAAGGCCTCAGGGAGGATAGGAGAGCTGAGTCATAACCTAAAAGAATGGGAGTTGAAAACAAAAATGGGCATTCCTGGTGTGGGTGAGGTGGAGGGGCTGCCTGGTTGGATCTGAGCAGAGCAAGAAAGGTAGGTTGGGATGTTTACTGAGATGTGTACACAGATCCCAGGTGCTCAGACACGAGACTACATATATAAATATAAACAGGAAATCCACATGAGCTTGGAGGTAGAAGAGTGGGAGGTATTGGATTTGGTGGTGGGTGGGGCCTGACTGTTAAACCTAGTAGGGCTGTAAGGAAGAGGTGGCTGTGGGCGGTTGACCTTTAAGAAGTTGGAGGGACTGGTGTGTTCATAGCTTTGTTCAAGCAGTTCTGGGCTTGGGGTGGTGTCTCCCCACCTTCTGTTCTTTCTGCCTGTCATTGTTGGCCTTCCAGGTGGGAGCTGAATGCCATGACCACCAACAGCAATATCAGTCGCCCCATCGTCTCCTCCCATGGGTAGGAGGAAGTTTCTGCCACTTCCCCTCCTGAGCCTGCTGTTGTCTTCACTGCCCCTGCCCATCTCTCACCTGCCTGCCCCTTTGGACCCTGGACTCCGCATACCTCCCCATGGAGTTGTTGGACTAGAGGTGTTTTCTGTGCTGTGAATTCAGTGGGGAGCTGCAGGGGTGGGAGGGCTAGGTTCCTCCCCTCCTTGGGCCGAGGGCCCCTTCCCCTTGGTGCTCTGTCCCCATCCACCTCCCTCCAACTGCTCCCTGGGCCTCTGCTCTGCCCCAGGCCAGCTAGGCTCTGCTAGGAAGGGAATGGGGAGAAGGGAGAAGCAAGCAGTGTCTGAGCCTCAGGAGCTTCCCCCTACCCCTACTCCCACTCCCACTCCCACTCCCACCTCCACCCCTTGCTTGAGCCGTGAGCATTGACTGGGAGCCGAGAGGAGTTGCTGCTGTTGGCATGAGACCTCCTTCTTCCCAACCTGCGGAGGTGGGGACCAGCAGATAATCCCACCCTTTCCTGAGCTGTTGCTGTACCCTGAAGCTCAGCCAGGTCAGATTTTGTAAAAATGAATTAAAATCTCCAAACGTGTGATGTGTTTCTGTGAAATCTGGTGGAGTTGGCAGGAGCCAGCGGCGGGGGCTGGGTACTGAAGACGGGCACTCCTGAGGTTCTGGCTTCTCAGCCAACAGTGTTAGGAAACCAAATGCCACCGATGCCTGGCTCCAGCTTCTGGGGCGCGGAACTCAGCGCCGTGTAACTCGAGCCGAAGGTTACGACGTTCTCTCTGGGGCGGGCTCTCCTTTGGACCGAGCTCCCTGGTGACCGCCTGAGCGCGCAGTCTGTATTTTCTGTCCATTCGTCATCACGTCGAAACCCGGCCTCCAGGGAACGCCGGAAGAGGCGGGGCAGGAGCTGCCGCGAGCGGAAGTAGCGCCATTTGTCCTGCTAACTCTGAGTGAGCTGATGAGGGGAGCTCATCCCTCAGCCAGGGCTGCGGCCCGATGTCCCCGCGGGGCTCAGGACGCCCGGGAGCTGGAGCCAGGGGCCATGGCCTGCGACCTGCAGAGGGGTGAGGGCACGGGGCCGGGAGTGGGGAGGAGTGCTCTCAGGAGCCTGGCGGGGGTCCCGAGCCTGGATTCCCCAGCGCAGTGGGAAGTGGAGGTTGAGATGCTTCCGGGATTAGGACATCCTGAGCAGTTTTTTAAAGGTAGGATGAGGGTTTTCGGCAATGGGAAACGGCTTGTGCAATAGCACGGAGGCGGGACAGGGCTTGACTGGCTGGTGAAGGCTTGGTAAGTCGGTATTCAACAAGTTCCGCAGACTTTTATTCAGGATACAGTAGTGAATAAAGTAGTCAAACATTCCTGTCTTCATGGAGCGTAAGGGTGGTGGCTCACACCTTGTTGTTATCCTATCACTTTGGGAGGCCGAGGCGGGAGGCTTGTTTGAGATTAGGAGTTGAGACCAGCCTGAGAAGGAGCGAAACCCATGTCTCAACTAAAAATACAAAAAATAAGCCGGGCATGGTGGTGCACGCCTGTAGTCCCAGCTACTCCAGAGGCTGAGGCAGGATTGTTTGAGCCCCCAGGGGTTTGAGGTTGCTGTGAGCTAGGCTGACACCATGGCACTCTAGCCCAGACAATAGCGCGAGACTGTCTCTAAAAAAAAAAAAAGGCAGACAAGTAAATGAATAAAAGGCAATAAATCACTAATTTTGTATAGTTAAAGGGTCGAGTTTCGTGGTATTTGAATTATATCTCTATTTTTTTTAAAGTGACGGGATATGGAGAGAGAGAAAACAGAGGAGGGGTAACAATCTTAAGGTAGAGAAGGCCTCACTAGGAAGGTGACATTTGAATGAAGGCTTGAAGGAGGTAAGGCCGCAGGCAATACATATGTCTGGGGGAAGTGTACCAAGCGGAGGCAACATGTGCAAAGGAACCAAGGTGGGAACATACTGCTAGGAGGCCAGTTGACTGGAGAGGAGTGAGGAGATTGGTAAATGAGATTAGAAATGTTACAGGGGGCCAGGTCACAGGGGCTTAAGGCCACTGTAAGATATGGCTTTTACTCTGAGCAAGATGGAAATCTTTGGGGAGTTTCGAGTCCAGGAGTGACACGGTCTGAAGTGTATGTGTGGGAATGATAAGATCTGATTTCATTTTCTGTCCTCTCTGAGGCTGAAGTGGAGAGCTTAGCTTTGAGAGGAGTAGGGCAGGATGTTGGGAGACCAGTTAGTAGGCTAGAGCACTGATTGAGGTAAGAGATGCTGAGAGTATGAACCAAGACATTGGCAGTGTAACTGAGCAAGGGAGATGGAGGCCCTTTTGGGGGAAACTTGTGAAGGAGTAATTTAAAAGAGAGGGTGAAAAAGAAGGGATTATGGTTTGGTCCACCTTTGAGCTTACATATACACTTGCCTTATCAAGATAAGGCACCAGGTAGCTGAAATAGTTGGGAAGTTAGGTGTCAGTGTAACACCATTACAGCCTGTGCTGTTGGGACTTATAATAATGATTGGTCTGAGAGGGATATTAGAAAGGATCAGCTACCTAAGGAATGAGGATGGGATGATGTCTTTTCTGCAGTGGGACATGCTGAACTGAGTTGTGTGTCCCTCCCTTCTGCAGGCACATCTAACATGTCATTCGAGGAGCTGTTGGAATTGCAGAGCCAAGTGGGCACTAAGACATATAAACAATTGGTAGCTGCAAACAGCACTAAGAAACAAGGTTCTAGACCACCTGTCCAAAGTACATGTGTTGCAGATAAGCACAGGTGAGGAATAAGGCCTGCCTTAGGAGGTGGAACCTTGAGTAGATGTCTGTTTTGTTCGGTTGCAGATGGGAAGCCATTGACCAAAACTGGAGTCCCCTTGACTTATCCTTTTAATTTCTCCGTAGGCCTCTGGAAATGTCAGCCAAGATCCAAGTACCATTTTTACGTCAGGTTGTTCCCATCTGTAAAAAGGTGAGGAAAAGGCAGGAAGCACTTTCTCACTTTTACTTTCAGTAAAAGGCAACCGAACAGTTCTGTTTTGTATTCTCTCCAAAGGTAGCCCGGGATCCCCGCTTTGATGATCTGTCAGGAGAATATAATCCTGAGGTGTTTGACAAAACATACCAATTCTTGGACGATATCCGAGCCAAAGAGAAAAAGGTATGCAGCATGAGACTGGTTTAAGGGGGTGGGAAACTAGGGCACAGGTTAGAGAGTTGGGCAGAGGGGAGCATAGCAGGGAGCAGATTTGCAGATTCCGTGCCCCCCCCTCCCCCGGAGCAAATTGCCAAGGCATCAGCCTAGCTCGCAGCAACCTCAAACTCCTGGGCTCAAGAGTTCCTCCTACCTCAGCCACCTGAATAGCTGGGACTACAGACACGCACCACCACGCCCAGCTAATTTTTTCTATTTTTGGTAGAGACAGAGTCTAGCTCTTGCTCAGACTGGCCTCGAACTCCTGAGCTCAAGCAATCCTCCCGCCTTAGCCTCCCAGGAAAAATGCTAGGATTACGGGTGTGAGCCACCCTGCTGGCCAGGGCAGATTTAATTCTCCCTAAATTGGTTCTTACATTCAAATCCTGGCTCATCAATTTACTAGCCGCATGAACATTGGTGAGTTACTTAATCTCTCAATGCTTCAGTTTGCTAATCATAAAAATGATAATAATAGTGTCTCGGTGTTATTGAGTAATATATGTGAACATCTTAAAATAATGCTTGGCACAGAATTTCAGCTAACATTTACAGAATATTAACCATCATATTCATTTTCCAATGTGGAGCTTGTGAAAAAGCAATTGAAGAAGCACCGTTCAGGAGCAGAGCATGAGAAACTGCAGCAGCTGCTTCAGCGAATAGTGAGTGGGTAATTGCGAGTGGGTAGTAAGAGCAATTAAAGGTGGGAGGTGTTCACAGTCTGTCTTGTTCATCCATCTCATCTCATCTCTGCTCCTCAGGAGCAGCAAGAAATGGCACAGCAGGAACGAAAGCGGCAGCAAGAGCTGCACCTGGTCCTGAAGCAGGAACGGCGGGCTCAGGCCCAGCAGGGCCATCGGCCATACTTCCTGAAGAAATGTGAGTGGGACATAACTATTGCAGGTTACAGGGACAGGGGTGCAGAGGCTATAGTGGCAAGGTACTGTGTTGGAGGTCCCTGGGCTCCTTTAAGGAAGGTATGAAGGCTGAATCCCACAGTTACTTGGATAAAGGTAGAAATAATAGGGAGGGGTTACTTGTAACCAGTCCTGTTTCCCTAATTAGATTATGGCAGAGATTGTTGCTTTTATCTCCATCTACCCCTACCCCACATACACACATATGCTGGGCTAGGCACATAGAAGGAGCTCATAGTTGGTTGAATTGAGTAAGATAGATCATATAAAAAGTTGGCTTGCTCATATATACCAGTGAGTTCTAAACAGCTAACGTATCCCAACATAATGGCTGGGAGTTATTGACCTGGCTTGGGAAAAGGAACAAGGTGGGGGGGTGGGGGGGATTCCTCCTTTGCTTACCGGCTTTCATTCTCCCTGTTATTTAGCTGAGCAGCGCCAGCTGGCCCTAGCAGAGAAGTTCAAGGAGCTGAGACGCAGAAGGAAGCTGGAGAGCTTCTTGAGTCGAAAGAGGCGCCGAAATGCAGGCAAGGATAAGAGACATCTCCCTTTGAGCAAAGAGTAATAAGGAACTGTCCTCTGCTCTGCCACTGCCTCAGGGAGACATGGATCTGTGGGGACAGTCTTGGGCTTGGCCTGTTTTCCTGGTTCCTTCCTGTTCAAGGGTAAGGATCACAGCTGCCCTTGAACTAGGTTGGCTCAGAGAAGGCTGGAGGGCTCTTGAACTGCCCCTAGGGCTTGACAAGAAGAGTAACTCAGCCTTCTGCCCAGCCACACTGCCTCTGCTTGGATCTGCTTCATTATGTCCTCATGACCTTCTCCCATCCTTGCCTTAAAGCAATGATTCTGGTACAGAAGAAGAGGGGCCACTGAGTGACCCTGAGGCCAGTGAAGGCCATGGAATCTGTTCGTGGCTTCCAGGGCTGGGATTTTATGTAGAAGCTACTTCATAAACATTCTTGTTACTCATCTTTTTATTATTCTGCTTTTTTATGGGATTTGTAGGTGGCCTAGAACTATTGTTTACTGGGCTATATGTGGGATTAGGCGGCAAAGCCAAAGCTTCTAGAAAGTGGGAAGTCAGATCAGAGACTCCTACTTAAATCTTGGTTCTTCAAAGACAGTAATTTCAAGGGTGAACCAATCCCACAACTCAAGCTACTTGGCTTTGGTTTGGAATGCAAGGGGAGGTAGGAGGTGGGAACATAAAACTCCCCTGATAACTATGTAAGCACAGCTGGCCCTCAGTACTGTTTGGAACTGGAATTTATACTACCCATGTGGCCTGGAAAATCCTCAAGCTGATAACTTAGTTTAAAGTGGTCTCAGATTGGTAGTGTCAGCAGGCACCTGGTAAAAGCAAATGTAATCCTCTCTTGAGGATGGTTCTTCAAACCCTGGCCTCAAGAAATTCTTTCAGATAAAATTTCAGGGAATATGAGCTTACAATTAAAACACAAAAGCCGGGTGGTGGGCAGGTGGTGGGGGAGGGGAAGAGTGTATACTTACATAATGGTAGTGACGGTCACCACCAGGGGGTTGACATGCTTGAAGCTCTAGCACAGTGGGGGGGGAGGGTTGGCAAGGACAATATATGTAACCCTAACAATATCTGTACCCCCATAATATAATGAAATAAAAAAAAAAAACACATAAGCACACAAGGAAAGAAATCACCCTGAGCGAGAGTCATTAGGAACAATGGGCAACAGAATCAGCCTGGTAAAAACTGAAATATTAGAAATATAAAATGTTATGTTTAAAGAAAAAGTATGACTAATGAATAGAATATCAAAAGGGACCCAACTGGTGTGATTAAAAAGTAAAACTTCTCAAAATTAAAAATATACCATTGGAAGTTAGAAACTTAATAGTTAAGTAGCAGATTAGAGTTCTCCCTAAAGGAGAATGAACTAGAAGTATATCTAAAGAAGTTACACAGATGGAGCACAGAGATATAGAGAAATGGAAACTAAGGAAAAGAGGTTAAAAAGCATGGAAGATAAAACACACGAGAACGTTTGACACATGTGATCCAAATTCCAGAAGAAGAGAATAATATTTCAGAGAGGCCAAGAATTTTCTAGAATTGATGAAATGTATAAACTGTAAGAATCAGGAAGTCCAGATGATCCCAAACAGGACTTTTATTTATTTATTTGAGACAGAGTCTCACTCTGTTGCCCGGGCTAGAGTGC
>VBSM01000361.1:10507728-10541696 GCA_008086735.1 Cheirogaleus medius
CTAGCCTGGGCAACAGAGTGAGACTCTGTCTCAAAAAAAAAGAAAAAGAAAAAGCAGAGAGGTAGAATCAGAAGGTAGGACATCTATTGACACCTCTGGGGTGGGGGAAAAGATGTAGTTCTGATGATAGAAATGGAAGGAGATGAAGGATAAACTACTTTTCTCCTGAGTTTGCCTTGCCAGGAGAGAGTGAGGGATCCAGTGCTGCAGAGTCCCCATTGTCACATGTGTCAATCCTACTTTAAAGTCAAAGAATGGATCTGGCAGATAAAAAACAACAAAAAGCTTCATTCAACTATTGGAGTCAGAACTACTAAGAAGGTTGGAGAAAACCTCTAAAATGGGGTGGGAGGAATAACATTTAAGCAATCACAGGCACTCTTAATTCTACCTCAGAATCAGAATGTTGATGTGAAGGTGCCACATTGCCACCAAAAGGTACTCTCTGCCATGTCTCCTGCTTTGCTCTGATTAACCAAGCCGTGGTCACATGGCTGCAAAGGGGGTTGGGGGGACAGGGAGCAGCCATTTCATATGGTGGGAGGTGGGCCCTATGTCTGTCTAGATTTGTGGTGGGGAGTTCCCAAGCATGGGAAAAGGTGGTTACAGGATTACAGGTGTGAGCCACCACACCTGACCTGGTTTTTATTTTTTGTTTTTGGTAACATTTTTATTGAGATATGATTCACATACTATACAATTTAGCCATTTAAGCATATATTGTTTTGGTCGGGTAGACAGCTCATACCTATAATCCTAGCATTTTGGGAGGCTGAAGCAGAAGGATTGCTTGAACCCAGGAGTTTGAGGTTGCTGTGAGCTAGGCTGATGCCACGGCACTCTAGCCAGGCAACAGAGTGAGATTCTGTCTCAAAAAAAAAAAAAAGAAAGAAAAGAAAAACTATAAAATTTAGCTGTAAGAACCCACCAATAGCACCATGGGACCAGTACTACAAAACAAGCATGAACCCTCTGTCCACTGGGGCCCCCTCTGCCTTCTGTTTTGTGGCCTTACCCTGAACAGCCTGACTCCCAGGCCCTGGCCCCTTTTCCCCCTACAGACTCTATTCTAAATCTCAGCCCTGGATGGCACTCAGTTCCCTGTCTGGCCTCTGTGCCCTCCTCCCTTACCACCTGACTCTCCCCCCTCCTTCTATAACTTTTTCCCTGTCACCTCAGAACCCCTGGGTCATTCCTCCTTCCCTCCCCCCAGAGGCCCTGCCAAGAGGCAGAGTTCCACCCCTGGCACAGAGTCCCCTAGCCTGACTTGCCCTGCCTCAGTGTGGATGGGGCCCAAGGGAGCCAATCATAGCAGCAAAAGCAAACCTCTCCTGCAGTGGCAGGGGCTTGCCTATGGGGCTAGTTAGAGGTAGGAGTGTGAGGACAGTATGTACAGCTCTGCAGGGCCAGAGGAGGGGTGGAGGCATTGGCGTGGAAGAGGGGCAAAGTGGAGGAACTTATGGGAGGAAGTAAGAACTGTGCTGCAGTTCCTTCTAGGTCTGCTTCCAACCCAGATGCTAAATGATCAGATGGAATACACTCAGGCTCCTGGGTGCTAGCTGTGGCCCAAGGGTCTTTTATCTCACCTTTACTATGTCGGCCTTACTTAGGGAAGCTGCCAGTGAATCGAAGTCACTGCTGGGAATGGTAGCCAAATAGGTAAAGCCGTCACCATGTCAAATGCTTCCATACCTATTATTCATCAGAGTCCCAGAGTGACTGGTCCAATTCCACAAACAAGGGAAATGAAGCCCTGCTCAATCATCTGCCCAAGTTATAAATCATCTGGTGAGTGGCTGAAGTGGGCCTGGGTCTCCAGCCTGCCAGGTGAAAGAACTTCTGACGGCACACCCTCTGAGAAGGGGCTGAAATCCCAGTCCACTTAATCCCCTTGCCTAGAGGGGGATGCTAAGTCACACTTTACTCCCTCTACCTTTCTCCCAGTCTACAATCCTCATGCTAACAAGACTCTTGGCATGTCATGAGACAGCCTCAGTACCAGGGGGCTCCTTCCCCTTCCCTGTTCAGATCTCTAGCAGTCGTCAAACACACACAGGTCATATAATCAAACTCCTGTATTTTATTTTGGTAGAAAGCCCCAGCCCTACCTACCCTGGACCCCATCTCCAGGGCTACTGGAAGGTAGAGAAGCTCTGGGTGCCAGTGCAGGAGGCATAGGGCACACCCCGAGAGCGAATCTGCAGGGTGTGGAAGGTGAGGGGTGGGTTGGGGCCCAAAGAGCTTGGGTTCAGGGACTCGGTGTGAGGCTCCATCACAGTCACAGGGACTGCATAGGACAGCATCTGGGGCCGGTCGTCATGGCGTCTCAGCGTGCCCTTGCCCAGGAGGTGCAGGATGCAGGAGAGGACGTCGGTGCTGCTGCAGACAGACCCCCTACCAAGGGTACTGACCAAACCCCTGGAAGGACATGGACCCTTCTGCCAAGCCTCCAGCACCTGGTATGGGAGAGGAAAGGGGGAACAGTAGGTCAGAGGCACCCAGCTTACCCCACCTCTAGCTTCCATTCCAACCCCAAGCTGCTAGGACAAGAAACCTCAAGGACATTAAGCACCCTGACCTTACTCCTCACACACCTACAGGCTGCATAGTGAACTAGTTGCTTCAAATGTGGACCCACCTCCTCATGTGGACTGTTCCTGCTCCCCCGGAATCCCTGCAAAGCCTCCTAACCCACTGTGCCCACTCCCACCTACCAGACAGACAAGCTGGTCAATGTGCAACCCCTCATCCCCATGTGCCTTGAGGATTCGGACAATGAGGCAGTTCACAAGGTTCCGTCTCTTCTCCAAGTTCCGGCCCTCTTCATCCTCAGCTTTAAGGTACGTCTGAGGTGGGATGAGCCATACGTTTCCCCTCCTTGGCCTGAGTTCCTCGCTGCCATCTCGAATCTTGAGGACCCCTGAAATAAGCACTGATTGCTTGGTGGATGCCCATGAGGAGCCTGGCCCTGGCTTGGAGCAGAGGACCCTCTGACCCTGAGTGCATACCTCCTGGTACATCCTTTGGCTCCTGAAGGTCCAGGGGGCCTCTTGAAGAGGTGAGAGGCCCAATCGCCTGATTCAGCATGTCTCGAGAGAGCCCTGAGAGCTCCAGCAGGCTCTCCACAGAGACCACCTTAAGAGATGATGGAAAACATTCAGGCTCCCCCAAGAAGTAGAGAGGAGAGGATGGAGAGCAGAAGGATAGGGAGGCAAGGATTAGGGAGGAAAGGTGAGGGACAAAGTGGGAGAGAGCAGAGAGGCCGGGCTACCTTCAGATCATTGAGATACAGTAGCAGCCACATCTGCACAGTAGATACATGCAGGGTCTGGTCCCCAAACTGCAGCTCAGCCCGGCCCAGCCACGTCCACTGCAGTCGCCTCTGTGAACCTTCCTCTAGGGCAGGGTGGCTCTGACCTGAAGAGGAACCAGGGAAAAGTGGGAGACAGGCAGGGAAAGGAGGCAGTCAGGGCTTGGAATGAAGGTACACCACTAGCCAGCCTCATCCCTGCTTATCTCTGCAGAGTGTGTGGCCCCATTGTTTACAGACACTGGTTGCTGGTCTGAGCTCCCAGATCTCAGCTTACCCTGTGCATAGCTCCTTGGTGGGCCTCAGGTTCCTGGGAACCACCCTGGGCCTAGCTTTTTGCCTGGAAGACTCTGATCAGTGCCTTTGAGGATTGCCTTGTTTTATTTTTTAGGGAGACGAAACCACGAAGTGAGGAAAGACTGGGGCTCTCATCAAACTGGAATATTGTGAGAGAGGAAACAGTCTCCCTCATTAGTCTGAGAGCTCCCTGAGGGTAGGGCCTGAGTCTCTTCTCCCTCCTTTGTTGCTACCCAGCCTGGGA
The DNA here is from genome assembly GCA_008086735.1 of Cheirogaleus medius. Taxonomy (NCBI): domain Eukaryota; kingdom Metazoa; phylum Chordata; class Mammalia; order Primates; family Cheirogaleidae; genus Cheirogaleus; species Cheirogaleus medius. Next base: position 10,511,580 of record VBSM01000361.1, read on the forward strand.
TCAGCCCCCAGTGGGGAGTTTAGGGTTATAGGTGACTGACCAGGAAGGAGCCAGACACCTCCAGCCAAGGGAAAGCCCTTTCAGTTGGCCTCAGGTGCCTCCTGCCTCCATCCTCCCCACCACCCACAAAGAGATTCCTGGGTCTTATTTAAGGATAGAAAAGGCAACCACCTGGGGATCTGGTGTCAGATAGCACCTGCCACCCCAGATGAAACCTGAGCTCCTGCCCTTTCTTTTCAAATCCACTCCGGTTTTCCTCATTGCTCAAGGAATTCCTACCCCTAAAGACCATCCCTTTTCACATCAAGGCTCCCAACCTCAGGGTCTATCCCAACCCCAAGTCCATGCCCAACAGCCCATCCTCTCCCCAGTCCCCTGTGCCTAGCTGCTCACTCTTGTTGTAGAAGTTGGAGTATCGGTTCAAAGTGCCCCTCAGGTAGGAGGGCAGGCAGGTTCTTGGGTTCAGTGTGTGGCAGATTGAGGCGACAGGCCAGCAGCGTGGAGACAGGACGAGCACAGACACTTCTGGCATTGCCCCTTCATAGTAGAGGTCCTCATTCTCTTCCTCCTCCTCCTCCTCTCCCTCCACCACATCCACCGCTGCTGCTGTCCCAGCTTCCTCATCGTCCTCCCTCTCGTGCTCCTTGCCATTGGCCTCACAGCCCACCTGAAGGGGTACAGGGTTCCCAGGTACCATGGCCTCCTCCAGTCTGCTCCTCCTCTCTTCCTTCCTACCTGCCCATTTGCTCATCCCTTCCAAGGCACCCACTTGTATTTTCTTCTCTGTATCTTCCAGCTTTAGGAGTTCCTGATCAAGCCGCTGGAGCTGATAGACATGGAACTGGCGCTGCAGCTCCTCAGAGGTGCTCAGGCTCCGCAACATCTGCTGGGGCAGGCGGTTGGGGAAGCAGGGACCGATCTGCTCCAGCACAGCTCCCTCCAGCCAGCTGGAGCCCACGCCCAGGAGACGGTCTGCCATGTAGTGCCTGCAGCACACACAGCCCAGGCCAAGACTTGGTGTGGGTGCCAGTGTGGCCCAGCCTCCTGCTCCAGGGCTCCAGCCTGCCTGTATCCCAGACTCCCAGACCCAATGAGCTGGCCCTGCCCCTGCCATCCTGCCCTACCCCTAGCTCCCATTACCCAGGTCCACACTCACTGGTAGTAATGCTCAAAGGTGGTGGCTATCTCCAGGCCAGAGAAAATGAGAACCGTTTCCAGGCATCGCTGCAGTTGTGCCAGCATCTCCATCCCCCGGGCTCCACCAATCCGGCTGCCCTGGATCCGCTGGTCAATGTGCCGGGCAAACTGCTCACTCACCTGGGCGTCAGCAGAACACAGGAAAACCGTGAACAAGCAAGCGGAGCAGGTGAGTGGGAGCAGTGAGGAGGGTCTGGAAAGTAGATAGGAATGGCTGGCAGCTTTCTAAGCCACTGCTTTTATTTTTTTTCCACTTATTTTTTATTTGTAAATATTCATGGGGTACAAGTGCAATTTTGCTGCACTGATATATTGCACTGTGGTAAAGTCAAAGCCTTCAGTACATATATCACTGAAGCAACACATATTGTACCCACCCGGTACTGTTTTATAAAATCATTAATAATTGTGCACATTAGCAATATTAATAAATTGTGGAAACCTTCTTTCACATTAACTGTGTCTAAAATTGAAACTATTATAATAACAATCATTTAAAATGAGAAAATAAGTTCTGTGTACGAAGATGGTCATAGCGTGGGGTTACTGATAAAACAGGACTAGGAGCAACTCAAGCAGCCAGGGCTTCCATGCTCCCACTGCACACCCCTTGCTTACCACAGTGCTTATCACATCTTATTTAATAGTTTATCATTTGCCTAACTGCATCTTTCCCAGGAGAGTGTAAACTTTAAGGGGAAGGTCTTCATCTATCTTGTTAGCTATTCTATCTTGAGCTCTTATCACAGTGCCTGACACATTCTAAGTGCTCATTAAATATTTGTTGAAAAAATGGGAATGGTGAAGTAAATCACAGTACATCCCTGGATGGTATTTGTGCAAAAATTAAAAAAATGAGGACAAATAGCAACACTGAAAAAGGCTTCTAATGTAATAGTCAAAAGAAAACAGGACAGAGCATTGTAGCTACTTGTGAGTAAACTGTAAATCATGCCTACTAATAGGAGAAAGTATATCAAGATATATTAGGCTGGCATACTGCAGGCCACTATTTTCTTCTTTTTTCTATTTTTCAAGTTTTTGATATCATGGCTATATACAAATACGTGTTCATCAGAGAATGGGAATGGAAGGGTGGGCCATTGTGAGATGAGGAAGGGGGAGTTTGTGGGGAGACCCAGGGGTGAGGCGAGGGTGGAGGCTTACGTGGGCAGCTTTGAGAAAAGGGAGCTTCAGCAAGGCCCCTGCACAGCCGTTCTGCAGCGCCAGCAAGAAGGCTGCCCGTGGCCCAAACAGCTCAGAGCTCGACTTCTGCAGATTATTAAAGTGCTCACAATAGCGTGGCACAAAGTCATCATCCCGCCAGGATGAGGTCAGAAAATTGTTCACCTGAAAGGAAGGGGCAGGAGCGTGAAGAAGGCTGGCCACCCACCACGCCACCATTACAATGCCCTCTCTCCCCCCACACCTGCTCCTGCCCACCTGCTCCTCCACCACGGCCCGCCAGCAGCGGGTCAGGTTTCTCATGATGCTGCTCGGAAGGCCCCGGGTAGCCAAGGAGCTCCAGTCATGGCTTCTGTTTCTGCCCTCTGTGGAGACAGAGAAACTGGCAGAGACAAAGAGCAGCCCCTCGGCTCCCACGTTCCCATCCGAGGGTGAGCCCTGAGGCCTTTCCCTGACAAGCTGCCACCCAAAATGATGTTCCCAGATAGGGGTGACACAAACCTGGAAGAACAGGCTAAGTAAGTAGGGAGGGGAGGGATGGACAGAAGCCTGCATCGTGGGAGTGGGGGCCCAGGGAAAGGCTCCTAGTGAGAGCTCCCGCCCGATCCCCAGTACTCACTGGGCCGAGGAGTGGCCACCACTGGCGGGGATGCCTCGCAGGGCTCAACATGCACCAACAGGTGTGTGAGGCGGCGCACCCGTGAGGAGAAGGCTGCCGCGCGGCTCTGGGGGTTGTGTGCAGCCTCACGACACTCCAGGTATTGGTCCAACAGCCAGCCCAGGGGGCTGATGCCATCCTCATCTAGAGATTGAGACAAACAAACCAAGGCACAGCATGGGGGAGGCTGGGCTGGATGAGAGTGCAGAGAAAGAGCAGCTGGACAGAATGACACAGGGGAGGGAGTGTCAAGGCCCCTCCTGACCTTGTGGTGTCAGCTGGCACTTGGGAGACGTGGGAAAGCGGGCAGCCCCTGGGCTGTGGGAAGAGGGCACCAGGGTGATGAATGCAGGCACCACGACGGCCAAGAGCATAACCCAGGCGGTTCCAGAGTAGGGCGAGGAGCGGGCTAGTGGGGCCAGGCAATGGGAAAGTAAAGGGGCCAGGTGTCGGGATGGTTACCAGGTGAGGTGATGTTCTGGACCAGGGGGCTGACCAGGGACTCCCAGCAGGTCTTGCCCAGAGCTCGGGCAGCCTCGTAGTCGGGAAGGAAGCGGTGAGCAAAAGTCTGCTCCTGGCGCAGAGCCCCATTGAGTCTGCGGAGGAGGAAGGTGTCAGAGGCTTGAGGCGTAAGTTAGCCCAGTGTCCACCCAGCCTGAGATAGCCAGCTGGCCCCCAGCACCCAGACCAAAGCCCTGCTCAGTTCTTCAGAACTGCCCTATGTTAACCGGTATATGTCATTCTCAGCCTGCCAGAGAAATCTCTTCTCTTCATCCTTCCTTCCCCTCCCCACACCTCAGAACACTCCCCATCACCAAGAGTATTAAACCTCCATCTTACGGCCTCCAGAGACCTGTGTCCGCCAGCCATCTGCAGTGGCCTTACCGTTCCCACAGATACAGGCACACAGACATGCTCTAACACACCTAGAACTCAGGTGCAGGAGGCTCATGCGGTCCTCTGCCATGTCCTGGCTCCAGGCCTGCGCCCGCACCATGTAGAAGAGGCGTGTGTGACGACACAACTGCTCCCGAAACACTGGCCAGAACGTGGGTTTGGGGCCCAGGATCTCCAACCCCCGAATGCGAGTATCGGTGCCACCCTGAAATACACACAGCCTGTTTTCAAGTGCCAGGAGCCCTCCTCGTGATGGGCTGGGGTCGACTATGCCCTCAAGCCTCACCCCTGGAGCTGCCCAAGACCCAGGGCCACACCCCAGCCCCACCTGCTGGCAGCGCTTTATGCGGATCTGGATGATGGGCCAGAAGCGGTTCAGGTTCTCCAGGAGGATCACCCGGCTGGCGGAGGGCATCACGTTCACCTGGCAGGGCAGAGAAGGCTGTCACCTCCACACATGTGGATGGGGGTGTCGAGAACACCCACGTCCCTCCACCGGATCCCTCCCTTCCCCAGCCCTGGGATATGCGGGGTCCTGATCAAGGGATCCTAATGCCACCCTCACTGCTCAGGGCCTGGTCACATGCGTACAGGGATAAAGGACTCTACTTTCTGTGGGGCTCAAGACAGGGAGGTGTTTAGGAGTTCAGAGTCTGGGCGGGAGGGCAGATCCTGTGGGAAGTGGGCTAACGGCACAGGGCCCCCTACCGAGTTGAGTTCTGTGTTAAGAGAGCTGGTGTTGTCACCCCCATACACCACCACTCGGGCCGGCATGTAGCTCGAGTCCTCGCTGGCTACCAGCAGAGTCAGCTGCCTGGGAGTGGGAAGGAGAAACCAGTTGGAACTGAAACTTGTCATGTCCTTGCAGACAGAGCCCAGGGGACTCTTAGTTCAAGTTCAGGGGTGTGGTGCTTCCCCAAAGACAAATACAGGGAAATCATGAGAAAGCCTAGGTGTGTGGCTAAGTGTATGTGTGGGAGCATGTTACCTGACGAGGACGCCCTGGTGCATGTGCAAGGTGATGTAGTGGGAGCCTGCGCTGCCGTTGGACTCCCAGTAGGTCCTGGGGTTGCGGTCGGTCAGCTTGCTGGCCCGGTGTGGGTTGGAGGACACCTCCACCTTCTCCCAGCACTTGTCCTCCTTCACTTCCACACTGGAGCCTGGGCGCAAGTGGGAAGGGGAATGGTCACAGCCTGATAGGGTATAGAGGGAAAACAGACATTGGTGTGGAGACACGGAGCAATGGGGAACAGGCACAAACCCTGGCACAGATATCTGAGGAACACATCAAAGAAAGGGATGTTGATGGGCCGGTGGGTTCGTCTGTGGTCTTCGATCTGGCCTAGCACCATCTGCAGCCGGAACATCAGAGAGAAGGTGTACAGGAAGGAGGGGAGAACACGGAGAGACACAGGGAAATACATATGGAAGGAAGACCAAGCAGCAGTGGGACTTCCTCCATAACACCAGCAGAGCAGGCCCAGATAGGAAAGGGGGCGGGGAACGAATGCCCCAGGCTCACTGGCATCACCTGCTGTTCCCAGCTGTAGGAACACAGCCCTTTCCCTGCCACTGCTTGGGTTGCAGAGTCTGATGCAGCTCTGAGGCCACACGCTTCCCCTGCCCTTCCTCCTGACCTGGATGCAGCCTCCCAGGATGTTGGTGGTGAGTTTCCGGTAGAGGTGTGCATGCTTCTCACACTTGAACACCATGTCCCGTAGCTCCTGAGCCAGCTCCAGCTTTCCCAGGTGCTTTTCCAGGGCCTTGGAGATGGCATCTCGGGCTCCCAGCTGATTCAGCACCACAGCATAGTCCCTGCTCACCGAGGTCAAGCGGTGCAGGAAAAAAATCAGTTCCTGGAGCACCTGGGGTGGGGACATACAGGAGGAGGTGAATAAAGGGGACAGGGCACAGGCCACCAGGCTATCTGTTGTAGAACATACCCAAGAGTGTGCAGGGTGCTGGGGATGCTGCAGTGAACAAGATAGAGTGAGGAAGTAAAAAGACAGGGATGAGGAGATCTGAGAGCCAGGTGGAGTCAGAGAACCAGAGACAAACTGAAATGGAAAGAGCCAAGAGGTGGCCTGCCACCCTGGGGTTCTAGCCTCCTGATTCCCTTGGCAACAGGTGCAGAGAGCATCCCTGGGTTCTTTCATTCAGGCCCAGCTATCCCAAGAACCAGCTGTGGGGCTGCATTTTAAGATGTTCAGGACCTAAGCACAGACACCTGGATGGCTGGGAGGCGACTGAGAGGGACTGGATTTGTGTGCGGGCACTCAGTTCACTTCAGAAACCACAATCTGGGTAACAGCCAAAGGTGACTACAGACACACACTGCCACCATGACTCTAGTTTTCTGACCCCTTCAGAAGCCTCTTGTAGGGGGCTCTGGTATGTGACGGCCCCTCTGCCTCCTTCATCCCCTTTCTCCCATAGGCCCAGCCAAAAAAGGAGCCATCAAAGCTCTTAGTGTTTATATATATATTGCTCCACATCCTGTTTTGTGTAAGAAGAGGATGGTAAGTAAAAACACACATTTGGGTTTCTTTATATTTGCATAAGGGAACCCAGGGAGAATACATAAATTAATACAAGTCGGTATGTGGGGGGTGCTAGGAGAATAGGGATTCAGGTGAGAACAAGACTTCTCGATATATAATTTGTCACAGCATTATAATTTGTGAACCATGTGAATGTATCATCTATTTAAAAAAATAAAATTCAATTTTAAAAGCAAAACCGAAACCAAGAGCACAAAGGCTCCACCATACCCTCCAAAGCCTTGCCCAGGGGGTCTGCCTCACCAGTGGCTGCCTTGTGTTCTCTCCCTCCCAGCATCTCCCCAGAGCAGGGCAGGGCTACCTCTCGGTCAGTGTTTGGGGACCGCAAGCAGGCCATGCAGGCGTCCATGGCCTCGTGCCAGGGGAGCAGCAGCGCCTCGGGGAAGTCCACCATCCGCATCAGGATTCTGGGGGACAGAGGCGGGAAGAGCAGAGGGATGTGCAGTCAGCCTCAGAGACCCCTCTGCCCAGGCCCGCCTCTCCCCATGCCCTCACCTCAGAACGGTCAGGTGCAGCGCCCTGTTCGTCTCCGGAGTGTCCAGGCTCTGCATCAGCACGAGGAAGGGCTGGGGCTGCCGCTGCAGCTGCAGCAGCAACGGCTCGACTTTGCTCTCCTGGGTCCCTTCCGAGCTGAAGGCTTGCTCCAGGTCCAGGAGGATTTTCCCAGCAGGACCATAACCCTCCACCAGATGCTGCAGGGGAGTGTTGGGACTCTGAGATGGGGGTTCTTTCACTACAGGAAGTGGGGAGTCCCAAGAGTTGGCCACTGTTAGTAATGTGAAGGCTCAGCAAAGGATAGACAGATTCATAACTCTCAATGTTTTTTTCCAATTTCTCCTAAAAATGATTTTAATTTCTTTTGTTCCCCTAAAAGTTATGTTTGGTGATCTCATAACATCTCTTCATGTACTTATATGACAACTTTATGACAGATTTTATATTTTATATTCTTAAAATAACAAAGTAGCTTTCTGGCTGGGTGAGGTGGCTCAAACATATAATCCTAGCACTCTGGCAAGCCGAGGCTGGAGGATCGCTTGAGGTCAGGAGTGCAAGGCCAGCCTGAGCAAGAGCAACACTCCGTCTCTACTAAAAATAGAAAAAATTAGCCAGGCGTGGTGGCATGTGCCTGTAGTCCCAGTTACTCGGGAGGCTGAGGCAGGAGGATCACTTGAGCCCAGGAGTTTGAGGTTGCTGTGAGCTAGGCTGACGCCATGGCACTCTAGCCTGGGCAACAGAGTGAGACTCTGTCTCAGAGAAAAAAACAAAATAACTTTCTGTCTGCAAAGAGCAGAGCTTTTCCCTACATTTAAAGGCATGTAATAATTTTGTCTTTCTCTACAACAGAAAAAGTTAAATGTGTGGGCTTAATGTTTCAAAAATCTCTTGCAATTTTCTTACTTTACATCCTCCTTCATTCTTTAAGGGAAGACATCTGCTTCTCCATTGGTTACTTATCCCTAAGTTTCAGATTTTTCATAAGGTGCCATCTCTTCCAGATAGGACTGCACAAAAATCAGCACAGACATCTGTCCTGTACTGATGCCCTAAAGGCAAGTCTGCTCAGCTGCTATGTCTGTCTGGCACCTACCTTCCACTCTGGCTGCATCTTCTGATTCCTGAGCCTGGGCCTGGGCTGCCAGTAGGAGGACATCTTGCTGAGCTTCTAGAAAGGATGGGTAGGCTTCAGGCGCATATTTCCTATAGACATGGCAGTTGATCAGGTCCCTGAGAGCACTGTCGTCAAGTCGCTGTGGTAGAGACAGCAGCAGGTCCTGGGCCAACTCTATGGGCACGGCCAGCTCAGCCAAGATCTCATCATCCAGGATGTGCTGTCAGGGAGAAACTCTCACTGCAGTCAGCCCTGCCAGCATGGAGGCTCCAGGGGCCCTTGGTAGGGGTGGGGATCTCTCTGCACATACGTCCTCTCATGGCTGGCAGCTGGCTTCCCCCAAACAGCTACCAACACCTCCCACCTCTGAACATTCCAGACCCCTCCCCTCCCCAGATAGCCCCTTATGTTATCTGACCTCCACTTTTCATCCTGAGCCTTCCACATGCTCTACACAGTCCAGCCCTTGCTGTGGAGCCCTCCAACCTCTGAGTGTCTCCATGTTGGCTCTACCTCCCCATCTAGGTTCTCCTGGAGGATCTGGAGAACCTCCTGATGGCCTGGTCCATCCAGCTTCTTAATGAAGAAAAGGAGCTCCCACCACTCGGCCTGGGTCAGGTGTTCACTCTCCTCGGTGTCCTCATCCTCAGGCAGCACATAAGGTACAGCATAGAGCTCTGTCATCGGCTTCCAACGCCAGGAGGGTAGGGCTGTGGAAATGGGCCGTGGGGCACAGGGATGTCACTGCCCACCCAGCCGGCCAGCCACTACTCCCCTGCTCAGAGCTGATCCCTGCTTCATCTCTGAGCTCACCTCTACCCAGGGCTCCACTGACCACTGCCCCCTGCTGCTCATCAGCTGCAGCCACGTCCTCAATGTCTTCCTCGAAGCCCAAGATCTCCAGCATGTGCCAGTGCACCCAATAGGTGCGGCCTGTTGACTCCCACAACACCTGAAGGACAGGGAACAAAAGAGGGAAGGGGAAGAGAGGTCAGCAGTGACTGCCTGTGGCCCAGTTAATGAGTACTTACAGCCCTCAGGGTGACCACCAAATAGTAAAACCCTGGCATATGGAGAACACATAAACACACAATGGATGCCTTCCCTCCTGGGGATGAGACTGCCTCTCCTCTTACCCAATCCTTGATGACTTATGCTCCTACACTTCCTCCTGGCTCCGACCACCCCATCTCCTGATCTTGACTTTTAAGGGAGTCTTGCTATGTCAGTTTCTTCCTGAGTGTGAGTCTTCTTGATCTCATAGCTTCCTAAACCAGATATTCTCAGCCCTTCAAATGGCCCCTCTCTTACCCACTTACCCCCTTTCAGCACCCCAATCTTACTGAGGATTTTCTCCTTGGCTGGCCTGCCAGAGCCCCCTGGATGGAAGTCCAGCTATGCCCCACTCAAAATAGATGCCCAGCAGCATCCCACCACTGTGATCACTCACCTGCGCAGGGGGCACACCACTGTTGCTCTGCCGGAACTCGCCTTCATCCCCAGCACTGATCTCCTCGTAATCAGCCAGCATCCGCACTCGCATCCCCGGCTGTAGTGTGTCCCGCACGTACAAGGCATAGGTATTGCCACTTGCAAACTCAGAGCGGGGACGAAACCGCCTTGACCTCCTGAGGGAGGGCTGGGCCTGCGGGGGTGGAAGCCCCGGGCCCACATCCACCAGCTGAGGCTGGAAGATGGAATAGGAGGGCTGTGCTGAGCTCCCTGGTCTGCCTGAGGCCCAGTCCCAGCGCATGGCCTGCACTAGCTCCGAGATCAGGGTGCCCATGGCCATACTGAACTCCAGCTCCAGCCGACCCCTCTCCCCACTCAACTCTTCAGGGGCAGAGTTGTTCTGGGCTCCTGGTTCTGTAGCACTGTCATTCAGCTGATCCAGGAGTGAGGTGACATACAAATAGTGCTTCACCAGGGAGAAGAGCAGCCTTCCTGGGACCTGCGGGATACAACCTTTGGCTTATATCCACCTTGTCCCATCTTTGTCCCCTCCTTCCACACTGTCCTCTGTAAGCAGGTGCAAAAACCTGGTCTTTAGATCTTGTTAGCTGTCCCCACCCTGCACCCCCACAGGATACCTGTGGCAGCTGAATGCCCTCGAAAGACATGGGATGCTCAGAGAGCGTGGCCTGTGCAAACAGTGCCAGCAGAGCACAGCGGCTGTCAAAATCCAGGTGTTTCTCAATGGCTTCTTGTTGGCTCAGTGACAGAAGGATCTGGGTCCGGGTCCCTGTAACCCAAACCCCAATCAGTAACTGCTCCCTAACCTCACCCTCCCAGGCATCATCTCTCCTAGACCCTCCACCCTTTCAATCCAATCCTTTTGCCACCACAGTGGAAAGTACATGATTTGCTGATTGTTTCAAAAGCCAAAATTTACTATCTTAGTCATACACACACACACACACACACACGCCCGCAATCTGCGAAAGGCGAAACCCTCGTTTTGCATAGAAAGCCAACTAATTAATATGTGGTTCTTGAGGATTCAGTCTTCCCTCTTCCAGCAGAGATGCCCACCTCCCCACGTTCACCCCCATTCCCATCTCCTTTCTTCCAACTCTAAGAGAAAGGCAATAGAATCATTTACGTACTGATGAGGTCAGAGGTTCCTGCCACAGTGTCCTGTGAGTCCCTGAGCCGACCCAGCCCCTCTCCTGCTTTCCCTTCCTCCCCATTCTGCCCCTCACCAGCGTCATGGGAGGACAGGGCTTGTATCATCCGGCCAGCACTCCAGCGAATCTGATAATCTGGACTACTCAACATGTGCATAAGCAAGTCCAGGACCCTTGGGTCTTTGAATACCCCAGTGAGGGGCTCGATGCTGGCATAGGCACTGAGCACATGGACAGTATGAAGCAGAGGCGCGGGAGGGATGGTGCCCACACACTCCTCTAGTTGCCGAAGAGCTCTCTGAATCAGGGACTTCACATCGGTTTCCATCTCCCCCAGCACAGATTTGTCCAGGGCCCCAGCCTCCCCTGCAGACTCCTGGGAGGGCCCGACGACCTGGCCATCCTCGCCTAGCATCTTGTGGCAGTTGGCATAGATCTCGTCATTGGACATCCATAGCAGGATGTGCTCAGCCTTGCAGTCCACTTGGCTGGAGCCCCCTTCCTCATCATCCCCGCGCCTGAGGATGAGCCAGCGAATCTGGTACTCAGGATGCCCATCGTGGCCCACCCGCTGTCGGATCAGCTCATCAGGATAGGCATGTAAGCCTGGCCCCAGGGGCACTCTGAATTCCCTGTAGCGAAGTTCCCCCACCATCCTGGCACCTGGAACACACAGGAAAAGAACAGGCAAGCTGCAGTGAGAGGGGAGGTCAGAAAATCAAGGACGTCCAGGAGTTGGGGAAGCAAACGGCAACAGCTGTCAGGCTGGGTGGGCTAAAGCCAGGCCCGGGAGCTGCCCGCTGCATGCTGGGTGGGGCCAGGCTTAAACAGTGGGGTATTTGTTCTAATAGAATACAAAATTTGAGGGTTAAAAGGAAGGTCTCCAAGGCTCTGCAGCCAGGAGTGGATTAGTTTGGAACAGTGGGAGGACAGTGGGGGCAGGCAGCCTTGGAGTTACCGTCAATCCCAAGGCCTTGGGTCGGAGGCAGCACCCCTGGGAAGGAGGTGTGTGAAGCCCAAAGGGGAATGCGGGGGGGGGTGTTGGGAGATCCCCAGTGTGTGTGCAAAGGGGTGCTATCTCTAGGATTGAAGCGCGGGAGTGTAGGTCGTAGAGGCAAGAGACCCAGATCACTGGAGGTGGAGTGCAAGCCCCGGGAACGACGGGATGGGAGGAGGGTCTGGTGGCGGCGCTGCGCGAGGCACAGGGCAGAGCAGGATGCGCAGGAGACCCGGTGGTGAGGAGCGCGATGCTTGGGGGATGGAAACCTGAGACCCAAGAAGCTAGAGGCATGCAGTAGGGTGGGAGAGCAGGGGTAGGCCCGATAAACTAGAATCCCGAGGGGCGGCAGGACACGGGGACGCGAGGTCGGGTGAGCGCAAGGCTAGGTGGGCGAGTGAGCAGATGAGAACCCAGGGTAAGGGCAGGGGGCCGCGGCGGGGCTCTGGCCACCTCAGAAGTCCACCGGGGTCCTGGCGCGAGGCCTGTCCTTCGCAGAGCTAGGGACGCGGGACAGACGCTGGCGTCGACGCGGGCAAAGATTTGGGCCCAATCAAGGCCCCCCGAAGGGGTCGAGGCGGAAGAGGCGGGAGGGGGCGTGCCTCTGCAGGACAGGCAGGCGGGCGAGCAGGCAGGGGGCGTGGCGCGCGGGGACTCGGGACTCCAGGGCCGGGCCACGGTGGCTGCCGGTGCAGGGTCGGCGGCTGCTGGGGCAGGGCGGAGCCTGGTCTTTGCTTGCGGCGCCACGCGCCCAGCTCCAGGGGCTCTGCCACCCTCCGGAGCCACAGCTTATTTCCGCCGGACCCAGCGGAAAGCCAGGGGCCCCGGGAGCGCGCCGGGGCGGAGCTACGGCTGCCACCGCGGCGACGCGCGGCACCTCCTCTGCACCGCCCTTTCCTTTTCCTTTTTGTCCTCCTCCTAACACCGGAAGTGCATCCCTATTTCCTAAAATACGAACCAGAAGAGACTTCGGTGGTCATTTATTGCCCTCCTCCTCCATTATATGTAAAGGAACGGGGGGTGGGGCTCCATCCTGGCCTTTCCATTTTCTTCCTCCTATACTTTTTGCTCTTTTTTCCCCCCACACCTAGTCTGTACCATCCTTAACCCCCCTAAAAAGCCAGTAACAGATTAAAATGGGGGGCCATTTTATTAGAGTCCCGAAATATCAGCTTTGGGCAGCAGCGGAGGGCAGCTTCACATAACTCTTCATAGGGGGCAGTGGTCGAATCTTTCGGCCAGCCCAGCCCCCCTTGCGGTGCCATAGCCCGCTGGAAGGCCTCTTGCCCAGCCAGCGGTTGCGACCTGCCTTGCCGATGACCCGTTTGTTATGGTCAACGTTGGATACTCGGCCGACTGTTGCTATGCACGTTTCCAGCACCTGACAGAGAAAGCAGATGGAGGAGAATGCACAGTTGGGGATGGGGGTGGGGAAGCCTGACAATGTTGAGGGCACCACTTTTGGAGGCTTCTTAACACTTATTGAAAAGGGAGAAGAGAAGGGGAAAGCACAACATGGTTGAACCTAAATGTGGGTCCTACAGTAGAAACTGGGTAGTTGAAAAAGAAAGTCATCCTCCCTATTCCATTTTGGTGCCGACCTGACAAGACACACCTAGTCATGTGGCAGAAAAGGACACATCCAGCTCAGGGCAGTTCCTAGCATCATAAAACACCTGGGAGCTATCCCAGGAAGGCAAGGTACATTCCAAAAATTCCTACATTCCAAAAATTCCTCCTTTGCTGATCCCTCCCACCAGGACCCACACACACCTGCATCTGCCTCTTAGAAGGCAGCTGGATGATGGCTGTCCCATTTACCTTCCGAAGCAGCACACCACAAGTCCCTGGGGAAAGAAGTAGTTTTGCCACCCTCCACAGAAAGGAGGCATTGGCTCAGACAGAGGGGGAATTTATAAAGGGGCCATATCCCACATGCTGCCCTTGCCTTGCCCTTTAGGAGCAGATACAACAAAGAAGCATGCATGCAATGTTTTAGATCAAAACACAAGCACATCTTCATCCTCATGTTCCTTGTCTTTTTCTTCTTTTTCGGTGCCAGCACCAGCTGTAGACCCATGGGTTCAGAGACTTGTGACCTCAGGCAATCTTTGGCCTTCCAAATTATAAGACCCAGGCAGCTCCTGTTCCCATACCTGCAGCTCGGATATACTGGGCCCCCCGGCCTGGCTCACTTTCCACGTTGTTGATGAGGGTCCCCACAGGCAGGGCCCCAAGAGGATGTGCATCCCCTTCCCGGGCAGCAACTAAAAGACAGAATTTCATCAGCGCTAGAACCTTTGCAGCCTCCAGCCCACACATCTGGTGGCCATCTCTCACCTGCCATTCTGCCTATGTGGTTAGAGTTCAGGATTACATCTCCAGCCTGCATGTTTTCTGTGGCAATGATCCAGCGTTTCCGGCTACCCCCAGCGACCAGAGCTATGTCTGCTGACCTGTTCAGGGTGAGGGACAGGTAAGCAATCCATCTAGGTGGTCCCACATCTTCTAAGAAGCTACACAGCAGTTATTCAGACCCCATCATCGTCCCACATCCCAAACTTGCCTACAGGGATCATAGCGGACCATGACAACCTTCTCCTCAAAGGGTCCGGGCTTGGTCTCTTTTTCAGGCCGGAAACGCAGAAAGTCAATCATGCGATAAAGTTTCTTGTGGCCCCCGCCAATACCATGCACTCGGATACGGCCTGTGGTTAGGATAGTTCGGAGACATGGTCTAGGTCAGACTAGTTCAGCTCCCAGCACCGGAAACTGGCCCATCCTCAGCTGTGCTTCTCAGCATTATGGCACAAGCAGAAAATGATAAAAACTTGCTCTAGGCTGGGCGCAGTGGCTCACGCCTGTAATCCTAGCACTCTGGGAGGCCGAGGCAGGCGGATCGCTCAAGGTCAGGAGTTCGAAACCAGCCTGAGCAAGAGTGAGACCCCATCTCTACCGTAAATAGGAAGAAATTAATTGGCCAACTAAAAAAAAAAATATATATATATATAAAATTAGCTGGGCATGGTGGCACATGCGTGTAGTCCCAACTACTCGGGAGGCTGAGGCAGAAGGATTGCTTGAGCCCAGGAGTTTGAGGTTGCTGTGAGCTAGGCTGATGCCATGGCACTCTAGCCAGGGCAGCAGAGTGAGACTCTGTCTCAAAAAAAAAAAATTTGCTCCAGCAGTGTACTCGAGCAAGGGGAGGTAGGGTAACACCTACACAAAACTTGGTCAATTGTATAAAGCTTCCAGGTAAAATCTTTTCAAATCATGGAATTCAATAAGTTTAGAGAGCCATATAAATCATACTCAAATAATTTCAACTATTACAAAAAAAAAAAATGTTTTTCTTTTAAAGACACAGGATCTCACTATGTTGCCCGGGGTGGACTCAAACTCCTGGATCAAATGATCTTCCTGCTTCAGCCTCCCAAGCAGCTAGGACTACAGGCACATGCCACTGTGCCTGGCTGTTATAAATTTTTGAAGTGTGTGAAGAAAAATGTCATGACACTTCCTGTGTATGGCCAGTTTTCTTCAACTATTGTCTTTTTTTGTGTGTGTGTGTCAAGGTCTCACTCTGTCACTCATGCTAGAGTGCAGTGGTATAATCATAGCTCACTGCAGCCTTGAACTCCTGGCCTCAAGGGATCCTCCACCTCAGCCTCTGGAGTAGCTGGGATTACAGACAAGAACCACCGTGTGTGATTGTCTTTAGGGGCACAGACCAGTTCTCTGTTGCTTTGTATTCTATTCTCTGGCTTCCATGCATATACTATGATGTGCAGGAGTCCAATAAATGCTTAATTACATTCCTCTGCCTTACAAGGTATACATGTGTTAATATACAGGTCTAGGGTACTAGCATGTTTTACCCCCTTTACTGCTTAACACATTAACTGCCATGTGAGTTGTATTTAACTCACACTAGTTTTGAGCCCAGGCCTCCTGGAGCATATGTAACTCACACATCTCTTCACCTTGGGAGCAGCGAGAATTATTTTTCAAGTTGCATATAACTCATGCACAGAAAACAATTAAAAATAACAAATTTTTCATTAAATTAGAAAGATCATTTTGTTTTCAAAGTTTTTATTCTATGTATAATAAAACACCATAGCCCTATGGAAAAATTGTTCTAGTGTGGCAGTCAACGTATTAAATCTCTTTGCTCCCACCTGTGTGGTCTCGGCCCCCAGACTTCCTCATCTTCACTGGTTTAACGGTGTACTTAGTACGACTCTTCCAGGACACAAAGTTGGCACTAAGAGCCACGGAAGTAAGGACTGGGCGGCAGGGGAGCGACACCAAGGCAGAAGGCAATCGGAGGAAGGCATTGTTCATCACCTAGGGAAAAAAAGAAATCTCTTTCACTTGAAAGCTAGTTGAAGGAAAAGCATCAGAGAACCAAGAGGGCACAGACCAATTTTAGCTTGTAGCCCAGTTCCTCTTGGAAGTATCCCAGACCAGCTGTTCAAACACTCTTCCCTTTACAGCTTGCATGGATACCAGTGTAGAATGTTTATCCGGATGTATGTGTGTTGATTACCTCTCCTCATCTGATCTTCTCACCTCTAAAGTATTTCTTCAATGGAATGTTCTCCCCTTGGTCATCTCCTTCCAAATTTGGCTGAAAACTCTCCATCTTCAGGAGTCTTTTCCTTCAACTGCCTTCTCCAGAGCTGGTAACTTCCACACATCCATGCACCATCATTAGTACCCAATGCCTTTTGCCCTCTGCATTATGTTTCTGGGAGTTTTTCACATATGAATGGAAGGGAGGGATCATTTCTGTCTTGTTCCTTGCTGTAGATTCCCAACATTTCAGAGGAGATTGGTTTGGTTTTGAATTTTAAATATGCATCTGACAAACTCTACCATAATCAACCAGAGAGCTGCAGAGGGACAAGACTTACAACTTCTCTTTTCTGTGACTCACCAGTTGCCCACTAGGGACCTTAGGATACCTTCACCTGAGGCCCCTATTCTTGGTACCTTGCCCTGCATTCTCTAATCTTAGCAATAACTCATCTTTGTAGGTATAATATCATAATGATTAAGAGCACAGGCTCTGAAGCCAGACTGCCTAGCTCCAATAGTTGGTTTGTGAACCTGGACCGCTTATCAGTTTTCTCATCTGTAAAATGGGAACGATAATAACTTCCTTGTAGAGTGGTTGAAAGTTCATTTATTTGAAACATCTATCACTTATGCCTGGCTTATCATAGGCACTCAATCGATGTTAGTTATTACTGAAACCTGTTCAACCGGTGATCTGCAAAGCACTTTCACCTCCGGTATCTGGTCTGATATGCAAGGTAACGTATCCGTATCTTCCAGACTCCTGACCAGACTCACAACCCCCTCCCCGGCAGCCCAAACGGAAACAGCCTTCTTCCCGGTTAAGGTGGATTACCTGGGCGGCGGGGAGCAGACTCGGGACAGGCGTGGCGACGGCCGAGGGCGCCAGGCTCAGGGAGCCCAGAGCGCGGGTCACTGCCAACAGGGCCATAGGTGTAGCAAGGCTCTGCTGGGCTCAGCACGCCACCCTTAACCTTAGCCAGTCTGCCCGGCGCTCCCAGATGACGTAAACTGCTCCCAGCGCCGTCTCCTCTCTATAACGTAAAAGGAGGCGGGCAGAGAACTGGAGACCAAGCTGTATGCGTACCTCCTTCCCTCCCTAAACCCGGTCAGCGCCAATCCTCGGGCGGCTCTAAGGTCGCGTGACTAAAGGACAGGCTCCGCCCCTCGGAGCCGTCAAAACAATTGCCTCAAACGGCAGCCATGATGAATTTAAAGGGGCAGTACTAGCAAGATCGGCAGCCAGACCGACAGATTGCGGGTGAGTCTTTGAGGGTACCTCTGGGGCTGAGGACTGAGGTCCCCGCCACCTCTTATTTCCGCACTCCCAGACAGATGAACAAACCCTCTCCAACCAACCTCACAAAATTCCGGACTCAAAAACTCCGCCCCCCGTGATTCTTCCCCGCCCCTCGGCGTCCAGACAGACAGACAGACAGACGGCCTGCCCCGCCCCCTGTGCACCGGACTGGCTCGGTGACCTGGGGATTGTCAGGCCGCCAGGTGCTCGCCCGTGACGCGGACCTCAGTCGTCCAACCGCACCTCCCCCCACCCATCTCACTCTGTCCCCACCCTGGGCCCCAGGGCAGGTCGACAGCCTGAGACACTCCTCAACCCGCATTTCCAGGTCCAGGAGACCAGCTCCCGGCGCCGCGTTTCCCTGTGACGCCGCAGCCACTCAGCAGACCTCCCGTTCTTCCCTGCATCATCAGGCATTTGGGAGGCACCCTAAGGTGATTCCTCTCAGAGCCTGTTAGTAGGCGATCGTGACAGAGACAAAAGCCCATGGAAGTGACTGGGCTGGGAGTGACCAGGTCTTCCTCTTCACCCATTCCCAGACACGCCCCTTCCCGCAGGTGTCTGATTAAATCTCTCGCTGCCTTGCCGGGGAGAAAGAAACTGCCCAGGCCTGGGGTGGGAGGCTGGCTTGGGGAAGGAGAAGGGACATTGGCGTCTTTGAAGACATGTAGGCAGAGGGAGGAAGGGAGTGTGTTTGTCCTGGGCAGGGCTCTGTGCCAGGTCCTCTGGGTGGCTGTGAAGTGGTGAGAAGAGGGGGTGGGAATGCTGGACTTCTGGACTTTGGGCAGGGCAGAGCCTTCTGAGTCGCTGGCTGCTGAGCAGAGTTTCTTCCGGACTGTGGCCTGAGTGCCTCAGCCAAGGGCTCTGCTCACAGGTAAGAGGACTCAAAGATGAGAAACAAGGCCCTTTTGAGGAATAGGAAGACAACCTGAATCCTGGGGGGCTGGAAAGTATGGGTCGAAGGTTAGTGGCAAAAGAGGCAGGGCTAACCAGGTTTGGAGATGCTGGGCTTAGTTCCATGGGTGACATAGCTTCAAGACCTTGAGCCTTCTGAGGCCCTCTCATCTGGATACTTCAAGGAAGGCTCCTGTTTTCTTTTCCCTTTCTTCTCTGATTTAACTTTGAAACTAACTTACTTAATTTCTTTCTTTCTTTCTTTCTTTCTTTCTTTCTTTCTTTCTCTCTCTCTCTCTCTCTCTCTCCTTTCTTTTCTTTCTTTCTTTCTTTTTCTTGCTCTGTTGCGCAGGCTGGAGTGCAGTGGCATCATCACAGCTCATTGAAACCTCAAACTGCTGGGCTAAAGCGATCCTCCTGTCTCAGCCTCCCGAGTAGCTGGGACTACAAGCTCACGCTACTGCACCCAGCTAATTTTTCTGTTTTTAGTAGAGACAGGGTCTCGCTCTTGCTCAGGCTGGTCTCGAACTCCTGAGCTCAAGAGATCCTCCTGCCTCAGCCTCCCAGAGTGCTAGGATTATAGGCATGAGCCACTGCATCTGGCCTCTTCCCTTTTTTCTAACCCCCTGCACCATTTTCTGCATATCTCCTGCCTACTTTAACCCTATTCCCTTTGCAGCTCTCCCATCCACACTTCATGATCCCTATAGTGCTGTCTCTTATCCCTTGATTCCTTTTCCTAACCCAAGCTCTCTATCCAACTCCTTTTCTAAGTCCTGAATCCCTCTGCTAGTTCCCACCTTTGTTCTTTCTATAGTCTTTATTTAAGTCAATTCATATCCCTCTCTTTTTGCCCACAATCTTAGCTTTGTGTTTAGTGATGTAGGCTCCCTCCCTGCTGATCACTTTCTCTCTCTCCAGCTAAGTCACAGGGTCACCCACACTTTTGTTCCTTCATTTGTATCCCTACCACCCTCTAACCAAGTTGCTCAGCCTGTCTGTCTCATCTTTACCCCAGCTGAACTCTGTTATTTCTCCCTAGACTGGGTGACTTCTCCCTGGCCAGGATGTCAGGCCTGGTGTTGGGGCAGCGTGATGAACCTGCAGGGCACCGGCTCAGCCAAGAAGAGATCCTGGGGAGCACTCGGCTGGTGAGCCAAGGGCTGGAGGCCCTACACAGTGAACACCAAGCTGTGCTGCAAAGCCTGTCCCAGACCATTGAGTGTCTGCAGCAGGGAGGCCACGAGGAAGGGCTGGTACATGAGAAGGCCCGGCAATTGCGCCGTTCTATGGAAAACATCGAGCTCGGGCTGAGTGAGGCCCAGGTGAGAGGGTGGAGGTGGTGCCAAGTGGTCTGGGGTGGATGGAGGAGCAGTTGTCTGATTGGATGTTTGGAGTCACTTGGGATCACCTTGTCCTAGACGCTTGCATTCTTTCAGTAAATATGTATTTACTACTCTGTGCCAGGAACTTTTTGGGGCACTGGAAATACATCACTGAACACAACAGTAAAAATATTTGCATCTTGGAGCTTGCTTTCTAGCTGGGGGAGACAGATGATACACAAGTAAATAAGTAAAAGATTCACTATGTCAGAGTGATAATTGCTAAGGATAAAACAGTAAAAATAGGCCAGGTGTGGTGGCTCACGCTTGTTATTTTAACACTTTGGGAGGTCCAGGCAGGAGGATTGCTTGAGGCAAGTTTGAGACCAGCCTGGGCAACATAGTGAGACCTTGTTCCTAAAAAACATTAAAATTAGCCGGGCGTGGTAGTGCACGCCTGTAGTCCCGACTACTCAGAAGGCTGAGACAGGAGGATCACTTGAGCCCAGGAGTTTGAGGTTGCAGTGAGCTATCATGGCACCACTGCACTCCAGCAGCCTGGGTGACAGAATGAGACTTTGTCTCAAAAATAAAGAAAGAGAAAAAGAAGAAAGCAGAGAAAGAGGCCAGGCATGGTGGCTCACGCCTGTAATCCTAGCTCTTTGGGAGGCTGAGGCAAGAGGATTGCTTGAGCTTAGGAATTCAATACCAGTCTGAGCAAGAGTGAGACCCAATCTCTACCAAAAAGAAAAGAAAAAAAAAGCAGAGAAAGAGACTAGGGAGTATGGAGAGAGGTGACATTTGCACAAAGATTTGAAGGTGAGGGAATAAGACATGCAGTAAAAAGGGGCAGAGTGTCTTAAGCAGAGAGAACAGTAAATGTAAAGGCCTTGAATTGGAATTGGGGCCTGCCTGGTGAGTTCAGTGAACAGCGAGGGACCAGACTGCAGTAGAGTGAATGAGGGGAAGCAAAGGATTGGGGGAAAGGGAGACAGATCATGTGGAACTTGTAGGCTATCATGAGGACTTTGTTTTTACTTTGAGTGAGATGGAAACTATTGGAATGTTTTGAGAAGACGAGTGATATGGTCTAACTTGATGTCGTCTGGCTGCTGGGTTGAGAATAGACTCTAGGGGAACAAGGGCAGAAACAGGGAGGCCAGTGAGGAGGCTATGGTAATAATCCAGTTGGGTATTGATAGTGGCTTGGCTTTGGGTGATGGCGATGGAGGTGGTGAGCGAGTGGATTCAGGGTATATTTTTGAAGGTAGAGCCATTGCTACTACCCCCAACTCCTGGCTCCTCTCTGCCCCTATTAGTCTTGCCACCTCCTAGTAGGCTTCCTTCCTATCCCTGAACACTCCCATCCAGAGTCTGGAGCTCATGGGATGTGCCCACCTAGGTAATGCTGGCTCTAGCCAGCCACCTAAGCACAGTGGAGTCAGAGAAACAGAAGCTGCGGGCTCAGGTGCGACGGCTGTGCCAGGAGAACCAGTGGCTCCGGGACGAGCTGGCAGGCACCCAGCAGCGGCTACAGCGCAGTGAACAGGCTGTGGCTCAGCTGGAGGAGGAAAAGAAGCACCTGGAGTTCCTGGGGCAGCTGCGGCAGTATGACGAGGATGGGCACACTGCGGTAAGCATGCGCAGGCAAAGCTGGCTGGAGGGCAGGCAGCTGGGAGTTACCGCAAACGTGGGGCAATGGCCTCGTCATTCTCAGGGGCCAGCAGTTCTGTCCAATGGGGAAACAATATTCACTCATTCAATCAACATTTAATTAAATAACAACTGTGTGCCAAGCACTGTGCACTCCACTGGTGAATGGGGCAGAGTTCCTGCTCTCATAATTATAGGTTTGTGAGGGGAGACAGATATGCATCTGGAAAATTCCAATCCAGAATCCTCAGTGCTATCACTAGGGAAAGCATAGCCCAGTTGAGCATGACTCTCCTCAAATTTGCTCTCAAAATGTGTGTAATTTAACCCTCACTTGACAGGCGTTTATGTGTCTCTGTGTCTTACGCAGCACAAGAAGATGTGTATAGGAAAGGATAACGAACTATAAAAGAGAGTTCTTGTGTTCTTGAGTTTATAATGTACCTGTAGGGAACAAGGCTTATACCTGAGAATATGTATGGGACAACACAAAGCAGCAAGTGCTCAGTGATGGAGTGGTGCAGACAGTGTGGGAGGAATTCCAAGGAGATAGGCTCCTGAGGGCTGAAATGGTCTGAGAAGGATTCACAGAGTGGGTAGGGTACAAGGATGTGTAGGATTTAAGTTGGATTTCTCATTCAAATGGGTTAGGAGTTGGTTGGGAATGGGATGGATTTTGAAGGATTATAGGAAGAGGGAAGAGCTTCCTAGACTGGAGGTGGAGGTGTCATAGATAAGGCTCGGGGGCTGGAAAGCTGGTCTGTCCCAGGAAAAGTGAAGAGATGTTTTGCATAGGGCATACTGGTGGCGCTGGGTAGGACGGTTGGAGGTATTTTTATAAGGCTGCAGTTCCTAATGGGGAAAAGATATTTTCCCAGTGTGGAAGCAGGGTAGACAGTGAGGGCTGGGCACTAAGTCTGGAATGAGCAGTGGCAGATGATGGGCACAAGGCTGAGCTAGACACTTTGTGTACGTGTCAATAAGATCAGACACATTCCCTCCCTCAGGAGAGACAGGACAGACATATAATCAATGTAAACACACAGGAATCAGCACAGGGCTGTAATTATAAGAGTTGAGGGGGAGACTGAGGGTGGTTAGGAAGGAAGCCTTCTGGATGTAAAAGAAGGTAAGGTCATGATATTTTGTCCAAAGCTTCTCTGGCTGTTACAAATAAGAGAGGCCTGAGCTTTGCTAGGCCAGATGCTGGCTTTCCCAGCGACAGAGTCAGGAACAAGACTCTTTTCCTAGTCCCCATCTGTCAGTGATTTCATGGCTTAGAGAGGCCCCTGAAGAGGCCACTGGGGATATCTTGGTCCTTACATGCTGCTTCTTCCCTTCTAGGAGGAGAAGGAAGGTGATGCCTCCAAGGATTCCCTGGATGACCTCTTCCCCAATGAGGAGGAAGAGGACCCTAGCAATGGCTGTGAGTCTGCCTCTGGAGATGGAGGATGAAGAGGGACAGCAGGAGGATGGTTCCAGCTGTGGCCCATCCTGTATACAAGATGCTCACCATTCAGAAATAGGTCTCCACTTCCTCTGGAGGTGGGGCACAGGCTGGGCTAGTACTCTGATTTCCTCAGTGTCCCCCTTATTCATCAAAATTTATTAAGCACTTAATATGTGGCAGACACTGTGCTAGGCATGAGGAATACTGAGATGAAAATGACAGGTCTTGCCAGTAAGGAGTTCACAGTCTAGTGGGAGAATGACCCTGAGATGGAAAAAGCATGAGTTCCTCAAGGGAAAGAATCAAGTCTATCTCATCTTCGTATTCCTGGGACAGCCCCTGGCTCATGCTTATTGAATAAATGTTTGCTGAATGAATAATTACTGGGTTACAGATGGGATTGTGATGGGCACAGGTGCAAAGGAGTGGATAAGAGAATAGAAGTTGAGGCAGGTCTCGATTGAGAGCTCACTGCGGGGTGGGCACAGGTATGGAACAAGACATGGAGAGGGAAGTGGGGAAGGCAGACAGCAAAAGAGAGAGGAAGACTCTTCTAGGGTGGGTGCGGTGGCTCAGGCCTTTAATCCTAGCACTCTGGGAGGCTGAGACGGGCAGATCACTCAAGGTCAGGAGTTTGAAACCAGCCTGAGTAAGAGCAAGACCCCGTCTCTACTAAAAAAATAGATGTTTTGGTTACTATAGCCAAAAAAAAAGAAAAAATATAAATAAAATAAAATAAATAAATAAATAAACAAATAGAAAGAAATTAATTGGCCAACTAAAAATATATAGAAAAAATTAGCTGGGCATGGTGGCACATGCCTGTAGTCCCAGCTTCTTGGGAGGCTGAGGCAGAAGGATTGCTTGAGCCCAGGAGTTTGAGGTTGCTGTGAGCTAGGCTGACGCCACGGCACTCTAGCCCAGGTAACAGAGCAAGACTCTGTCTCAAAAAAAAAAAAAAAAGACTCTTCTGAGGAAGTCTTCTGTTCATTTTCTGGGATGTTTTAGTGTCTCGTGGCCAGGGCTCTGCAGCAGCCCAGCAGGGTGGATATGAGATCCCAGCAAGGTTGCGTACATTACACAACCTGGTGATCCAGTACGCTGCCCAGGGTCGCTATGAAGTTGCCGTGCCACTCTGTAAGCAGGCACTAGAGGACCTGGAGCGCACATCTGGCCGTGGCCACCCTGATGTTGCTACCATGCTCAACATCCTCGCTTTGGTGTATCGGTGAGTACTGCCCTCCTCCATCAGCCAGAATCTTCCCTGCATTCCCACCTTGGTCCTCCTTTGGCTCCCACTCTACCTCTCCACAGGCAGGTTACCTCTCCTCTCTGCGGGGCCTCCTAGCTATACCCAACTAGGGTGCTTCCTTATGTACCAGAACACTCACTTCTTCCATACCCTAGCGCTTGGCCTAGAAAATAGTCATCTCTCAGGCTCTTTGCTCCTCCAGTTTCTCTTTTGGGCAACATATCTTTCTCTCTCTGTTTCTATCTCCTGCTTCCTATGACTTGTGGCCTCCTCTTGGGATGGCAGTGCTCTGCACTGTGATATGAGTGTGTCAGTGAAGCCCTCTCACTGCCTGCACCAGGCATCCTATCTCCCCATGGAAGTCCCTAATACCTAAATGTACCTCAGTCCTCCCAAAGGGGTGGAGGGAAGGAGATGTCTTGGGGGCAGAGTTCAGGGTAACCCCTGTCACCTTTGTCCTCTTCCAGGGACCAGAATAAGTATAAGGAAGCTGCCCACCTGCTGAATGACGCCCTCAGTATCCGGGAGAGCACCCTGGGCCGGGACCACCCTGCTGTCAGTATTCCTTGCCTGCATCTCCCTCATTGCTCTTTTGACCTCTCTTAGCTTGTCAATCTGTTGCCCTCAGGCCACTTACTAGGGGTGCTTAGAAAGGAGGCATTGTCCAGAGATCCTAGTGGTTCTCAATTCTCTGAAACTCAATGACTCCTTTTTATAATGAATATTTTCCTGAATTTTAATTCATAGATGATATATCCTACCTCCACATATGATTTCCAAAAATTTTAATGATACCCTAATTAATATAAAAGAGAAACAAGGAAAGTAACTTATAATAACATAACATATACAATATAAGATAAAATATAATATAATAATAGCTATATTAAATACAACTCTGCTAGAAGAAATAAAAAAGAGTCTGATAAATAATGAATAACTTTGGATTTAAAAGAAGACCAGTAAGCCATTCCATATAAGAAATATTAATACTAGAGTTGGGCACAGTGGCTTGCACCCATAGTCCCAGATACTTGGGAGGCTGAGGTGAGAGGATCACTTGAGCCCAGAAGTTCAAGACCAGCCTGAGCATCATAGCAAGACCCTGTCTCTAAAAAAATTTTTAAAAAGTATTAGAAAAATGAAAGAGCAGAAATATGGGTGGATGCTCAATTAAAATGCAGTGTTATAATAAGCTATCACAGACCATATTTATTTGTATATAATGAGAGAAAGACAGGTAGCCTTAAGTTGTATATGATAAGAGAAAGAGAGAGTTAGCCTTAAGTCAGCATAGCATACCAGGGCAAATGATAGATTTTCAAAGTAGAGAAAATGAAAAATAAGATACTTTTAAAAATGAGCTATATGAAAATAATTCCCTATGATGTGACATGATGTGCAGGGATGATGTATCTTACAAAACATAACTCCTATCTTGATATCCCACCAAATGTCAAAGTTTACATTCAGTGTTTGAATGTCTGGCTGTGTCTTTCTTTGTCTTCCCAAAGGTAATAGTGCCCCCAATCTTTATGGCAACCAAAAAAACAAAACAAAACAAAAACCTCAGAAATTTCTAAAAATCCCCCTAGAGGGCGATACCACTCCATAGAGCCTCAGAGCCATCCTATTCAGCAGTTTCCCCTCCCCTCAGCCTCGGTCTGTTTCGGTCGTGCAATGTGGGGCCCTGCTGTACAAATAGGGGAACCCTCAGATTCTCATAGGTTCTTTGCAGCATCAATGTCTGATGGGGATAGGCCTCTCTTCATAGGTGGCTGCCACACTCAACAATCTGGCTGTGCTCTATGGCAAAAGGGGCAAATACAAGGAGGCAGAGCCATTATGCCAGAGGGCACTGGAAATTCGAGAAAAGGTACCCATGCCCTCTCTCCATTCTTCCCTTGTTGCTGTAACCCCTTCTCCACATCTCTCCTCTGGGCTGACCCTTCTCCCTCACTTCTTTTTTCTCATCTGCCTATCTCTGCCTCATTTCCTCTTCCATCATTCCCTTCCCTCTACTGTCCACTTGTGCATGCGTGTGTACGAACACACACACGTGTGCATGTGCACACATGTAATCATAGCCATTTATTACTCCTTTGCTCCCTTTCAGGTCCTGGGCACTGACCACCCAGATGTGGCAAAGCAGCTGAACAACCTGGCTCTGTTGTGCCAAAACCAGGGCAAGTATGAGGCTGTGGAACGCTACTACCAGCGGGCACTGGCCATCTATGAGAGGCAGCTGGGGCTGGACAACCCTAACGTAGCCCGGACCAAGAACAACTTGGTAAGGAAGGGAGGGACAAAGTGGTTGGGAGGAGGAAAAGGGAAAGGCCACTTCGGTCCTGGAATTGGGAAGCATCGTAATCTGGTCCACTATTCTCGTCAACTGTGTACCCATCTCTGAGGCTGCCTTTGGGATGAGGGATTTGCTTCATTCCTGTGGCAGAAGTTCCCTTGGGAGTGGGGTGAAAATATCTTTGATGCTGTAGATAGAAAAGAAGGTGTGAGGAGGATCTCTGGGGAGAGTTACAGAGACACCAAGAAGTGGAACTCCCTGAGCCTGGCTAAGACCTTGTGTCCCTCTATCTCTTCCTTCTGTATTTTTGCCTTTGTGCCTCCCAGGCTTCCTGTTACCTGAAACAGGGCAAATATGCTGAGGCTGAGACACTATACAAAGAGATCCTGACCCGTGCCCACTTGCAGGAGTTTGGGTCTGTGGATGGTGAGTGGTGAGGGCCTGGGGAGAGGGCTGCAGGGAGGTAAAGAAATGCAGACTAAAGGTGGGGGGTTAGGCCACAGTGGTTCTCAGGGGGAGCCAGACCCCTTTCGTCCAGCCTTGTCATCCACTGGATACTGGTTCCCCCTGTACTATCCAGCTCCATCTCTAACCTCCCTATCCCACCCCATGTATCACCTCTAGGCGACCACAAGCCCATCTGGATGCATGCAGAGGAGCGAGAGGAAATGAGCAAAGTGAGTTGGGTGGCAGCCTGGGGAGCCCGAAGCTATTGGGTCTCTGTCTTACCCCATGCATTAGCCCAGCTGCTTCCCACGTAGCACCAGCCTCAGATGTGTGGTGCCTTCCCCAACCTAGCTTGTACCCTAGCCCCATGCCAGCTTATACCCAGCATCTCTTTACTTTCATCTCTGACTCCTTCCTCTTCCCCCCCATTCTACAGAGCCGGCACCGTGAGGGCAGCACACCCTATGCTGAGTATGGAGGCTGGTACAAGGCCTGCAAAGTGAGCAGGTGAGCTGCCAGTGAAAAGCTGGCTTGGCCTCCAATGCCCTCCATCCAAGCCCTGATCCCAGCCTCCTGGACATTTTTCCTTCTTTCCTTGACCTTCCCTCAATGTTAGCTCTGCTCCCTCTCTTTCCTGGTTTCTTCTTTTATCCCATGCTCTCTTCCTTCCTTGGTCTCACCCCCCACAGCCCCACAGTGAACACTACTCTGAGAAACCTAGGAGCTCTCTACAGGCGCCAGGGAAAGCTGGAGGCAGCTGAGACCCTGGAAGAATGTGCCCTGCGTTCCTGGAAACAGGTCAGAAGCCTGCATGGGAAGGAGGTCTAAGAAGGAGGGGTCCTGGGGACAAGGTACTACTGAGGCTTCTTCTAAGTCCCCTAAAAATAAGAGGAACCTGGGTGTGGTGGCTCATGCCCATAATCTCAGTACTTTGGGAGGCCAAGGCAGGAGGATTGCTTGAGCCCAAGAGTTCAAGATCAGCCTGGGCAACATAGTAAGACCCTGTCTTTACAAAAAATGAAAATAAATGAGCCAGACATGGTGGTGTGCACCTGTAGTCCCAGCTACTCGGGAGGCTGAGACAAGAGGATTACTTGAGCCTGGGAGTTTTAGGTTGCAGACACTGAGCCACTGTACTCTAGCCTGGGTGACAGAGTGAGACCATGTCTCAAAAAAAAAAAAAAAAAAGAAAAGAAAAAAAAGAAAAAAAGAAAAAGAATAAGGGAAGCTGAAGAAGAAGACAGAGGAGAAGAAAGTGAGGCAGTCTTGTGGTGGTTGTGGCTGTTTTTAAGCATGTTCTTACCTCCCACCTGCCCTTTGTAGTTAGGACTCCAAGTTCAAGATTCCCTTCACTAAATGGGGTTATAAAGGGGAAACTTGCCCTTTCATAAGAAGGGATATGGGTGGTATGGGGTGATGGGAGTGAGGTTGAGGACAGTCTTGAGTCAAAATTTCTCAAATTGTTGGTCTCATTAGTAGGTCATGAAATCAATTCAGTGTAGGCCATGGCTAAAAACATATTATGTATCTATATATAGGAATGCATTGTAAATAGGAAGGGTATTACTCCAGTAGGTGTATACTGGGACATCACAAGAAAAAAATGTTTTCCTTGCAGTAGCTGATGGTGAAAAAAAGTTTGAAAGCCCCATCCTGAGGAGTTAAGGAGTAGGAAGTTCTAGGTCCTTCCTTTTCCTTTCAGGGCACTGACCCTATCAGCCAGACCAAGGTGGCAGAGCTACTTGGGGATGGTGACAGTAGAAGGACCTCCCAAGAAGGCCCTGGGGACAGTGTGAGGTTTGAGGGAGGTGAAGATGCTTCTGTGGCTGTCGAGTGGTCAGGGGTAAGTCTAACCATTGCCTCTTGATTTCCTGCTGGTGGTGGTGAGAGGCTCTGAGCCTTCCTTTCTCTGGGCTCTTGTAGAGTATGAGGGCATACTGTCCCTATTCTAGTTAGTAGATCCCTTCAGGGGTATTTCTGGGAGCCAGTTTCGACAGGGCTCTTGTTTTTAATCACTGGGTTTTGGGGTTGGGGGATGTGTGCAGAATAAATGGCAGGAGTAGACTCAGAAGCCAGTCTTCGTGGGATCCTTTTAGCTTCCATTGCTCATTCCTCTCTGCCAGGATGGCAGTGGGACCCTGCAGAGGAGTGGCTCTCTCGGCAAGATCCGGGATGTGCTTCGTAGAAGCAGCGAACTCCTGGTGAGGAAGCTCCAGGGGACCGAGCCTCGGCCCTCCAGGTACACAATGAGGTTGAGATATGGCAAAGCAGGCAAGTAAGCCCTTGCCTTCAACTCCTCTTGGCCCCTGATCTCTGGAGGAGAAGTGTCTTGGAGAGAAACATGGAAGAGGTCAACAGGATGGCCATGGAGAGAGAGTTCGGCAGGATGGGTGCCCCAGTGGCGGGGGGATGAAGGTACCTGAGGATATGCTGGTTCCTAATACAGATAAGAGTGGGCTAGGAGGGGACAGAGGGTAGACAGTGATTTGATACTGTGTGGCAGTGCCCAAGAGGCCCACAGCTTTAGGGACATTCAAGAGGAAGAGAGGAGGCCTCAATTCTTTATTTTTCCATTGTAGCAGCAACATGAAGCGAGCAGCCTCCTTGAACTATCTGAACCAACCCAGTGTTGCACCCCTCCAGGTGAGAGCAGTGCTTGTGAGCATGTTGCTGGGTGAGAAAGGATAGCTAGCAAGCTCGCCCAGTGGGATTAGGGAAGTGGGGAAAGTCATCTGGCATGAAAGGAGATTAGAGTCATTAAGGAATCAGGCAGAGAGCTTGTTGGGTGCAGTGACCACCAAGGGATAGTTTCAGGCCAGATGTTAGTAGCAAATAAGTTAATCCGGAGGGAAATAGTAATTGATATTCTTTAAACTGGTACTTTGGAATTATGAATAATTCAAGAATGAGGCCAGGTGTCATGGTTCACGCCTGTTAATACTAGCACTCTGGGAGGCCAAGGCAAGAGGATCTCTTGAGCTCAGGAGTTGGAGACCAGCCTCAGCAAGAGTGAGACCCTGTCTCTACCAAAAATAGAAAAAATTAGCCCAGCGTGGTGGCACAAGCCTGTAAGCCCCAGCTACTCGAGAGGCTGAGGTAGGAGGATTGCTTGAGACCGGGAATTTGAGGTTGCTGTGAGCTAGGCTGATGCCACAGCACTATAGCCTGGGCAACAG
>VBSM01000361.1:10541796-10552342 GCA_008086735.1 Cheirogaleus medius
TGAGGCAGGAGGATCACTTGAGCCCAGGAGTTCGAGGTTACAGTGAGCTATGATCTCAGCACTGCACTCCAGTCTGGGCGACAGAGGGATACCTGTTTTGGGGGAAAAAAAAGAAAAAGGAAAGAATGATTTGGGGATACTGTTTTTCCTCCTGCAGTCACCGTACTCCTTACCTTGGGGACTCAGTGGTAGATGAGAAGGGAAAAAGACAAAAAGTACTAAATAATCTCCATTTGAGAGAACAGTCGTGATATTCTAATAGCAAATGACCATTTGTATCAACACATTAAAAGTATACACCAGTATTCATGTGGCTCTTGCAGGTAGTTTCTCCACCAGATTGTGAACTTCTGGAAAATGCTAGCAGAGGCTTAAACAAAAGCCAAAAGCCCCAGAACTTGGAGTTGAGGTTATAGGTGCAATCCTAGGTCCAGAGATCGACTGTAGCCATGGGATGGATGGACAGTCTTTGGGAGGCTGAGGTCCCTGGGCTAATGGGGTGGTGGTGTCTGTTTCAGGTCTCCCGGGGCCTCAGTGCCAGCACTACGGACCTCTCTTCAAGCAGCTGACATTCAACCCAATCCCCAGGTCTGCTGGGTCCCCCCACAGTCCTCACAGCATTCCCCATTGCTCCTGGCTCTTTCCCACCCCAAGGTGGGACAGTGAAGGGGGAGCAGTTTAACCAGAAGATTGCTGCTGCTCTTAGGGTCTCAGCTCCCTCCTCAGGAATCCCCCTTAGGCAATAGCCCTCAGGATACCCTCTCCCTCTCCTCACCCTGTGGTCTTCTAGAGTAGCTAGCTCTGAGGCCCCCAGGGTGGGTAAGAAGCAGGTATACACCTCAGAGATGCAGCCTGCTGCTGGCTTTTCTGGCAGAGAGTTTGGGGTTGGCCAGCCAAGCAGCCTTGGTCTGGCCTCTCCTGTTCCGCCTCTCTGCTGCCTCACTTCAGGTCCATGTATTTCACTTTTCTTAAATAAAATAATCAGGTAACCTTTCTGCTGCTTGAGTCCAGATTGAAGAGGGTAGGAAGCAAGGGTTGTGTTGGGGCCCTTCACAGGAGGGCAAGGGGCAGTGATGGATGGGGCGACAGGAGGAGTGTTGATTCTTGGATCTTTCCTCTCTTCCTCCCCTTGTTTGTATCCTCTCCAGCAGGGCCTGTAGGAAGGCATCTGGGGGATGGGGAAGGAGGCCCACAACCCAAGGAGAAGGTGCTGTGGACTGGGTTGTCAGGGACATGTGGTGGCCATGTGGCAGGACCCTGGAGTCCTGGCGCCACTTCTCCTGGCTGTGAGGCCCTCTGTGGCTGCCCCTCCTCCTCCCAGCTGCTTGGGGGAAGGGAAGTCTAAGCAGGCCTGGGGGGCCCTTTGGAGCCAGAGGGGAGACAAGGCATTATCCATCCCCTCTCAGCATATCCTGGAGGCCTGAGCAGCAGCTGGGGCCCATCTTCTGAAGCTTGACTCCTCCTGACCGCCTCCTACACCCCTTGCTGCTTTCACAACAAAGAAAGAATGTGGGGGTGGTGGCGCAGGGGGTGGGGGGTTGGGTGCCTGGAAGGAGGGCTGTGCTGGGCCTCCCCACAGCTGGAGTTGGCCATGCCCTGACATAGCCCAGACTGCCTGGAGATGGACTTGGGATGAATTTGTCAGTTTAACAGCCTTCAGCCTGGCTTTCAGAGCCCAGTGTTTCTACCTTTGGGTCCAGATTGGTCCAGAGCAAAATCATACCCCAGACGTGCACTCTTCCCCTCCTTTTCCAGGCTACATCTGTCCTGGGGCTACATAACATTGTCAGGTTATCCTGCTTGGGGACATCAAGGACATCCAGCTGTTCAAAGTCTCCCTTAGGATTTTGGGTTGAGGAAAAATGGGTCAGGGCCCCTCTTCTTCCTACCTGGAAAATTCTGGGGGAACTGTTGGTGGGAACCTCCAGGTAGGCCCAGAACTCCCTAGGGGCCACGGAATCACAAAAGTCACTTTGGTTCCCTGGGTTCCTGTAGATTAGGCGGTGGACACAGAGTATACTCCACTACCTCGCTAAGGTGCCCTGCACCGCCCAGAACCTTCCTCCCTCTGTTCCCCATCCTTCTCCAGACCCCTCCCCCAACCGCGAGCTCCTCCCGCCACGGCGGGGAGGGGGCGTCGGAGGGGCGGGGCGCCACGCGGAGGCCGGCGGGGAGGGGGCGTCGTGGGGCGGGGCTTGGCGGCAGCGGCGGCGCGCGAGGACTCTGAGGTACCGGGCGCGCGCGGCTCCGGCTCGGGACGCCTCGGGGTCGGGCTCCGGCTCCGGCTCCGGCTTTTGCGGCAGCGCCCGCGCTCGGTGCGCTCGGCCTCCTGGGCCAGCCGCGGAGCGCAGTCTACGCGCCCGCCGCGCGCCCTCCAGCTCCTTTCCCCCAGCCGCCGCGATGGGAGCTGCGCGGGGGTCCCCGGCCACCCCCCGCCGGCTGCCTCTGCTTGGCGTCCTGCTGCTGCCGCTGCTGGGCGGTGAGTCCTGGCGAGCTGGGGAAGAAGCAGGGCTCGGGAAGCGCAGGAGTCCTGCGGGCAAAAGGGGGCACCCGGGGAGGTGGGTTTGGGCGGCTGGAGCGGGGACAGAAACCCTGGAGTCGTGGAGAGGCTCGCTGGGCACGCGAGGTCCCGGCGGAAGGGCGCGAGGAGCTTCAGGGCCGGGAGGTTGGCGAAGCCCCCGCGAACTGGGTCGGGGTCCCTCTCCCACTGGCGCCGCGGGGACGCGTTTCCAGCCTCTACAGTTTTCCCGGCCTGACCCGAGAGTCTGCTCGAGAACGGCCGGGAGTTGCCGGCTCCCGGGATCAGGTGGGGAGTTTTCTTTTCCGCGGAGAAACAACTACCCGCTCTGTGGGGGGTGCGGCGGGAGAGACGGAGTCACCCTGCAAGCTCAGTCCAGGTGAAGGCGGCCGGCTTGGGGCCCGATGCTCGACCGAACTGCAGAGCGCGGAGCGCGGAGCTTTGTTATCTACTCCGCTCCCGGCTTCCCTCCTCCAAGTTCCTGGGCAAAACTGAGACCCCAGATGGCCCTGCCAATGAGGGCGGAAGAAGGGAAGAATTAGGGGTCCCCTTCTCTTCTAGCTCACGGGCTGGAGCGTGAGTCGACTTCGTGCCAGGGTCGAATCCGGGAGGCAGAGGGTCCCAGGCTGTCGCGGTGACTAATGTGTAAAGGCCGCTGCCAAAATCGGGCATGGCCGACCTGCAAAGGTGCGGACGGGGTTTAATTCTGCTCCGTCCTGGATTAACATCCTATCTGTCCTAACAGAGGAAAGGAAGTCTCTTTTTCTTAGGGCAGAAAGGCAAAAAGAGCAAACTCTGGCTTTTCTTAGAGGGCCTCAGCATTTTGATGAGGGTGTGGCCGCATCTCCGGGGCAGACAGACCCCCGACCCTCATCTTTTATTTCCTGGCTTGATCACACCTAAGAGTCTCCACTGAGATGTTGAAATGTTTTACAGGAAAGCACCCAGCTACCGGCACATCCCAAACAGCCTGGACTGGAAATAAAGCCTTCCATCTTCCAAAACACAAAATCTTTGGTGGTGGTCCTCAAAGCAGCTTTCACTTGGGTAACTCTGTCCTGGAGACCTGTCCTAGCTTATCACTTTCCCCCTCCTTTGTAGAGTGGCAGTGGAGAGGGCAGGGGTCGGGAATTGCCATTTCTAACATCTTCCTGGCCTGCCAGTTGTTGAGGGGTTCTGGCACTGGTGGAATCAACATCTCCCCACCCCAGTTGTAAAAGGAGAGATAAATGTAGCCCCGGAAAGAGAACAAGCTCTGGGGATTCAGTAGAGGTGTTTCCTGTGTGTGTGGTAGTTATTGCTCATGGCAGAATCCACATCTGCTCCCAGAGGAAGTATGGAAGTTTTTTTGCACAGCCTGAGTGGAGGCCCAGCCATGTGGGTGAGCTTCCCAAGCTCACAGGCCTCCTGGGTCGTCTGGTTGGGTTTTGGTGTGTGGGTCTGCCTGATGTGGCTGCCTCCATTGCTGCTGTTTGGAGTTCTGGAGTCATGGGGAGATTCTGGTGGAGACAGGGCTCTTGTTCAACAAATGCTAAATTCCTAAATTCTTCCATGAGAAGATGACTCTGAAGTTAATGATGTTAATCTGATAGAGGGTGTTTAGCCGAGGGGAAGTTCTATGGGGGGAAGTTAGGGCGGCTGAGGGCTTGGGGACAGGAGGTCTGGAATCCCCTGGGGGTTGGAGGGGATGTCTTGTGCTCAACAAAGGAACATTTTAATGAGAGCTTTAAATCAATTCCACCAAATGTGCCTTGGTGTGGAACCTGTCCATGTGCTGTAAACAATTTCAGCCAAGGCTGAGGTGCCTGCTGTCTTCTAGTGAAGTCCTGGGACTCAAACCCACCCCCAGATGTGTGACTAAAGGGAGCAATGACTTTTTAATAGATCACAGTAGATTTTTCCATCTCATTGTTTAACTGTGTAATTAACTGGAGTTATAGTGAGACCCCACTGTTAATAAGGCTGGAGTAAGGGACCAAGGCTGGCTAGGTTTGTGGATTAGACCATTTTGAAGTTTGGGTAATTATGCTGTAAATGACTGTGTTACTTTCCAAACTTTGAGATCCCTGTTGTGATAAATATGGTGGAGGAGGAGGAGAAGGCTTGAAGTTTGAAATCTGGGATTCTTGACCCCAGCCACTTGAATGGTCAGTTGTGGTCACTACCCAGCCCCATTCCCATCCCCCTCCCTGGTTTCTTTCCTCCTGGGGCTCTTGGTTGGGGAAATTGAGTCGTCACATCCTGAGATAGGGGTAGGATGTCTTGTAGATTCTTCAAGGCTCTGCAGCCTGTAATTCAGGCCTAGGCATTGCTTTTATTAGTGATGGCTTTTCTCAGCTGTTGGGCAGTATGGTGAGAGGGGAGGGGTGATCTTCACATCACTTGCCAAAGGATATACTCAAACACCTGGTGTTCAAAGCAACATTGAGAAGTGGATGGAGCTCAGACTATAGAGATGAAGTACAGTCGTTCCTCAGTGTCCTTGGAGGATTGGTTCCACGACTTCAAGGATACCAAAATCTGAAATAAGTTTAAGTCCCTTATCTAAAATGATGTAGTATTTGCATATAACCTAGGCACATCCTCCCATATACTTTAAATCATCTCTAGATTATGTATAATACCTTATACAATGTAAATATTATGTAAATAGTTGTTATACTGTATTTTAAAATCTGTGTTATTTTTTATTGTTGTTATTATTTTTTCTGAATATTTTTGGTCCTTGGTTGAATCCATGACTGTGGAAACCAGGCTTAAGGAAAGTAGACTGTATTTGGCAAAGCAGCAACTCAAACTCATTGATGGGCCCTGTGGCCCTGGGCAAATTTCTTGATTTCTCAGTTTGCCTCCTCTGTAAGGTGCTTACTTCCTAGAGTTGTGCTGAGGATTAAATATAAAGAAGTATATAAAGAGCCTCTTCGTTGGTCTTTTCTCTTCTCTGGTGTGCTCTCAACATACCTTCAGCTTCACAATCATTCCCAACAAACATTTTCCGCCTACTGGAACCCTCCATTCCAGTCCAGCTGGCCTGTTTGCCATCTCCTAAAGCAGGCGTCCTCAAACTAATGTGGCCCGCCAAGGACATTTATCCGGCCCACAGGGTGTTTTTGCCCGTTTTGTTTTTTTACTTCAAAATAAGATATGTGCAGTGTGCATAGGAATTTGTTCATAGTTTTTTTTTTTTAAACTATAGCCCAGCCCTCCAACGGTCTGAGGACCGTTGGAGGGCCGGACTATAGCAAAGTTTGAGGACCCCTACCCTAAAGCATACCTGGTTTCTCTTTGACCTTTCAGGCCAGAGAGAACCTTTCTTTCCTCTCTGGCCAGTCCTGTTGTGTATTGCCTTTTACCATCTCTCTTTTGCCTAGCGCCATATCTGCTTCCTCATGAAACTGTCTTGTCTTTCCTGCCAGAAAGCGGATGCCTGGACTCTGTCATTCTTAGGGCGCCTTCCATATTGTTGTTCCCTGTGTAGAATTTAGTACAGTACCTTATTTATAATGAGTCCTTACCTAGATTTATTAAAAAAGCAAATGAACCTTTTGGGTGTAGGGCAGAGTAATTAAGGGCAAAGTTAAATATCCCCTTTGCATCCTAGACATTTGGAGTCTTTTGTGCCCTGTCCAGTTTTTCTGGGTTGGGATTGCCTGTTGTTCCTCCTTGTGCCTGCTCTACCATGACTAAATCAAGGGATCAGACCTTCCTTCCTTGTTTCTGGGCTGGCTGTTTTTGGTGGTGGCTTTTCCGAGTTTGGATGTGGGCAGGGCTTTTGGCTTTCTCCGAGTTCTGAGCATGGGCAATGGCCTCTACATATGAAGCTGACTTGGCCTTTAAAGGCTGCAGTTTATAAACGGGTGCTGAGGTCCCCTCGTACGTAGGGG
The DNA here is from genome assembly GCA_008086735.1 of Cheirogaleus medius. Taxonomy (NCBI): domain Eukaryota; kingdom Metazoa; phylum Chordata; class Mammalia; order Primates; family Cheirogaleidae; genus Cheirogaleus; species Cheirogaleus medius. Next base: position 10,548,199 of record VBSM01000361.1, read on the forward strand.
CCTAGATTATCCATTACTTTGCTACTCAAAATAAGGCCTAAAGCCAGTGGCATCGGCATTCCCTGAGAACATGAATCAGAATTACAGTCTGCATTTTAACAAGATCCCCAGGTGACTATGCACCCCACAGTTCCAGAAGTCTTGATCTAGGCATCCCTCTTCATACAGAAACTCAAGGTACAGAGTTTTCTTGTTGCAGCAGTATCAGTTAGGGGCCCAAGATCCTGTACAGTATTTGAAGATTTGCTTTAAATAACTTAGTTCATGTGAACACTCTTTGGTGTGATGTGTTCACTTAAAAATTACCTCACTTTGGGTTTAATTTGAATTAGTTTTTGCCAAAAACAAAACAAAACAAAAAAAACTTGTCCATTAAATGCGTGACTCTAGAAGATTTGCAACATTAAATGTGACGTTTACTTCCTCTCAGATCTTCAGCTTTTCCTAGGGGAGCGTACATCTCATTTCATAACAAGAGCCAGTGGAGAAACTGGATTTGTTAGGCAGAAATTTGGTCCAAGGATGACTTTTCAGGAATACATTTGGTTCGTAAAGGGAGGCATGTCTCTGCTAGGCTTTGACAGTTGTAGTGTTGTTAGTCTTTGGAGCTTTTCATATTCTGGAGTGAGGGGTTTTGTGTGAGTTTGTGTTTAAGCCAATGCAGCTTCTGTGAGACTCATCTGGGATGGAGGTTGGCCGGTTCAGACTCTAATATTTGAGCCAAGAGCAGTTTGGGGCCAGGGATTTAGTCTTTGGTGTTTTCCTGATGGAAGAAAGGGTCATTAAACAGGGTTGGATGTCCTTGGCCTGCATCCCTCAACCTCCCCCTGCTCTCCCTAACCTCAGTAATATGCCTCTGTGCAGCTGTGCCCGGGCACTACCCCTGGCCAGAGCCACATGATAGGGTTATAGGCTCGGGGCATGGTTCCTGGCACTGGCCCTAGCCTTCCTTGCCTTGGAATTGCTGCCTGCCCCTTCCCTGATTCCTGCTCTGGCCCCCATCCACCTGGTCCTTTTTCTTGGAGGTGTGGAAGTTCTGCCATTGTGGCTGTGTTAGAGTCCTATCTTGGGGTTCTCTGAGTTCGCTGCTGAGTGCACATTCAGCCCTGCCGAGCCCCCGGCGCTTTGGTGGAGCTGGCGCGGGAGCTGCCACAGCTAATCAGCGGTTTGAGGAAGCCCTCTGTAGTATGTCACTTTTTCCATCCTCTTTTCTTCTCTGCTTTTAGGCCATTTTCCTCCCAGTAATGTTACACAAACAGCAGTGGGGCAGAGAGGAAGCTTGGTTTGAAGGGCTGACACATGCAGGCGCCTTTCTCCCCGTGCTACTTGGTTTTGCATTGCCAGGCTCTTGTCTCCCTGTGTGCATTGACTGAGGTATGTTGAATGAGTGCACAGGGGACTGGAACGTCATCAACCAAGTGTCCTGCAGATCCCAAGCTCCTGTTAGAAGCTTAAGCCTTGATAAGCAGGGTATGCACTGGTTGGTGTGGATATATACGTAACTTTTGAAAACTAGATCCCAAGACATAGGGTAGGGATTTTGTGTCATGTGTTAGGAAGGTGTAGATGTGTGTTGCTCAAAAATGTATAGTGGAGAGTATAGTGGGAGGGCCGGTAACCAGAGGTACTGGTTAAAATTTTAGTTTCCTGGGCCTTACTGCAGACCTGCCCATCGGAGTCATTGAGGGAAGGGCCACAAAATGTATTTTATTTTCTTATTTGTTATATTTGTATTTTTTGAATAGCCAATCCAGTTACATCATTCAAACTTCAAAAGCAAATTGCATTTATAAAGAGCTTCCTAGGAGATTCCTACCTACACTCAAGTTTGAGAACCACTGGGTAACTGTAAGGAGAATTTGTCAGTCTCAAGTGTGTGGTATTGAGAAAGAGAGTGGTATTATTGTTGAGGGGCTTCAGAGGGCGTCCAGTAAAAGTGTTTGAGTGTCTTCTATGAGTGAAGCTCCTCAGCACACCATTTGGTAAAGTGCTAAGTAGGATAGAAGAACATTCCAGAATATGTGCAACAGTTAAATCTCAGAGACAGAAGCAAATGGGGAGTGGGAGGGCTTCAGAGAGGAGAGAGGGCCAGACATTTTTGTTTTCTTTTTTTTGTCTCACTTTTTTTTTTTTTTCTTCACTCTGTCACTCTGAGTCCAACATTTCTAAATAGATGTAGGCAGCAGCGACTGCCTCAGAATGATGGGAAAACTTGGGTGGTTCTTTTCTAGTGTCACACAGCAGCCATGCATGATTGAGAAGAGACATCTATGGATCTGTGATGCCAGTTTTTCTGTCTTCTGGTCCTGGCTGAATTGCTGTCTAGTCACATGACCCTAACTGCTTTATTAACTTTTCTGAGTCTCAGTTTCCTCATCTGCACAATGATGCCGATCCCTGCCCCCGCCCCTGTGAAGTTGTGATGTAATGCTCTTCAGCCTTGGAGGTGGTTGACCCCTGGGAAGCCGCCCTGCTGGTTAGCCCTGATGACTCTTCCCAGAGACTGTCCTGGCCCTTTGTCTCTCTTTGAAGTGTTAGCCTTTCTTTCCACTCTCTACAATGGGTTTTCGGTTTGCAGGGCTCAACAAAGTCCCCCTTGACTGGCAGCCTTAGAAATGGTTTCCTCATTCACAAGCACAAGTTTTCTGAATGGGTCTCAGTATTCCAACAGCACATGTGGGCACAACCACTTTGCATTTCCTGGAGGGAAGGTTCCCTCCCTTTACCTCCAAAGAGGGGGTGGTCAGTGCTGGTTCAGGGCCACCATCTCCCCGGACAACACTGAGGTTCTTCCAGGGAGTGGGGTAGTAAACTGTGCTTCTTGCAGCCTAGGCAGACTTAATGATACCCACGGGAAAGATTTCTCTCATCACTGGGTGGCTGTGGGGGTTTGCATAGTCAGCGAATCTGTATAACTTGTGGGAATTTCTGTCCATGCTGTGGGGAGGTTCCTGAGGTGCTGTGTGATCAGGGTGGAGGGCTCTCCTGGGGTGATTATGGAGGCCAGAGTGGGCACCAGCACGCACAGCCTCTCCTCGAGGAGACACTGGCTCTTTTTGTGTCTCCTTCTTGGGTGGGCAGGGGGCAACGAAGAGAATGCCTGTCTGCTTTTGGGACTGCTGAGGTGTCCCAGCATCTAGCTCATGCAGTGCCTTTATGCACATTAGAAATAAGTCCCCCTTCCCCCAGGTGGATGCAACCCTGCACCAGGGCTCAAGGCTTTGGCTGGTGCAGTTCCGGCAGCGTTTCAGTGTCGACACTTTGGCCAGGCATCTTACGCAGTGCACAACCTGTAGAGCATACACGACTGTCCCACTGGAATGAGGGCCTTGCAACGATTGCCTCTTTGTTTCTCAGCTGATGATGGGCCAAGAGGATTTTGGTGACCTCTGTTCTAACGTTGTGTTTTAGATCTGCCCTCTTCTCTATAGTTCTGCCTGCCATGGTGGTAAGGCGGGGCACTGCTGCCTGACATACAGTAGGAGAAGCCTGGGAAGCTGAAGCCCCAAGACTGTATCCACTCCTCATTGTGTATCTGTGGCTGCTGAGGTGTGGGCCTATTTCTGGGCTCCTCTCCCCACCAGAGGGTTTTGCTGCCTTACAGATACAGGCCCTTAGCTCTCTGTGGTAATTGATGCAGAAGGCTGCCTAAGTCCCCAGGGAAGGACGGGCTGCTCAGAGTTTATTTCACATTTTATTAAGGAGCTTCAGGTTTTCCTGTCTCCTCTCTCCCTGGGGACACCAGAGGCTCCCATGGCCCCAGGTAAAGTGTGTGGACATTCCTGGTTTAGAGGAATTCCTACAAGAGAAGCTGTATCACTTGTCTCAAAGTGAGTCCCAGGTCTTGATGGGCTCCAGCTGTGGGTGTCCTGGTGCTGTCCATAGCTCTTGAGCCTGAGGAGGCATCTGGAGGAACACTGGACTCAGAGCAGAGACATGGACCCTGCTCCCACATTTGCCCCAGACTGCCTGGATGACCATGGGCAAGTCTCATCCTCCTCTCCAGGCCTCAACTGGAGGACAGAAGACTTTGAATGGCCCTTGCCATCTTGACCTTTGAGACTGACCCAGTGTGGCACCTTCAGCCATGTTTCTGCCACACCTTTCAGGCTCTCCTCCTCGCCCTTGGTCTCTGGTGAGCATT
>VBSM01000361.1:10607005-10642842 GCA_008086735.1 Cheirogaleus medius
TGCCTCGGCCTCCCAGAGTGCTAGGATTACAGGCGTGAGTCACCACGCCTGGCCTCTCAAAGTTTTTGGATTGTGACTCACAGTAAGAAAAGCAGTAGACATTGTCAGTTTACTCCTACACTATTGGATTACTGCAGGTTCAGGGGCCAAAACTATTGATGGGTATAGAGTCACATACACATTGTACCATATGAAATTGTTAATATCCCATCCTCTTGACCTATAAAATAGCAGTTTATATGGTTCAACCTATATATAATGCAAACAAAAGTTTTATGCAACAATACCCTTGCTTTTTGTGATACTCATTAATTCTCTTAAATGGTAGTTGCAGTATTCTAAATTGATATCAGTACCACTACCACCAATGGGTCACAAACAACTGCTTTACTTAATATTCACAGTAAATTTTTTTTTTTTTTTGAGACAGAGTCTTGCTCAGTTCCCAGGGCTACAGTGCAGTGGTGTCATCATAACTCACTGCAGCCTCAAACTCCCAGGCTCAAGAGATCCTTCTGTCTCAGCCTCCTGAGTAGCTGGCAGTAGCTGAGACTACATGTGTGCCACCAGGCCCAGCTTATTTTTTAATTTTTTGTAGAGATGGAGTCTCCCTATGCTGCTCAGGCAGGTCTCAAACTCCTGGCCTCAAGGGATCCTCCCATATCTGGCTTCCCAAAGTGATAGGATTACAGGCCCGAGTCACCACACCTCGCCCACAATAACTTTTAAGGCAGGAATCATCACCTTCTTCCATTACCTTAAACACACCAGCATGTTTTATCCCTGGGATGAGGTGACTTACCCCAGGTAGCTCCTATTGGCTATTCACTGACCACTTTGCCCTTTAGTCTTTATCTCATTAAATCTGCATTAAGAACCTCTTGGGATAGATACTGACATTGAGGAATATGGTGCTTGGAGAAATCAAATCACTTGTTTCCAGGTACAGGGCTACCAAGAGGCAGATTCCAGATTTGAATAATTTCTGTAACACTGCCTTGGAGCAAAGACCCAGACCCAAACCCTAACCTGGTTTTGCAACACCCCCTAGTTCTAACCTTTTAAAAAATTTCTTTCTCCTATGGGGTTTTCCTTGGCTTTTTAGAGGGGCTCGCGCGCGCGCGCGCGCGCGTGTATGTGTGTGTGTGTGTGCGCTTGCTTGCTTGCTTGGACTTTCTGTCCTGCTGCACTTTTCTCTCAGGCCTTTGCACTGACTGTGGGGTGAGCTTTATTCTCGTAACCACCCCCTCCCCCAGCCCAGCTTGCAGCTGGAAGTCTTCACTGATCTCCATCTCTCCTCCCTGCCCCCATCGGGGACTGGGAGGCTGACTGTTTCTCTGCCCCCCAGGACTTTTCCAGATGTAAGTCCGCAAGAGACCCCCCAGTGTAGAGGATGATGGATGAGGACCCGGGAGCCGGCCTAGTGGGAAAGTGTCGTCGCCTAAAAAAGGGAGGGAAAGGGAAGGGAAGTCGGGGGGAGGGGAACGGTTAGGGCGGAGCAGCTGGGGCTCCGGTCCAGACTACGAGTCTGGACACCCAGAACCCAACCCCCTCCGCTCGGCCAATAACTTTGCCTCCCTCAGGGAGGCACGCATAAAACTTTCGTTTGCGTTACAGGTTGAACCATATTCCAATCCATCCGTGCACTCCTTCCTTGGAATTTTGGCTGGATTTTCTCATATACTGCAAACCCCACAATCCATTCAGTGTTTTCTTCCAACCCCCGAGCTCCCATTTTCCAATGTTGCTTCTTCTCCCCAAGACTGCGCTCCAGTCCTCTCCCAGGCTTCCTCTCTGCTGGTGTCTCCCAATTCTCTACCTTTTTCTGGTTCAGGGGGGCGGAGTCGTGCCTCCTCTCCTGTTCCTTTAAGGGGCGTCGGCTCCTCCCCTTTCGGAGTTGCGGTCTGACGCGGGATGACAGCAGCGAGTTCGGTATGTCTATGCAAATAAGCGCCCCCTGTGGGCCAATGGGGAACGGAGATGCCGGAACCGCGGACCAATGGGGCGGGGGCGCTGGGGCTCACCATATAAGGAGCGGCCTCGCCATAAAAGGAAACATTGTATCTCTTTATATGGGGGGAAGGGTCGGGGGATCCCTCCGCCGCCAGCGCGTGGTCCCGGCCCCCTCCACCCGCCGTCGCGGCTGCGGCCAGCAGCCCCTGCCCCCTGGGGGACGCTGACTGCCGCCGGGCGCGCCACCCTAGCATACGGACAGGGGGCGCTGCGCGCGGCCTGGGGCAACCCGGGCCACAGGGGCAGGAAAGTGAGGGCCCAGGTCGGCCCGGGCGTGCAGGAGCCCCGGGTTCGCAGCGGCCGCCGCGGCAGCGGTAGCGGCACTAGCAGCAGCAGGAGTGCCAGGTGGAGCCGGGAAGCCGATGGCGGCGGCGGCGGCTCCGGTTCCTCGCTGACTGCTTGTCCGTCCTCCTGCATTGAGCGCCATGTTACCGAGCCAAGCTGGGGCCGCGGCGGCTCTGGGCCGGGGCTCGGCCCTGGGGGGCAGCCTGAACCGGACCCCGACGGGGCGGCCGGGCGGCGGCGGCGGGACTCGCGGGACTAACGGGGGCCGAGTCCCGGGGAACGGCGCGGGACTCGGGCCGGGCCGCCTCGAGCGGGAGGCTGCGGCAGCGGCGGCAACCACCCCGGCGCCCACCACGGGGGCCCTCTACAGCGGCAGCGAGGGCGACTCGGAGTCGGGCGAGGAGGAGGAGCTGGGCGCGGAGCGGCGCGGCCTGAAGCGGAGCCTGAGCGAGATGGAGCTCGGCGTGGTGGTCGGTGGGCCCGAGGCGTCGGCGGCCGCCACCGGGGGCTACGGACCGGTGAGCGGGGCGGTGAGCGGGGCCAAGCCGGGTAAGAAGACCCGGGGCCGCGTGAAGATCAAGATGGAGTTCATCGACAACAAGCTGCGGCGCTACACGACCTTCAGCAAGAGGAAGACGGGCATCATGAAGAAGGTACCGAGCCTGGAGGCTGCTGGCCGCTGGGGACCGGGAGGGGTGGGGACGCGCAGGGGGAGCCCTGGAGGAAGGCAGAGCCCTGGCGGAGGTGAGAGGCAGCGAGTCTGCAGGAGGTGTGTGGGAGGGGATGGCTGTTAGCCCGGGAGGGCCAAAGGGGAGGGGCCGCGTGGGGAATGTGGGGAGAGGGGAGATGCTGCGAACGTCCGGAATAGAGGGGAAAGGCGCCGAGGTGGGAGTGACCGGCGCGAGAGAGGAAGAGGGCCCTTGCGGAGTGAAGGGGTGAGGAACGCCAATGGGAGTCTGCGAGGCAGACGGGGAGGTGTATAATGAGTCGCCCGGGTCAGTAGGTCCGGTGCGTCCTGGTGTTCGGGGGAGGGTGCGGGAAAAGCAGCGAGCAGGAGAGAAGGTATGGATGGAGGTGAAGAGGCTGGAGCTGCATGCCAACGATGAGCGAGCGTGTGTGGGAGGAAGGTGGGCGCCACTAGAGTAGTGCTGGCTGGAAAGACAGGCAGGGGTAAAGACCAGGTAAGGGAGCAGGGTGGGGGAACTGGTGCTGCCCTGAGCAGCAGGGACCTAGTCCTACGCTGGCCATGTGTCTTCCATTGCATCCACTGGAAACCGCATGCTCCCGGTAGACTGACTGCAGAATAACCTGCCTCTGCGACAAGTGGGGTTTTCAGCCCTAGGGAGAGTCTGTGCATGGATAGAGTTTGTGGGGAAGTCAGGGAGCTTTGCAGAGATACCTAGAAATTCCTCCTCTGCCAACCAATTATGCAGTGAAAAGTGGTGAGGAAAGGAGTCAGTCATCTTGGGTGTAGAAGATATGGGAAGGGATGGTAGCAGAGGATTTGGGAAACAGGAAGCTAGAACCTGGGGAACATGGGCTGGTGTTTATATATATATATACCATATAGAAACTGGAGCCACTTCTAAGGTGGAACTTCATTGGGAGTAGAGCATGGCATCTATGGGGCCATGCTTGAAGGTCCCCTTCCTGGGCGTGTGACAGGGTATTTGGTACTAATGTAGCTCCCATCTCCCATTACTCCAGACACTGTTGTATCAGTGCCCCTTGCCACTTGATCATCAGTGGAGAAAGTTGGAGTGGGGTTAGTTTATGAAGGAAAACTCTCTTCTTTCCTTCCTTCCTTTTCCTTCCCAACATAAAGGAAAAAAGGGTAGTACAGTATTATAGGGTGGAAGGGGAAGTTAGGCTATGGCAACAAGTTGGAACCTGTGGAGTTTCTGGGAAGAAACATGGGACAGTTTGGACCTTAAGTGGTCCCTTATCACTAATGTCTTGTGTGAATTCCAGAGTAGTAGTAGGGATCCATCCTGGTCCCTGTGACAGTAAGGAGGGGGTGAGGCTCCAGATACCAAGCTGTGTTGAGGAACAGCTAACTGGGCCCCTCTATGTCCCCTGAGGTTATATGTTCCATCACTAGGGGGCTGTGAGATTTTGCTTGGGATATCTGCAGGTCAGTTGGGCTGCTCCTCAAAGGGGGAGAATGGGTAGATTTGCTGCTCCTAGATATCCTGCTAGGACACCCCTGCTAGAGTCACTAGCAAGGAAGGTCATTATGGTAACGGGGGCTTAAGATCACTATATAATTCTTCTCTTTCATATTCCCCAAGAAATGTAGAGATAAAAAGTTTTGCTGACCTGCCCATCTCCCTCCCCACCCCCCAGGCCTATGAGCTGTCCACGCTGACAGGGACACAGGTGCTGTTGCTGGTGGCCAGTGAGACAGGCCATGTGTATACCTTTGCCACTCGCAAACTGCAGCCCATGATCACCAGTGAGACCGGCAAGGCACTGATTCAGACCTGCCTCAACTCGCCAGACTCTCCACCCCGCTCAGACCCCACCACAGACCAGAGAATGAGTGCCACTGGTTTTGAAGAGACAGATCTCACCTACCAGGTGTCGGAGTCTGACAGCAGTGGGGAGACCAAGGTGTGTTTGGGTTGCCTATGTAAGAGAAGGGGAGGCAAGGGGGTTCCTCTCCCTCTTTAGCCCAGGACAGGTGGATAGATGCCCACTGATGTGGAGTGGAGCCGGGTTAGTGCCCCTCATCCTAGGGGACAGGTGTCCATCCTCCCTTTCCTGACAGGAGCCCGGCCCCCTAGATAAGCGGGCCGCCTCGGTGCCCATATAAGGCCGGCTTGGGCTCCACACCGGCCTCCCTCCCGCAGCCCGCCTGCCTGGCAGGGCCTTTGCATTCCTCCCGCCAGCTGTCTCCCCGCTGGGGGCGGGGGTGTAGCTTAGCCCTGCCCTCCCTGCCGGCCTGCTCGGTCGCCAGGGAGTAGGAAGGGAGCACTTGGGGATCCAGGGTCCTGGGAACTCAGCACTGTTGGCAAGCGGGCCGGTTGACTGGGCTGGGAACTACCTTACTAGCCAGACGCCTACCCCTTCAAGATGTTGGGGGCCTGGACAGTTAGGGAGGGCATTCGCCTGCCTAGGGATGCCGGCCCTAGTTACGCCTCCCCCTTCCTTTTCCCGGTAAGGAGAGGGGGCGGGGCTTCCTTGCTGTCTGGGGAGCTCCACCTTCCGGGTGGCTCTTAACTAACTGGCCAATGGGAGGAAGCGGCACTGTTTGCCTTAGCAACGCCTTCACCAATCAGGGGTCTTGAACCCAGCTGCTTAGCAAACGTCCTGCGCTGACCCACCTCCAGCTTTTGAGCCCCCTGGTTGACTCAATTCGCATCTCGCCTTGGCGGCTTGGTTCTAAGCTTCCTCCTTCCCCTTCTAAGAACAAGACTTCCTGTGGAGAGAGTCAGTGCTTAGGCTCCCCTCTCTCTTAGTGACATAACGTCTGTAATCATTTTCAAATCCGTGTAACGGTAGTGCTCACTTATTCTCAGGACATTTTGCCGGATAAGTTCCTTTGGTAATTTAAATCTTGAGTATTTGGCATAAAGTGCTTCATTGCCAAACCCCCAAGATCTCTCTCAAACCCTAAGTTCCTTGAAAAACTCTCAATCCTATCTCAGAAACCTGACAAATCAGAGCTGGAAGAACTCTTTCAAAGAAAATGCAACAGTCCAGCCCCTTCCTGTTTCTAGAAGAGGAAAACTGAGTCTAAGAAAAAGAAAGTAATTATCTCAGCTCACATCTGTAATCCCAGCACTCTGGGAGGCCGAGGCGGGAGGATCACTCGAGGTCAGGAGTTCGAGACCTGCCTGAGCAAGAGCGAGACCCTATGTCTACTAAAAAATAGGAAGAAACTAGTTGGACAACTAAAAATACATAGAAAAAATTAGCTGGGCATGGTGGCACATGCTTGTAGTCCCAGCTACTCGGGAGGCTGAGGCAGAAGGATTGCTTGAGCCCAGGAATTTGAGGTTGCTGTGAGCTAGGCTGATGCCACAGCACTCTAGCCGGGGCAACAGAGTGAGACTATGTCTCAAAAAAAAAAAAAAAAAAAAAAGAAAGTAATTATCTCAGGGTTATGTGGATTGTCATTACCAGAGCTGAGAACAGACCCAGCCAATGTGATTACCGCAGTCCACTGGGGTAGAACTCAGAGTTCCAGAGAACTCATGGAATTATAATGATAATGATAATTATTGTAAGAGCAGCAAATATTTATTTTGGTCTTTTCATGCATCAAGTACTGTTTTCTAAGTGCTTTATGTTTGTTAACCTATTTCATCTTTACAACAACCTATGGGGTAGGTATTATCCTTCTTTTACAAATAGGAAACTGTAACTCAGAGGCTCAATAACTTGCCCAAGGGTCAGGCAGCAGGTAAATGGTGGAACTGGAATTTGAACCTAAGCTCACTGGTTTCATTCTGGGCTCTCAGTCCATACAAAGCTTCTGCAGGAGCAGGATCTGGTAGAGGCTCACTGCTTCATTTTTGCTCTGGGTGTAGGACACGCTGAAGCCGGCGTTCACAGTCACCAACCTGCCGGGTACCACCTCCACCATCCAAACAGCACCCAGCACCTCTACCACCATGCAAGTCAGCAGCGGCCCCTCTTTCCCCATCACCAACTACCTGGCACCAGTGTCTGCTAGCGTCAGCCCCAGCGCTGTCAGCAGTGCCAACGGGACTGTGCTGAAGAGTACGGGCAGCGGCCCTGTCTCCTCTGGGGGCCTTATGCAGCTGCCTACCAGCTTCACTCTCATGCCTGGTGAGTTACAAGGGGCAGAGAAGATTCGTCTTCCCCGGGGCAAATCCAGCATGCTAAGAGTGGGTTTAAGGCTGGCACCAGGAGACCTCCTTTCACTGCTCAGAAGGAGGGTGGATAGGGGCCAGAGACTGAGAGAAGCCTCTCATGTCCCATTGGCAGGCATGCCCCTACCCACTGAGACCCCTACTATCCTTGTAAGTTTCAACCATATGTCCTGGCCTTATCTAGCTAGCCTAGCCCTGTGCCCCCATTGCCACAGGGACAGCAGACATTCCATCACTTCCCTATCTTGACTGGAGGACAGATCATGTCCTTGATGGGTCATTGCCAGCTCCTGGGTCAATTAAAGAAAGTAGAGGCAAGGTCTAGGATGAGAGGAGGAGGGAAGGGCAAGAGTGGAGCATGGAAGCCCCTGGAGAGGAGATTCAGGGCATAAAGGGCCTCTTTGACTCCCAGGAAAGATGGCAATGGGAGTTGGGGACCAGTGTGCCAAACCCTGGGACTGGGGTGTTTGTGGGTGCTTGGTGGAGGTGGCAATTGGGCGGGACAGAGCACAAGTAAGATTCTGTGTCTCATAGGTGGGGCAGTGGCCCAGCAGGTCCCAGTGCAGGCCATTCAAGTGCACCAGGCCCCACAGCAAGCGTCTCCCTCTCGTGACAGCAGCACAGACCTCACGCAGACCTCCTCCAGCGGGACAGGTATAGCTCATGGCCCTGTCACCCTCCCTGCCTGTCTCTTCCCATGAGGCCTAGCAGTAGGTACCCAACAATAACCCTCCTGTAACTAAGGTCAGAGAATTTCATGAAGTAGAAACTGAGGCTGTTGGCCTAATCCTATGGGAAAGTCAGGTGAGGATGGCTGGGTTTTGAATCTTGCCCTTCAGTGGGGCTATGGATTCCAGGAGGAATTAGGGACCATTGAAGCCACTGTCTCATTCAGATGCGAAGCCTAAGGCCCAGAAAGGAGAAGTTACTTGCCCAAAGATACAACCTTTGCTTAAGTACTAGGAAGGACTTACAGAGCAGCTGTCTCCTTGTGGGAGGTGTTGTAGGTTTTAGGTGGCCATAGTTCTCCTCAGGTATCTCTAGTAGTTTCAGAAATGATGAGAAACTCTCAAAATAAACTTACTTTTAAGTTCTCGTTTTTTACAACCTCGTTACTCAAAGTGTGGTATATGGACTAGGAGTACCAGCCTTACCCAGGAGCTTGTTGGAAATGCAGAATCTTGAGCTTTACCCACACATACTGACTCAGAATCTGCATTTTAACAAGAGTCCCAGGTAACTGTATGTTCATTAACATTTGAGAATTGTTTGTTTAAAAGATGAATTTGTTAGCTATGCATTTAGGAAGGGGGAGGAGGAATGAGAACAAATAAAAAGTTGGATGATAGAGCTCCCTAAAAGGGGGATTATCTGAGTTTCCTGAGAGTGAGTCAGTCATTGTTGTCTTTGTTTTTCCCAAGGTTAGGGTCTTGGGACAGCGAATTCAGCAGATAGACAGTCGAATAGTATGATGTGATAGGATACAATAAACGGTTGGTGCTGTTGTGAAAGCACAAGAAAAAATTAGGCTTTTCTTAGTTTATGACAGGTAGCAAAGGAACAGTCTTGTCTAGCTCTTGACCTGGGAAATGGCAAAGGGACTGCGAAGGCCTGGAATTCCTTGGGGTGGATTGGGGGTATCACAGGGACCAGTGCCAAGGTGACATGTGTCTGTGTTTGCCAGTGACGCTGCCCGCCACCATCATGACGTCATCCGTGCCCACGACTGTGGGCGGCCACATGATGTACCCTAGCCCCCATGCGGTGATGTATGCCCCCACCTCAGGCCTGGCTGATGGCAGCCTCACCGTGCTGAATGCCTTCTCCCAGGCGCCATCCACCATGCAGGTGTCCCACAGCCAGGTCCAGGAACAAGGTGAGTAAAGGGACAGGCCTAAGGAAAGGAGGACCATTTTCTTCCTTGCACACCATATACACTCAGATGCCCACACATATTCCTGCCCCGATACACACAGACCTGGATGCTCACACACAGACTTGGACACCCATGCTTGTCCACTTGGACACACGTGCACAATCAGACACTTATACCTGACATGCATCTTCAGACACACTGGGACATTCATCCTTGGGCACTTAATGTCTGAGAGGCTCACCCAGTCACTTGTGCATTTTTAACCACTCCTCCAATATCTGAAAGTTTCTCTTGAGCAAGAGATTTGAGCATCTCCTATGGTTTCCAATGCAGGTGGCGTCCCCCAGGTGTTCCTGACAGCGCCATCTGGGACAGTGCAGATCCCTGTTTCTGCAGTTCAGCTTCACCAGGTAGGTGTGGGGGCACCTCTCACCCCATCCCAGATAGCTACTTCCTTATCTTTTTTTTTTTTTTATTTCGGCATATTATGGGGGTACAGATATTACGGTTATGTATATTGCCCATGCCCCCCTCCCCCCTACTTCCTTATCTTGACTTTGGGGGACCCCCTTACCAGCAGCCCTAGCCCAGAGGCCCATCTGTTTTTCTGGGGTGGGGGGTGGGGGGTCAGTCTGAGCTGGCTGGTCAGTCCTCTCCTCCCTCCTCACACACCCCCTCCTCCCTCCAGATGGCTGTGATAGGGCAGCAGGCCGGGAGCAGCAGCAACCTCACCGAGCTACAGGTGGTGAACCTGGATGCCGCCCACAGCACCAAGAGTGAATGATCCGCCCGCCGCCCTGGACAGATGGCCCAAGGGACGGCACCACTTATTTATTGTTGCCTTTTCACGTTTTCTTTACACACACGTTGATGGGGCCGCAGGAGGGAGGTGGGGAGGAGGAGCGGGCAGCCACAGGACTTAGCCCTCTCACTCCAGCCAAAGAAATGGGCCTGCCTGCCCTCCACCCGTCCTCCCTCACCCTCCCCTCCTACCAGCTCCACCTCCCATTTCAGTTGATGGTGGGGCTGTCCTCCCTCCTCAGACTCCCCTTGCCAGCTTGGCTCGATGTTTGCCATAAGTATTAGCTTACCCAATGGGACCGTGCCCACCTTCCCACACACAGGCCTTCTGTGGGGCTGGGCACTGTGTCCTCCCCTGAGGAAGCAGCTGGGGCCCTCTCTCCAGCCTCTTTGCTGACCCCAGGTCAGTCCTGTGTCTGCCACAGGCTGGGTCAAAAGAGCCCTGCCCCTGCCCCTCAGGGAGCCAGCTGGGAGATGGGGGTTTCTTTCCTCACACCGCAGCCCTCTGCCCCTTCAGCTCCTGAGTAGCTGGGCCTGTGCACTGGGCAGGTTCCTGGGACCACCTGCCCTGCCTTGTCGCTCCCCTTGGACCTCCAGGGGCTCCTGGGTTGGAGGGAACCACCAGCGTTCCCTTCTCCCTGTTGTCTTCCCCCCCTTCTCCCAGCTGCTTTACTTAAAGTTGATTTTGAACTTTTTATTTGAGGAGACGAAGTGAAAACAAATCTATAAATATATATTTTTAAAATATTTAACTTTTTTTTATGGCGTTTTTCTCGTCCCCCTCTCTGCCCAAACTCCCCTTCCCTGGGGAGCCCTTGGGCTCCCCAGAACTGGCTGGGCCCCTGGGGACAGAGCCACCCCATGAGCTCGGGGTCTGCCAGTGTGGGGGGGAGATTCTGGGGTTGCCCGGTCCTGGGTTGTTTCCAGGAGAAAGCCGGGGGAGGGGCCCTCAGGCCATGCCCCAACGGGGTGGGGAGGGTGACCCACAGCTCTGGGCCTCTTTTTGCCCTTTAGGGCTGTTGTTAGGGAGAGGGAAGAGGGAAACCAAATGTGGGGGTTGGGGGTGGGAGGGTATCAGGTAGAGGCAAGTGACTTCATTTGTGCCACACACATGGGCATTGCAGCCTTGTGCTCCCCCAGGCCTGCAACTGCCTGGGGCCCAAGTTGCAGTGAGCAGGGTGGGGTCTGGGAGGGGGTGAGAGGCAGGAATGGGGGTCAGAAGAAGTGGGAGCAGCTCTTGGGCTGAGTGCAGTGATAGGGGAGCCAGAAATGGGCAGCTCTCCCAGGGAGTGAGCAGCTACTGTAACTTTTTTAAATTAAGACAAAAAGCCTTGAAGAAAATGACTTTATTTTTCTAAGTGTAACCTCAGTATTTATGTAATTTGTACAGGGGCCATGCCCCACCCCCTTTCCCACCTTTGGGTTAGACCTTGAGGGTGGGCCAGCATAGGGGGGAGGGTCTTTTACCCTGTGTCAGAGCCTACCTTCACCACCTATATCCAGAGTGGGAACTTTTGCAGAAATGGGGCAGCAGTTGGGGTGGCGTTTTATTAACCCCTACAACTGCCTTCAGTAGGAACAAGCCTGCTTCTGTGATTAGGTGAAGGGGTAGGGGAAGATTTTACGCACAGCCTAGTCATCGAGGGGATGATTTGCCGATATGTTTTGAGAACTCCCTAACCTCTAAACCCTCATTGCTGTCTTGCCCCAGTTTGGGGTGCCAAGATGGAAGTCACCTTTCTGGGCTTTCTCCTGGAGATAGCTGGGGCTGATGGGTGGCTTTCAAGGCTGGGGCATGGCAAGTCAGAGGCCAGAGAGTGGGGGAGCTTGGGACTCAGGTCTGTAACTGCCCAGACCCTTTTCTCTGCTCTTGTTTCACTCCACCACCACTCACTCCCCTTTCCCCTACCCATGGGAGGAGACTTGATGAATTCCTCCTCTCCTTCCCACAAAGACAGACCCAGTGAGTGAGCAAAGTACTTATAATGTGTGTTATGTGAGCGTGGCCTTGGGAGAACATGCCTGTGTCAGGGATGAGGTGACATTTATATGTGCAGCGACCCTTGGTGTTTCCCTTCCTCGGTGGCTGTGGGGTGTGGGGATGTGGGTGTGTGTGCCTGTGCCTGAGTGAATGTGTGTGTGTGTGAATGTGGGGTGTGTATGTCAGTGGTTTCTACTTCCCCTGGGATGCTGACCCAGGAATAGTGGACATGGTCACAGTCCTATGTACAGAGCTTTCTTTTGTATTAAGAAAATACTCTTTCAATAAATGTATCATTTTTGTGCACAGACTGTGGGGTCTTTGGCTCTCTTTTTCTACATAAGGAGTGGGGGAAGTATGAACACGCAGCAAGCCCGGCTGCTTGATGAAAAAGGAAATGCTAAGAGGAAGCTTTGGGCTATTGAGCCCTATAAGACTTAATTTAAGGAACATTTTGCCCCACCGAGAACTTTCTCCCTAGGCCAACACAGAGTTAAGCAATTTTAACTAATAGGAAAGTGATACAACTAACCCAAAGCATTGCTGAAGGGTTTGGGACATTCATGGACACGTGACCTTACTGAAAACTCAAAGGACAGCCCTAAGGTGGGAGTGTGGGTTACTGTGTTTCAGAGTGGATGCCACGATAGGAGACAGGATTAGGAAGGCCGACCCAGCGTGGAGGAGGGGCTGCTTCACAGTAGCGGGAAAGGGCTTCCTACTCCTGCAGAGAGCGGAGCAACGCGACCGCGACGCCGGGCTCTGCCTGCAGCGCGCCCCCACGTCCCTCGCCCCACGCAGCCACCAGCGGGCATAGCACGCATGCTCCACTCGCGTGCTGCTCCGCCGCGCTGGGCATGGGCCGCGGTGGCACCCGTAGATGCCCGGCCGTGCGTGCATTCGCTGTGTGACCCGGAAGAGAGGAAGGCAGCTGCGGAAGAGGCGGGGCCAGGACGGCGGGACCGGCCGCTGGGTCCCAGCAAGGGCCAAGCCGGGCGGTGGGAGGTGAGAGGAGAGTCCTGCGCCGATCCAGTCCTCCTACCCCCGTCTCCTCTATTTTTAGCCACTCTTTGTGAGGCTGACGAAGGGAACCATGTCTTTGCTGTCTGAGCGCCACTCGGTCCTGTCAGCGTCCTCAGACTGCACCGCGCTCCCGGATCCTCACCCCGCCTCCAAACCCCTTCCCAGTGCCGTACTGGCCCCCTCCACTGCCCTACTGGTCTGCATGCTTGGGCCTTACCTTGCTACTTATATTCTGGGCTCATACCAGTGTCCAGACCTCACCCCCCACACCTCAGTTTCTTGCTTCTGTTCCAGGCCCACTTTATGCGTCCCTCCGCCCCCTCCCCCAGGCCTGTGGGATTGTTTTACTTTGCCATGCGCTAATCGCATGCCCATTGCTACATTGCTGCTTACCTCCCAGCTTTGCTTCCCAAGTTAAGTGGACCCTTAGACCCATTGAGGTCCACATCCTTTCCCCCGCACCCCTCTCTTCACTCTTTATTCTGTTCTCATTTTCTGTTCCTGTACGGGAACGTCACTCCTGCCCTGATCACTATCTCTTCATCTGGGTTTACCGTCCATTCTTATTCTCACTATGTATATTGCCCCTACACTGCTTCATATCATGCATATCTTTCCTGGTCATTCCACTCCCATTTATAATCTGGCTTAATAACTTTGCATTTATTTGATGACTCCCCTGCTTTCTTTATTTAATATTAGATTATCTTTACTGAGTACTCAGTATGTGCTAGATGCTATTCTAGGTGCTTTACATACATGATCTTAAGTTTTACAACAACTTCATGAGGTAGGTATGAATATTATTACCATCTTGCAGAAGAGGAAGCAGGCTCTGGGACAAGTTAAGTAACTTGTCCCAAACTATGCAGATAGTAAGGAAAGAGCCAGAATGCAGAGTCACATTTATCTGACTCTGAAGCCACTATATTGCCTCTCTCCTGGCCTCATTCCCTACTCTTAATCCTATGATAACCGCCTCCATCTCTGTCTACCTGACTTAGATCCTTACCATATATATAGCATAAGTGCAGGGTGGGACTTGATCTTTCTTTCCCATAATTTTATCAGGTCCATATGCCCTTCCCCCTTTCACAAGACTCTCACACACTTTTCCCATCCAATCATCTGCCCCAGTGTCCCAGCCTCCTGTCATCTCTGTTCTCTGTATTTGATGTGGCCTACCCTTTATGTCTACTTTCCAGCTTTACCCGGTCATTTATACTCCCTGTCCTGCCCCTCCCCATCCTACTTTTCCTCACATGTTCTGACCCCACTGTTTCACATGCTGCTGTCTTTCCTGCTTACCCATGTCATCCTTCTAAGTCTTGATCTGTATCCTTCTGCCCAGACTGTCCTGTTTAGCTGTCACTCTGTTTATTGTTACCTTGCCTGTTACTCTTCTCATCCTGTTTGTAACCTCTCTTCCATTTCTTAAACCCCCTCATTTCATTTCCTCACTGTTTTCACTCCATTCTCCTCTGATAAATCCCGAAGTATGTTCAACTATTCATTTCATTCTATTCTTTGCCTTTCTGTTTGCTTCCTAAATTTCACCATGCAGCTTACCAGTCACCACCCACCCTCTCTGTGTCTCAAAATTCCACCCCTCCCTGTGTAGTTTTTTTCTCTTCCCATACTGCTTTATCTTTCTCCTTGTGTATCCCAGTAGGTCAGGATGGTGGGGGAACGGCGTGCTGGAGACCTCATGGTGCCCTTAGGGCCCCAACTGCAGGCATATCCTGAAGAACTCATTCGACAACGGCCTGGGCATGATGGACGTCCTGAATACCTGATCCGATGGAGTATCCTGAAGTGTGGGGAAGTGGGCAAAATGGATGTGGAGGAAGGCAAGGCAGAGCACATCCTCATGTGGCTGTCAGCCCCTGAGGTCTACGCCAACTGCCCCATGTTGTTAGGTGAACGGGCACTATCTAAGGGACCTCAGCATGAACCAGCTGGAGGTTCAGGAAGCTTTCCCCGAGAACCAGGAGGCCTGGATGAAGTGGCAATGGGAGAGATGGAGGCTGATGTGCAGGCACTGGTACGCAGGGCCGCCAGGCAGCTGGCAGAAGGTGGAACTTCGAGTCTCACAGCCGCTGTGCTCCACACCATCCATGTGCTCAGTGCTTATGCCAGCATTGGGCCCCTCACTGGTGTCTTCAGGGAGACAGGAGCCCTGGACCTGCTCATGCACATGTTGTGCAATCCTGAGCCTCAGATCCGTCGGAGTGCAGGCAAAATGCTGCAGGCTCTGGCAGCCCATGATGCTGGTAAGAGACAGCCAGGGGAAGAAGGAAAGCGTTAGAGAGAATGGGGCCACTAGAAATAAGAACAGAAAGATTTCCCAATTGTAAGAACACCTAGTATTTGGTGAATATCAATTTGATGCAAAGGAAAAATAAAGATTTGTAGGCTAGTACAGATATATAAATAGGAGAAAATGATAGCATCTGATTTACCTTTCCATCTCAGTGCATTGACAGAGAAGAGAATGGGGTGAATTTGCATTTTTTAAACCGTGGGTTGAGGTTTATTAGTTGGTTTTGTAATCAATTTGGTGAGTTACAACCAACATTTTTTAAAAATGTAAAATATCAAGTATGCAACACTTAGGGTAAATTTTGTAGCATAAAATGTATGTTTCCATTATTTGTGTGTATGTACCAGATTACCATGTAAAATGTATTTCTGGGTGTAGGCATCAGTAACAAAAGTTTGAAAGCCTCTGGGGCAGGGGATAGAGTCTAGGAAAGGCAGGGAGAAAGTATTGGGGATTGAAGAGAAGATACAGATTGGGTGTGGATTACAGGGAGTCGGGCTCACGTCCTTCTGTCACTGAGTCAGCAAGATGGCATTGAGCAGCACATGGATTTTGACAGCCGCTATACTTTGCTGGAGCTGTTTGCAGAAACTACGTCCTCTGAAGAACACTGCATGGCCTTTGAGGGTATTCATCTGCCTCAGGTACTCGGCCAGCTGTGGGGAAAATACTGTGTACAAGGCCTAAGGCATTATTTCTGAAAAAATGGTTTAGGACTGTGTGTCAGCAGCAGAGCCACCTGGGGAGCTTGTTAAAATGAAGGTTCATGCCCTCCTCCCCATTCAGAATTTCTCAGATTAGAACCCAGAAATCTGTGTTTTAAGACACTCCCTCTGTATTTCTTACACAAATCAAAATTTGAGAACTACAGGCCTGAGAATGAGGCCTTTATATTTTTCTGTAGAGGAGGATATTGGCGGGAAGGGGAGGGGCTAAAACTGGGAAGAGGTGAACCTATGCCAAGGACTGTGTCCTACAGATCCCAGGAAAGCTGCTCTTCTCCCTGGTGAAGCGCTACCTATGTGTTACTTCCCTGCTGGATCAGCTGAATAACAGTCCAGAGCCAGGAGCTGGAGACCAAAGCTCCCGGTGCCCCAAAAGGGAGAAAAGCCGGGGACGGCGGGAGCTGGAGTTCAGTATGGCTGTGGGCAACCTCATTTCAGAGCTGGTTCGGAGCATGGGCTGGGCCCGGAACCTCAGCAAACAGGGCACGCTGCCTCCCCGGCCAATCCGGTCCATCTTTCAGCCCTGCATTTCAGACCCCAGCCTTTTACTCCCCACCATTGTCACCACCCCTAGAAGGCAAGGGTGGGCCTTCCTCCAGCGCTCTGAATTCTCTAGCCGGAGTGGCTATGGAGAATACGTGCAGCAGGTGCTGCAGCCGGGGATGCGAGTGCGGATGCTGGATGATTACGAGGAGATCAGTGCTGGGGAGGAGGGCGCCTTCCGGCAGAGCAACAATGGCATGCCCCCTGTGCAGGTGAGCTATGCACAGTGGTGGAACACTGTTGGGGATCTATTGTAGGGGCTTGTATTCAGGCCCCCCAAGGAGAAAACCCCCAGGGCAATTGGAATGGTAAAAGGGGGTCAGCATTTGGAGGAGGTGCCATTTGGAAGGCTGAGGAAATCTGGCGGGAGGTAGGTGGGCTGTGAGATCCTGGAGAGACTCAGACCCAGGAAGCAGAACTGATGTTTCAAGATACCTCACCACCACTTCCACCAGCGGAAGAGACTAGTGGGGAGTTTGGGAGCAGAGGCCATCATGATTAGGAAGATAGGCAGAGCCCACTCCTGGTAGGGGAAGGAAGCCTTTTGCTATATAGAGATTTTTCCAAGCCTAGCCAAGTGTATATCTGAGGGTGTGCCCCAGGTCTGGGCCTGAGCATATCCTTTCAAGCCTTCACAGCCCAGGGCTCAGAGGGCTGATCCCTCTCTATTTCTCTTTCCTCTTTCTTCCTCCCTCATACCAGGTCTTCTGGAAGTCGAGGGGCCGCACCTACTGGGTGCACTGGCACATGCTGGAGATCCTGGGCCCTGAGGAAACTACTGAGGATACAGCTTCAGCAGCTGTGGAGAAGGGAGCAGGGGCTACTATGTTGGGCACAGGTGAGCCAGAGAGGGGACGTGGATAGCATGTCTCTGGACAGAGGAGTAGTGACTCTGACCAGGAGCAGCACCAGAGGTTCAGAAACTGACTCTATTCCTAATAGGTACTGATCCTTCTGTGCCTGTATTCTCAGTATTTCCCTTCTGGGACTGGAAGCCTGTGGATGGGCTCTACTCTTTGCCGTACCTTCAGCCTGAGCCTCAGAAGAATGAGGGTTTGGGATATTTGACCCAGGCTGAGTGGTGGGAACTGCTTTTTTTCATCAAGAAGTTGGACTTATGTGAGCAGCAGCGAATTTTCCAGAATCTACAGGAGAACCTGGATGAGGTATTACTGGCCTGAGATACCTGGGAGGTGGGGGTGGGTTATAGTAGGGTTTGAGGTGGAATTCTCTAGAGGGAGTTCTATTAGAATAGGTATGGGTTGCAACTTATGGGGAGGCTGGAGTAGAGGTTAGAGAGTTGGGGAGTCCTGCTGGGGGATGAGATAGTACTGTGAGGGTCTAGTGTGTAGAAGGTATGAGGGTATGGTGTGGGGTGGCCACCGTTCCATTACTGTTACCAGCACCTTTGTTTCTTCTGCTTGTCTCTGAAATGTATACCCCCTCTGTTGACAGACCCTACGTGAAAAGGCCCTAGGTGAGATCTCGGTGCCTGTAGAGATGGCTGAGGGTCTGCTGCAGGTTCTCAGCAATCGGTTTGAGGGCAGCACCCTCAATGACCTACTCAACTCCCAAATCTACACCAAGTATGGGCTGCTGCATGATGAACTAAGCAGCTCATCTACTTCACGAAGTCACTCCTATACCCCAGATCCACAAGAGGAGTGCAAGTTGGAGGCCAGCCTCTCGGAGGAAGAGACTGAGTCCCCCAAAGCAAAGGCTGAGATCCGTAAGGCAGAGGCAGAACACACCAAGGCAAAGACTGAGACCCCTGCAGCACAGAGTGATTCACAGCTGTTTAACCAGCTTCTGGTGACTGAGGGGATGGCCCTGCCCCCTGAGGTGAAGGAGGCAGCCAATGGTGAGTCAGGTTCTGGGAGGAAGAAGTTGATACGAGTCCTGGGTGGTCCCATTAGAAGAAGTTGGATAGTCAGGGTAGAAGGAAAGCTATCAAGTAAGGTCACTTTTGCAGGAGAAAATGCCTGGGAACCATGCATCCATCTTTTTCCTTTTGACCTTGAGTGTATCTAATTAACCACTATTCCCTTTCTTCAGTATCTCTGGAAGAGGAGGGGTCATTTTCTGGGGTATCTTCATTTCATGGTTTGACCATTAGATCTCCCACATAGAATTGGAAAAAGATGTAGGCTACAGTAATGAATAATGTATTTAAATGTCAGTAGGATAACTGGGCTTGACCTTTAAAAACTTCTACCTTGGAGGTACCACAATTTTTTAGCCACTGCCTTTCCCCCATCAATTTCAGAAATGGCTAGAGCCTTGCGGGGTCCTGGTCCTCGCAGCTCCCTGGATCAGCATGTGGTGGCAGTCGTGGCCACTGTGCAGATATCCAGCTTGGACACAAACCTGCAGCTTTCAGGGCTCTCTGCCCTCTCTCAGGCTGTGGAGGAGGTCACTGAGCGGGACCACCCTCTGGTTCATCCTGACAAATTGCTGAGGTTAGCACACTGGGGAGGGAAGAGGTTTTCATTGAAGCTGTTGGCAGTGAGGGTGGTGGGAAGAGGGAACAGGCTATGAGATCAAGAATTAGAAAAGCTGGGGAAGAAGGAAGGGTGGCCTGAGGAGCTGCTGAGCAGGAGAGTTATATGTTATAATGGCTCATATTCTTGGAGCACTTCTGCTGTGCGAGCTGCTGTGCTAGTATTTTACATACATTCTCTCATTAAATCTGCCTAACACCTGAGGAAGCAGTGATAGTATTATCCTACTGTATGAGTGAGGAAACAGGCTTAGAGAATGTAAGTAACTTGCTCAGTTTTATAGATTTCAGACCTGGGTCCTTTTGGCTTTAGAGCTTGAGGTATTTTTTTTGTTTGTTTGTTTTGTTTTTGAGACAGAGTCTCTGTCTGTTGCCCAGGCTAGAGTGCCATGGCATCAGCCTAGCTCACAGCAACCTCAAACTCCTGGGCTCAAGTGATCCTCCTGCCTCAGCCTCCCGAGTAGCTGGGATCACCACCATGCCCAGCTAATTTTTTTTTGTTTCTATTTTTAGTTGCCTGGCTAATTTTTTCTATTTTTAGTAGAGATGGGGTCTTGCTCTTGCTCAGGTTGGTCTCAGAACTCTTGACCTCAAGTGAACTCCTGACCTCAAGTGGCAGCCCAGAGTGCTAGGATTACAGACATGAGCCACGGTGCCCAGCCTTAGAGCTTAAGTTTTGTTTTTTTGGTTTTTTTTCCTTTTCCTTTTCTCCCTGCTTTCTTTTTATTTTTAAAGTTTTTACTACTTCTTAATTATACAAATAATACACAAATGCATTCTCATTTTAAAAGATCTGAAGAATATAAAAGAACATAGAATGAAAGGCCAAAGTCCCTTTCACCACATTTAGCAGTCTGGTATATCCGTCAGACCTTTTGTAGATTTACATTTGTAATTGTGTGTTTGGAAATGGAGCATTTTCGAGTTTGTGTTTTAACGTATGTAACCACATTCTACATATTTCTGCAACTGTTTTTGCTCTCACTCAGTATGTCTTGGATAGCTTTCCATATCAGTCTGTGGGGAACTGCCTTGTTCTTTTCACTGCTGCATACAACTCTTCGATGTGCTTATATCCAAGTTCAAGTACAGTGTTCTAATGAATCTGTTTTCCCTGGGTATTATCATTTAAAAAATCTATCTGATTGGCAAAATTTTAAGTGATTGGTATCTCCTTGTTTTAATTACTTGTTTCTGGTGAAGTTAGGCATACTTGCATGCATTTGTTCTGTTTCTTCAGTAAATATTCTGTTCTTATCCTTTGCTCGCTTTTTTATTGGGTCTTTTCCTTTTTCTTATGAATTTATAGGCATTCTGGCATTAATCCTTTGTTATTTATGTTTCAGATATTTTGCTTGTCCTTTAAAAATCTTATTAGCTTTATTTTTGTGGTAATAAAATAATATATGTTCACTGTAAAAAAGGTTAGAAAATTATGATGATAAAAATCACCTGAAAGCCCTTTATGCAGAGACAATCACTG
This sequence comes from Cheirogaleus medius, assembly GCA_008086735.1. NCBI lineage: Eukaryota > Metazoa > Chordata > Mammalia > Primates > Cheirogaleidae > Cheirogaleus > Cheirogaleus medius. The sequence goes on from VBSM01000361.1 coordinate 10,627,400, forward strand.
TTAACATTTTGATAAATATCTTTGTATTTTTATATCTATTCATATATATTACCAATGTATATTAATTAGTTTATAATAAACCATGGCTACAGAAGGGGATATATATTTAAAGTGCATTTGATTCACACTGTAGTCATCATTATGCTTCTGAGAAAAGACTGATAAAAACAGAACTTTCCCAGTACCTTTATTTGCCATCTTTCCCAGAAATTCTTTTATGTCCTTTCCCTCCATAGTTCCTAGGCCACCTCCTCAGCCTGTATTTCTGTCACTGTGAAGGAAGACGGCATTTGCTGCTGTCTTCCTCTCATGACCCTCACTGTGATATAGGGACTCTGTAGGCTCTTTGTCATCTTCTTTCAGATCAGCATTTCCATTGCACCATTTCTCTAGCTCACTGCTTGTCTTTTAATTTTGCTTATAGTGTCTTTCATTGTGCAAAAGTTTCAGATTGTTATATTGCTATATTTTCAACTTTTTTATGGCTTCTAGATTTTGTGTCCTACTTAAAAAGGTCTCTGTCCTATTCCAGGATTATGAAAATATTTCCCTTTGTTTTCTAAAACCATCTATGATTTTGTTTTTTACATTCATTTTAAAATCCATTTGCAATTTATTTTTGCAAATGGTATGAAGTAGAGCTCCAATTTAGGTTTTTTCAAATGTATAGCCAGGTATTTCAGTATCATGTTTTTTAAATTTTATTTTATGGTATGTTATTTTTTTGAGACGGAGTCTCACTCTGTTGCTCCCACTAGAGTGCAGTGGTTTCATCCTAGCTCACTGCAACCTTGAACTCCTGGGCTCAAGCAATCCTCCTGCCTCAGCCTCCTGAGTAGCCAAGACTATAAACGCACACCACCTCACCTGGCTAATTTTTTAAATTTTTGGTACAGACAGAGTCTCACTCGTGCTCAGGCTGGTCTTGAACTACTGGCCTCAAGCAATCCTCCCTCCTCAGCCTCCCAGAGTGGTAGGATTACAGGCGTGTGCCACTGTGCCCGGGTCAACATCATGTTTTAAATGGTCCTTTCCTCACTGGCTAAGATACTACCCTTATTTCTCCTCTCATCTATTGATCTGTTTGGCTATCCTGTATCAGTTCCAGGGTGTCAATTGTTATATGTTTATATTTTGATAATGATAGGCAAATCTGCCATTATTTTTTCTAAACATTTCTCTCCCAGTGCCTGAATCTGCCTGTCATCGCATTTTAAAAAACATTTTAGGCATTTTGATTAGAATTACTTTGAATTTATAGATTTATTTGAAAAGATGAGCCAGAGTTCATAACCATTTTGCTCTACTGTCTCCTTCATGAGGTCAGGAGCCAGTAAGACCACAGAGGGGAGGGGATCAGGAGTGAGACTGAGGCAAGGAGAGCAGGTTGGGGGATACAGAGGGAATGGCCTAGATCTTAGTGGATGGGGTTAGGAGGATGGGAGTCGGATGGTGTCATGGCTGGGAAGTCAGGCAAGATTCCTTGGGATGGGGAGTCCCAGTGTCTCTTCTCTTATCAGAGAGAAGCTAGTGAAGACGCTGGTGGAGCTGCTGACCAACCAGGTGGGAGAGAAGATGGTGGTGGTGCTGGGCCTGCGCCTCCTTTACCTGCTCATGACCAAGCACGAGTGGCGGCCACTCTTTGCCAGGGAGGGTGGCATCTATGCTGTGCTGGTTTGCATGCAAGAATATAAGACTTCCATCTTGGTGCAGCAGGCAGGGCTGGCGGTGAGTGCACTGGGCCTGGCAAGAGAGAGTGATGGACTGGGGACTGATGATCTTGAGGAGATACTGTGGTGACTTAGTCCAGGGAGTAGACGCTGGGATGGAAAGATGCAGGTGGATTTAAGAGTTTGATCTGGACAGTCTTGGGGATTGAGCACATGTTTGGAGAAAGGGAGAAGGGAGTTTTAAAGAATGATTCCTGGTGTAAAATTGAGCAGCAGGGTGCATGAGGTAGCCATTTAGTAAGTGAGAGAATGTTGCAGGAGGAGGTATGGGGAGAAGGTCAGGAGTTGAGTTTTTAGATATGTTGAATGTCTTGTGCCTCTTTAGTTACAATTGGATGTCTAGTTAAAAACTAATTTTCTATTCCTTCTAAAATTTCAGGAGGAAAAAACACATAAAAACTAATTTTATAGATGTAACAATTAAACTAAAAATACCTTTCTCTTTTTATTAGAGTGGTACCCTTACAAAGAAAATATTCCCTCACCAGATTTGGGTAAAACAGAGCCAGGGCATTGCCATTGCCCTGCCACCTGGGCCTAAAGAATAGGGAAGAGAGGCCTTTGTCCAGGGGAACTTACAGAATTGACTTCCTACCTACTCGAGACAGAAATGTTGGCTGGTAGGGTAATGTGGGCAGGATGGCTCTGTATAGTCGGAGGGTTCCTGAGGGGGGCAGGTAGGCCCCAGCCAGAGCAGTTCTGAGAATAGATTCCAACAGTTTAATGACAACAGCATGGATGGGAGCACATATCCTCTTAGAGCAGGCTGTCCCTGGAGAGGCCAGGAGGCCCTTTTCCTTTATGGGGCCAACTAGGTGCTACTCCTTCCTGGAGCATTCAAGCATTCACAGTCTAGATCATGTATGCTCAAAAAATTCCCTGATCCTTTCAAGTTATATGACCAAAATAAAGGATTTACTCCTAAATTCAGAGTCTTTCCCTGAAATAAAATTGTTAGGGTCTGCAGCATTCAGCTAATTGGGGGAGTGTGGGAAACCAAAGAGAGATAGCCTTGTTATGAGGTAGCATTTGCTTGGAGGGTCCAGGCCTTATAAGGGGGTTCATCCTGAGAATTATTTCTAGCCTACTCCATCCCTAGTGGATCTCCTCTAGAGAGTCAGCCCTTTAATCAGGAGAGACATTTTCTACTCCGATGGTTTAGTGTTCATTTTAATTTATTTTTCCTCTGTAGTATTAGTAAACATGTTTTCACATTACAAGTGTTTTTCCTATAATTCCAACCACTTTGCCCATGAGATGACCAAGTAGCCTTGTTGAGAAGGACTGGATACTGGTTGAGGCCAGGGGACGCAGGTTTGGGAGAGTTGGCATATAGGTAGGAATTGGAGCTGTGGGAATGGACGAGGTTGCCTGGGTTGGGGAGCACAGGGTGTGAAGAGAAAGGGGACAAGGAGCCTCATGTTTGTGGTCCAGGCAAAGGAACACCAGACAGGTAGCAGGAAAACCAGGAGGATATAAAGTCATGGAACTCAAGGGAAGAGAGGCTTTGCAAAGGAAGGAGTGGTTAAGCGATATGGGAGATGACATCAAGGAAAGCCTCTGATGACAACTAGACACTGTGAGAGGGCATCATCCTTAGGGGAAGATACAGGCAGGGTGGCCATCCCATTTAGGTACTCTTGGTGCTGGGAGCTTGGGGGCAGAGAGAAGTGGCAGGCTAATTTTACTATCTAGTCTTAGAGAGGTTTTTTTTGTTTGCTCTCTCTTCTTTTCTCTCTGCTTTTCCTTCCTCCTTCCCTTCCTTTCTAGCATTTGATGTGCTATCACTACCTCTTCAATCTCTGCCTCCTCTACCTGTACTCAGCTGCCCCAAAGTTTGATGTCTAGAATGATGGCCCTGGCTTACCCCTTCCTCATGGTGGCTCTTCTTACTCCTAATTCTGCTTCCACATCCCCTTCACAGGCACTGAAGATGCTGGCCATAGCCAGCTCCTCGGAGATCCCCACTTTTGTTACTGGTCGAGATTCTATCCACCCTTTGTTTGACGCTCAGATGACCAGAGAGATCTTCGCCAGCATTGACTCAGCCACACGCCCGGGCTCTGAGAGCCTGCTACTTACTGTCCCTGCAGCTGTGATCCTGATGCTGAACACTGAGGGGTCAGGGCGTTACCCTCCAAACTCCAGATTCCTGCTAAGTCCCAAACCCTGCTACTTCTCTGCCCCAGACTCATGTGCTCCACAGAAATTCCCCTCATATTGTCACCTCTGGATTAAACATTGGTGGCCCTCTTGATTGGAAGAGAAACCAAGTGCTTGGGGGTAGGGAGATTCCCAGAGAGGGCAGAGAGACACTGACCTTCCTTCACAGGGTTGGGAGGAGTGACCTGAGGTCAGGAGCCCAGATGTCCCAGTTCAGAGGGACCACTAGAGCCCTTTCCTTCCCAACTGTAGGGCACTCTGCACTTGCTTCCCTGCTTCCATTGCATTCACTGTCTCAATTTCTTCTGGGGTCACCTCCCTCTTCCCAGGTGCTCCTCTGCAGTGAGAAATGGCCTGCTCCTACTCAACATGCTTTTGTGCAACCATCACACTCTGGGAGATCAGATTATAACCCGAGAGCTGAGAGACACCTTGTTTAGGCACTCAGGGATAGCACCGGGGACAGAACCCATGCCCACCACACGTACCGTCCTCATGATGCTTCTCAATCGATATTCAGAGCCACCAGGCAGTCCTGAGCATGCAGGTACCATTGTGGAGGGGGGTGGTTCTGTTGAGGAATCATACAGTGCCAGCCTGTGGCCGGGAAGGCTAAGGTTTACATACCAGCTTCTTACTGAAAGACACAAGGAATTTTCAGGAAATGAGTGAGCATTGTAGTGTTCAAGTTAGGTCATAAGTAGAACTTCCTGACCAAGAGGACAGGGAGACTCTAGAATAGGTACAAAGAAGTTGCCTTCTCTGAATGGCTTTAACCATACGTGGATTCCTGTCTTGTCTGGACTAGGTTTGCTTCAGTCTCACTGGACAGAGGAAGATTGGTTGAAATCACATCTAGAGAGGCCTTCTTAAGAGGAATTGTAATTTATGGTTTAGAAAGTTTGTGATTAGAAACATGAAATATTGACGTCATGGGAAAGAAACGCTTTATGATTAAAAAACAAGTGAAAATCCAGAAGTACATGGGACATTTAAATAGGCAATATATATCTTCTAGTCTTTATAATAATATCTAAATCCACTATGCAGGTAGTATTAGGATGTAATTATAATGCTAATAATTATAGCTACCATTTAATAATAAAAGGTAATCATATCATTATATGAGATTAAAAATGTGTTTTACTTGACAATGTTTGCTATACTAGATATTTTTTTTCAGAGATGCAGTCCTTTATTTTTTTTAATTTTAGCATATTATGGGGATACAAATGTTAAGGTTACGTATATTGCCCATGCCCCCCGTCCCCCCATACTAGATTTTTTAAAAACATAGTTAAGTATATATTTGGGGCCAGAAAAGAAAATCTCTTAGAGTTTGACAAAAACTGTAGACATCCTCAATATGGCAGGAAAAGTCGGGGTGATTTTCTGCACCTTCTCATTTCTTGGTTTGACTAACTAGTAAGACTTCTCCTTATACACATTTTTTCCCTCTGTTGTATCTGGGCTGCAGCACTGGAGACCCCCAGCACCCAGGGCCAGGATGGGTCACCTGAGCTACTGATTCGATCCCTAGTGGGGGGCCCATCTGCAGAACTACTCTTGGACTTGGAGCGCATGCTGTGCCGTGAGGGCAGCCCAGGGGGTGCAGTGAGGCCCCTTCTCAAGCGCCTGCAGCAGGAGACCCAGCCCTTTCTCCTGTTACTTCGGACTCTGGATGCCCCGGGGCCCAACAAAACTCTGCTGCTGACTGTGCTGAGGTGAGGGGCCTGTTCAGGCACCCATGCATTATGGGGAGGGGAGCTGCCAGACTTCAGGGACTGCACTTGTTTCCATTCCCTCACCAGGGTCATGATCCGACTGCTGGATTACCCTGAGGCAATGGTCCTCCCCTGGCATGAGGTCTTGGAGCCCTGCCTCAACTGCCTGAGTGGCCCTAGCAGTGATTCTGAGGTACCAGATCCCTGGCAAGGGGAGGGGAGGGAAAAGCAGCATCTGGTACACAGGCTACATTGTGAGGCTCTGGGGGGCCCAGCAGAGGCTTTCTGAATGGGGCTGGGGGAATGGAATGGGTAGATAGGAAGAGGAATGCTAACATCATCCAAGAGGCTCTAGAACTGAGGTCTTTAAAGTATGAACCTTTTGGCTACATCTGGATTTTAGTTTCTGGGTTTAAGAGAAGCCCACATTCACCAATACAAACAGTCCTTGCTCTCCACCCTCCAGGGTTTGAGCATTGTAGAGTGAGGCTCAGACACCAAGCTTGGCTCTTGAGATAACTCAGCCCTGGCAGGAAGAAGCCTGGGAAGCTGTATCTAAGCTCTGCTACTGCCAACTCTAAAGTCCTAGCACCCCTGTATTCTGTTCCACCCTCTCTCTGGTACTCTCCTTTCCCTGGGCTTTTGTGTTTCTCTAAAACCTTAGCCACTACACTTGCTTTAGTGAACCCATCCCTCAATGCTAACATACCCTGCCCTTTGTTTCTCTTAAATTAATCTATTGGTTCTGGGCTCAGATCGTTCAGGAGCTGACCTGCTTTCTGCATCGCCTGGCCTCCATGCATAAGGACTATGCTGTGGTGCTTTGCTCCCTGGGAGCAAAAGAGGCCCTCTCCAAAGTCCTGGACAAGCACTCGGCTCAGCTGCTGCTAGGCTGTGAGCTTCGAGACCTGGTGACAGAGTGTGAGAAACATGCACAGCTCTATAGCAAACTTACCTCCAGCATCCTGGCTGGCTGCATCCAGGTGAGGAGGGGCTTGTGAGTCTGGAGCTGAGACAATGTCAGAAGCAGGGGAAGGGGATTCAATGTTTGTCTCCCTTTGGCATCCCTGTTTGGCATAGGTGGTAGCACATCTGGGGCACTTGTTCCCTTATCTTTATTTCACATGGTCCTGTCAAAATTTGAGGAGAAAGGGGTTGAGTGGTCTATGCCCCTTGACTTTTGCTCTGTACCTGTTTCTGGATATTTCTCCCTATTCCTCTTTCCTTCTGTCTTCTTTCTGATGTTCTGGCTGCAGATGGTGCTGGGCCAGATTGAAGACCACAGACGAACCCACCAACCCATCAATATCCCCTTCTTTGACGTGTTCCTCAGGCATCTCTGCCAGGGTTAGTGCCCGTATCTGTCTTCCCCTAGCTCCCATCCAGCAGCCGTTCTCCCCTTCCCTTCCCTTCCCTTCCCGCTCCCTAGTCCCTTTCCCTTTTTTCTCTCTCAACTAACCAGGCTGTAACCTCCACCCCTTCCTACTTGCCCCCAGGCTCCAGTGTGGAAGTGAAGGAGGACAAGTGCTGGGAGAAGGTGGAGGTGTCCTCCAACCCGCACCGGGCCAGCAAGCTGACGGACCGCAACCCGAAGACCTACTGGGAGTCCAACGGCAGCACTGGCTCCCACTACATTACCTTGCACATGCACCGTGGTGTTCTTGTTAGGTGTGTACACACCCATGTGTGTGCTCATGTCTGCACGCACACACACATTCTGATAGTCTCCAATATATATCCCCAAAGCACCCATGTACACACAACCCCATCTGTAACCCCCATGCCTGAGGGACATACTCAAACCCATTTTGTGCAGTAAACAGATAAATACACTTCACTGGGCTGAGTATAGACATTCCCTTACTTCCTCAGCCTGGTGACCTGTACCCCAACAGGTATAGATGTCACTACCCAGTGCTTAGTGTTGAGGGAAGTCAACTCACTTATCCGTTTCTCCTGTGGGCATTTGTGCCAGGACTGTGCAAAGGTCTGGAGATACATGGACAATAAGATGGTGCCTGTGTTCAGGGATCTTGCAGTCTAGCTGGGGAGCCAGGCTAGAAAATCAATAAGAGCACAGAGTAAGAAAAAGTGTTACAGTTGACATGTACCCTGGATCCTGAAGGTGACTATGGACTCAGAGGAGGCTTCCTTCTGGTAGGAGGGTTTGAGCTGAATTTTGAAGTTGAAATTAGCTAGATTAAAGCAGAGGCAGTGGATATTCCAGGCACAAGGATAGTATATATGCAAAATAGGAACAAAACGTTATATTTGGGGGAACTTTGTAATTGTGTTTGGCTAGAATGAAGGGTGTGTGTATCAAAGGGGCAGGATATGAAGCCAGAAAAGTTGGCAGATCACAGAGTTTTGTAAGCTAAGAAGTTTGAACTGTATTCCAGAACTTGGAGAGCCATTGAAGGATATTAAGAAGAGTTGAGTCAAAACTAGATATTTAAGGAAAGGTTACTCTGGCAATTATGGGAGTTTGGGTTGAAGGCCAGGAGAAAGAGGTGGAAGGTTTATTTGGTGGTCTAGTTGAGAAACAATTAATGTATTCAGTTAGGTGAGGGGAGAGGAAGGGGAGGGAATGGACTGGGAAATACTAGGATGTGGGGTCTATGGGACTTACTATTGACTAGATGAGGGATGCCATTGAGAGGGAGAAGTCCACAGTGACAGTGTGTTCTGGTTTGGAGTGCTGGGTAGACAGCAGTCTTATTTTCCAGGAGAGAAATAGGAAGGCAGGCAGGTTTGTATGGACAGCTGATTGTTTTATTTGGGCATGTGGGCTTTGAGGTGCCTGTGGGACATGACCTGGAAATGCCTGTTGGGTACACCGCATGAAAGTTCAGGAGAGCAGTCTGGGTAGAAGTGTGGATTTGGAGTCATTTGTGTATTAATTTTTGGTTGAAGCTGTGGTTTAAATGAAGTCACTTTGGGGGAATATAAGGGAAGAACAAAGGATCTGGGGAAGACAGATGTGTCAGGAACCTGCAGAGGAACAAGAGCCTGAGAAGAAAGTGGTGGGTTCAAGTAATTTTTTTGGTTGGTTTTGTTTTGCTTGGGTTTGGCTTTTTTTGAGACAGGGTCTTGCTGTGTTGCCCAGGCTGAAGTGCAGTGGCGTCATCATAGCTCACTGCAACCTCAAACTCCTGGGCTCAAGCAATCCTCCTGCCTCAGCCTCCTGAGTAGCTGGGACTACAGGCACTTGACACCATGCCCAGCTAATTTTATTATTTGTTGTAGAGATGAGGTGTCACCATGTTGCCTAGGCTGATCTTAAAATGCTGGACTCAAGTGATCCTCGTGCCTCAGCCTCCCTAAGTGCTGGGATTATAGGCGTGAGCCACTGTGCCAGCCAGATTAAAGTAGTTTTGAACTAAGTCCAGGGCCCAGGCTTTGACTGTTTCCTTTCTCCTCTCCTAGGCAGCTCACTCTGCTGGTGGCCAGTGAGGACTCAAGTTACATGCCAGCCAGGGTGGTGGTGTTTGGGGGTCACAGCGCCAGCTGCATGAGCACTGAGCTCAACACGGTGGGGACCCTTGTGCCCCCATTCACCTTGCTCCCCATCCTTCTGTTTGTCCCAGGGCCTATGGGAAGGACCCAGTCCCTAGGGAATGGCCACATCCCTTCCTTCTGGGAAGGGATCAATTCGTAAGCAGCAAGAATGGAATTAGGGATGTGGAACCATGTAGATCCCTGGGCTTGGTGTAGGAAAAGTGAAGGGCACACACCGTAACCAACTTGGTTGTTGTCAACAGTCCTTCCAGTTCCACTTCTGGAGGTGACAGCTCTCTTTCCCTCTTCTGCCCTGCCAGGTGAACGTGATGCCCTCCGCCAGCCGGGTCATCCTCCTGGAGAACCTGAACCGCTTCTGGCCCATCATCCAGATCCGCATAAAGCGCTGCCAGCAGGTGGGGCCGGGGGAGAAGCTAGGGGCTGAGGATTAGGAAGTAGCACAAGGTCTCCATAGTAGCTGGCTTCTCTAACATTTGGGGAACAGGGCTTTCAGCAAGCTTTCTCCTTGGTCCGCTTGGCAGATGGCCCAGAAACCTGTTGAGTTCCAAAGATGTGGGGATGTCCCAAGCAGCTCTAGGGAACTCAGGGTATGAGGCCTGGCTTTGGTAGTACTTAGTGGTTCAGGTGGCTTAGGTGATGGATAAGTCTGCATGTGTTACAGGGTGGCATCGACACCCGAGTTCGGGGTGTGGAGGTCCTGGGCCCCAAGCCCACTTTTTGGCCACTATTTCGGGAGCAGCTGTGCCGCCGTACATGTCTCTTCTACACAATTCAGGCACAAGCCTGGAGCCAGGACATAGCAGAGGACCGCAGGCGCCTCCTCCAGCTCTGTCCCAGGTGGGTGGAGCACAGGGGGGAAGATGGTTAAGGGAACAGGACACTGTAAGAAGTAGGTGGTAGGAGCCATGCTTCTTTGGGAATCTGAAAGGTAAAGCTGCAGCCAGGACATGAGGAGAAAGTGAACATAGGTGAGAATTATGTGCTGATATGGGAGACTTGGGTAATGGACCAAGCATGGGGTGATTGGGAGTTGATTTGCACTTGAGTGGAGCCTCAGGGAAATTTGTGCCTTTAATTGGTGACCATACACTATTTGTTTCCAGACTGAATAGGGTTTTGCGCCATGAACAGAATTTTGCTGATCGCTTCCTCCCTGATGATGAGGCCGCCCAAGCATTGGGCAAGACCTGCTGGGAGGCCCTGGTCAGCCCCCTGGTGCAGAACATCACCTCCCCTGGTAACCATCCCGACACCCAGCCCTACTAACCAGCTCCTTGTAATTATTCCCAGGGATTACCTGAGTTAATGCTCTTGGTTCTCTTGGTTCCTGTCTTTATCCCTGAAGGCTTGTCACCTCAATGTTCCTCTCTCCTTCCTGCCCCAGGGACTGCTCCCTGAGACTCTGGTATTTGAATCTTCCCTGCCACCTCACCCTGTTACCATATCCCCAGACTCCAGCTGAAGCAAACCTTGGTGAGGGGAGAACTTAGGGCCCTGCTGCCCCCAAACCTTTTTGTACAATTGCTCATTCTCCCTCCTCTGCCCTGGGCCATCTATTCCCCCATTCCCCATGGAGACTGTTCCTGACCTGTCTTCTTTTCAGGTATAGAAGGTGTGAGTGCCCTGGGATGGCTGCTGGATCAATACTTAGAACAAAGAGAGAGCTCCCAGAAACCCTTGAGTCGAGCAGCATCCTTTGCTTCTCGAGTTCGTCGCCTTTGCCACTTACTGGTGCATGTGGAGCATCCTCCTGGGCCTTCTCCTGAGCCATCCACTCGGCCCTGTAAGTCGCAGTTGCAGCTGTGGCCAGTTGAGCTAAGACTCTGGGCAGTGGTGATATCTGGCTGCTTCTTCCTCCTTGGATTTTACTCTCCTTACTGCTCTGCTCTGGGCCTTTCCAGGCCTCTGGCACCTCCAGGCCTTTCGAAGGGATCAGTACCCAAGAACTGGGGATTCACCCAGAGGCTGAGATGAAACTCTTTCCTTTGCCCTCTGTCTCCACAGTCAGCAAGAACAGCAAGGGTCGGGATCGGAGCCTTGCGCCTTCACCAGTTCTTCCAAGCAGCAGCCTGAGGAACATAACCCAGTGCTGGCTGAGTGTGGTGCAAGAGCAGGTGGGCAGAAGTAAGCTGAAGTCTGAGGAGAGGGGCTGCTCCTTTTATGTTACTTCTTCCTTTTTCTCCTCAGGTCAACAGATTCCTGGCTGCAGCCTGGCAGGCCCCAGACTTTGTGCCTCGTTATTGTAAACTCTATGAACACTTGCAGAGAGCAGGCTCAGAGCTGTTTGGACCTCGGGCAGCCTTCACACTGGCTCTGCGCAGTGGCTTCTCTGGCGCCTTGCTGCAGCAGTCCTTCCTCACCGCTGCTCACGTGAGTCCCGCCAGCCTCCCAGTGCACGGGGCTGTAAGCTCATGTTCTGTGTTCATCTCTGTGTGCTCTCGTTTCACTCCCCAGTCTCTTACTCTACGCCCTTGTTCATGGTTTGCCCGTACCCTTTCCATTGCCCCAGATGAGCGAGCAGTTTGCCAGGCACATTGACCAGCAGATCCAGGGGGGCCTGATTGGTGGAGCCCCTGGAGTGGAAATGCTGGGGCAGCTTCAGCGGCACCTGGAACCCATCATGGTCCTTTCTGGCCTAGAGCTGGCCACAACTTTTGAGCACTTCTACCAGTGAGTGCAGGTCTGGAGAGGTAGGGGATGGGAGGTCTAGAGAGAAGGGGAAGATCTGAGTCTTAGAGGGAAGATGAGGTAAGAGGCAGTGGGAGGAGAGATTGAGATATGGAGATGGCCATGTACGGTGGAAAGAGAGTGGAAAGGAAGAGGTGAGGTAGGGCCTGTGACTCAGGCAGGCTGCAACAGAGGGATCTACATTCTGGAGGGGGAAGCTGGGCCACACTGGCACCTACACCAAGCCTTGGCCTGGGCTGTGTGTGCTGCAGGCACTACATGGCAGACCGTCTCCTGAGCTTGGGCTCCAGCTGGCTGGAGGGGGCTGTGCTGGAGCAGATTGGCCTCTGCTTCCCCAACCGCCTGCCCCAGCTGATGTTACAGAGCCTGAGCACCTCGCAGGAGCTACAGCGCCAGTTCCACCTCTTCCAGCTCCAGCAGCTTGATAAGTTGTTCTTGGAGCAGGAGGACGAGGAGGAAAAGGGACTGGAGGAAGAAGAGGTAAGAGCAAGGGGAAAGAGTGGGAAAACAGGCGATTAAGAGAAGCCTAGACCAAAGAAAAGGAGTCCAAGGGCCCTTGAAATCCTTCTATCCCTCAGGAGGAAGAAGAGGAAGAGGAGGCTGAGAAAGAACTATTTATCGAAGATCCAAGTCCAACAGTGTCTATACTGGTCCTGTCACCACGTTGCTGGCCGGTCTCCCCACTCTGCTACCTGTACCATCCCAGAAAGTGCCTTCCCACAGAATTCTGTGATGCCCTTGACCATTTCTCCAGTTTCTACAGCCAGAGTGAGGAGCTAGGGAGAGGAAATTGGAGATTGGGGTGAGATTTGGGGTGGCAAGAGAAGAAAAGGAGAGGACCTTTGGACAGGAGTGTGTAGATAAGAAAAATATAACAGTCTCCTAGGGAAGGGTGAAAAAGTGTGGGTTGTAGTTTCATTAGTTTCTACTCTTACAGGTCTTTCAACTTTCTATGAATTTGTTCTTTTTCTAACTGCAGGTTAGTTGCTTACTTAATTTTTAGTCTTTTCAGACCTCTTTTGAAATACAAGTATTTAAGGCTATTCATTTTCCTCTGGATATTGCTTTAGCTGCATCCTATAAAGTGTTTGGTTTTTTTTAAATTTTTTTTACTGAGGTTTAACTAGTATTCAGAAAAGTGCACAAATCTTAATTATAAGGCTTAATGAATTATTTCCATATACATCCACATACCTACCACCCAGATCAAGATGCAAAACATTTTCAGCATCCTAGATGGCTTCCTGCTTCATGTCCCCTTCCCAGTGTCTTCTTCCAAAAGAAACCGTTATTCTTCCCTTTTTCACTATAGATTTTTGCCTGTATTTGAATATCATATAAATAGAATCGTAGAGTATTATGCTGTGTCTGATTTCTGTCATGCAACATAACGTCTGTGGGAGTTATCTTGGTTGTCAGTTGTAACATTAGTTTGTTCTTCTGCATTGCTGAGTCATATTCCATTGTATGAATATATTTACCCTTTCTGCTGTTGACGGACATTTGGGATGTTCTGTAATTTTTTTTATGTAGTATTTTTATTGTTTAGTTCTAAGAATTTTCTAATTTCCATTATTATTTCTTCTTTGGTTTTTTAGAATTATATTTTTAAATTTTCAAATGATTTTTTTTGTTTAGTTATTTTTTATTTTAGATTTCTACCTTCATTCCCCTGTGGCCAAAGAACATGGTTTCTGTGATTCTGAAAGTTTGCAATTTTCTGAGACTTTCTTTATGGCCTAGTAGATGGTCATATTTTATGTTTCATGTGTGATTACGAAGAATGTGTATTCTTTAGCCATTAGATACAAGATTCTACATATTTCAGTAAATTGACCTTGAGTTAACTGTATTGTTCACATCCTCTGTAACCTTACTAATTTTTGTCTACTTGATCTACTACTGAAAGAGGTGTACTAAAATCCACCATTATGATAGTGAACTTTTGAACTGCTAATCATGTCAATGTTATTTTATATATATTTTTTGCCTATTTATTAGATACAAGTGTAAAATTATTTAACAGTGCCATCCAGTAGAACTTTCTGCAGTGTGGAAAGTTCTTTTCTGGACTGTTCAATATGATAGCCATTCATGTCTATTAAGTACTTGAAGTGTGGCTAATGCAACTGAGAAATATTTAATTTTATTTAATTTTAACTAGTTTAAATAGTTACATGTGGCTAGTGGCTATCATAGCGGACGATGCAGGTATAGAAACTTCATGATAAAATTCAACCTTTTTATTATTATTATCATCTTTCCTTCTAATAAAGCTTTTTCTCTTACAGTGTATTTTTCTCTGGTATTAATAGTATACCAGCTTTCTTTGGTTAGTATCTTTCTGGTATATTTTTTCAGTACTTCTACTTTTTTGTTTTTGTACTGAGAGAAGTTTTCAATGTTTTAGGTCTCTTTTTTATTGTGATAAAATATGTCTAACATAGCGTTTGCCATTTTAACCATTTTAAGTATACAATTTAGGTATCTTTTTACTTTAAAACATTTTTATTTGGAAATAATTTCAAATTTGTGGAAAAATTATAAGAGTAATACAAATAATACCCACATACTCTTTATCCAGTTTACCTTTTATTAACATTTGCTTTTTTATTTGCTCTTTGTATATGTATACATTTGTGTATAGATGTGTGTATATATGTGTATCTATATAGACACTTTATTTTTCTGAACCATTGAGAATAAATTGCAATATGCTGGGCCTTTGCCCCTAAGTACTTTAGTACATATTGCCTAAGAATAAAGGTATTTTCTTACATAACCATAGACCATTTATGAATTAAAAAATTTTAATGTCAGTGTACACAGTACCTTAATCTACTTTCTATATTTTCATTTTGTCTGTTGACCTATAATGTCTTCTGTGACTTCTAGGACAGGATCTAGTTTAGGACCACCTGTTATATCTAGTTGGTATGTCACTTTAGTCTTTAATATGGAACCGTTCCTCAGCCTTTTTTGTCTTTTATGACATGGACATTTTTGGAGAATACAGTTCTTTAAAATTTTTTAAATAATTCCTCATCTTAAGTGTGTATGATATTTCCTCATGATTAGATTCAGGTTTTGCATTCCCAGGCAGGATACTAAATAAGTAACATTATGTATTAATACTTCTTAAGGTATTACATCCTGAAGCACACAATTTTCATTCACCCCTTGTTTATGATGTTAATTTGGACATCCTGGCCAAGAAGTTGTTTGATCTCTCCAGTGTATAGTAAAAATCTTTTCCCTTGTTATTATTAATAAGCAATCTGTGGGAGGACATACTTTCAAACAATACCAATATTCTACTTTCATCAGAATTTCCTCTAGTATCGTTTTACTTTTAACTTTGCCATACGCTTATGTTTTAGGCATGTGTCTCATAAATACCTATAATTTTTTTGTTGTTCAACCTGACAATCTCTCTTTTTGAGTTTTCGGTTTTACCCTCTTTATTATGAATGATATATTTGGCTTTTATTTTTAACTTCTTATTTTATGTTTTTGTTTACCCTTCTTATATTTAAAGAAGAAGAATAAATTGAATGCCTTTATACCATATGATTTTGCCTTGGTTTTTTGTGCTTTTTTTTTTTTATTTCTTCTTTTG
>VBSM01000361.1:10642942-10654648 GCA_008086735.1 Cheirogaleus medius
CCTCAGCCTCCCAGAGTGCTAGGATTACAGGCATGAGCCACCACGCCCAGCCAATCTTGTTTCAATATATACCCCACCTACTTTATACCCCCACGCCCAAGCCTAAAAGATAAGGACTCTATAAAAAAAGGACACTACAATTATCAAACCTTTAGAAATAAATAATCCCTCATATCCTCAAGTATACTGTCCATGTTCATATCTCCCAGATTATTTTGAGTTCTTTTCGGTTATTTTGTTTAATGAGGATCTAAACAAGGCCCAAACTTTGCATTTGGTTGAGTTATATCTCCCTTAATCTCAAAGTTCCCACCTCCAATTTTTCCCCCATGCAATTAATTACTTGCCAAATAGAGTTTTCTTAGGCTGGATTTTGCTGATTGTATTCCACATGGTGTCCTCTAGCATGTTTCTCTGTTACCTTTATTTCTGGAAAACTCATATGCATAGGCTTATTCAGATTTGGCTTTGATTTCTTGGGCAAGAGCACTTCATCAGTGGTATGTGTCCTTCCACCAGGATGCAGGTCCCAACTAGCTGTCTCTCTTTGTGATGTTGAGATGGATTATGGATTTCAGTGTTATTAGTCTCATCTGCACATTATGTGTAATTTTCCATCAGCTTTTCACTAGGCAGTCATTCATTGTCATTGCTTAGGTCTGTCATTTCATTAGTAGTTATGAAACGGATATTCTGTTTTGTCATTCCTTCATGTATTGGCTAGAGTGCTTTTTTTATAAAGAGAAACTTCCTCCCACCCTGAAATACAGTTTATGTAGGAAAGCCTTGATTCTTTCTTCTTCCCATTATTTTTATTAAATAACTAATTTTTAAAAATAATATATTGGTTCCCTGGTATCCTCTAAATATGACCAATGAGGTCTTTTTAAAAAATATCATTACAAACTCATAGATTTTTAAATATCTTGTGTTTCCATCACACATTGCAGGTGTTATTTTTTTGATGCTTAAACTGTCCCATCTTTGGCCAGACAGCATCTCTCAGGTTGGCTCCTGATCCTTTTTAATACTCTCTACCTATGACAGCTTCTTTGCTTTCTAGTATGAACAAATGTCCCAGGCTCACCTTGCCCGAGCTGTGACACAGGAGGAGGAGGAGACCTAGCCTAGTAGGTCTTTAAAACTGTGAGCTCCTTGAGGGCAAAATGCAGGTCTCCTCTCTCTAGTGTTTCTTCCATGGAACCTGCCTGGCACAGAGCTAGGCACAGGGTGGGCTCTTAGGTACCTGTGGCTCGCCAGGTAGGCAGGCACAGAGAAGGCTGAGATCTAGAAGCTTGACAAGATACCTCTCTGGAAATGCTGGGGCCCTCCTCCTCCCTGCAGGGACTAGCAGGAGCAAAGCTTGATGCCTCAACCCCTAACCCCCTCGTTGCCCCTGTTATTTCTCTTCATCCTTCTCCTCAACACCTTCCTAGGTCAGAACCATCCAGTCCTGGACATGGGGCCACATCGGCGACTGCAGTGGACGTGGCTGGGCCGGGCTGAGCTGCAGTTTGGGGACCAGACCCTGCACGTGTCCACCGTGCAGATGTGGCTGCTGTTGAATTTCAATCAGATAGAGGTACCTGAGCTCCTTAGCCTCTCTGTCTTCTCTACCACCTTGTCTGTCACTGTTCTGCTAAATTGTTCCCTTTCCATCCTTCCTCCTCTCTTTCCTTTCCTTTTCCTTAACTCCTGACTGGGCCTTTTTCTCCTCACCAGGAGGTGTCAGTAGAGACCTTGCTGAAGAATTCTGACCTCTCCCCAGAGCTGCTGCTCCAGGCACTCCTGCCCCTCACCTCGGAGAATGGCCCTCTAGCCCTGTGTGAGGGTCAGGATTTTCCACATGGGGGTAGGTCAAGGGAGGCTCGGCTGCTGATGGGAGGAGGCCCTCTGGGTAGGGGGACTGCAGTAGGGAAGGAGAAGGGGGTCCTCATAGTCCCCATTCATCCGTCCCTCCCCTCCTCGGGAAACTGACTGGGAGTGGGTTCCAGGTGTGCTGCGGGTTCGTGAGTCTGGGCCCCAGCCCAGTGGAGAGGCCCTGTGGCTGATACCTCCCCAGACGTACCTGAATGTGGAGGAGGATGAGGGCCGAACCCTAGAACAGAAGAGGAACCTCTTGAGCTGTCTTCTTGTTCGTATTCTCAAAGCCCATGGGGAGAAAGGCCTCCACATTGATCAGCTGGTTTGTCTGGTAGGCAGAGGGGGTACTGTGAAGTTGGGGGTGTGCGGGAGTCATGCTTGGGGCTGGGAGTTGGACCCAGAGGTCATCATAAGGGAAGGTAAACTCCCTTAATATGAGACCTCTGTGGGGTGACATTTCCATCTGGGTTTTCTGTTCCTGACAGAACAGTTAGAAGGTAGAGATAAGACATGAGTATTTACCAAATGCAAGGCACCATTCTAAGAGTTTGCATGATTAAATCATTTGATCTTCACAATAGTCCACTAAGTATTATCATTTTATCCCATTTGACAGATTAGAAAAGTGAGGCATGAGAAAGTTAGTAACTAATCCATAGTCACACAGCTAGTAAGTAGCGGAGCTAGGCATTGAACCCAGGTAGGCTGGCTTCCCTAGGTAAAAGTGGCCTGCTTATTTCTTTCCTCCTGTCCAGGTGCTGGAGGCCTGGCAGAAGGGTCCAAATCCCCCTGGAAGCCTGGGCCGTGCTGTTGCTGGGGGCGTGGCCTGTACCAGTACAGATGTCCTTTCTTGCATCCTGCACCTCCTGGGCCAGGGCTACGTGAAACGGCGTGATGACCGTCCCCAGATCCTGATGTATGCTACTCCAGAGCCCATGGGGCCTTACCGGGGCCAGGCAGATGTCCCTTTCTGTGGCAACCAGAACACCGAGACCTCCAAGCCTAGGTAGCCACCCTACCACTGTCCCCTTGCAGTGAGATGGGAGGGGTTGTGGTGCCAAAGCCAGCATTCCTCGTGAAAAAACACTTCCTTTCTTTCTTTGTCTAATCCCATTTTCCCTATCTGTGTTATTTCCCTCAATTTGCTAGTCCTCATTCCTCCTCCCAGCACCACCACCCCATCCCTTCCTTGCCTGTCAGGTGCCTGGCTATCCCCACCTACCAGGGCCATCTCTTAGGCAAGGGACCCAGATATTTCAGCTCCTTTATAGATGTCTGTAATTCTAAGCAAACATGAAATATTCTGCAAATATGTATTGAGTGCTAATAACTTGCACTCTGCTCAGTTAAATATACAAACTTTCAAGAAGTTTGTTCTACAGAAGAATTTGCCATAGGATTTCCCTAATAAGCTGGCACCCCTAAAGCTTTTAATGTGAGATCCAGTTCACTGGAAGCTGTTATGGTACTACTTTTCACGCCTGCTATTTGCATCATGTATAAAGTGAATTCTCTAGAGTAATCTTTCTCAAACCTCAACATGCATACACATTACCTGGGGATGGTGTTAAAATGCAGATCCTGATTCAGTAGAGCTCTCAGTTATACCTTTGCTGCTGATACACAGGCCACACTTTGAGCAGGAAGGATGTAGACTACCATTTCTCACCAGAGGTGCTGCTATCGTTTGAGGTGGGACCATCCCATCCACTATAGGTTACTTAGCACCTTGACCCCTGCCTACTAGATACCTTTAATGTCCCCAGTCATTGCAGCAGCCAGCCACACCCTCACATTTACAAATGTGTCTGGGGAGGACCATGCTCAGACAATTGATCTGGGTGGTTATCCTCAGGCTGGTTAGGCAGGTGCAAGCAAGCAAGGGTGCACAAGGAGGGAGCTGGGGGCCAGGTGGGGGCCTGTTAGTAGGCTGGACAAGCAGGGCAGAGATACTGATTGCTGTCTCTTCTCTCCCCCAAGCCCAGAAGCTGTGGCTGCCCTGGCATCTCTGCAGCTGCCTGCAAGTCGCACCATGAGCCCCCAGGAGGTAGAAGCGTTGATGGAACAGACAGTGCGGCAGGTGCAGGAGATGCTGAACTTAGAGGCAGATGTGGCTCAGCACCTTTTGGCTCATTCCCACTGGGGTGCCGAACAGCTGCTGCAGAGCTACAGTGATGACCCTGAGCCGCTACTGCTGGCAGCTGGGCTGTGCGTGCCTCAGGCCCAGGCTACCCCGACACGCCCCGACCACTGCCCTGTCTGTGTCAGCCCCCTGGAGCCCGATGACGACTTGCCATCGCTCTGCTGCATGCACTTCTGTTGTAAGGTGAGGCTCTGCCAGCTTCTCTCCTACCCTGGCTTTCCACCCTAATGCAATTCCTTGGGAACTCTTGGGTTCTAGCCTAACCTGGCAGTGTTGGATAAGTCTTAGTCCCTCTTAAACTAGTTTTGTCATCTGTAAGTGGTGCTACCTGCCTTGACACTCTGAAGGGTGGGTGTTAGGATCCAGTGATATATATCAGCAGTTCTTAAACTCTGCTGCATATTATACTCACCAGGAGCTTTTATAAGTTCTCATGCTCAGTCTTTACCTTAGACCAGTTAAATCAGAATCTCTGGAGGTGAAACCCAGGCATCTGGAGTTTTAAAATTTCCTCAAGTGATTCCAATTATCAGCCAGGTTTGAGAATGGATATATATCTGTAAAATGTATGGCAAGGCACTTTATGTAAATGAGAAAGTGTTATGAAATTGGTGACAATTCTAGTTTGTGGTTTCCATATCACCATTCAAGTCCCCTCATCTCAGAGCAACATCACTTCTTTTATCGTATACTCTCACTTAATACAAAAATAAAAAGAAATGGTACAGACCAGTAAATAACCCAAAAGTAGAAGGGAGTTTTGGGGAGTTAGGCTTGTGTCTGTACAGTGGATGCAGAGAAGGTTGTAGATGGGGAGTGGGTCATCTTCAAAGGCAGGGAGTGGGGGTGAGGTGCAGAGAACCTGGAGTGCTCAGTGTGGTGTTCCCTGCTCTTTAGAACTGGTGCCAAGCCCAGACACATCAACTTAGCAGGAGGAGCGCTCCTTGTTGCCATGAATTCTAGCTGCCTCTCCCAACAGCGTGTCCCCCGTGGTGGGTGATCTGGGACAGGTGCATTTGCGTGTGTGTATGTGTGTGTGTGCACTCTCTTCTACTTCCCTCTTGCTGTGCTCCTGTTATAGTTACTCCTCTCACATAGTTGCTTATGCTCCTTTTCCCCAGGTTCTTGATTATTTCCTTTTCACTTTCCTTTTTTCATTCAACTAATATTTCTCACTGACCTACTATGTGCATAGCACTGGGTGCTGGATGAAGGAGTGAAAAAAGTCCAAGCAAGAAATGACCAGAGAGTTAATAATAACAGCAGCTAACATTTATGGGGCTCACTCGGGGTCAGGCATTGTGCTGTTTATGTGCATTATTTTACTTCTCACAATAGTTCTATAAGGTAGGTATTTTTATTATTCCCATTTTATAGATGACAGATGGAGACAACTTGGGGGTGAAGTAATTTGCCCAAAGTCAGGATTGAATTTTGGCAGTCTCACCCCAGGGCCTGCCCTCCACGCTTTTATGATAAATGCAGGAAAGAAAATACAATTGGATAATGTCATAGGAAGTGATAAAGGTTAAGAGTGGGGTTGAGGGGCTTGTACTTTCAACTGGGGAGGTCAGGGAAGGCCTGAGAGGTGACTGTCCATGGGGAGAGGGTCGCAGACGGGGAACCCAAGCATAGAGCAGCTGCTTGGTGGCTGAAGCACAGTACGGGGCAGGAACGGAGGTTTGGGAGGTTGACGGGGGCCAGGGATGGGATTGGCAGATAGTGGATTTCATTTTATAGGAAGCCATGGTGGGTTTTAAGCAGGAAAGTGATATCTGATTTATATATTTTTAAAAGATTACTTTGGCCATTATGTGGAGAAAAGGCTTGGATGGAGAAAAAGTAGAAGCAAAGACACACATTCAGAGACTGTTGTACAAAGAGGCAAGGGATGGTGGTAGTTTGGACTAGGGGCGGTGATCACACCTGTGCAGAACTGGCAGGCGGACAGTGGATTTTGAATGTGGAAAGAAGTAGAGAAGCCTGGCTGGCATCACCCAGGGGGAGAGAAGCAGGCCTAGGGTGCTGAGCCTGGGGCACACCCCACCCTGTAGAGATGTAGAGACAGGAACCTGAAAACAAGACTGGGAAAAACAGGGCTAGTGAAAAAGCCCCGGCCAAGGAGGGACCTGTGCATTAGTCACAGCTGAGTGGCGCAAACTGCAATGCAAGAGAAGTGACAGGAGGGTGATGGGGGGTCTGGAGCTGTTGGAGAAGGCCCCCAGGGCGAGCCTCCATGCCAGGCAGCATTGGCAGTGGGCAGGCAGCGCACTACATTCCACTTGGGCCTGACAATATAGACAAAAGCAGAAGGGTCTCCTTAGGGGGTACATGTCGCCACACTGAGATGCAAGGATTTTTGTCCTACAGGGCAGTGTTTCCCTTCCTCAGCTGTGAGGGACCCAGGGGCACCTGTGTACCTGTAAGTATGGGGTCTGAATTTGGAGAAATTTTCCCCGTTTTATCTCAAAAGTACAGGAAGTTTGCATTTCAAATTACCAGTTTGTCTGGGTTTGTTTCAATACACAAAGGGTTTGGTTTGGTACTTTGCTTTGAGTAAAAATGGTCCAGTTAGGTGCTTCACATTATCCCTTAGCTTTGATACTACCGACAACAGCTAGTCTCGGGGAGTTTAGACCCATCATTTTGGAAAGCTCGGCCATAGGCAGCGTGTGGGCAGGGGTGGTTAATGGAGTGTTTTGGGAGGCTTAGGCCACTGTTCGTGCTTATACCAGATGGATGGCATGGGGAGAGGTGAGGAGAGGAGGGCCATTGATCAGGACAGGCTCTTGCAGTGGTTTAGGGGTGAAGGGATAATGACCTGATTTAGGGCAGGGGAGTATGTGAGAGCAAGGGAATTTGAGAGCCATGAAGGTTCTGACACTGGTGACTGGGGGGATGGCGGTGCTTGGGTGAGAGTTTGGGGAATTCAGTGGGCAAGTCTGTTTTGTGGGGAAAAAGCCAAGTCTATTCAAGGCATGAGTCTGGGGAGATGGGGACACAGGACAGGGTCATTGGAGATAAGTCACTGGAGCTAGGAGGGGAGACCAGAGCTATGTCAGCAGTGTCGGGAGGCCAGCCACCAATGGGGGAAAAGGCAAGCCCCTTCCCCAGGCTCCTTTCTCTCTGACCTTCCTGCTCTCTCCATATCTTTCTTAGAACTTGAACCCGTTTTCCTTTTTCTTGATTCTCTTTATCCATTCCCCTATGTCCCTCCCAACAGTAATCAGGCGAATATACCCCAGCTCACACATCCTCAAAGACAACTATAAGTTGGGCCAATCTCAGTGAAACCCATGGATGCTGGAAAGATTAGGGTCAGCTTTGAGGCTGATCTAAAAGCAAGCTTGTCTCTGGCCTTCCACATCATTGGGGAGGGGTGAGGTGGGATTCTAGGTTAGTTACCAGGATGCCTTCCTCTGTGGTGGGCCCATGCTGTCTCTGAGCAGCTCCTCCATTTGTCCCTCCCAGTCTTGCTGGAATGAGTATCTAACAACTCGGATCGAGCAGAACCTAGTCCTCAATTGCACCTGCCCCATTGCCGACTGCCCAGCCCAGCCCACAGGAGCCTTCATTCGTGCCATTGTCTCCTCATCAGAGGTCATCTCCAAGGTATCTCCTTCCGTCTCAGAGAGGCTCCAGCGCAGAGCCAATGGGGCAGGCTGCAGGGAACGGGCTGAGCTGTGGGGTGCTAGGGGCCTGGATGTGTGGCATCCTGGAAAGCCATGCCCTCACCTTGTGGCACTTATGGCCCCACAGTACGAGAAGGCACTCCTGCGTGGTTACGTGGAAAGCTGCTCCAACCTGACCTGGTGCACCAACCCCCAGGGCTGCGACCGCATCCTGTGCCGCCAGGGCCTAGGCTGCGGGACCACTTGCTCCAAGTGTGGCTGGGCCTCCTGCTTCAACTGTAGCTTCCCTGAGGTGGGTCCCCACCCTGGCTGGCCCTGACCCTGACCAAGGATTCACACCCCCTCTCTGCCACACACACACAGTGACATGTCCTTCCTCAGCCTCTGCCACCCATTTGAGCTCTGTGCCTCCTCCTGGAGTACTCCAGATGTGACCTGTGTCTTCTCCCCCTCTCTCCTGTGCATACCAGCACTGCATTCCTCAGTCAGGGCTCAGCTGTGTCCTCACCACCATCTCTTGCTGTAGGCACACTACCCTGCCAGCTGTGGCCACATGTCTCAGTGGGTCGACGATGGTGGCTACTACGATGGCATGAGTGTCGAGGCCCAGAGCAAGCACCTGGCCAAGCTCATCTCCAAACGCTGTCCCAGCTGTCAGGCTCCCATCGAGAAGAACGAGGGGTGCCTGCAGTAAGACGGGGGATACTGTGGGAAGTCAGAGGGCAAGGGAGGACGGGGGGGGAACCTGGTAGAAGGAAGGGGCACTGGGCTCATTGTAAAGCTCAGCAAACAAGGGCCACCCATCACTTGGCATCCTCCAGTGACTTCCTGGATCTTAATATTCCTTCCCCCACATTTAAGTCTATACTGTATTGGGGGATTCAAAAGCAAGGGTGCATTCAGTAGGGCAGGGTAAGATTAAGGAGACTCTCAGGACGGGGGAGAGGATGGATGCCAGGGTGTCGGCAGTTGTGCATCCAGGCCCTTGGCATTCCTGGCATGCCCCTGCCCAGAGGCAGGAGTCCTCCAGCTAGCTTCCTCCATAGCATGACCTGTGCCAAATGTAACCATGGATTCTGCTGGCGCTGCCTCAAGCCCTGGAAGCCAAATCACAAAGACTATTACAACTGCTCTGCCATGGTAAGGGGCTGGGCTCTGGGGGAGGGCAGAGGCAGAGCCATCAGGAGGGGTACTGCCACCGGGGCCTGGGCAGAGGGGGCTGGGTGTACAGAGCTGTTGGGACAGAGGCGCCATGAGGGAGGACAGAGCTACCTGGGCCTACAGGTGCTGGGAATTCTATACTGGGAGGTCTGTTCACAGGGACCTTCAGCTCCAGAACAGGACTTCTCACACTGAAGTGGCCACGGGAGGGCTGGGAAGGGCTGGGCATTCTCAGGAGGCATCAGCGCAGTGTGGAAAGAGCAAGGACTCTGGAGTCAGAGCCTGGCTCCACTGCGTGGTGTGTGGCTCTGGGCAAGTCAGTTTATTTCTCCAAGCCTCAACAGCATCTATAAATGGGGATTAATAAGACCTACCACCTCCCTCAGTTATGAGGATTAAATGAAAATAACCTGGGGAGAATGTTGAAAGGTGAACAATGGCTAGTCTAATTATTAACTCTGTCCTGTCCAAACAAAGCACCCAGTAACCTTCTCAACGTGTCCTCACCAGGTTAGCAAAGCAGCTCGCCAGGAGAAGCGGTTCCAGGACTATAACGAGAGGTGCACTTTCCATCACCAGGCCCGGGTGAGCAGGGAGGAAACAGTAGGTAGATGCGTTGGGGGATGGGGTGGGGCTGCACTGCTGGTGCTGATGCACCTTCCTTTGCACAGGAGTTTGCTGTGAACTTGTGGAACCGGGTATCTGCAATCCACGAGGTACCCCCGCCCAAATCCTTCACCTTCCTCAACGATGCCTGCCGGGGACTGGAGCAGGCACGAAAGGTTCGTTGTAGCCATAGCTGGTAGGGGGGTTGGGAGGTGCAGGGGTGTGCCAAGGGCTGGTGGGCCTGGCTGCTTTCATCTGACCTGCCTGGATGGAGGGAATGAGGAGAGGGCAGGTGGGGAGTGGAGGTGCCCAGCCCCCGGCAGGGAGAGCTGACTGGAGCTCCTCTAGGTGCTGGCCTATGCCTGCGTGTACAGCTTCTACAGCCAGGATGCGGAGTACATGGACGTGGTGGAGCAGCAGACCGAGAGCCTGGAGCTGCACACCAATGCCCTGCAGATCCTCCTTGGTGAGCCTGCCCCACCCCTGCCCGGCAGTGCTTTCTCCTGCCTGCCTCTTCCCCTCTCTGAGCATCCCAGCCCCAACCTGACAGGTGAAACAGTGCTCCCACCTTCCCTTTGTCCTCTTCCTCTTTTTTCCTTCTTCATAGGCTGCTCCCCATTTGGCTTTGAAAGTTCAGGTCTAAAGCCTATGCCGTAAGGTGTCTAAGGGCACAGATGTTCACCTGCCATTTTCTTTGATTCTGGTCTATACCCTGCCCTTAGAGCAGGAGCTTCCTGAGAATGAGTGTCTAGAGCTGTGCCTGGCACTTGGTAGATGTCCCATAGGTGTTTGTTGAAGGAAGGAGTGGATGAGAACGGGAGAAGGGAGGGAGCCCCTGTGCCTGCCCCCTCTGCAGAGGAGACCCTGCTGCGGTGCAGAGACCTGGCCTCCTCCCTGCGCCTCCTGCGAGCCGACTGCCTCAGCACGGGCATGGAGCTGCTGCGGCGGATCCAGGAGAGGCTGCTCGCCATCCTGCAGCACTCCTCCCAGGTACCGCCTGCCTTGACCTCTTCTGCCCCTGCAGGGACAGGGGTTAGGGTCCTGGACAGCCCTGGACAGCCCCTGCCCGGGAATGAGTCCAGAAGGAAAGCCAGCGAGGGGGGTAAATGGATGTTTTGAGACATGGGCGCACATCTGAGCTCCTGGGCCAGCCTGCTTAATGCTGCTGGGCCCTGTCACTCAACCTCTTGGGCTTTCCTATAAAGTACAGGGGTTGGTTATCCCGCATCAAGGGTTTTGGCCAGGTGCCCATCAGAATCACTTGGAGAACTTTTCCAGGCTACACTTCCCATATGTGGACTTAAAAATGCTAGAGTGGGGGCCAGAGGATGGGCTGACTGGCCTAAGGGGTCTCCCAGGCTCTTTCCAGCTCTAATACACTGATGCTGAGTGTGAACTATGACTCCTGCCCTCGGGTTGCTTACTGACTGGAAGTCATTTGGGCAGAAAAGGATGAACACACTGTCAGCACCTTAGGCACAGGGTGGTGTGACTCTCCGGCTATCCCGTATCCCTGGAGACCATCTGTGAGTTAAATCACACTAAGGTGTTGGTTTGCCAAGTGCTGTGGTGAGAGGAGGTGGGAGCGTTCCCAGCAGGAGCCTGGCTCTCAGGAGGAGGCAGCAGAAGGAATGCTGGGCACCATAGCCAAATGTGGTAGGATTCTACTCCCCAAATCCTATCTGCTTGCCAGGATTTCCGGCTTGGTCTCCAGAGTCCATCAGTAGAGGCCCGGGAAGCGAAAGGCTCCAACGTGCCCGGCAATCAGTAAGTAGGGTAGGCGGAGCCTCGGATTGGGCAGTGGGAGATGCCAGGCTTCCTCTGGGGCTGAGTATAGTGGTTCTCCCTAGGCCCCAGGGCCCCTCAGGGCTGGAGGTGGAAGAGGAGGAAGAAGAGGAGGAAGACGATGATGACGTTCCAGAGTGGCAGCAGGATGAGTTTGATGAGGAGCTGGACAACGACAGCTTCTCCTATGATGAGGAGTCTGAGAACTTGGACCGAGAGGCTTTCTTCTTTGGTGACGAGGAAGACGATGACGATGAGGCCTACGACTGAGGGAGCAGGATGCAGGAAACACCTGGAGTGCCCCAGAGTCTTGGGGCAGAGAGGGCAGGAGTTCACCCATCCCCACTGTCATGAGGAAGGGGATCCCAGTGTCTGCAGCATCTTCTGTTTCCTGAATAAACTTTTTTTCACATACTTCTCTGGAAGCGGGCTGGATAGCTTCACCAGGAGCCAGCTGGCTTCAACTGCCCTGGTCCCACACACACCCTACCCCTCATTCTTTTTTTTTTTTTTTTT
>VBSM01000361.1:10667967-10677977 GCA_008086735.1 Cheirogaleus medius
TTGGCCTCCCAGAGTGCTAGGATTACAGGCGTGAGCCACCGCGCCTGGCCTGAGCAACATTTTTAAAGTACTGAAAACAAAAATCCCCCAAAGAAACTGTCTACCTAGAATTCTAACCCAACACTCACATCACACTGTGTCTCATCTCTGCCCCAAATTCTTCAGTAGTTTCCTATCTAAAGGCCAGGAGGTCAGGTTCCCAGGATACTGGCTCTGAGACAGAGATGATCAGGCAGTAGGTTTATTGGGAAATACTCTGGTGATCAACATCTGCAGGGGAGTGAAGAAGGCAGGATTGAGTGGAAAGGAGGTTGAGCTCTAATACAATCTCAACAGAAGCCTCAGCTGACCCTATCAGTTTTGAAAATGGGATGTCCCTTCAGAGCTGTCCTGACTTGGGGTAAGAGGCCAGGCCTTTATACTCATCAACTGGAAGTGGGATGTCCCAGGAAAGGGACATGATCTTGGGTGAGGCAGCTCCCTTGGCCAAGAGCAATTCCCAGAGAGGGAGTCAGTGGAAAGCAGTCAGCCTTCAATATCTCATATCTGGGGGAATGAGTACCTAGATTCTGAAGGAGTATATGGCTGGCTCACCACAGTATCCACTGCATTTCCAAAAGACAAATGGATAAAATCTAATCTTGGCAATGCACACAAGGCCCACCCCCAGCCTCATCTCATACTGTCTTCTCAGCCTGTAAGTTTCTTTCACCCTCTTCCCTGCCCCACTTGTCTGTTGGCAACCTCTACCAATCCTTCAAAGTACAGTTGAATGTGCCTCCTATGGGAAGCCTCCCCTGAGTGCTCTTGTAGACTCAATGATCCTTCCTCCCAGCATGGTGGTTAGGAGCATGGACTCTGGAGCCAGGGCTTGAATCCCAGTTCTGCCACTTGCTAGCTGTGTAACCGAGAGCAAATTACTTAACCTCTCTGTATCTTAGTTCCCTCATGTATAAAATAGGGGATAATAATAGTAGTCTTAGCTCAGAGGGTTGTTATGAGGATTAAGTGAGTCAACACTTGTAAAGTTAGGACAGTGTCTGGCAGAAGTAAGTAGCTGCTGTTATTTTTATTATTGAAGATGCTCAGTATGCATTTGTTGAAGGCATGAAGGATGGAAGGAAGGAAGAAACCGAGAGAGACAGAGTGCAGAGTTTGTTCAGGGCAATGTTGAATAATCCAATCTGTCAGAAGGGGAGTAATCACCTTATGGCCCATGTTGGGAAGAGTTATTAATGTCACAGTAAAGAGTGTGAATCTTATTTGGTAAGCAGTAAGAAACAATGACAGTTGTTAACAGATGGGAGAAAGGGCCAAAGAAAGAGAGACAGGTTGAGCCAGGACATAAGGCATATATGTAATGAGGTAAGAAATACAGGTGAGGGGTGGTGGGTGCAAGTGTGGGATGGTGTTAGAACAGGTGGGTGATGGAGACCAAGGAGAGGATGGGTACAGGTTGAGGGGAAATGGGTTTAGAGGAACATAATATGAACATATGGAAGATGGAGTGGGGGAGTCAGGTAAGGCTGATGGGTTGGGTAAGGAATGCTAGGGACATGCTTGGAACGGGGAAGATAAAGGGTGATGGAGACAGGTGAGCTTTATGGGGACAGGTAAGGAGTGTTGGGGCTCTGCTGGGGTATGGAGTCAAGCGAATGGCAGAGACCAGTAAGGAGAACCCGAGAGCTGCAGCGGACCCTTCGGAGAGAGTCCAAGGACCGTGGGAGCGTAGAGAGGGGCAGGGGAGAACGTGATGTCAGAGTAAGGGCAGTGATGTAAGAGCCGCGGTGGTGGGGCGGTGATGTCAGGGCTGGTGCTGATGCTGGCGGCGCAGTGCATTGTGGGCAGCTCCCCGCTCTGCCGCCGCCGTCGCCCGAGGAGGATCGGGGCCGGGCCGGGCCGGGCCGGGATGGTCCCGGTCGGGAGGCCGCCGCCACCGCCGCCGCCGGAGAGAGCGGGCCGCCCAGCGCCGCACTGAGCCGCCCCCGCCCCGCCCCGGCCCCGGGGGATGCGCCGCCCCGCGCCGCTGCCTCGGCCGCCGCAGCCGCAGCCGCAGCGGGCACAGAGCAGGTGAGGCGGGGCGGGGCGGGCGGCGGGAGGGCCGGGGTCGGGGAGGGGGCTCCTTCCGCGGGCTCGTCGGGCCTCCAGCCTGGCTCCCCTCCCAGCGCAGCCGTCCCGGCTCCCCTCCCCGCCGCCGTCGCCGCCTGCCCGAGCCGGGACGCCGGCCTACAGGGCCTGGGCCGCGGCAGCGAGGCCTGGAACCGCTCCCTGCCCCCAGCACACATACCCACCCCCTCCAGCCTGTCCTCCAGGGATTTTGCTACTCCCTACTCGCCTGGTCCCCTCGCCCTGTGGCTTCACCCCTGACTCGCCCGTCATTGCTGACAAGTCATTCAGCCGGTCTCCATAACCTCTCCCTGTCCTCAGACATCCTTTCCTTCCATAGCCTCCTTACCCACCTCCTCACCCCTCTCAACTGTGCCCAGAGAGGCCCCTCTCATGGTCCCGTCCCTTCCTCACCTGTCATCCTTATCTCTGGCCTGTCTCTATCCTCCCCACCCCCTCTTCTGATCCTGTCACCTCTCATCCCTTCATTCCCCTCTGCCCCCTTCCACACACCTCTCTCACCTGTTCCCATAGCCCCTGACTGGTCTTCTTCCCCTTGCCTTACCTGCCTCCCACAATCACACACACACGTGGCTCACACCTTGCACAGTTGCACATCAACACTTACATTCACATACCATGGTGAGCTCCCAACCATTTAGAGATGTGCCTCCCTCCCTCTCTCTCTCATACACACTCTCATGCACACACACTCTCTGGCAGGTATCTGTGCAAACCCCTCCACCAGCCCTCTCCTCATCACACACCCATGCCTCCACATGCACAAAGGGCCTTCAGGGGCAGCGGTGGGCAGCCAAGTTTCTCGTGTTCTTGTCTTCCGACCCAGTCTGCGCTGCATGTGGTCCCCTGAGCAGACAGTGGGATGGTGGAGAGGGAGAGGCAGGTAACCCTTACATTTATCTTCCTGCCTCTACTTTCCCTTTTCCCACTTCACCTGTTCCTTTTCAGTTTGCCCATCTATAAAATGGGAGCAGGACACACATTTCCTTCATCAACTTGACAAAAATTCTGATGTGACAGAATCCACCATCCCAGGACTGGGAGGCCCACCAGACTTTACCCAGTTCAGCCTCTTAAGGCCCCTTCCCCACCAGTTCAGTTGCTGCTTCAGTCTTGTCCACAACCTCTCTCATCCATCTTTATTCTAGAACCTCCATCCCTACCTCTCCCTTCATCTCCTGCCATTGCCTTCACTGCACTCCAAATTCCTGATGCTCCATATCCCACTTTGGCAGAAGGAGGGAAGAGTCCTGATATTCTGAAGTTGTGTGGACTGGAGAAAACAGCTTAGCTGAGTCATTTGAAGAAAGAGAAAAAGAGTGACAGTGTCCCTCCTCATGAAGATCCCTTCTCCACATGTTCCCCAAGGCACATCATGACCTGTTGAAGGTTGTTTCCACACTTTCACGACCCATCCTGCCACCTATATCAGGATGTCTAGATACAGGAGCTCTGGGAGATCATCCCATCCCAAGGAAAGACAGGTTTATGTAGTCTCCACCCGATCTATAGATATCTTTAGTCACTTTCCTGCTCTTCCACTTCCCCCTATCCCCAATCCCCAGCCTGAGTAACTTCCTTCTTTCTCTTCTACCTGTGACCCTTTGGAGTCATGGTGAGGGCACAGCAGTGTGCATGTAAAAAGTGTAAGGGGGAAAGAGGAGAAGAAAAGATCCTGGTTCCAAATCCTGTCCTGGGTTGGCAGAGATCTCAGAAAGTCATCTCTTCTGGCCCTTTGCCTACACACACATCACATATAGACAGACACAAAAACACACAAAAGCACACTCAGACACAGACTTGCAGATGTAGACACAAAGGCATTCACAGCCAGACACAAGCACACAGACACATAGATAAACACAGAAAAACACACGTGGACACATTAATAGACACACAGACACAGAAAGATACACAAAGGCACATGCGAACACAAAAGGACACATGCACAGATACACAGACACACACACACATTTACATTTCCCTGTGTAGCATGTGCCTGGCTTTCCCAGTCCTCACAGTTGGGAAACTCTCCCTGAAATCCAACGTCTACCCATCCTAATGTGACAAGAGGTGCATTCCTTCTTGTTGATTCCTGCGCAGACACAGAAAGGTGTGGTGGGAGACTCTTTCACCCCATGCCCACCCAGACCTGCTGCTCCCTGTCACTCCTCCTGCCCTCTGCTAGGCTGCTCCCACTTTCCTGCTCTCCCCAGTTCAGCCTGCCTCTGTCCTTCCGAAGTGGCCAAAGTACTGCAGTCCCTCCGATATCCATGTCTCAAGTCCATCACCTATATTCACCCTATCGCTCACATCGTCACTTCCCAAACCCCATGTCAGGGGGTTCATCTCACCACTGAGAATGGTGTGTGCCTCTCAGTGGCTGCACCCTCCTCACTTAGCACCATCCTCAAGGGGCTGCAGTGTCTCCCTTAGTTTTCTTCATTTTCTTGATTATCACATCTCCCAGGGTTGATTAGCATGTTACTCTGGCGTGGGTCTCCCGTGGGTCACCCCTTGGTCAGCAGGTCTTCCCTTTTCACTAAATCACTGATGCACAGTTCCATGGGCATTTTGTGACACAGGGAAGGTTTATGTATGGATGCTAGGGACCACAGATTGAGTCACCCAGACTGGGTCATTCTTGGCCGAGGTCTCCCCTACACAAGTGTGGGGGTC
This sequence comes from Cheirogaleus medius, assembly GCA_008086735.1. NCBI lineage: Eukaryota > Metazoa > Chordata > Mammalia > Primates > Cheirogaleidae > Cheirogaleus > Cheirogaleus medius. The sequence goes on from VBSM01000361.1 coordinate 10,672,774, forward strand.
CCAGTCTAGTATGCCCTCTGGGTTAGCAAGTGTTCCCCACATTAGTTAGCACATGTCTCTTTGGTAAACATTTTCCCCACAGCCTGCTCACACATCATTTTCCTCTCTTTTATTCATCAACATGTGTGTCCTGTTGCTGATTTTCACATCTCGGGTTTGTAGTTTGTATCTCCCTTCACTGACCTCCACCGGCCCTTACACGATGCTTCCCCCAGTAATCCCTGGAGCATCTGCCCAGTGGGCCCAGGAAGAATGCCTGCCAGTAGAGTGGAGCTTCCCTCCTCCATACCTGCAAGGTGGTCCTGGGTCGGCAGCCAGCCCCCAACTCACAGCCCCTCCCCACTCCCCCAGGTAGATGGCCCCCCCAGGGCAGGCCCTGCGGACACCCCTCCCTCCGGCTGGCGGATGCAGTGCCTAGCGGCCGCCCTTAAGGACGAAACCAACATGAGTGGGGGAGGGGAGCAGGCCGACATCCTGCCGGCCAACTACGTGGTCAAGGATCGCTGGAAGGTGGTGAGTGAGTGGCCTGGGGGGAGAAGAGGGAGGAGGGGAGAAGGAGGAGAGGACCTGGAGATTTGTTAAAACAGGTGCCCTCGGCGCCCCTACCCTAAGAGGGAGGTGCCTCTGAGCTCATTTGCATAGTGCTTGCAGGTCATTATTTTTGCCTACATGTGTGGACAATCGCTTTCGCCCAGTGCTCTCTCTCCAACCCTGCCCTCTCTCACCCCTTTCCCCGCTAGGTCACGTTGGTCGGGCCCAGCCTGGAACAACTCCTGGTTGGATGTCTGGGCAGGCGCTGCAGAGCCCGGTGTGGGGAGGAGGGAGGTAGTGGGGGAGGGGGATCTTTCTCTGCCGGACCTTGGAGAAGGACAGTGAATGAGCATGTGTCCCTCCGCGTCCGCAGAGGACGAAAAGGCCTGGGTTGGGGGAAAGATGCCCCGCAGGCTGCTCCCACCGCATCCGCACTCCATCTTCTCCATCCACCCTCCTCCCCTCACCGGTTCCTGCGGCAGGTGCAACACGCCGAGACTCCATCTCCCGGCGTGCCTTGCTCCTCCGGCCCGGGACTTCAGGCTGCTCGGCCTGCTGGGAGTTGTAGTCCCAGCCTCCTCGGGGATTTGGGCCTTGATGGGAGGGGGGCACGTGAGGGTCAGGGTAATGACAGTGTCTGGGGAACGGGACCTACTGTAAATCAGCCCTAGTCCCGCTTCCCTTTCTTCCATCGCTGAAGAGCGCTCTGATGTCTTCTTATCACTATGGGGGCAGGATGATGTGGGCAGTAGTGTGGGGGGAGCCAGTGTGTGGGCTTGTGGGTCTGTACCGGAGTGGGGAGCCGAGATGAAGGGAGGGAGACCGACAGAGGTCAGGTTTACACGGAGTCTGTGTGTGTGTGTGTGTGTGTGTGCGCGCGCGCGCGCGCTCCTGCGTGCTGTAGTCGGGAGGCTCAGCTCACCAGGGGTGCGGGGTTGGGGAGGAGGGTGGCGCCTGAGGGAGGGAGGGGGAGGGTCTCCGTGGCAACAGCCACCCAAGCCAAGCAGGTCCCCCAAGGGCCCAGGGAAAGCGGCAAAGGTGGTACTTCGGAGGAGGGGGAGGAGGGCACAGAGTGGGTGAAGGGGAGGAGACTCTTAGGGGATGAGATGAGACAGGGTCCGTTTATGTCCTAGAGAGGGACTTCCTGAGAGGGAGAGCACTGGGATAGAAACTGGGGGAGGAGGGGCCGGGCCAGTAATAGAAGGAAAGAGAGTCTTGCAAAGTGAAGAGTGTTCCTCCAAGACCCCCTGGGTCACCTGGCACAACAGCTTAGTTTCTGACATTTGCACTGAAGAGGTGAGAAAGAGTGTTTGCACACATGCTGAGTTTGGGCTGGAACTGTCTTGTGCTTTCTGAGGGAGGCAGTGGGAGATGAGTGGGGGGAGATGGAGAGGGAGAGTTGGGGGAGGTGAGTATGCAGTCTTTGCCAGGCCTGCTGACCTCTCCTTACTCCCACCTCCTACCCCTGCCCTTGGAGAACTGGAAAGGGTGGTGCCACAAGCCTCCCGCCAGCTTATTCCCAGTGAGGATGGAACTGAGATGGGAGGCAGAGCTCAGGAACCAAGACAGGCTGCCCAGAGACAGGCTATGGCCAGGAGAAAATGGAGGTCAGTGGTACTAGCTGGAGTATTTAAAAATAACATTTTATTCTTTTCGAGGAGTGCTTCACAGAATCAGAATAGCAAACAATAGCAATAATAAAAACTTAGCATTTGTTTTGAGCGTTTACTGTCACCAAGCACTGTGCAAAATGCCTTATGTGCATTATCTCAACAACCTGTGCAGTAGAAACTGTTATTACCCCCATTTCACAGGTGTAGAAACTGAGGCCCAGAGATTAGCTAATTTGCCAAGTTTCTTTGACTAGTAGGTGGGACCAGGTCTGTCTGACAAGAATCAGCCCATCCAAGAATCAGGACCATAGAGTTGTAGGAGTCATTGTGACCAAAGGTAGCCCCACCTTTCTTCATTTTACAGAGGAGGAAGAGTGGCCCAGGGCACCCAGAACTGGGCCAAGAAACAAGGCCTCCTTCCTCCCAAGGACTAATTCTGGTCCTATTGTGTCATATTTCTCCTCTAGTTTAGGGAAGGTCTTTCTGCAGGGTTGGGAACAATTTAGGAGGCAGGGAGGAATAGGGTTTGGCAAAGGTAGCTTGAGAGAATATTCCTGGGCTGGGCTGTGGGCAGGCCCACGCTGTGACTTTCCCGGGGGCCGTTCCTCCAGAATAAAGTACTAAAAATTGTATTTTATGACTGCATTGGTAAAAAGAGGAATATATTAATATTATATGTTAGATTTTTCTCTTTGACCTAGAAGCCCATTTTTTCCCTTCTGATTTTAAGAGAAATTAAAACATTTTCATGAATCCCTAAAAGTATCAGGGGCCTAGTCACTGTGCCAAATAGATAAGTCAGCCCTAGCTGTAGGGCACAGGGAAGAGGGATGTTGGTTAAGAGGGTGTAGACGCCCAGCTCCTGCCCTAGGAAAATTCTGTAATGGGTAGGGGGTGGGTAAGTAAGGAAGGGACTAAAGAAGGAGAAGTAGGCTCTGTTTGGAAATAAAGGTGGTAGAGAAATGCCCTTGGGCACCCTGGGAAATTGGGGAGTAGGTGTGCTAACTGTCTTGACTGCCCAGCGCCTTCTTTCCTTATCTCCAGCAAGGACTTTGGAGCCTGGCAGATCTGGGCTTGAATCTCAGCACTCACACTTCTAATGCCGATGGGGTCCATAGTTCCTGTAACATCGTGGATTCTGCATCAGTGTGGGTTCTGCATCCGATTGCCTGGGTTTGAATGAAACCTGGCTTTGCTATTTACTGGCTGTTAGACATGGGGCAAGGTACTGCACTCCCTGTGCCTCAGTTTTCCTTCTGTACAAAATGGGGAGTCATGTGACCTTCTTCACCTGTGTTGCCAGGAGCCTTTGGGGATTAACTGAGATGACATCTGCGAACCTGAGATGCAGTTGTTCCCTCCCCTTTGCCCTTTCCTCTGTACTCACACAAGCAAACCATACAGGACTCTAGAAGATATTAGCATCTCCCCTGAGTTTGAAGTTCCCCAGAGGAAGACATGCCATTGTTTCCCTGGAGTCTGAGTCTGTCCCTTCTTGCTTCTGAAATTCTTCCAGAGCCTGACTTTAACTTTCATCTGGAGTACAAAAGCACCCTCTGTTTTCTCACTGTTCTTCCTCCTTCCTCTTTCCCTGTCTCCTTCCTGGGCATAAGAACCTTGAAGTTCCTCCCCACCCCCAGGCATTCCACTTCTCTTCTAAATCTTCCCTTCATCCTCCTCTCTCTGCCCGGAGTGACTTCAGTTGTAACCTGTTGGGAACTCCCAATCCTCCAGCTTGGTCCTATCCTCTTCCTCCCTCCATTCCCGGTGTCAACCAACATTAACCAATCATTAGGCATTTGAGTGCTGAACAGATGCTAAGGGACAGGCTGGGAGATGCAGGAGGCCTAGAGTCGGAGTTTACAGGCTGATCAGAGCTCAGCTTCAGCCGGTGAGACACAAGCCAACAGTGAGGACCCAGCAAGCTGCTCAGAGAGGTCAGGCCACCATGAGGGTGGGTCCCCTGAGGGGGAGAGAATCGAGCTGTACATCTTTCTGAGACCAAATGAGTCCCCACTTGGAACTCAGCACCTTCTCCCTGCTCCCCCATCTCTGCCAGTAGTGCTTTCACCCTCTAAGACCCCTGGACCTCTGAGTTCTGGGTGATTTTTAATCCTTTCCTGGAACTCAGCTTTGCTCACCTCCATCACAGCTCTCCTCTCTGCCATTGTCACTGCCTGCTCTGGGAGGCAGGAGGAAGAGGGCTGAGGGGTCAGATGGCCAGTCCAGTCTTCTCCAAAGCCCCATTCCCACCATGCCCCCACAGTGCCCCTGCCTGGAGAGGAGGCTCACCCTGGTGTGGGCATCTAACTCGGCACTCAGGGAGTGATGTGAGCTTCAGCAGTGAACATGGGCTGTGAACACCCTTTGCTGAGTCCCCTCCCCCAAATACTCTCTCCCTCTGGTGACACCTTTCAGGAGACTGCCAACCCTAAGAAGTGATGGCTTCCCTGGGGGATTGATCCACCCTGAGGCTGGGAGGTCCTGAGTTGGTTTTCCTTCTGGTAGGGGGGGTTGCTCAGTCAAGGCAGGGGATGGGGGAGGATGAGATTTGTTGACCTTCCAGAGAAGAAAAGATCCAAGACAGCATCCTACATAGGCTTGTCTCCATGTCTGTATGGAGTCACAGGTCTCTTACCCTTTCCTACTACCCACTCTGACATCTGGCCCTGTGTGTGTGTGTGTGTGTGTATGGTTGTATACCCATGGCCTGAGCTGTCTGCCGTCAGGCACTAGGAGAGGAGGTAGGGGCACTGATGGGGTGGGGCGAGGGAGACATGGGGTCTTCCCTTTCAAGGATACCCCTGCCCTCACCAATGAAGGATGCAACCCAGCAGGGGGTAGGATGAGGGGCTGTTCAGCCCATTCTCTGAGCATCCCCTATCCCCCATCTCCATAGCTGAAAAAGATCGGAGGCGGGGGCTTTGGTGAGATCTATGAGGCCATGGACCTGCTGACCAGGGAGAACGTGGCCCTCAAGGTGGAGTCAGCCCAGCAGCCCAAGCAGGTCCTCAAGATGGAGGTGGCCGTGCTCAAAAAGCTGCAAGGTGCGGGCCTAGG
>VBSM01000361.1:10693227-10707824 GCA_008086735.1 Cheirogaleus medius
TTTAACCTGTGATCTCTTGGCATGGCTGGGTCTGATTCACCCTTGAGGGGCTGGCGGGAGACCAGGACCCTCTGTGTGGGGTGTGTGTGTGTCTAATCGGCATGGGGCAGGGCATGTGGCCTTGGGTATGGGATGGAGGCCCGGCCAGCCAGGCTGGGAGTGCGGGGGAGGAGTGTCTCTTTGCTCAGTGACCGGGTAGGCCGCTCTGTGACCTAGTGAGCCTTTCCTGCGTGCCATCATCACAGAGGTCAGAGTCCCTCTCTTGCACAGAGGCCTGGGCCCAGTCCACAGCAGGCTGCCCCTCCCCCAGGACACTGGTAGGGTGGGTTGCTGGACCCAGCTTCTCAGGAGATGAGGATGGATGAGAGGGGCCTGGGATTGCCCCTGCCCCTCAAAGCAGGCTGGGACCGAGCAGTGAGGAGACCCAGTCTAGAAGCAGTGGCAGAGAAGGTGGTTGTTAAGGGTAAGGCGAGAACTTGAGCTCAGCAGCAACACAGATGTCTCAGGACGCATCCCAGACAGGAGCAGCCCTACCTTTGCCCCTCTTAGAGGATGACTCCTTCCTGCAGGTGCTCAGCCCAGCAAGTCAGCCCCCAGGGAGGGCGGTGGTGAGGACAGAACAGAGAATGGCCAGGTCAGATGGAGATCTGGAGATGTCTGGGGGATGGTCAGGGTGCCAGATTGCTCATGCCCTTTCCCCCCATTTCTCAGCCGCAACCTGTCACTGCAGAGACCCCAAGGTTCCCTTTCTTCATTCCTACCCATGTCAGCCAGCACCTCTGGTCCCCTTGGGAATGAGGTACTAGTGAAGAGGGTACCAGAAAAGGCAGTGCCTGTATGGGGAGGGTAAGAGGCCTGAAGATTTGCAAAATGTTTATTTTAGTGAGATTGTGTTCGTGTGCATGCATGTGTGCCTGTGAGTGTGAGTGTGCTTATGCATGAGCATTTATGGCATCCAGGGCTGCCATGGATGAATGCTCAGGCTGTGCACTGCACAATTCCAGGAAGTGCCATTTACATGGGCCCCAATGTGACTGGCACCCACTGAAGTTGCACAGAGCTGCAGCCCTATATATGTGGGTGTGTATAATCGTGTGTGTGCGCATGTGTGTTAGGGAGCCAGAAGGATGTTTGTGCAGTCCTACGTAGTTTCCTATGTACCTATTCTCACCCGAGCTTCTCTGTGCCCCTCTCTCCCCATGACCTCCCAATTCCATGGCCTGTCAACTCCCCAGATGTCTCTGGTTAGCATAGAGGCCTTAAGGCCCCTACCCTAGTCTGGGGATGCCATAAGTGTGGTGGGCAGTGGCCTAGAGCCACACTGTCCTCATGGATAGCCAGCACTGTGGTTAGGGCTCATCCACATGAGCTTCTCTGTAGCCACCACACTCCTTTCTCTAAAATCTTTCTTTTTTTAACATTTTATTTATTTATTTATTTATTTATTTGAGGATGCTTGGGCTAAGAGCACCTTCTCCACCTGGCAACAAAACCAACAAAAGCTGACCCAGGTTCTAATACTTGTGCCCCACCCTGACCCCCATCCCAGCTGCTCACTTTTGAACCTCTCCAAACCCAAGTCTCTGTTGCCCTGCAGGCTGTTTTGGATGGCTCTGAACTGCCCAGGAAGAAGGCAGAGGAGGGGTCTGGGGAGACCCTTTGAGAAGGAACAGAGAACATAAAGCACAAAGGTGAGGGGTGGGGATGAACAGCAGCCCCATTCCCCTCCTGCCAGCACTGCCCCCCTTTCTAGCCCATCCTCTGGCTCTCCTCCCATCCACCCCAGGTAGTGGCAGGGGTGAAGTGAAGGGGGTCTGCCCACCAACTGCTCTGTAAGTCAGCAGCAATGGGGGCAGGGCTCCTTCTATCTGGGGTTAGATGACACCAAGCACTCTGTCATCTGGCATTCCCTTCCAGAGGGTTCCACTACCCAACCCTGAGCACAGCTCCATCTCAGTGACCAGAACCCTGAGGTATCCTAAGATCCCAAAGTGCCTTGTGACGTATCAAAGATGATGGCACTAGCTTCAGACTCATTTTAGCATTCCGTACATATGACTGTTTCCAAAGCCTTTGGAGGCGGGGGATCCTGCTAAGCGTTTGGAAGGTGGCTGAATTTCCAAACATCCCCCCACACCAGAACCAATACCTGTGGGAGAGGGTAGTCCTCTAAAGCAAGGCCACAATTCAAAACATTTTGTCCTTTGGAGGACATCCTTTTGCATATCTTCCATGGCGGAGGAGGAGAGTGTTTTATAAGCCATAAAGCTCTGAGGTAACAGGAGGTGATCTTGATAATAGTATTAGCTTTTTGGAGTGGCTAAGATCATCCGAACCACTTGTGCTGGATCAAGTTCACGTGAAGCTCGGCCGAGCCGCACATGGTTTGGGGTCGAGTTGCCAGTCTCTGCTTCCCAGGCTAGGTAGGGATGCTGTGAGTCTGCAATGTCGTCAGACTTTTTTTTCTGAAGGATTTCCCAAGAGGAGGCCAGAATGTTTCAAGAAATGATACCCTGCTTGGGGGAAAGCAGATGGCCTCTCCAGGGTCAGCTTTGAAAAGAGACAGCACTCTGTGTTGTACTTTGAAAATGGTGTTTTCAGACTTGATAGTCACGCCCTGCATACAGTGGTGGCTTCAATTATTTGTTACTTTATTTAACAGTCACTGGCACGCAGTGCTTACTATGTGCCGGGCAGCGATCTAAGCACTTTACAATATTAACTCATTTAAGCCTCGTAATAGCTTATGAGGTAGATCCCAGTATTATCTGCATTTAACAAATTATTCAGAATATTTAATTTACAAGAACGTATAAAAAGCCAACCCATGCCGAATAATCTGAGGTCTTGTTTGATAGGAGTTTTAAAAACGTTTTAAACGGTCTGTGTATTGATTTATTTATTATCCTTTCTGGTTGGCCCGTCCTCACTCTATATAGGAAGAGGGCAGTTCTCTATGAGCCATACTTTCCTTCCCTTCCCTTTCCCACCTCGCCATGGGACAGCGCCCAGATGGGAGTCACTGCAGAGTACTGGGGTTAGTTGAAATGGCTGGACCCTGTCTCTCCAGAGACCCCCAACCTCTCAATCCCACGTGGCCCCAAAACACCCCAGAGCAGCCCTGGGGATGAGGTGGGCAGAGTGAGAGTTACAATGAGAGAGCACGTGCTCAAAAACCTGACCTCAGTGGTACGGGGGCGGTCCTAGGGGCCAGGCTCACAGACAGGGCAGACATTGACCGGTGAACACTGACCACGAGAATTTGAGTGAGTGTCACCAACTCACACATCAACAGGAGCCAAGCAGTGTCTGGGAATTGGCAGGTTGGGGACTGTGGTAAACAGGGGAACCCCCTACCCCCACTGTCCTCAGCTCAACCGAGTGTTGCCACCGTCTTCTCATTTTTATGTGAAATCTCCCAATTTTTAATTGTTGGCATCTAATGTAAAAAAAAATTTTTTTTTAAAGAAATATCACTGTGTGAGCCAAACAAAACTAGTTTGCGGAAAGAGATGACCCAAGTTCATTTTGCAACCTCTGTGAGCCTGAGGACCTCCCACACCACCCTCTGTCCAGGGCTGCCGCACTCAAAGGGGACAGAGCTCTTCCCAGCAACTCAAACCAGGTGGGCTTCTTGGAGGGAGTCAGCTAACAGCCAGCAGGGATGTGTGGCGTGTGCCGTGTGTCCGTGTCGTGTGCATAAGCGCCTGCCTGTGTATGTGGGCCAGTGGACTCTTTTGTGGTGAGTGGGGTCCTCTGGGTAGTACCAGTATTTTCTCGATGAGGGTGTGTTCTGAGGATGCTGGGTCAGTGACAAATGCTCTATTAAATTCTCAATACTTAATATACACACCCCACACACTCAAGGCAGCTTGGGTCGCAGCAATAACCATTCAACACTCTCACCCCCACCACTAGCATCCTGAACTCAACAATCTCCCTTTGCATTTCCAGTTTTGGGGAACATAGACACAGCCCTGCCCCGCGGGTGGGGGATGGTGGTATCTCTGAGCCATGCTGGTCTTCCCTTTCTCCTCTGCCCTGCCTGGTTCTTTCCTGCGGAGGGGTGGTGCTGTCTGCTCAGGCAGTGGTGCGGGAGCCAGGCCACTGGGGTGGGCAGAGGGAGCTGAGTCAGAGTATCTGTGTCGGCGGTCTGGGGAGGGACCGTGCTTAGAGAGGGTGTGGCTCTGCCTGGGGGTACAGAAAATGCTGTATCCTCTGCTCTCCTTGGGTTGATCTGGGACCTGGGGATGGAAGTGTAGACCTCTAAGGAGGGCCTGAACCCCATCCCCACCCTAACCTATCCCAAACTCCACCTGGATCTGGGACACTCCCAACTCAAAGGGGCAGGTACCAGCCCCCCCCCCCATAGAGTCCGTCTCTGAAAATGTTAAAGCATCCTTCTCCCTAAGGGAGAGGCTCCCAGCCTGAGGGCCACATCCCTCAACTGTCCCCACGGTTCCCCACACACCACTCGGCGGGCTTTCGGCCCAGAGGCCCTGAGCCTGAGCGCCTCCCCCCTTCAAGTCAAGACTTGAGAAAGGGTGAAGGGGGGTGGGGAAATGAAGCCCAAAGGACTATGGGAACCTTCCTAGACCTCCCCTTCCACTCGGTTCCGCCGTCAGCCCCACCGCCTACCCTCCTTCCCGCACAGGCTGTGGGGTGCGAGGGTGGGGCCCGCCTGGCCGCCCACTACCCGGCCTCACCCGCTCACACACACTCTCACCCCGCAGCTGCGCCCGCTCTCCGGAAGCAGACAGCAGCTCCGGCCCTTCGGGGCAGGTACCTAACTAACTGTAACGGGACCCCGCCACCACCCCGACTCCGCCCCCCAGGCCCGCGCACCACGAATGTACGTCCGGTCTTTTAAGCTAGCTGCTCCCGCGGGGCCAGGTGCCGCCCGCCCCGCAGCCCCCTCCGCGCTCCTTTCTGTTTGCTCGTCCCTTCCCGGCCGCTGGGTCCCTGGCCCCGGGCGGGGGCGGGGGCTGGAGTCCGGGCTCGCCTCTCAGTGCTTCCAGGGCTGGGGTGCAGACGACGGGCTGGTGGGGGGAGGGAGCTGGCTGATTCTCCAGGCTCGAAGGCCCCCCGTCGCCCCACCCCTGATTCCTGTTACCTCACTGCCCACAGGGCTGCCCCTCCCCAAATAATTGGCCTTGCAATTGGATGCCAAAGAGCCCAGAGTTGAGGGGGAGCAAAGCTTTGAGCCCAGGTCTCTCAGAGCCACCCAACAACCCCCTTTTTGCCCACGCCCCAGTCTGCGTCCCCTGCCCCATCCCACTCCACGACTGTGGGCCCTGGGGGGCCCCACACACGTCCCCCACTTCCAGCTCTTCCCGCACCCCCATCCCCGAAAATAAAACTCAGGGACCAACATCTGCTTCCTTTGCACTTGCTCTGTCGACCCCTTCCCCCACTTGGAGGGGCTTCCGTGGGGGAGGGGGCGGAGTTCCAGGCCCTTAGAGTTGACACTATTGAGCGAGGAGAGGGGGCTGGGCCCTGCCCCATGACAGGTGGGACTGGTGGGTTGGGGACACTCAGCCCCGAGACCCAGCTGAGTCCCCTTCCTCCAGAGACCCAACCCGGGTATCCCCCTTCCTGCGTTTGGAGACGCTTCCTAATGCGGGGGCGAGGGATGGGAAGGGGGTTGGCAAGAGTCTCCCCGCCCCCCGGAGGTTCTGAGTCCCAGCGGGTTTATTCCTGAGCCTCTTCCTCCTCTCATAAATCCTCCTGACCTTCCTTTTGTACTGCAATAATACTGTATTATACGCTTGCACTATTCCCCGACCCCGGCCAGCGTAAGCATGCACGAAAAACTCAAAACCACACACACGAAAACGGGACGCTTTTTTTTTCTCTTCTCTCTCTCCGGGGTGCGTCCTCCTTAGTGTACATAACGGCGTCGGGGCCCCGGGCCCGGGTAGGAAAGCATGCACTGAGCCCCCCGCCCCTAGACTGCGAGTACTGTACAAATCCAACACTTGAAACCGACACGCACACGCGCGGCGCCGCCACGGGGGTGGGACACGGACACGCACCCACGCGCACACGGCCGCGCACGGGCAGGGGTGGGGGCGCCCCGCCGTCACGCGTCGCTGTGCGAGGGATCTTGTGCCTTCTTAAGTCCCTGTATGTTAATGCAGACAATCCGGAGAGCTTGTGTACTACCAAATCCTGATTAAAGACGCCTTCCAGGAACCCGGCCTCCGCCTGCTTTCTTTCACCCTCCCCCTTCCTTTCCCACCACTCAGTGCAGACCCCAACTCTGGGGTCTCCTGGCTGGGCAGAGGGCAGGGGCTAGTCCGTTGCTGACTCAGGGATTGAGGGGTCTTGGCAAGTTCCAGGTCAATGGATGAGCTTCGCCTCCACCGCTGCCGGACAGTTGGGTGGGAGGAGACTCGGTGGACTTGAGTAATCCTCACCCGGCTGGCTGTCTCCTCTCATGGGGGCAGAGGAGGGTGTGGACTCTGGTCTCTGGGGCCTAACTCCCAGCCGCCAACTTGCCGGAGGGGTGTTGTCAGGAAGTAGGGGGTTGGGCTCACTGATCAGTTCTCTATGGCAGTGGTCCCCAACCTTTATGGCATTGGTTTCATGGAAGACAATTTTTTCCATGATGGCGGGGCAGGGGGCAGGGGGCGATGGTTTTGGGATGATTCAAGCGCATCACATTTACTGTGCAGTCAAACCTCTCTGCTAATGATCATCTGTGTTTGCAGCCGTTCCCCAGTGCTAGCATCACCGCCTCAGCTCCACCTCAGATCATCCGGCATTAGATTCTCATAAGGAGCTTGCAACCTAGATCCCTTGCATGCGCAGTTTACAGTAGGGTTCATGCTCCGATGAGAATCAAATGCTGCTGCTGATGCTGCTGATCTGACAGGAGGCAGAGCCCAGGCGGTGATGCCAGCAATGGGGAACAGCTGTAAAATAGATGAAGCTTTGCTCAGCTCACCTGCTGCTCACCTCCTGCTGTGTGGCCTGGTTTCTAACAGGCCACGGACCAGTACCGGTCTGTGGCCCGGGGTTGGGGGCTGCAGCTCTATGGGATCAGGCTATTGAGGCCAAATGTATAGTGGGGGTAGAAAGCCAGGATGCCAGAGAGCCCTGTGAGGGGACAATGAGGAGCCTTCCCCTGCCACTCTGCTGTGATGGTAGATCTGGGGTGGCCCTGGCCTGTCCCGGGAGGGGCAATGGCCTGTTGAGAAGGGATCCCTGAGTGCCTGGATTGTGAAAACCTGGGGTGGGGGCATCAGTGCAGGATAGAATGTGAGTCGAAGGAGGACTTAAATCAGTGAGGGCTGAGCCACTAAGAAGGAAAGAACTGCAGACTTCTGAGACCACAGAGAGAGGGTGAAAGGGGATGAGGGGCCTGCAAAAGCAGAAGCACTTTTCTCTTTCCGTCCTGAAGCAAGAGCGGGGCAGAGGAAGGGCAAGCTGCAGCCACATTTCTTAACCCCCAGGGCATCTAGAAGATGCCCCAGGCAGGTATGGGTGGGCGACACTGAGATATGGGGTCGTGTGTGTGAGATTCTGTATAGACCTAGGGGAGGCGGCCACGTGCCCAGGTCATCTTACTCCTTCTGCCACCTTCTCCTTCCCGGGCCAGCTGGGTGGCACTCCTGGGTGTAGGGTAGAAGAGCGGAGGGAGGGCTCTTGCTCGGCAGAGATGTCTGGAGCCGGGAGACGCAGACATAGACAGGTGGAGGCCCCGCAGGGCGGTGGTGGGCAGAAGAGCTGATGGGGACCACACAGGCCATGTCTCCTGTAGGCTGGGCGACTACACTGAAGCTGGGGCATGAGGGTGGTTCTTCCAGAGTAAAGCAGGGAGATGGAGGTGTGCACTAGCAGTTTCTGAGGGAGGAGGAGGGAGGGGGAACTGCTATGAGAGGCACAAAGTTCCCCACACACTCAGCAGGGGAGGGGCGGGGTGCCAGGGCTCACCCTCCTGCTTCTGTCACTCAGCCCCTCCCAGCCCCCCTTCTTTGACCTTGGGACTGTGGGCTGATGTGCAGTGCCTGGTGGTCTGGGCTTGGCTAGGGCCAGGCAGGAGAGTCGCTCCATGCATCCTGTGTGGGCACTGGGGATGGGGGGGTGTGGAGTAACCTGTCCCCACTATCATGGCAGAGAAGTTTCCCAAGGCCATGAGAGCCCAGTGTAGTTGGTGGCAAAGGAGGATCAGGGTCTATTTAGTCCATCCTCCTCCCGTTACTTTTCCTGCTGCCTGGAATAAACCTGGACGTGGGCTGAGGTCTGGAGCTGGTGAGGCCCCGCCCTCTGCCCTCTGGACTGGGCTGGGCTTTCATCCTCCCTGCCGGCCCTCCCTCCTCCAGCGGTCCAGCCTTCCCATGTCTGCCTGGGCTGAACTCCATCAGAATAACTGGGCAGAGAAAACAGCCAGAGTTCTAGCCTCATCCGACCTACAGAATCTGGGGGGTAGGAACCAGGGCTCTGCATTTTTAAAAAGCAGCCCCAGTTAATACTATGCCAAGCCAGGCTTGGGAACCACAGTAAGCAAATTGGGATCTTAAGGGGCTGTGCCCTGGGAAGGGAGCAAGAAGGTGTGAGTTTCACCAGACCTGACTTCCCTTTGCCGACTGCTGACTGCTGAGGCCCCTGCCACTGAGGGCCAGCACAGCTGCTAAGCTGAGACTTCTAGGCTGAGACTGCTGTGCCCCTCCACGGTGTCCTCAGGCAGACAGGGCCAAGCACACAGAGGTGTCCAGTGATCACTGGCTGCGTGAATGAACACAAATGGGTGAACTGACGAATTATTCACTGGGCACCCAGGAGAGGCAGGGAGAGGGTTAGGCTACTGTGTGAGGCGGGAGGAACTGGATGCCAGGCCCTGGCCCTCCCCAACACAGAGCCAGGTAGGAGAAGGACAGAGGGACTTTTCAACAGAAAACCCATCCTGACTAGGCTGGCGTGGGGGTGGCAGTGATCCTTAGGGCAAAGCTGTCCCCATTCTGAGATTCATAGCCCTTCCTTCCAAAGGGCAGAGGGCCCCAGGTTTCCCTGCGTGGGCTGGGGTGGGAGGCCAGGGAGGCACCGGAGAGAGAGTTCCGGGTCCTGGCCCCTGCGCAAGAGCACACTTCTCTCCAGGCCTCAGACTCCCAGTCCGACTGTATGACCATGACTGATTTCCAGTTCCCATCCCTCCTCTCTCGCAGGTGACAGGAGGGGAGGGCTTTGAGATGGAAGGGGAGAGGGCTCCACCCCCGATCATCCAATGTGGGCAGTGTGTGTGGGGTCCCATCCTCTACATGGGGCCTTTCCGGAGAAATCCAGGGCCTGGCCAGATGGCAAAGGAAAGGGTGGTTCTAGCAGGAATTTCCAAGGTGTTGGGGCTTGGACAGGGCATACAGGCAGAGGTTCTGGAGAGAATGGGTGACTTGGTGGAGTCAAGGGACATCTCTACTACCAGCAAGGGATGTGCTGGTGCTGGGCGAGTGAGTTCTGAGCTGGACTGGGGAGAGACATGATCAGAGTTCTGTGTCTGCCTGTCCCTGGCTGTCAGTGTACCACCTCCCCCCATGGTTCCCACTCACCGGGAGCTTACGGCAGCTCCCTCCACCTTTGCCCAACCATTTTCTCTAGCCTAAACGTTGGCGACTGGACATGGCAGAGCGTCCCAGCACAAGGCCTGGTACAGAGTCAGTGCTTAATGTTTGCTAAATGAACAAATTGGTGAATAGGAATGAATGAATGGGCCAGGTGTTGTGGCTCACACCTGTAATCCTAGCACTTTGGGAGGCTGAGGTGGGAGGATTGCTTGAGACCAGGAGTTGGAGACCAGGCTGAGCAAGAGCAAGACCTCATCCTACAAAAAATAGAAAAATTAGCCAGGCATAGTGGCGCATACCTGTAGTCCCAGCTACTCGAGAGGCTGAGGCAGGAGAAATGCCTGAGCCTAGGAGTCTGAGGTTGCTGTGAGCTATGATGATGCCACTGCACTCTGGCCCAGGTGACAGAGTGAGACTCTGTCTCAAAAAAAAAAACAACAAAGAATGATGTTGAAAAAGAAAATTCTGGAGTCTTCTAGCCTGGATGTAGAGGGGGACAGAGTTCTAAGTTCCCTGCCTGGCTCCAGCAGGGTCTGATCACAAGGAAGATCATGGCAGTTGTGGGTGGGGGGAGAAGTGACAGCCATGGGCAGATCCCTGGCCTTGGAGACCCCTGCCTTCCCCTCCACCAGCTTTGTGCTGTTTGTAAGCAGGCCTCAGCTGGCAGTGCCCCTCCTTTTCTCACACCTCTTCCCCCATAGGTGTGACATCCAGGTGTTTCTGGGGTTGAAGAGGGGAGCAATGATCTCCAAACCAGAGCAGAGCAGGAGGTAGGAGGTAGGGGTGGGAGGGAGCTAACATTAATTGAGCAACTGCTATATGCCATGCCCTTTGCTTATATGATCTCATTTGTGATCACAATCTTTGTGGAATGTGCATGATCCCCTTTCATTTCCTGATACAGAGATTGCATCCTCCATGAAAGCAAGGACCACATCTGTCTCGTTCAACACTTGCCACAGATTCCTAGCCTATAACATAGTGACCAGGACAACAGACATTCACAGATTACTTCTTGAATAAGTGAAAAAATGAATGAATGCAAAAACCATCAAGGGGTTCTGTTTATCAGGAGAGAGAACCACATAAATACATGCATGCATTAATAGAATAGAGGGTGGAAGGTTCTCTAACGGAGGGATGTGGAAAAACAAGTAGAAAGGAGTGAATGATGAAGTCTGCTTGGTGGGCGGACAGGAAGGCTTTGTGGAAGAGGAGCTGTTTCAGTCAGACCTGGATGAAGAGTAGGAATTTATCATGTGAATTGAGGGGGTGAGAGGGCCCCCAGCAGAGGAATCTGCCTGGGCTAGGTGTGAGATGCACCCCCATGGTAGGTGACAATGGCTGGACCCTAGGGCAGGGATCAGAGGGCGCTGCAGTAAATGGGGCTGGAGCAGAAGACAGGAGCCAGACTGTGGGGTGAGCAGGGGCTGCTCATGTGCCAAGCCAAGGATCGGAACTGTCTCCTGAGCACCGTGGGGGCCACGGCAGGGCTGATGCAGAAAGAGATGGAATCAGATCTGAGTCTCAGGAAGATCAGTCTGGCTGCTGTGAGAAGCAGATGGCAGTGCAGGATGGAGAGAGCAGGCGGGTGGCTGAGGAACCACCAGACAGAACAAGGCTGTGCCCATGGGCCTGGGGTAGCAGACACAGAGATGTTCAAGAAGGATGCTTGGCAGGACTTCCTGAAAGCATGGATGGGCATGAAGGTGTCAGAGGTGTGAAGATATCACCAGGGCTTCTAGTCTGAATGGGCTGTTTTCTGCTAGTTCAGGAAGATGAAGACTAAAAGGCTAACAAAATGATGGATGCCATCAGCACCACCCAGCACAGAACAAAGCTGTGTCGGCACTGACGGGCCCAGGTGCCTGGGGATGTTCGTGTATCGAATAGGGCAGAGCTAGGGAAGGGACCAAGGAGGTGGAGGAGACACTGCAACCGAGGTCTGACCCGGGGGTCAGGCCTTTCTAGTCTGGAAGGAAGGAGGCTAAGGGGGATGGGCAAGAGTCCAGAAAACCAAAAACAGGTTTTGCCACCTTATTGCCAAGGGCTCAGCACAAAGCTTCAAAAAGGAAAACTTAATGGAGTTTAAGTACAACTGCAGAGGGCCAAATTCCTGGCTAACAAGTCGGCTCAGAAGGGAAGAGGGCTGGAGCTCCAGGGGCCCAGCCTGCACTTCTAGGCTAGAGGACAGCCTTAACTCCGCCCTTGTCTGCCCCAGGATCTGGTGGCCCTGGGCAGCCAGCTCTCTGGCTGCAGAGAAACTGCATCCTGTGAAGAGGTGGCGAGGACCATCTATGAGCCCCTCTGGCACGGCCCATCCCAGGAAGTGACACAGACACTTGCTACCCCTCCCTGGGCCTGGTTTTCTCCAGCTGTAAAAGGGAGGGTTGATCTAAATGGTAGTTATGGTGCCTTCTGGATTTCATCTTCTGTTATTGATTGGACTCTAGGGTTGACTCTGGGGCTCAGGGTGCATGTGGCGAGGAGAGGAGTGGGGAAAATGGAGAGGGCAGGGAAACAGAAAAGCCACCAGGATCAGGGCCTGGGACTTCAGGAGATCAGGAGAATGAACACAATGAATGACTGTGTCCATACTCCTCTTGGGCCCAGGAGGGTGGGTGACCTCAGAGGGTCCCTGTGTGTGCCCCTTGCAGGTGTTCTCCGTGGCGCCCCCGTTTGAGATGAATGGCCTCCCACGAGTTGTGCCTCTGAGCCTGCCCTACCATGACTTCAAGAGAGACCTCTCCGAGTACCGAGAACGGGCACGGTTTATCAACAGGGTCCGGAGGGTGGGCTTCTCACACATGCTGCTCGCCACCCCTATCCCGCTGGATCCTGTTCAACCTCAAGCTAATGGGAAGGAGGAAGAGGAGGAGGAGGAGGAGGAGGAGGATGAGGAAGAGGAAGAAGAGGAAGAGGAGGAAGAGGAGGAAGAGGAGGAGGAGGAGGAGGAAGAGGAGGAGGAGGAGGAGGAAGAGGAGGAGGAGGAGGAGGCCGCTGCAGTGGCCCTGGGGGAGGTGCTGGGGCCGCACAGTGGCTCTAGCAGCGAGGGCAGCGAGAGGAGCACCGACCGGAGCCAGGAGGGCGCCCCGTCCACGCTGCTGGCTGACGATCAGAAGGAGTCCAGGGGCCGTGCCTCCATGGCCGACGGGGACCTGGAGCCTGAGGAGGGCTCCAAAACGTTGGTGCTCGTCTCCCCTGGCGACATGAAGAAGTCGCCTGTCACTGCCGAACTGGCCCCTGATCCCGACCTGGGCACCCTGGCTGCCCTCACTCCTCAGCACGAGCGGCCCCAGCCCATGGGCAGCCAGCTGGACGTATCTGAGCCAGGCACCCTGTCCTCTGTCCTCAAGTCTGAGCCCAAGCCCCCTGGGCCCGGGGCAGGGCTGGGGGCTGGGGCAGTGACCACAGGGGCAGGGGGCATGGCAGTCACCTCCTCACCCTTCACCAAAGTTGAGAGGACCTTTGTGCACATTGCAGAGAAAACCCACCTCAATGTCATGTCTTCCGGCGGACAAGCCTCGCGGTCTGAGGAGTTCAGCGCTGCGGGCGAGCTGGGTTTGGAGGTGCCCTCTGATGGGGGCGCTGAGGAGGGGATCCCGGTGCCCCTGGAGAATGGCATCACCCTGTCAGGGCTGGATGGGGCCGAGATGGAGAACTGTGCCCCGTCTGGCCCCCCCAGGGAAACCCCCTCAGAGGTGGCCACAGACTCACTGCCCAATGGCCCAGCCCTGGCTGACAGGCCGGCCCCAGCATCCCCACTGGAGCCAGGCCCTGAGAAAGTGGCCGCCATCTCCCCCAGCCGCCATGCCATGCCAGGCCCTCGCCCCAGGAGCCGTATTCCTGTCCTGCTGTCCGAGGAAGACACGGGCTCGGAGCCCTCGGGCTCACTGTCGGCCAAAGAGCGGTGGAGCAAGAGGGTCCGGCCGCAGCAGGACCTGGCACGGCTGGTGATGGAGAAGAGGCAGGGCCGCCTGCTGCTGCGGCTGGCCTCAGGGGCCTCCTCCTCCTCCAGTGAGGAGCAGCGTCGTGCCTCAGAGACGCTTTCAGGCACGGGCTCCGAGGAGGACACACCTGCCTCCGAGCCCACGGCGGCCTTGCCCAGGAAGGCTGGGCGGGCAGCTGCCACCCGGAGCCGGATCCCCCGCCCCATCAGCATCCGCATGCCCACGCCTGCTGCCGCTCAGCAGCCCCCTGGCAGATCCCACGGTGCGGCCCCGGCATCTGACACAGCCATCACCAGCAGGTGAGAAACCACTGCCAGTCCCAGAGTGGGCAGAGGGTGACCACAGAAGGCCTCCAGCAGCAGGGGCTTCTCTAGAGCCAAGGTCAGGGGTTATGGAAGATCAGGAGGGACTCTCAGCTCCACCTCCTGTCCATCACCTCCTCACTCTGACTCAGGTCCCAGCCCTGTCCCTAGGCTTGAGGGGTGGCTACACTATGCATGTCTGGAAGGGGGCCAGGGCGGCCAGGCTGGGGAAAAGTTGATGGAGACCCTGAGATACACACAGAGCCTCTGCTGTGCCGGGGGCATTGGAAACCAAAGGATAAAGCCAAGAGCTTTGAATAGTTGGGAGAAAACATTATTTCATATTAATACAAACACAGATATATTAGAGATTAGAATACAAACTCCAGGAGAATTTTAAAGAAGAAACAGAGACCTCAGACAAAGCCTGCAGCACACTCTTCGGGCAACAGCCTGGGAGGGTGTGGCCCTTAAAGGCCCTGCCCTGGAGGATGGCGCACCAGGCCTCAGTTTACCTATCTGTGCTATGATCTCCTCAGTCTCATTCAGCTCTGAGGAGGCAGGACTTTAGGGCTCAGTGCCCAGAAGGATTCTGAAAATGTCCTCCTTTTTTTTTCTTTGCCCTCTTTTCTCTTGCCTTCCACTCCTCAAGCAGGCTCCAGCTGCAGAAGCACCCAGGGCAGGCCGTTGCTGCTGACCTCCGCCCCAAACAACCTCCCGGCCAGGGCCCAGGACGAGCCCAAGCCGGCTCCCGGGCCCCCGCCCCCCCCAGTCCGGGCCTCCCC
>VBSM01000361.1:10707924-10725360 GCA_008086735.1 Cheirogaleus medius
CAGCTGCAGCCTCTTCTCCCTTGAGCATCCATCCCCTCCACCAGGCCCCCCAGGTCCTGAGCATCTCCTCTGTAAAAGAGTGTCACACCACTGCTGCAGCCTGCCTCCCCCTGCCTTTCCCATCATGACAGCCTATGATACTGGCTCAGATGCAGGGGCTGCTCACCCCAGAACATGCCTTCCCTCCCCAGCTGTACCATGCACGAAGGGGGCACACGAGAGGGGCCATGCCCCAGTCCCATGGGCTCCCCCTTTCCCGCTCCTCACAGGGGCTGGGCTTGCTCAGTCTTCTCAGCTCCAGGGACCAGCCCTGGTGGGCATGGGGTGGGGAGCAGGGAGTCGCCTTCCCCATCCCTTGGGAAGCCACCTAAGAATGTTTACACGCCAAACAGAATGTAACACTCACCCCCACCCCCACCCAGTCACTGCATGGCCTCTGTCCATCCTGCGCCTGTCCACCCCCACCCCAATACCCTGGAAGCCGCTGTCATGATTAGATTGGGTCTCAGAAGGGAAGTAGCCATCACACCATTAAAAAGCCTGTGGACCTTTCTTTCTGTTGGCCTGAACTCTTCTTCCCTTTGGGAGGGCAGGGCAAAGCCAGCTCCTGGGGCTCGGGGTGGCCAAGAGAGAAGAGCCAGGTTGGTGGGCAAATGGGGAGGGGCCATCCTGGAGGCAGAGGAGGAAATGAAGGCTCAGAACAGATACAGGTAACTTGTTCGAGTGGCACAGAAGGAAGGGGACTGTCCTGCTATCACTCTGATTGCAAAGCTGGCACTCTCTCAGCCCCGTGGTCGCTTCTCCTGAGAGCCAGAGACTCTGAGTCTGGCTTTGTGCAGGGAGACAGGGAGGAAGAATTTTCATTGCCCTAAAGGTACAGACAAAAGTGCAAGTGTTTGTAAAACCCATTATTATTGTAGCAAAATCTATCAGATCATAAGTGAGCATAGCTGTGACACAGCTTATCCACCTGTAGAAATTTACCCCATGGATATACTTGTACACTTGCAAAATGACTGTCCAAAGTTGTTCATTGCAGATTTCTTTGTATATTAATAGCTCCACAAAGCCCTGTCTGCAATGCTGAATCCCAGAAAGTTCTGAAAACTGGGAGTTTTCCTGAGATTGACACAAACTCATTTGGTATCAAAACCTGACAAGACTATTTATAATCTTTATTAATTCCACTTATCATACATGTTTGCAGTGGAAATATTAGTTTGTTTGATTATGGAGTAACACTCCAGATCCTGTTAGGGTATTTCATAATATTTGGAATACACACCAAATGACCTTTCTAAATATATATACAGTTGAACTTTGAACATCATGGAGGTTAGGAGTGCTGACTTCCCACAGAGCTGAAAATCTGTGTATATCTTTTGACTCCCCAAAAACTTAATTATTAATGGCCTACTGTTGACCAAAAGCCTTACTGATAATATAAACGGTCAATTAACACATATTTTGTATGTTATATGTATTATGTGCTGTATTCTTACAATAAAGTAAGATAGAGAAAAGAAAATGTTTTAAGAAAGTCATAAGGAAGAGAAAATATATTTACTGTTCACTAAGTGGAAGTGGATTGTCATAAAGGTCTTCATCTGCATCATCATCTTCATGTTAAGTAGGCTGAGGAGGAAGAGGAGGGGTTGGTTTTGCTGTCTCAGGGGTGGCAGAGGCAGAAGAGGTGGAAGGAGGTGGAAGAGGAGGCAGGAGAAGTAGGCACACTCAGTGTAACTTTTATTGAAAAAAAATCCATGTATAAGTGGACCCATGCAGTTCAAACCCATGTTGTTCAAGCATCAACTGCATGTGTGTGTGTGTGTGTGTGTGTGTTTAGCTGATCCAATGGCTTGGATAAGAGGCTGTGGGCCTATAAAAGTTCAGAAGCAATCTAAAGTCCATTAACTGGGACTGGTCAGTAGAGCATGGCCCACCCATTCAATGGAGACACCATTGTGGGTTACTGTGAGACTCTAAAATGAAGGAGGCTAGCCGGGCACAGTGGCACGCCCCTGTGGTCACAGCCACTTGGGAGACTGAGGAGGGATGATTGCTTGAGCCTAGCAGTTTGAGGCCAGCCTGGGCAACATTAGCAAGATCTCATCTCTAAATTAATTAATTAATTAAATGAAGGAGTCATCTCTTTGTATACACTTATGGACCAGTCTTCAAGATCAAGAATAAGAAAAAGAAGTATACAAGGTACTTGATTAAATTAAAAGGCGTCTGCACATCCAAAGAAACAATCAACAGAGAAAACAGACAACCTACAGAATGACAGCAAATATTCACATGCTATATATCTCATAAAGGGCTAATATCCAGACTCTACAAAGAACTCAAGCAAATCAGCAAGAAAAAAATCAAACAATCCCATTAAAAAGTGGGCAAAAGACCTGAACAGAAGCTTTTCAAAAGAAGATAGACGAATGGCCTATAAACACATGTAAAAATGTTCAACGTCACTAATTATCAGAGAAATGCAAATCAAAACCACAATGAGATATCACCTAACCCCAGTGAGAATGGTTTTTATCAAAATGTCCCAAAAGAATAGTTGCTGGCATGGATGCAGAGAGATAGGGACACTTACACACTGTTGGTGGGACTGCAGACTACTGCAACCTCTGTGGAAAATAGTATGGAGATTCCTCAAGAACTAAAAGTAGACCTACCATTTGATCCAGCAATCCCACTACTGGGTATTTACCCAAAGGAAAAAAAATCATTTTATCAAAAAGACACTTGTACTAGAATGTTTATTACAGCATAATTCACAATCACAAAGATATGGAATCAACCCAAGAGCCCATTGATTCATGAGCGGATTAATAAAATGTGGTATATGTATACCATAAAAAAATGAAGTAATACCTTTTGCAATAGTCTGGACGGAAATGGAGACCATTCTCCTAAGTGAAATATCTAAGGAATGGAAAAACAAACACCACATGTACTCACTGTTAAATTGGAACTAACCGATCAGCACTCATGTGTACAGAGGGAAGTAAAACTCAATGGAAATCATGCAGGTGGGAGGGGGGGAGGAGGGGAAGGGTGAAATCATAGCTCACCGGTACAATGTACACTATCTGGGTGATGGACACACAACTTTGACTCAAGCAGTACAAAAGCAATTCATGTAACCCAAACATTTGTACCCCCATAATATTCTGTAATTAAAAAGGAAAACAAGTGTGAGTCTAATGTACAACTCTTTGTGTAGAAAGGCAGGTTAGATGGGTTAGAGGTCTCTGGCCTCCACAGGGGAGGAGAGCTAGGTGGAAGGGAGGGTTTGCTGTGGTGTTCATGCTGTATCTTTTGCATTTTGAACCCTAGGTTCACTAGGTGTGAATCATTCACCTAGTCGATACATAAACAATTTTTGTCCCAGGCCAGGCTCCTGGCCCCACCTGGGATCAGGGGTAAAAAGGTCCAGGCTCCCAAAATTCTCTGCTCTCCCGAGAAAGCCACTCTCTGACATGCCAGAACCATCATGGCCCCCTGGGTCCCCCTTTCCTCCGACACAGATGCTGGTGGGCTCTAGGGCCTGACTCACCAGCCTTCAGTGAGGCCCCATGTGCTTTCGCCTTTCTTCTTGTATAAAATGTCCAAAGCAGGAAATACTTGTAGCAAAAAGGCAAATGCTAAAAGCATATAAAACACGAAAACCCCCTTCCCTGTCCATGAAGCTGACCATCTAAAGGTAACGCTTCTGAATGGCTTGGTATGTACCATTTCAGACCTTCTTTTTCATGTTTATAATAATAGCTCTCTCTCTCTCTCTCTCTCTCTCTCTCTCTCTCTTTCTCACTATATATATTTCTTATAAAAAGAGGAGCATATTATACCTATTATTATGAAACATGATTTTTATGCCCAACAATGTGTTTTAAAATACAGATCTTCCTCAACTTTTAAAAAAATGACTTTATTGAGATATGTTACATACCATGTAATTCACTAATTTAAATTGTACAACTCAATGGTTTTTAGTACACTCATAGAGTTGTGCAACCATCACCACAATCAATTTTAGAACATTTCCATCATCCCAAAAAGAAACTCCCCACTCATTTGCTGTCACTCTCATTTTATCCCAACCCCTACAGCCCTAGGCAATCACTAATCTTTTTTCTGTTTATAGATTTTCCTGTTTGGGATATTTCGTATAAATGAAATCATATAATACGTGATCTTTTTGTGACTGCCTTCTTTCACTTAGCATGTTTTCAAGGTACTTCCATATTGTAGCATTAATCAGTACTTCATTCCTTTTTATTGCCAAATAATTAATATTCTATTATGTAGATATACCACATTGTTTATCCATTCATCAACTGATGGACTTTGAGTTGTTTCCCCTTTAGGCTGCTATGAATAATGCTGCTGTGAACATTCGTGTACAATTTTTGTGTGAATATATATTTTCATTTCTCTTAGGTATATACCTTGAAGTAGAATTGCTGGGCCATATGGTAATTTTATGTTTAACATTTCGAATAATTGCCAAACTTTTCCAAATTGGCTAAACCATTTTACATTCCCACCAGCAATGATGAAGATGCTCATGTTCTTTTTAATGGCTACATAATATTCCATGGCATGAATGTTTCACAATCTATTTAACCAGCTCCATATTGGTTTTTCCTCAGACTCTTTCCAACTTATCACTATTTGAAATGGTGCCAAAATGAACACTTTGGCTCCAACCTTTGCTTATTTCTTCTGCAAGTCTAACTCTAGGGGTAATCCCCAGAATAATTAAATAGATAAAAAAATGGTACCTTGTTCTATTTTTAAATTTCTTTGATTATTATTGAGAATGAATGAATGAAAGAATGCCACTGATCACTCATTCATTACTTGGCATTTAGTCAATTATTCATTCATTCAACCCATTTGTTCCACTAATTCAGCAGGCTGTTGAGGAGCTCTGCAGGTGCCAGAGGCTATGTCCTGGCACTGAGACAAAGCACAGCCTGCCTTCAAGGAGGTGGCTGGAAATTAACATTTGCTGTACATGTGGTTGTTCCTTGATATGTGAGGCACAGGGAGGAACTCCCAGCCAGGCTATGCCAAAGTAGAAGGCTTTAGGGGGTTGCAGAGACACTCTGCCTACTCCCTCCTCCAGGACCCTGAGACCTGCCAGGCACACTCACTTCCCAAGGCCCAGCTTGGCTGTCAGGGACTACCTGATGTTCCACAGGTGAGGACCTGCCCAGCCCCTGGCAGATCTTTTCCCCACTCTCCCCTAGAAAGACATTTCTCCTCTTTGTCCTGTGGTCAAAGAGAAGTCTGAGGACAGTGGCAGAGAGAAGCGGCTTGAGCAAGGTTGCTCAGCCAGGGGCTAGATGAGGGCCACAAGACCAGCGACGTTCAGAATTGCTTGAGCCCAGGAACTTGAGGTTATAGTGAGCTAGGCTGATGCCACTGCACTCCAGCCTGGGCAATAGAGTAAGACCATGTCGAAAGAAAGGAAAGAAAAGAAAGAAAGAAAGAAAAGAAAGAAAGAAAGAAAGAAAGAGAGAAAGAAAGAAAGAAAGAAGCCACAGATCTGAGTTTCCTAGGAGCTAACCTAAAGAGGGAGGGACCACTGTCTGATTGTCAGCTATTTCTAATATTAAAGCAGGAGAAAAATTCCCACTGTGAACACTAAGGCACCAGAGCTAATGCCCAAGGTTGGCCCCATTGGCTATTCTCTTTTGCTCTGGAAAAACCAGAGGGAAGAACCACTGGATGGGCCACAGAGATGAGGTGTCCACAAAACTTACCTCTCAGGAGCTGCAAAGGGTTGTGGGATTTTACATATTTTACATAAATAATATGACTATGTGGTATTTAGTGAGGGAAGAACCAGCAGTGTGAGGGGTCATGCATGGATGAGAGTGAGAGGGATAGGAGGTGTCTCTCCTCGAGCTGGTCTTCAAGGAGGACTGGGGGTCCACCAGGTAAATAAGGAGGCGGCCAGCTCTGCCCAAGGGACCACACTGAGGTGTGACAGGCTGATTGACGGGCTGGCGTGTGGAGACCTAGGGGAGAGGAGCTGGTCCTGGGGCCATCACATGGGCCAAGCTGAGGAGCTGGACTTCCCTGCTCAGGCAGTGGGAGCTGGTGAAGGGTTTTAAACAGGGATGTAGCCCTGTTAGATTTGTGTTTTGAAATGTTTGTTGTGGCGGGTGTGGGGAGACTGGGCTGAAAGGGCTAAGACTGGAGGCAGGGAGGTTTGTGTAAATTGCTCAAACCTTCGAAGAGCTCCCTGAGGGCAGGGACTGTGGCCGAGGCATCTCTGTGCCTGTAGAATGCCTAGGCTGCACTAGAGGCTCCACAGGTATCTTGCTACCATCACTCTTGTCACCACCTCCACCACCCTCACTCCCATGCCTGTCAGCACCAACATTAACACACACCATGCCGCGGATGTAGCTCCCTTCCCGCAGCTTTCTCAGGGAGTCCAGCCTGGAGCAGACTGGGACATCTCTAGCTCAGCAGCATGGGTCAAAGACGAGACTCCTGGACTGGGGTCAGGGGCCCTGATTTCCTCTTCAGCTCTGCTGCTGAGTCATTGTGTTACCCCAGCAGGTCCCTACCCTGCCTTTGGTTGTCTTATTTGTTCAAAATAGGAGCTAGATTAAATCAATGGCTCTGCTAGCCTGGTGTTTGGAGAATCAGATCGAATAAATCTGACACTGCTGGTTTCTGCTGTGCTTTTGTGGAGAATTGAGTGGAAGGGTCAGATTGAGCAAATCCTGGGTCCCAGGCATTGTGAATACCTGTGGCAGGACCTTGGCAAGCCCCCTTCCTTCCGCCTTAACCCTCCAAAGGGTAATCTGGGAAGCTCCCGAAAATAGAGAAATGGGACAGGCAGGAGGGACCATATGCATGGGGAGAGCCCCTGAGTACAGCAAGACTGTGATGGGTCTGGGATCCCCAGAGAGGTCAGGCTGCCCAGTGTGATTCCAGGCGAGGCCTCAGGCCAGGGCATCAGTTCCAGGTGGGGGCTGGGGTACGATGAGGCCTCATGGCTCAGCAGAAAAAACTCTTCACCTGGTAAGGGCCCAGCTTTCAGTGCTGACGCCCAGGCTGTCAGCCAAGCCGTGGCTGCAGCTGCAAATAGGCAAGGCTCACCTACGGCCTCACAGGACAAAGGGCACCCAGGGAGAGCTGGTACCATGCCCCAGGTGCCTCCTCTTCTTACGGACCCCTGGAGTGCTGCTGAGCAAGGGGCTAGCAGCTCACCTCCTACACCCTCACCCAGGTACCTCATCATGGTGGCCCAAGGCTCCCCTACTTGGGCCCTGAGCACTAATGTGTAAGCTCCAGAGCCACGCAATCAGTGACCTCTGAACGGAGCTGCCCCTCCTCCCAGGAACTAGGCCAGACAGGCGGGGGTCCCGGGAGTCCTGGGTGGCTGGGGAGGGCCCAGTCCTGGGCCAGCCCCTGAGGGCTGGATTCTGGCTGCAGGCTCTCCACTCATCTGTCCCTCCACTCCTGCCTCCAGAGTCCAAGGGTCCATGTGGTGGGCAGGTTGAGCTGTGCTGGATACACAGAGCGACGCTGCACCGGACGGTTGGTGGGTGAGCGGCATGGGCTTTGAGGAGCTGCTGGACAAGGTGGGCGGCTTTGGGCCCTTCCAGCTGCGGAATGTGGCACTGCTGGCCCTGCCCCGAGTACTGCTGCCCCTGCACTTCCTCCTGCCCATCTTCCTGGCTGCTGTGCCCGCCCACCGCTGTGCCCTGCCTGGTGCTCCTGCCAACTTCAGCCATCAGGACGCATGGCTGAAGGCCCACCTGCCCCAGGAGCCTGACGGCACGCTTAGCTCCTGTCTCCACTTTGCCCACCCCCAGGCTCTCCCCAACACCACGCTGTGGGGGATGGGGCAGAGTCCTGGGGAGCCAGAGGGCAAACCCTCCACAGTGCCCTGCTCTCAGGGCTGGGAGTACGACCACTCGGAGTTCTCTTCCACCATTGCAACTGAGGTACTTGAGCCCAGAGGTTGGGGGACACATGAGTGGGATGGGCCTGCTATTGCTGTGGGTGGTTACTGTACGGGCATTAGATACATTATTTTCCTCTTAGAGTCTCAGTTTACCAATCTGTAGATGGGGTCTATGAATATAAAACACTTAGTTTATGGCTGGTAGTAAGGGGCCCATACACAGAAGCTGCTATTATTATCATTAATTGCATTAATTGGGAGGTGATTAAGGCAGGGAAGGGCTAAGGTAGCTTCAGGGAGTTGGGGCAAAGAGCTGAGAAGGCTGTTTCTTCAGTAAGAGGTGGAGAAACCAGATGCCTCCTTTTCTCCCTCTCTCTTTTTGGGCTCCAGGTCTGGTATTTACATAATCCATCTGGAGATGGAGTGTGGGAGGAGGCAGTCTCCTTGGGGGGCAACAGGACTCCTGTCCGTCATGGTCAAGGCCTTCCACGGGAAGAAGCTGAGGCTGCAGGGCAGGGGAGGGGCAAAGTCTTCAACTCCCCATGCTGGGGTGAATAGTTGGAGGCTTTATTACCTGCTATGGAGGTACTGGAATGGCACAGTTGACCTCAGAAGGCCCCAGGGTCTAGAGAGGAGGGGCTGGTGCCAGCTAGAGAGGGGCTTGTACCCACAGGAGGCCCCTTCCTGCCTGTCCTTACAGTGGGATCTGGTGTGTGAGCAGAAAGGCCTGAACAGAGCCTCATCCACCTTCTTCTTCGTTGGTGTGCTGGTGGGGGCTGTGGCCTTTGGATACTTGTCTGACAGGTGGGGTGAGGCATTGGGCCAATAAGGGAACAGGCTGGGGGGGATCCTCTCCCACTAGCGGGGGTATGGACCTAGTCTACCTGTGTCTTGAAACCTTCCTCCACAGGAAGCTGACTCCTGCGTGATCCCTTTGCAGGTTTGGGCGGCGCCGTCTGCTGCTTGTGGCCTACGTGAGTGCTCTGGTGCTGGGCCTGGTGTCTGCAGCCTCGGTCAGCTATGTAATGTTTGTCATCACCCGCACCCTCACTGGCTCAGCCCTGGCTGGCTTCACCATCATCGTGATGCCACTGGGTGAGGCAGGCAAGGGACAGGCAAAGCCTAGAGGGCTGGAGGAAGGCAGTCGTCAGGGTGAGACTGAGCCAAATCAGCCCTCACTGTCTTCCTGTTTCCTGCCCTGGCCCAGAGCTGGAGTGGCTGGACGTGGAGCACCGGACCGTGGCAGGCGTCCTGAGCAGCACCTTCTGGACCGGGGGCGTGATGTTGCTGGCACTGGTTGGGTATCTGATACGGGACTGGCGATGGCTTCTGCTGGCTGTCACCCTGCCTTGTGCCCCAGGCATCCTCAGCCTCTGGTGAGGACTGCAGACAGCTGGGGAGTGGGAGATATAGGAAGCCAAAGACAGAATTAGTGAGAGACTGAGATTTGAAGACAGAGAGATTGAGAGATGAAGGGACAGGGAAACAATCAGTGACCAAGAGACAGAAGGAGACACAGAGAGAGAGAGACAGAGACCAATATAAAGAAGATGGCAAGGGACAATGAGAAACAGAACAAGATAAAGAGAGACAGAGATGGAGAGCTAGAGAAAGAACTAGTGAGACAGAGAGTGACAGAGATCAGGACTGAAAGGTAGCTTCAGAGGGACAGATGGAGACAGACACAGTGAGAGACAAAGACAGAGCCATGCACACATTGAGGCTGGCCCCTTGTAGGTGGGGGGAATGCAGGCAGGGCCAACATGGAGGGTGACAGGCCAGGCAGGGTGGGCATTTCATTGCCTCCCAAAGGTGAACTGGCTTTAGATGAGCCTTTGCATATGTCTGTAGGTCTGTATGTCTCTTTTATCCTGGGCCCTCCTGCCACTGTTGGGAGAAGTGGGTGGCTAGTGCTGGAAGCTAAAATCTTGAGGATGAGGCCAATTCACTTGGGTAAGGGACTCTCAGGCTATGGGGAACCCAGGCCTGGGCAAGGAAGTGTGGGAAGGGGTAGCTTTTAAATTGGGCCTTAAAAGATGAATAGGAGTTCATAAGGTGTGGAGGGGCTGTAGAGGAGATTGTGTTCCAGGCTAAGGGGACTGCATGAGCAGAGCCTGGAGGTTGTGCTTGTGATGTGCCCAGGAGGGAGAGGTGGCTTAGGGTGCTGACTTTCTGGCTGAAGGGCCTTCTGCCTATCCCCTAGGTGGGTGCCTGAGTCTGCACGTTGGCTTCTCACCCAGGGCCGTGTGGAGGAGGCCCACAAGTACCTGCTGCGTTGTGCCAGGCTCAATGGGCGGCCTGTGGGTGAGGACGGCCTGAGCCTGGAGGTGAGGGTGAATGTGTGTGTGAGCCTGCATGTGTGTGTGTGTGGCGTATATATGTCAGGAAAAGCCCCCAGCCCTATGTGGAGAGTTCCAAATGGTTTAGGATGTCCTATCTGGCTCTGCTGGGCCACCTCCATCACTCGGGTCCCACCCTTCTCAGCTCCCAAGTACATCTCCAGCCCTGCCACTGCAGAGGGGAGGAATAGGCTCAGAAAGAGAGAGAGAAAGAGCAATGTGCCCTGCTTAGACCACAGAGCCAACTCTGATGTCACAACCTCACTTCCTCCCCCACTAGGCCCTGAGCAAAGTGGCTGCTGGGGAACGAGTGGTACGACGACCTTCGTACCTAGACCTGTTCCGCACGCCAAGGCTCCGACACATCTCACTGTGCTGCATGGTGGTGTGGTAAGGAGGGGGCTGGCTTGGGTTTGGTGGGGCGGGGGAGGGGCAGGCCTCAGGATGGTGCTGAGTGTGAGAAGGGTGAGGGACCAGGGAAGTATAACTGTGGAGGGCAGGAGGCCATCTGGCTGGGGGAGGTCAGACAATGAAGCAGGCGGCAGAGAAACATAGGTTCAAATTCAGGCTTTGCCACTTCTTTACTGTGTGACCTCGGACAGGTAACTTAGCCACTCTGAGCCTCAGTGCCCCTTCTGTAAAACAAGCCGCTGTAAAGATTAGGGTGAAGGCGCTTTGACCGCTGGCACCTGCTGCCCACTCCGGAGGGATTACTGGTGTCAGGGAAGGTCCTAGGCAGTGGGCTCTGAAGGGGGAGAGGTCGTCCCTCTAAAAGGCAAAGTCTTCCCCACAAGAGAGGACAAAAAGGGATGGAAAGAAGGGTCCCCTGAGTGGCACTGCGACTCCTTTCAGGTTCGGAGTGAACTTCTCCTATTATGGCCTGAGTCTAGACGTGTCAGGGCTGGGGCTGAACGTGTATCAGACGCAGCTGCTCTTTGGGGCCGTGGAGCTGCCCTCCAAGCTCTTAGTCTACCTGTCCGTGCGCCACGCTGGACGCCGCCTCACGCAGACCGGAACACTGCTGGGCGCAGCCCTGGCCTTAGGCTTTAGGCTGCTGGTGTCCTCGGGTGAGCCCCATCCCATAGGCCCCGCCCACCCCGAGCCGGGCCCTGGAACCCCGCCCACTTCCCGGAGGACCTTTCCCGGGAGGGGGCCACTCAGAGACTCCGCCTCCTGTCCGGGAAACCCTTGACTCTCCCACAAGACCCTCTCACTGCCCGAATCCCTTTCCTTCCAGAGCGGAAGTCCTGGAGCACCGCCCTGGCGGTGATGGGCAAAGGTTTTTCCGAAGCCGCCTTCACCACTGCCTACCTGTTCACTTCAGAGTTGTACCCTACCGTACTCAGGTGAGGGGAGACTGGGTCCCAGGCAACCGACCTGGGGGATTGGGCTTGCTAGTCACGTGTCTTAACCAACACTTCTACATACACACGGCATCCCGGCCCCACTCATTCTTTACACTACATCCAAATACAGAGCTAATCAGGACCCTGTTTGTCCCAAGTCTTGAAGAAGGCCAAGCTTTTTAATTGTATGTACTATGTGACCCTGAGCCAAGTCAGACAACCTCTCTGGGCCTCCTTTAGAGGAAACCAGTCCTCAGAAGCCCCATCCTGCCTTCCCTGTACCATTCACCGCTGGGAGACAGAGCTGCCCTTGGGGGTTGTCTCTGGACATAAGGGGCTCTTTCAGCTAGCTATTGGCAGGCGAGAGAGACTTCTAGGCACCTGGCTGTGTTTAGAAAGACTTAAGCCGCCTCTAACATTACAGGACATGTACAAGCTTTTTCCTTCCATACTACCCTTTCCCCTTACCCTTTCTGCCGACTCTTCTTCTCTTTCAGTAGTACTTGATTGGTACTTTGTCAGAATGGGGACCCTATCCTCTGGTGGGTGCTGACTTGGGGGCTCTCAAACTAGGGATGGGTGGGAAGACCAACTGAAAGACAGCCTAGCTTTCCTAGCTGTCTGGGGAAAAGGGGGTACCAGGGTCTGCCAGCCTGGGAGGGGAGACCTCTGGGGCATGACCCCAAGTAGGTATGAGCACCACTTGCCTCCTTAATCCTCTCTCTCTGAACAGACAGACGGGTATGGGGCTGACTGCACTGGTGGGCCGGCTGGGGGGCTCTTTAGCCCCACTGGCGGCCTTGCTGGATGGAGTGTGGCTGCCACTGCCCAAGATTGCTTATGGGGGGATCGCCCTCCTGGCTGCCTGCACTGCCATGCTGCTGCCAGAGACGAGGAAGGCACAACTGCCAGAGACCATCCAGGATGTGGAGAGAAAGAGGTGTGTGCACAGGACTGTGTCTGTGTACATGTGAGCACATGCATGTGGATGCAGGTGCTCAGATACCTGACACCTTAGGATTCAGAGGAAGACATATCTGCACGTGTGTACTTGGTGCATGTATGTGAGTGTGCACAGGTGAGTGTTTCAGGGTGCATGACCTGGGGTATGTAAACTGTGTGCATAAGAGTATACATGAGTCCATACGTGTATACACAAATACTTAAGGTTGTTCAGGAAGAGGTATATGTGTGCACACTCAAGTATGCCTACACATCAGGAATGTGCACAAGGTTGTATGTGAGTCATTTGTGTTTGTATGCCAGGAGCTGGGGAGAGCCTTGGGCCAGCCCTGATGGGGCAGGTTGGGGTGGCAGGCTCAGGGATTAAACCCCACCATTGTTCATGACTCCTTCCTCCCCAGTGCCCCCTCCAATCTTCAGGAGGAAGAGATGCCGATGAAGCAGGTCCAGAACTGAGTGGGACTGGGGGCAGGCCCGCCACAGAAGCTCTGCAGCAGGGGCTGGGACAGAAGGGCAGGCTCTGTGACCAAGCGCAAGGGCATTGAACCCTCTGCTACGGCTGGTGTTGCCACCGGTGCTCCCTCCATGTGCTCATCTAGCCTTGACTATTTGGCTTCTAGGAACAGGTGACTTTCCAGAATGCAGGGGGCTGCTGGAGATTCTGGGTACCCCTCTCATGGCTGGGGAAGATTCTGTAAATAAAGGTGCCCCTTGGGTTGGTGCAGCGGTCAGGAGCTGTGGATGGGAAGCCACTGAGTTTGCCCTAGGCTCTGATCTTGGCTTCACCATTGATTTGCTGTGTGACCTGCAGCATATGGCTTTCCCTCTCTGAGCTTCAGTCTGTTCATCTCCCAAATGGATAATGAATCCTCTTGGCAGACCTTATCACAAGATCTGTTGTCATGCTCAAATGAGATGCTTAATAAGGTGTTTCTTCTAGAGATGGTGCTAAAGACAACACTGTCCTATCATGACTTCTAGTACCAACAGGGCTGGTGGGCATGCTGTCCACTCTGTGGTGCTAGGGGCTTCCAATGCCAGGCACAGGGGACCAGGAGAACAGAGCTCTTTGTTCCCATGGCTGGCCCAGCTACCTCCAAGGCGCTCTGCAAGGCAATGCAGCCCTCCTCCCCTGCACTCCTCATCCTCCAACCCACTGTCTAGGCCTCATGCCCAAAGGAGAGGAGAGTTGAAGGCATGAGAGCCAACATTTTATTGGAGAATCCAGAAAGGCTAAGACTTAATAAACACAAGTTTTATGAGTACGTTGAAACTCCAGAATTTGCTGGGGAAAGGGGTTGGGAAGGCCAAGAGGACACCATTCAAAATGGGGTGGCCTATGCCCCCTAATCAGATAGGAATGGGAAAGGGAAGAATTGGCAGAGAAAGTCCAGACTTTCTGGCCTTCCACAGGGCCTAGGCCCAGGTCACCAGGATCTCATCTTCCCCCATCCTCATGAGACTGGAGAATTTTGCAGCTCCCACTGGACCACGGAGGGGATGATGGGAGGCCTGAGTTGGGGTGAACTCTCCTGTGAACATCTCATTTGGATTTTATCTCCACTGGGTCATAGATGTAGCAACCCACATCACCAATGTTCACACCTGAGGGAGAGAGCCCAATTACCAAGGGCCTTGGGTCTGGTGGGTGTTGGGTTGAGAGCTGGAGGGAAATGGAAGGGGCCTGGGGTATGTCTGACCACAGGGGAAGTTGTCCACACATCCCACAGACCGTGTACATGCCATACTTTAGGCCCAGTGTCTGGGGTGGGGCCGCCCACCTTTGGGGCCAAACAGGTAGCCGTAGCAGGGGATGTGGCAGTAGGGGACTCCGTCATGCTGGGACACAGAGAGAAAGAGAGCCGTCTCAGCCTGGCTCTCTTCCCATCTCCAGCCTCCCTCCTCCCAACACGTACCCATCCCTGCCCTGCTCACCTCAGCATGACTCCCAGCAGTCAGGGTCTTGCGGCAACGCTGGCACCTCAGACAGGGTCGGTGCCAATTTCTGCCCAAAGACATTACCTTCTCAGCTGGTGGTGGAGAGAAGTGGTAGTGCTTCCATTCTAGAGGCAGGGCAGGGAGACCCACCTGCCTTGGATCACCTCCCTGCCCTTTGCTGCCCACCATGTTCCCCCCGCCAAGCTTTCCATTGTCACTTACCAAAATAGACAGGCTCCCCACAGCCAGGGCACAGTGAGGTCTCCCCAGTGAATGTCTTCATGTGGAGAGGGCCTTTAAGAGGAAACAGCCCTGGCTAGGGCTGAGGTGGGGGCCAGGGCCTAAGGAGGGCTCACCAGCACCTGCCAGCACATGGCTCTGTCTTCTTCCATCCCAGAGCCCCCCATCCAGGCAGCCATGAGTCTGCCTTCCTTCGGCTCAGAGCTGAGCCCCTTCACCCCCACCTCCTGCCCCATCCCATATCTGCGTTAGGGACCACCTGCTTCCTTCTCATCCTCCCGGGGGGCTCAGGTGCCCACCAGCCCAACCCTGTCAGCAACCCAATCCTCAGGAAACCTGAGCTGATATAGGAGCTGGCCAGGGCAGGGGTGTCAGGTGTTGGGGAGCACAGTGTCATTGCCCACTCCAGGGGGTGGGAGGAAGGAACAAGGACCAAAGGAGAGCAGTTGAAGAATGTGAGGGGCCGGCCCCATCCGAATGACTCCTCATTCGTAAGTCATTCTTTCCATGGCCCTGGCCTCTGACTAGCTGTGTTAATGCACAAGGTCACTTGCCCTCTCTGGATCTGTTTCCTCACCTGTAAAATGAGGGTGACAATGCCATCTGCCCAATTTACCGCTTAACTCAGCAGCTGACATGAGAGAATATTAAAAAAGGGAGGCCATGGATAGAGAAGACTTTGCTAAGAACAAAGTGTAGTCACTTGGCCCTACTCTCTCCTCCAGCCTGGGAAAGGGTCAGGAGGAGGAAAAGGAGGAGAAGCTGAGGCCCAGCCTCACTTACTTTTCTTGCCTTGGGGGAGGCCAGTCCTTGGCCTGGGAGGGCTGAAGCTGCTGGGGCTAAGGGGTGTGGTGCTGGCAGGGATGGGAGTGGGGGGGTTGTACAGGTAGGCACCCACACCACCAATGTTCACCCCTGCAGAGAGAATAGGAGAGGTCTGGCTTGAGCCTCCAGCTCCTAGTCACAGAGAGTTCTGTTGCCCCCGGCCCCTTCTGGTCTGTTACTTACCCCTGGGTCCAAAGAGAGCCCCGTAGCATGGCTTGTGGCAATATGGCCTCCCGTTGTGCTGGGCACAGGCAGAGGGAATGGGGTCACTCAGGACCAAGGGAACCCATGCCCCACAGGCCTTCCCCCAAGACAGGCTGCCAGGCTTGTCTGTCCACTGGCCTGGTCTGAGGGGTTGGGGGTAGGGATGCCAGAATTACCACTGTGGTCAGGAAGGAAGGGCAAGAGCAGCCAGGAGGTAATGCTGCTTCCCTCTCCTCCTAGTCCCCAAAGCCATGGGGTCCACTGTCACAACATAAGCTCCCCAAATCCTGGCTGGTGTGGGGTCCACTAAAGGGTTGGCTTGGGATTGGCTGCTGAGGTTGCCTTTCGCAGGCCTTAAGGGCTGAAATTGGGAGCTGATGCCTGGGAGGCAGTGACAAACACAGGGCTGTGTGCCCTGGCTGGGCCTCACCTCTGCATGTCCGCCGGGGGACAGGACGCTGTGGCAGCGCTCACATTTCAGGCAGAAGCGGTGCCAGTTCTTGCCCAGGGAGCTCACCTTCTCAGCTGTGGGGTAAAAAATGGAACCGAGCTGCAAGGAGCCAAGCTAAGCATGGGGCGCCCTCCTTTTCCCCCTCTTGGAGAACCAGCCTGGCCTGCCCTGCTCCCTGGACACGGAAGAGTCTTTGGGAGGCCAGCTCCATCCCGCCCGTACCAAACTCCCAGCGGGGGGTAGGAAGACCACGCGCCGCCGAGCCGCTACAGGTGGAAAAGTGTCTGGGACCACACGGTGGCCAGCACTCCGGTCCTCAGGGAACCCAGCGGCTCACACTCGCCCCTTCTTCCTCCCCTCCTCAGCCCTGGCCTCACCAAAGAAAACGGGTTGCTGGCAACGCGGGCAGGTCCAGCTCATGGCTCCGCTCGGGCAGCCCTGGGTAGGTACAGCCGCTGGCGCGGGTTCGCCCCCCTCCGCGGCTCCGCCCACCGCTCCGCTTGGAGCCTCACTGGGCGGACTCGGGCTCCTCCGCACTCACTGGCCACCAGAAATTTACCACCATTCCACCTGGGAAACAAAGGCGATTTCACAGTTACTTCAATGACCGTTAAAGCCTCCGTCCAACCCATAGGCAGGAGAGAGGGTCGTGACGCCCAATGGGCTCCAGACTGGAGGGCAGGTGTGTAATGAAGACGCCCGACCGCTGGCACTACTAGTTTCTGGGTTGATAAGGACAGGAAAAATGTTCACAGTGCAGACGCCATCAGAAAACTATTCTCTCCCCAAAGCGAGGGGGCAGGCATTCTTTGAAACAGTTTAATTCCACCTTGTTAGTCTAGCAAATGGTTGAGAGCAATGTTATCTGGAGCTATATTTACAACCCTACTCTTTTGCTTCACACACATTACTTGACCTCCCTCTACCCCTGTTTTCTTATCTGTAAAATGAGTATGGTAACAATCTCTACCTCATAGGATTGTTTTGAGAATTAGATGAGTTAATACATGTAGAGTGCCCAAACAGCCTCTGGCACATAAATGCTATAAAAGCAATAGCTAGGCCGGGCGTGCTGGCTCACGCATGTAATCCTAGCACTCTGGGAGGCCAAGGTGGGAGGACTGCTCAAGCTTAGGAGTTCGAAACCAGCCTGAGCAAGAGTGAGACCCTGTCTCTACTAAA
>VBSM01000361.1:10735449-10761407 GCA_008086735.1 Cheirogaleus medius
CCACTCACTCACCTTACCATTTCCTGGCAGCTAAAATGGAGGGCCTTCTCCACAACCCATTATGTCCCCAACAGCCATACCCACCTTCTGGAAGTCAGACCCTTGAGATGATGGCCTACTGACCACAAAGGCGCTCATTTCCATGGTCTCTGTGGCTTCTATGCCTGCCTCCCTGGGGCAAAAATGTCTGCTGTAGTCCCTCCTTTTGGAAATCTGAAGACTTCTGAAATTGCCCCTGAAAAGAAAGGAAGATAGGCAGGTGAGAGTCAATAACAATGTGATTATAATCATCTTTATGTAGGTGAGCTTCAGGAAGCCTGGATAGAACCTTAGCATGGGCAGCGTATCAGAGAAATGAAAGAAAATAATACCACAACATGGTTGATTTTATCTCTTGCTATTTTTCTCCACATCCTTTACTTTTTGTTCTCCCATTATGTAACTCTGCCTCTATTTTCATCCTGTTCCTTCACTTCCCTTAAACATACTAATTTCCCTTATTTTCTAAAAACTCCTTTCTTGCCTGATCCTCCATAAATGGAATGAACAAAAGTCTGAGAAGCTTTAAATCATTACATCTCGATATGAGTTATCTTTTGTCCTTCTGTATGTAACAAAGACTCTGTGATCTCTTTTGTGTACCTGTATTAAATTAAGCTTTGTGAAGACATTTATCTTGATTTATATAATTTAACATCCAAGTGCTTGTACAACATTAATGGATATGCACAACCAGCTCAATAGAGGTAGGAACAAGGGAAGAGGAAGAGAAGAAGGAAAGAATGGTAACAGGTTCTTCAAGAAGGTATGCTGCCCAGCATCAATGGAAGTAATTTAGGAAGTCTTGAAGAAAAAAGGAGCAGGACTTACTTGTAATGATGAAAAACAGATGAAAGAAGTGAAGACAGGGATGCACTCAGTATGAGACACAACTTTAAAAAAAACATTATTTTTTAAAGTATACAGAGGGGGAAAAACCTGGTCTATAATTCCATAAACCCAGATATCCCTTAACGACATAAACATATTTTATATATGTGTGTGCATGTGTACATATTTTATGTGTATAAAATGTTTGTATTTTATAGAAAATGCATTTTCATGGTCAGAATGTTGAAACAAAACAGAAGATACAAACAAAAAGTGAAAGCATCCCTCCCTCCCTCTTCCAACAGCAACTTTTTTGGGTTATGTAGTTTTGACGAAATGACAAGAGAATTTTGGGCTGTAGTGTTGAATTACTCCTTTAGCCAAATCAGAGAGATTTGGGGTTGGACTGACTGATTTCAACACGCTTAAGAAATCTGGCTGGAAGGAGAAAGGGGCCACCTAAAATTACAGCCACCAAACCTTTTTCTGCTACCTCTAAGATTAGTTTACCTTCCTTCTCATCCTGTTTCTCTTCTAGGAGCTGCAGGAGCAGTGTGTTCCCCTCCTGGCCCAGCACCACTATTCCAGAATGCTGTTGAAATGAGGGAACCACCAGAAGCCTTGATATATGCACTCACTGCTATAGTGCTTTGTATACAAAGACTCAGGACAGAAGCAAGAGAACAGTGAGCTTTTGGAGTGCTAAGCACTCAGTAAATATAATCATCAATTTACAGTTTTAATCTATTTATAAATTGCTAAATATCAACAATCAGTTAATAAAAACAGCTACTATTACCACATTGATTCTTTCAACAAATTATTTATTGAGCACCCTCTATGTGTTGGGCAACTACACTGTGACTACGATAATTAAAAAAAAAAAAAGTCAGTGAAGATAGATTTCCTGCTTTGGAGAGTTTGTAACGTAGTTGGGGGAAGGTGGGGGAGGCATATATTAATCAAAGAAACATACATATAGAATTCGAACTATGCTAAGTGCTATAACATAAACGTACTTATGTTTTCTTCTGAAAATGTACATAGAATGAGGGCAAATCAGGAGAGTTATAATTGTTTTAAGATTTCCATTATAAATTCAATTGTTTAGGTTATCACATACATACTTTTTTAGTTAAAAATTACATAAACTTCACTGCAAAATTAAATAAAGATGAAATGTGTTCACAATCCCAAACTATTCTTATTTGTCCATGTTCTCACATAAATTGTTAATAAATGCTTTGCTTAGGTTCTCATCCTTGGATTGGTAGGTAAGCTTTGTTAACGTGAGAACCAAGGTTTAGGAATATATATTTATTTTAAAAAATCACCTCACTTCTGTGATAGGTTATTTCCTCTTGAAACCCTCCTCCACTTTTTAAAAAATACACTTAACATTCCTATGGGATGCCTGTGTCCACCCCCTCAACCCCATTTTTCCTTAGTCCCTGAACCTGGCCACGTGATAAACAGACATATATTCTGGCATACTCTGCTACCAAAACATTTAATTTTTGACTTTGTAGAGAGATGAAGTGGCATGGGATGAAGTGGGAACACTCTATATTATTCAGTAATATCAGCAGAAACAAAGAATATTATGTGCCCTGTGAATAGAACAGCTGTGAATAGAAGATGGCTTAGAATCAGGAGGCCTGCATTCACAAAGCCAAGTGGAATTTTTAGGGGATTATTTCTACAACTTAGGTAAAATTAGGTGTTTGCTCCAATTTAAACATAACTGCTGACCATTTGTTCTCACAGCTGAAGGAGTCCAGTGAAAATTTTTCCTGATGTTTGTATAAATTTAAAAGTTATACCACAAGCCACATGTAAAGATCGGGGCTCATTCTTTGCACGGGTCTTTGTCTCCCAAGCTGACAATTTATTTAGTACTGTGATAACAGTGAATGAAAAGAAAGATTATGCTCTACCTCCAGGCGCTAACTACTGGGTTAGAGTTCTACCCTTTCTTTCACCTGGTTTCTCTGCAAAAGTAAGATCCCA
Organism: Cheirogaleus medius; assembly: GCA_008086735.1. NCBI lineage: Eukaryota > Metazoa > Chordata > Mammalia > Primates > Cheirogaleidae > Cheirogaleus > Cheirogaleus medius. Next base: position 10,738,330 of record VBSM01000361.1, read on the forward strand.
CTGATAAAAGAGGAAGAAGTCAGCAACACTGCCTGCCCATGCTACAGAATCTAAAAGCTCTTCCTCTGCTGGTGCAAGGAAGATATGAAGAATGCCGTTCCTTTCAACTCTTAGAAGTGAGCATTAGTCTAGAAAATTGGTAGATGCCTTTGGTGTCAATCTTGAAGTTATCCAGAGTACAAGAGGAATGCTACCAAAGCTTAGGCCCAAAGTACTCCAGCCCCAGCTACTTGAACTACTTCTGCCCTTCCTAGATTTTGCCTGTTTCTTCCCAGCCATCTCAAGTGCCCCAATCCCTCCTAGAGAGTTAAGAATGTGACTCTCTTTGAGAGAAAGTGTGGTTAGGATTGGAATCTGGATATGATCAACTCCTCCCCACTGTTTCCCTAAATCCATCTGTCTCTCCCCAAAGATAGGTGAATTTACTAAGGTAATTAAGCCTGAAAATCAGTACAAACTGGCATTTAAAATTCTAATGTTCACTGAATTCCTGTAGAAAACCTCTAAGAATGGGGAGGGAGTCGTTCTCTGGGAAAACAAATCTCCCTGAAGCTCACCTGGGTTTAAGCTTTACTAAAGGGTGCCTTTTGAGTTAGTCTATGGTTTCTAGGCCAGAAAAGTACATTGAATTCCGGCTTTAGCCTAAAAAGCAGGCCTATAAACATTACCCAGGCAGGATGGCCTGACACTGTACACATTTGGTGCTGAGATGGAGATAATGATCTTATCTTAAAGAAGTAAAACAAAACAACCCTGTGACACAGTGAAGTTAACTTGTCCAAAATCACAGCAAGGCAAATGGCTGAGGCATATTCAAGGATCTAGCTCTCCCCAAATGTGTGCCCTTTCTACAACATGACGAAGAGAGGCCAGGATGACTTCTAAACTGACATTAGCCAAGGTTCTAGAAAAATTAAATAGCCTCCCCAAACTCAACCTAAGGATTCTACAGTTTTGCACACAAAGAAGCAGGAAAAGAAAAAAAAAATTCTTAGGAAAAAAGATCAGCAATTTTGCATTATCTTTGAGGAAATAGGAGGGGGAATAGGATTCTGGGACAAAGATTAGAAAATCTGAGGACTGAGTTTAGCAAGAACCTGATTGTCCTAGGGGAGCTTAGTTCCCAGAAGATCCTAGAGAAAGTCAACACAAGGGTATATAAAAAGCTTCACAATAGGAAGATGCCAATACCCGACCAGTTGCCTACTTACTACCTGTCTAGGCAGCACTGGGGCACAGACTATATAATCTAACATTCTGGCATGAAGGAAGCAGCTCTAAACAAGTGAAGAAAGAATGGTTGGGGGTGTGGATAGACAATAAGGCAGCAGGGGTTAGTTGTTCTAGTTTTCCTTTGGAGTTCAAATGTGTGTGGTTTCAAAACAAAAATCCAGAAAGAAACATGAGATTAATGCATTTATTCCAGGTAATTAACACAATAAAAATAAAGTTAAACTTGTCCAAGCCAACTCATAAATTCTTTAATCTTTTTAACAAAATGTACAACCCAAAACATCACACTGTGGTGGAAAATAACTTGGGAAAGGAGGAGGTAGAGGAAAGGATACATATGGGTTTGTGGAGCAGGGAATGAGTCCGATCCCAAGACAAGTTTCAGATCTTCTACCTCTTCAAACAGAAATAGCTGCTAAACAATTTAATACAAAGTGTTACTGGATCACAATACAATGAACAAAGGCCATTTCAAAAATAAAAGTGATCCCCAAAAGCGTATCTGCTCCTGGAACTGAGCCATGAATAAGCCTTACCGATCTGTTGTCTTCCAAAAGTGAGCCTGCCAGGTTTTCTTCCATGTTTACTAAGGCCATTTCCAAACAGGGGGCTGTGGGTTAGCAGGACCATCTCAAAGACAACAGAGTAAGGGAAGTACAGGAGTTGACATGCCAATAAGGGAAGTAACCAGTAAACAAAAATACTACTAATGGTGCATTTCAAACAATGTTAAGGCATCCAAATGAAAGCCTCAAAGATGAACAATTCTTCCTCCAAGTTTTCCATTTCAGCAAGCTTTCTGGTATTTCTCCCAGAGATCCATCAGCTGCCCAGGAAATTGGGTAGGAATACAACACAACAATTGGAGAAGTCAGCTGTCTTCCCTCCTCCCCCACATTCCAGAAATGGCAGAGTCAAAGCCAAAATACAATCAAAGCACACTATGCGGTGAGCCAGATAGACATTTGGTTTTAATGACAAAGTAGGAGAAAATAAATTGGCCAAAAAACAAATTAACAGAAAATACTTTTTTACAGATATGTATAGAAGTTATGACTGATTTGTCTGGTATTTTAAAGAGAAAGAAAAAAGGAGGTAAATTTTTTAGCTTCCATAAACATTTACTGTAAGATGCTGACTGTATCTCTCGGTGTAGGTTTCAGATGAGATGGCAAACTAGTTCTGGATCTCTTCTGGGCATCTGACTTCTAGAAGCCAATTTGATTCATCTGCAAGTAGCTCTGGATATTTATTCTTGGTTGTGAACACTGAATTCTCTGTGGTCCTGGATGGCATCAACTGTAGCTTCTTGTTCAAGCATTTCCTGAAGGACCATATTGCCTCCGACTACCTGCTCCCTTGGAGGGGACTGTGAAGCTGGAGTTTTTACCAAATTCAAAGGGTTGCCATTGTCATTATCTACTCGAGGAATTGCTACCTCTGTGATGGATGCATTCGATATTTCTAGCGGTAGTGGGCCAATCTCCAGGGAACTACACATAGAAGGGTCACCTGGCTCAGGGAGTAGAGAACATGGTTTCTCTTTCTGAACTCCAGAAGTCCGTGTTACAAAGTCAACAAGGTCTGGAAGGCAAGGAGATGGCCCAAGGCCTGCAGGATTAATTGTTTCTGATTCCAATCTGAGTGACTCTTGTTTCTCTAATTGGCAAGTTTCTTCTACTTCCTCAGGCATCATTCCTCCTGCTAACAGGTCAAGGGCCTGGTGTGTTCCCTCCAGGCCCCCCAAGCCACGGTCAACATTTTCTATAGGAAATTCAGTTTTCAAAATGTTAGAAGTGATCCTCGCACTTACGGGATTAGGTGAGTTTTGTTCACTCTCTGTCTCAAAGTTAAGCACCAAAGTTTTGGGAGAATCTAACGGAAACCCAGAAAAAGATGGGATTGGTTCAAAGTCAGTGGGAGTGGGGGGATTACACCCTGGAGGTGATATAGAACTTTCTTCACATACTTTCTGAGACAGGGTAGTTGGGGATCTATGTGCTGGGTCTACCCGAGTATTGCAGAAATTAACACGTATATCCCCCAGATTCCCCAGGGTAGCAAGCTCGTCTACCTTTAAGTCTGTAGCTTCAAAGTCTTCTAAGGCCTTGCTTTCTATTGTCACTGTTAATTCTGGATGGACATCTTGTAGCTCCAGAGCTTCCACTTCTGGTTTTTCCAGGCTCTCCCAGGTCTCTGGCTTCTTCTTGTTCTCATTCCAAACAGCCAGCTCATAGATCTTTTGACCCTGAAAGTCTTTTGAAAATTTTTCTCTCTTGAGTTGGAGGCTCCTGTACCTAGAAGTTCTAGATGCTAATTCTGGAGCTGAATTTTCTAGCCACTCCTCATTACCTGCTGAAACTCCTTGCTCCTGTGTACTATCTGTTAAACACATAGCTGATCTGACTGGGGTTTGAAGATGTAATTCCGGGGCAGAAATTTTCCCAGGTATATCTTGTGGGTTCTGGAGTAAAGACCTGGCTTCTGAAGGAAATGAGTCTATTTTTGCCTTTGTGGAAGAGAGAGCCTGTGCACTCAATTCAATCACTACTTTACTTGGAGTTTCACTTCCTGCCATCAATTTCTTAGACTGTTCAGCCTCTTTGTCCATCATTAGCAACTTAGGCTGTTCTAATTCTCCCTCCCACATGAACCTGTTCCCACGATTTAAATTAGAATCTTCTATGCTGTGGGGCCCAATGTTGTGCCCTGCTCCCTCTTCAACTATCCCCTCAGAAAATTTTGCTACCCTTTCTTTTAGTTCAGTGTTTGTCTCTACCTCACTTTCTCCACAATCCTCAGAATGGTGGAGCTCTTGGCTTTCTTTATTCTGGTTACCAGATTCTATGAGGTGGATTTCTACCAACTTCTGAGATTCCTTGGTATAGCAGTGTGTATCTAGGAGCCGAGGGGCTGGTTCTACACCAGGTGGCCCTGGCTCTCCCAGGTCAAGCTCAGTTTTCTCCTCTGGAGATATATCCCTATTAGTGTCATTCTGGAAAGAACTAGAAGTCCACACGGCCAAAGTGTCTGTCTTTGGGGTAAGAGTTTCATAAGACCTGCTTTGACACAACCTTGTCAGAGGCTGTAAGAAACCATAGCTGCTCCCGCTGCTTTTTGGGTCTATGTGTTCTACAACTGACCATTTCCCTAAGGACACCAGAGTTTTTGCAATGGGCTTTTCAGAGTTGTTGACTATAGTATCTTGAGACTTCTCTTGGGATGCACTGTTACTCAGAGTAGAAGTGGAAGAGGTGTCTGAACTTTCAGCTCTAGAGAGGTTGCTATTTTCCCCATTGGCCAATGGACCACTACTCAGCTTAGTCTCAGGGGCCCCCTTTCCACCACTACTGTAGAATATGTCATACAGGTCCTTAGCATTGGCTGTGGCTAAGCATGAATTTCGCTTCTCCAATTTTTTGGCTTGTTCACTGAACACACTTGAGAGGGGTGGTGGAGGACGTACTAACACAGAAAACAGGGTCTGGTCCCGGTCACTCTCACTCACCCCAGGAGCTGTCTCATCAGAAGGAATGGCAGCTGGCTGTGCTGAGGCCATGATGGCTACAGGCAATATTGGGTTCAAAATGTTAGGACCCAGGACACCAGGGCTGTGAGTGTGAGATACAGCTGGGTTTGATTTTACTGGAGCCAAGACATTTGCTTGCGTAGCAGACGAAGCAGCTGGATGAGGTATAGCTGGGGGTGGTGGAGGAGGTGGGGGTGGGGGTGGTGGAGGAGGTGGTAACATTTGCTCTGGTATATGGGATGGCTCATTCTTTTCAGCCAGCACCATTTTTTCCTCAGGAGACCCTTTTAAAATCACTTCTTCCCCTCCAAATGCTTTGGAGATGATGTCTGGAGGCAAGAGGAGATCAGCTGAAGACTCTTTAACCACAGGCAAAGGTTTAGCAGTGGTTCCAGAAGATTTGATGGACAGAAAGGTGTTAAGAGGAGCTGGTTTGCTCACTGTGGCTGAACCTGACTTGCGGAGTACTGTGGATGGAATAGGCAGGTTGGGTCGGATCTTAGTCTGCGTTGAAGTTGTCACAACAGGCATCCAAGGGCTGGTATGTGCAACAACGGTTTTCCCAGAGAGCTTGATTTTGATGGGCTTTGCCTTTCCAGTTTCAGTTTTGCCATCCTCTTTGTCCTTACTGCTTTCCATGATCTCTTCTTTAGGGATACTTGGGGCAACCACTGAACTTTTTTCCTCCTCTTTTTCTGGCTTCTTCCAGCTGAATTTCCCAAAAGAAGATGATGTTGGCGAATCCTTCACCTCTTCTTTTAATTGGAGTTTGATGCTGGTGTTCCTTTTATTTTCAGCTTTTCCAAGGGAGTTCCTACCCTCAGATAGTTGGTCTTCTAATTCCTCAGAGACTGTGTCATCATCCTTTACTTCTTTCATGACTTTTGCCTTTTTTTCTTTTTTCTCCTCCTTTGGTTTCTCACTAAGTTTGCGCTTTAGTTCACTCTGCCGTCGCCGTTCTGTCTCTAGGACCACAGCTAAGCCAGCTTGGCGGTCCAGATTTCGCCGCTCCTCATACAACGGGTTTTCGTCCACATATTTCTGGGAAGAGAAAAGATAAAGGTTCAACAACTAGTCAAAATACTACAAAAGAGAAAATCTTGGACCCACCACTACTAGAATTCATTTAGTAGAAATCCCTAGCATAATCTTCCTTAAGGATATAGATGGTTCTACCAGTTCAGCATCTCTTACTAGGATTGAGGAGAACTTCCTAGTGGTTATATGAAATTTGAAGTGTCAATGACTTTTTCTGTCTCTGAAGTTGTCTGATAAAGTCAAAAGGATTTACTACAGAAAGCTGGAAATCCATAGGCTACTACAAAGACCAACCTTGTATTTCTCATTATGTTGGTGACCCTTCACATGTTGCTCCCCAGAAATTGGATCCCCCAAAAATTCCTCACAGAGCTGGCAGTAAAATCCAGTGATGGGAATCAGAAACTCAGAGCCTAGAAGAAGTAAAAAAAAGTCAAAAGAATAAGTTGTTTCCACCTACAATGACAGTAACCAAAGGAAATCCCATCACCCCTCTGCAGTAAAATGGTTACAGTATAGAGTACCTTACCTACTTTGAAGTCAGAAGTAGCATTTAGGTGAATCCCAATGGCATAGGCTTCCCAATCTAAGGCTTGAACTCTAGACTTCTATTCCTTCTACCTCTTGGGAACACTAACTGGTTAATTCAGGAGTTTCATGTGCCAGACCCACTCCTGTTGCTGATTATCCTCAAACTCTAATTAGTACAAAGCATCTTAGGAGATTTAAAAATTATACTCCCAAACAGTCCACTATCATTTATATAAGGATCTCTCGTGTTGGTAATTAATTACTCAGGAACTCTATCTTCTATAGATCTAAAAGACATAGTAGCAGCACTGGCTACCTGTTAAGGTAAGAAATTGAAAAGTTTAAAGACAAAGAAACTTTATACTTCTCAACTGTTTAAATGGAAATCACTCCTTAAAAACAATGACTTAAAATATTTTATAGTTCTTAGTTGAAAAGGCAGTTAAATTACTGCATCTCTTACTGTCCTTTTTTTACCTAGATTTCAAGTAAGATTTTGGTGCATAAGCCAATGATAATGACAGTTCTGCTATATTTTAAGTGTGTATGTTTAATATCTGTTTTATTTTTAGCCATATGGGTAGAGATCAGTGTCTTATAGATCTCTTTCTAGCTTCAGGACCCAATATACTGTTTTGCACACAGAAGGCATTCTTATATAGCTTGGGTAAAAGGAATGGCTGTCTAATGCTGTGCTGCTTCCTAGCACCTTAGTTCAGGGACACCTCTTCCTTGGCTGAACATAGGAAATCACAAAGGAGACAGAGAGGAAACATACCTTTTGCTGGGACAGTTATCTTGTCAGTGCGCTTTACAGCATCTTGCTTGGCCTCACTGTGGGTCTTTGAAGCCCAAGGTCTGTTGTAGGGATCCAGTGTCTATTTGTAAGAGGCAGAGGCGCTCACACAACAGCACTAAAAACTCAATGACCCATTTTTCTTTTTTTCCCCCACACATAAGACCAGGGGACCAGAAGCCCCCAGTTACCCACCCCCACCCCCTCTGCCAACTGTTTAAACGGAAATCACCTGTGGAAAAGGTAAACACATGTTAGAGCAAGTACAAGAAAAAGATAAAATGAAACAAAAAATCAGGTACTCAAGGAATCAAAAGAGGCAGAAGCCTCACTTACACTTGTCATGGTGTTTAGTTACAGGCAGGTCCCCTGGACTGAGCCCCGGGGATGGTGTCTCCTTTGTTGATATTTCTTGGCTCTTCAGATTGGGGCTCCTGCCCATATGAGAATATTTCATTTTCCAGCTTTGTAATGCAGATAGGGATATAGAGGTTTGAGGGAAGTGAGGGTGAGAGTGGAAATAACAGAGGGCAGGATACCTACCTGTGTGTGCTTCTTATTGTGCATATGGGTGAAGAAGTCAAACATGGTTCCACAGATGGTGTTGCAGTCTTTGCACCAGTGATTGCCAGCATCGTAATACTCATAAATAGCAGTGAGCTGATCAGATTGCTTAGTAGCTGACTGGGGGCTTTCAGCAGGCTTGGGGCTCTTAGTACGGGACTTCTCATTGTTTACCTTTGACTCCTAAAGGGGAAAAATCTGCACTTACAAGGAACTCAAGACAATCTAGATCTGTCTTCTCTGAAAAAGTGGCCATAAGAATAGAAATATGGCCACGTGACCATATTTCCAAAGCCTAAAGATGCACAAGCTGGGGGGAACCCCAAGAGAAATATGTCTCCAAGGCTCAGACTCCATAGTGCTATTACTTCGTGGAGAGTAAATCATAATGGCAAATATATTTACTTACATATCCTAAAACATCTCTAGAAGAATACCCAAGATTACAGAAACGCTGGCTTTCTCTGGAGAGGGGAAGTGAAGAATAAAAGGTAGACAGTAGTCTTTTCACTGTATACCCTCTGGTAGATGTTGAATGTATTACCTATGCAACTAAATACATTAGTTAGATTTGATCAGAATGGCAACTAGGGAGGGAAGAAAAAACAAAATGGAAAAGTTAACTGACAGGTTAAACAAAGCAAATGCAGAAAATAGGTGACAGTGAATTCACTTATCACACGCATCCTGTTATAGAAAACTAGAAAGTAGGGTTGGTGTTATACACAGATAAAGCAGAGAGTCATCTATGTGAGATGACTTAAAAGAATCTGGGTACAATATTCCTAACTGCCTAAAATATCACTGTTAAGATTTAACACCTTTGTGTTAATTTGAATCCTCTTTTAAAACATATCAACTCCCTAACATTAAATTATCAATAGTAAATACTTTAATATGAATTAATTTGTTACCAAGCTGGGAACAAGGTACTCAGGAAATGAGAATTTTGGTTAATGCTGGGGAGTAAGGCACAGAAAAAAAGATAATTTTGTAAAACAGAGGGTTAAGTATGATTGAGATTCTATAAAAGACAAGATGAGGGAACTGGGCACCTGGAATATTAGCTGAGTGGGAGAAGAAGATAGGATAGATAGGATAGAGAAGGGGAAACAATTAGGGCTTCAAAGATACTCTTTCCCTACCATAGCCCTATTCAAGAGTCACTAAAAAGATCACACCATGGGACAGTTCACATACTGCTGGTGGGAACATTAACTGGCACCATCTTCTGGAAGATAATCTAGGAACACATAGTACATATCTCAAAATTTTGTATACCCTTTGGCACAGCAATTCCACTCCTTGACATTTATCCTAAGAAAATTATTATGACAAACAACAGGTGGTTTGAATGGCTAAATAAATTTTGCTATCCATACAACAAAAAACAACAAAAATCAAGGTGGTTAAAAATGATATTATACAAGTATGCTTATTGACATGGAAAGGTGTTCATGATATACTGAGAAAAGTAACAAAATATACTTGAATAATCAATAAAGATATGTAAATAAAGGTAGAATGTTAAATGTCACTTTATCCAAAAGTCCTTCCCTAACCACTTGATATCCCTTATCCTGTTTTCCTTTTTTAGGTACTCATCATTACCTAACATGTACTTGTTTATTTTTTGTCTGTCTTCTTCTATTCCATGAGAATATGAACCTTGTCTATATTGTTCCCTGCTATACTTCCCATTTCTAGACTAGTATCTGATGCTTTCTTGGTGATCAATTAATATTTGTTAAATGAATTAATGGAGAGTGTTTGAAATATATGCCAAAGTATTAATAATAGTTGTTTCTAGGTAGATGGAATTACGCATTTTGCATATTTTTCTGAAATGAACAGAAAGAGAAAGAAAATGTCAAACCAACTATACATTGTAAAGAGAGGCAAAGAAAGAAGAAACACCAAGGACAGGTATGAAAGAAAGGTTGTAGATACAACATTCCCTACTGTTGAGATGAAAACCAAAAGCATATCCCTGGCTAGCTTCACAGAACATGAAGACTCACCCCAATCAATATTAAAGATTATCATGGGGTGGGTGTATAAACAGAACCCCAATACATAAGTTGACTACAAAGGGCCAGAGCTTTTAAGCTCTTCTCCCATGAAAGGCGCTGGACTTAAGACCCAGGTATAAAAAGACTACAATCCTACCTGATTGAAAAAGAGCACTCTCCTAGGAAGACAAGGAGAAATTAGAGCTTGGGTGATAGATAATACAGAATACATCCTCTTTCCTATTCTTCAACATTACTTGAACATGTACTATGAGACAGACATACTGCATGCCATGGAAAATACAAACATAAATAAGCTATACTGTTATTCTTTAGAAGCTCTCATTTAGTGGAGGAGACAGACATGAGAACAGTCTTTAAGTACAACAGAATGAAATAAATCTTACAAAGAAACAATACTGTATTATGTGAATGTTAAAGAAAGGCGGAATTCTGGGAATTCTTCATGGAGGAGGCAGTATTCAAGTTGGGCCTTCATGGATGAGTGTGGTTGAGAGAAAGATTATTCCAGGCTTAGAGGATTATTAATGCAAAATCAGAGAGGCATAATAGCATTTTGCACATCTGGAAAACTACAAGCATTTTGAGGTGGTAGGAGTGTAAGACGCGGGCTTAGAGGATTATTAATGCAAAATCAGAGAGGCATAATAGCATTTGCACATCTGGAAAACTACAAGCATTTTGAGGTGGTAGGAGTGTAAGACGCAGTGTAATGTTTCTTAAGCAGTAGTTATTACTATGTGCCAGGCACTGAGCTATGTACTGGGAACTATTAATATATTGGAGAATAAGACAGGTATGGCGCCCCTGATCTTTTGAACCTTAAAATCTAGGCTGGGCATGGTGGCTCATGCCTGTAATCCCAGAACTTTGGGAGGCCAAGAAAGAAGGATCGCTTGAGGCCAAGAGTTTGGGACCAGCCTGAGCAACATAGTGAGACCCTGTTCCTACAAAAAAACAGAAAAATCAGCTGGGCATGGTGGTGCATTCCTATGGTCCCAGCTACTTGGGAGGCTGAGGTAGGAGGATCACTTAAGCCCAGCCCAGGAATTTTAGGTTACAGTGAGCTATGGTGACACCACTGCACCCTAACCTGGGCAACAGAGTGAGACCCTGCCTCAAAAAAATAAAAAGAAATCTAATTAGGGGAACACATGTAATTATATAATTACAACTGTCATAATAAATGGTTAGAAGGATAATTACAGGGGATCATGAAAGTGTATATCAGGCAAATATAACAGTCTGGGGAACCAGAAAAGAGAGTAAGGAAAGTCATTTAAACTGAGATCTGAAGGATGAATATGAGTTAGTTAGAAGAGGGGATAAGGAAAGAGTTGGGTTTGCATGGTAAAGAAAGGGAACAGAGGGGATGATACATTTAAGGAATGAAAAGGCTAATAATGAAATTAGAGTGGGCAAGGCAGAAAAAGAGACATAAAATGAGGCTGAAGAGGTAGCAGTAAGTATCAATATCACTGGCTGTATGTGGCAAAAGGATTAAAAATGTAGCAATACAAACAAGAATTGATGTGGCTTGGACTTGGATGGTAATGGAGATGGTAAGCTAGATGGAATTGAGATTTACTTTGGAGGGGGAGTTGACAGAATTTGTAATTGATTGGATGTGAAGCACTTAGGGAGAGACAAGCATTAAGAATGCTTTTTAGGGTTGGTCTGAGTGCAGTGCTGTTTACAACTAATTGATCACAACCAGTTACAGATTCCTATGTTTGTTCTCCACTCCCACTGCTTCACTTGACCAGCCTTAAAAAATAAATAACTAAATGAAAAAGAATGCTTTTAGATTATTGGCATGAAAACTGCTGGATAGTGGTACTATTCACTGAGAATGGGTAACACGAGATGAAGTAAAAATTGGAGGGAGATTGAGCACAATCATTAATTTAGTTTAGGACATGATGAATTTGAGATGCGTATAAGACAATGAAGTGGAAATGGTAGGTAGGCTGTTAGACACAACATGCATTTTAGCTAGAATATAAACTGAAGTTATCACGTGCTCTTTTAGAATAGAATGGGATAAAATGGGCTAGGGAGAAAGAGAATTCTGGCAAACTAGGCTAGGATTGAGCCCTGAGAAACTCAAATATTTAAAGATCATCTATCAGAGGACAGACAGCAGAGACTAAGCAGCAAGAGCCAGTATACTAAGAGAAAAAGAAGTGTGACAGAAACCAGGGGAAGAAAGCATTTGTAGGAGAAAGTAGTTCTCTGACTGAATCGTATCCACTAGCTTTAGCAACATGGTGGTGACCTAAACATGAACCTGGTTGCTAAACATGAAGCCCCAAATGGGTATATACAAGTTGTGAGAAGATTAGAAGCCAGACTGGAGTAGGTTAACACACTGACTACCACACTAGAAAAAAAATTTTTTCCTTGGGGCCACCATGTTTTATTACAAAAACAGAATAAAAACTTTGAAAACAAAATGATCCTTTCTAATTTAATGAAAAATTTGCTATGTTTTTATCGTTTTCTGTGTGTGAGTTATATGCAACTTGAAAAACAGTTCACACAGCTCCCAAGGTAAAGAGAGGTGTGAGTTACTTATGCTTCATGAGGCCCCGGGCTCAAAACTAGTGTGAGTTACATACAACTCACATGGCAGTTAATGTGTTAAGGAGTAAATGCTAGAACAAGAACATGGTAAGCCCTGAATACTGAGGATTTTGGTTTCTACTTTGTTAGCAACAAGGAACTGCTGAAAGTCTGAAGGAGAGTACCATGATCCGATCTATAATTTAAGAAAATTACTACCAAGAGTAAGAACAGGTTGGAAAACTAAGCTAAGAAAATGGTCAGAAAGCTTCTATAGGAGGAGTCCATGGGGGAAAAGACATAAGATAATAGAAATGGAAAATTTGAGTTGTTACCTTGTTGTTGGCGGAGGAGTTTGGGGACGACGACACTTTTTCTGGGCTCTTAGATTTTTCTGCTTTCCCAGGCTTCTCTGCAGGCTCTTTACTGTCATTTGAAGACTTCTGGGATTTATCAAAGATGTTAATTCCCAAGATCTGAGCCACTTTGTCCAGTTCAGATTGCTTCTTTTCTGCCTCTTCTGCCTCTTGTCGTAGCTCTGCAATGTCCTTCATAATATTATCCTGAAGCCGACTCACCTCCACCAGGAGTGGGTCTTTGTGGCCATCCTTCTCCCTTCGTTTCTTACGCAGCATTTCCCCTGAGTAGTCAAATGTTGTCAAAAAGAAACACAGGGAAAATAAGTTGAGTCATTTTTCATTTATAAGTAGTAATCTATCAGGGCTTATGGTCACAAAATTTTTCTCACCAAAGTTTCTAAGAGCAAGTAAGACTCTCCTTTTACATGTGCTGGTGTAGGTGAAGCTTCTATGAAGGTAAAGAATGAGTGGTTATATTATCTTTTGCATAAGGGTTATTAGCTTAGGATCTATGGACAGGCTTCAGGGACTCCATGAACTTCCATAATAGTAAATACAAGTTTGTGTGTATGTCCCCCCAAAATTCACGCTCTAACTATGAATCCAGCAGCTATCTTCTTTTCAGAGAGCCAAACGATTATTCAGAGGATAAAAAACATTTAAGGTCACATACTTGACTTTATCTGATTTAAGGGCACTTTAACACTTTAACTTTCTTCATTGAGTTTTAGGTTTTGCCTCAGGCTCACCCAATGTTACCTTCCATTCTAAACTGTAGGTTCTCATTTTAATTATCACAGGATAAATAACTAAATGTCTCATCTATAAATAGTCGAAATCCATACATTTTAACTAAATTTCTCATCCTTAAACTGTCCAAACCTAGACAGAAGCAATTACATCTTCTCCTACTCTCTGTTCTTTCATATTATCACCAAGCTGCAGTATTTAGAAGCCTTGTCAGGTACTTTTCTCACTGTGTACATGAATTCCTAAAGGTATAGATGTAGAGATGGAATAAAAAGTGAGGCATCGTGAAACATCTTTTTGTGCCAAAAAGTAAAGAAATACTAAAAAAAAAAAATGATGGGGAAATATCAAAAAGGACACAGGAGCCAACTCAAAGGGGCTCCTACTGGCCAAATTGGGAATAATTTGAGCATGAAATAAATAATGATAATAAAAAATTATAACTTATTAAATGAGGAATACATGAATTCACACTGATATAAATGAATAAACAAATGTGAGTAGGGGTTGGGAAGTTCCTCCTTACCACAGAAAGCCAACATTAGTAGAAGGAATGATGAAATTAGAAAATCACTATTCAATAACCATCATAATATGAACTGATTCAGGCAAGAATCACCAATGAATGCTAAAACTAGTGGGTGGAAGCTTGAGGAGAATTGAATATTTACACAGCCTCAAACTATCCCCTCTATAAGATACTTACTAATTAAAAAGGATAAAATAGTAAGTTTACAGTAGAGAAACCTGGCAGACACCATCTTAACAAAACGATTATAAAGTTAACATCACCAGTAATGGGACAAATCAACATATGATATGAAGTCAGTATCACTTCTATGATATTCCCGCCAAAAATGAATAATCTGAAATCAATCATAAGGAAACATAAGACAAACCAAAATTAAGGGACATTATAAAATATGTGACCTCTTCTCTTCTAGAATGTCAATGTTATGAAATAAAAAGACTCAGGAACTGTTATAGATTAGAGAAGACTAAAAGAACATGACAACTGAATGTGATGAATTATCTTATACTTTCATTTGGTATAAAGAGCATTATTGGGACAACTAACTGGTAAAATAGGAATAAGGCTGGTAGACTGGATAATAGTATTACTTTTAATCTCTCAATGTTGATAAATGTATTACGGTTATGAATGTAGATTCTTTGTTGTCAGGAAATACACCCTTAAGAATGCAAGAGTAAAAGAGCATCATACCTACAACTTTAAATCTAAAGGAGTTCAGGAAAAATTACACACACATACACATGACTGAGAGAGAGAAATAAAATGATAAAGCAATTGTACTAAAATGTTAGTAATCTGGAGGAAGAGTACTTGAGAATTCTTGGCACTATTATTGCAACTTTTCTGTTAAGTCTGATATGTCAAAAAATTTTTTAAAAAGAGGCTTCAGGTCACTGAACCTGTCTGAGAGTACCAAAACCCCTCCATTTGGGTCACCTATTTCTGTTATTACAAAAAGGCAGTCATGCAAAGGAGCTGTATGGTACCTTGTTGTTTATGAAGCCGCTCTAATTCGGTCCTGAGATAGTACATCTTCTTTTGGCGGGCTTCCCGGTCACTCTTTAGTTTCTCCCTCTCTTCAATAACCTGCAAAGTACAAAATTGCAAGAGAGTTCTTCATCCTCCAACATCCTCCCTTTTCTATTTCTCTCTTCCAGAAACCCTTATGCTAGACATTATCTGAATGTAGGGCTCCAAATACCTGCACACAGCAGCTCTGACTATATAGTCAAAGTGATATTTCATTTCCATCTAAGTTCCAGAATAGAATCATCCTTTATCTTTCTTTCAGAATCACATTGCCCAGAAAGTATTGTTTTTATGTAGGAAGCACCTAAGGCCACTAAAAGCAACTATTAGACAGTAGTTCTGAGCCCCAAAGGGAACCATGGAGAAGGGAACTAACATGTGTTATGGATGAGGCACAGTATTAGTTACATTTTATATTTCATGTTATTTAATCCTACAACCTTTTCCCTATTTTATAGTAGGAAAACTGAAGTTGTACATGTAACTTATCCGAAGTTACATCTACTCTTACCCAGTAAGAGTAGATTTAAAATCCAGGTATATCTGCCCTAAAGCTCATGACCTTTCAACTATATTACTATCATCTAATGGAAAAAAGCAAATTTGGCTTGTCTATAATAGGCCAATGTATAATAATAGGTCTATGTATTATCAGTCCTGACTTGGGTGTGCTAGGCTCTTAAAGGGAAAGTAAAGAGAAAGTACTCAATATCCAAACACTGTCTCTGAGGTCTTAAATTTTATCTTTATTGAACCTATTCCTCTTTTTCCCAAAAGACTTCAATAAAACTAAAGACAAGTTCAGGGAAACTGAATACAACAGAAAATTAAGAGGAAGTATTTTTTGTCTTCCCAAGGATTGGCTAAATTTTTTTTAACTGGGAAAAAATAAGATTGTCCCTCCAATTTTCTTTTCCTTTTTTTCTCCTCAGGTCTTAATTTTTTTTATGAGCTAATCAAATTTATATACATTACATTTTTATGTTCCTAAATAAAGTGACTTATTAAAGACCTTTAAAATTAACAGTGTGCATTAATTTTTCCATTCAAAATTCTTCTATTCTGTATTCCTCATCCCTATATAATTTTCACTTACTGCTCTAAATTACCAGAATTATTAAATATTAGAGAAGCCACTGCTCCCTTCCCACAGCCTGGAAACCCAAGGAACCTTAATATAAAAACTGCTTTTTAAAAATTGTCATAAAAATATGTTATTATTCCTGGCCTCAAAGATAAACCAGGACAAGCAAAAAAAATTTTTTTTTTTTTTTTGAGACAGAGTCTCATCGTGTTGCCCAGGCTAGAGTGCCATGGCGCCAGCCTAGCTCACAGCAACCTCAAACTCTTAGGCTCAAGCAATCCTCCTGCCTCAGCCTCCCGAGTAGCTGGGACTACAGGCATGCGCCACCATGCCCGGCTAATTTTTTTCTATGTATTTTTAGTTGTCCAGATAATTTCTATTTTTTAGTAGAGACGGGGGTCTCACTCTTGCTCAGGCTGGTCTCGAACTCCTGGCCTTGAGTGATCCGCCCGCCTCGGCCTCCCAGAAAGCTAGGATTACATGCGTGAGCCCCAGAACAAGCAAAATTTACCTCTTGATTTGCTTTACTTATCGAGCAACAAGTAATTATTTGCTTTTAACTCCCATAATCATTACAGAACAATGATCTAGAACTCACTGGGATGAAATAGGTTTACTGATTCTCCTTCACCCAACCCAATTTTGGTTACCCACTCCATGAGGAGGTCATATTGAAGATCTGAAGTCTAACTCCTACCCAGTGTTTTAAGATAATATGGATAGAGAAATAAACTGAAAAAAAAATTCTAGCAATCACAGGATCTAGGGGCAGACTTTTGTTTAGTCCTACAGATAAAACATGTGAGAAAAACAGAACAGCTATATACATTTCTTTGGGTAATGATAGCAGCCTCCAAAGGACTTAAAGTGAAAAGGCCTTACAAATTTCCAGCCCCTCCTAAAAGGCAAATACAAATTTATGGTAAAGTAGACAACTGAGGCACAGGATATGCAAAGCTAATACTCACCTTCTGCTTCTGGGAAGCACGGTTCTTCTCATCAGAGATTTTCTCTGGATTATATCTTATGAGTGATGGGATGGACACCTGGACAGGCACTTGGGCTGCAGGAATTGAGCCTAGCACTGCCTCCTCCTGCTTGGGCTCATCAGGGGTCACAGTAGGGATCACACGGAGATTAGGACGGCTACGAGTAGCTTGTTTGGTTACTGGCATTATCCTGTGTGGTTCCGGTAAAGAGTGGTTTGATGGTTGAGAGGTGGGGTACATAGGCCATCTTGAGGCTGCGTATGCCATGTAGTGCCTATAGGCATCAAAGGAGGCAGGTGGAATGGCAGGTCCCTGGTAGTTTGGAGGTATCCGAGCTGCAGCAAACTGAGAGGCCCTTGGCATATGAAACTGAGATAAAGAAGCAGAATGTGGGAGTCTAATTGGGGCAGTTGGGGCTGATGGCAACATGCACCTGACCGCAACAGACGACTGAAACCCACTGCCAACCACTTCTGGTCCTGAAATATGACCCACTGGATGGTCAGACTTTAGGAATGGGGGGCTGTTTTTTGTGAGTAGGTAAGGATCCACAGGGGAGGCTGGGTGTGGATGGGACACCTCCGGGGAGAGAGTATTGCTATGGTGTGCATCCCTGCTCTCCAGTCTGTGGGGATCTGAGGAGCGCCGATCAGCTGAGAAATGGTGGTCAACTGAGGAACAGCGGTCAGCTGAAAAATGCCGGTCAACTGAGGAACAGCGGTCAGCTGAGGAGCGTGATGATGGCTTCTTGCCATGAAGTCGTTCCTGCGTGCGCGCAGCCAGTTTACTAATCTCTGCTACTCCAATATCCAGCCCTATGGTCTTGAGCAAGTCATGAATTTTGGCATATTCAGGATTGGTCTCTTCTAGAGATTCTAGCTTTACAGCTGGAGCTGAAGAGGGCAGGGAGCTTGTCTTTTGCCTCATAACTTCACTTTCAGAGCCCCCAAGGGGCTTTGGTAGGGATTCTGCCTTTGAGTCCTCTTCCTCATCCCCATAGAGAAATTTCTCCTCATCCTCAATGTCAGGGAAGCTACGTCGTCTTTTTTCCTGTGTACTGGTAGAATCAGCCAACATGCTCAGAATGCGGGAAAAACCACTGCCATCCTGGCTAGCTTTTTCATGGGGCAGTAAGAAGTCTGTGTTTCGCTCAGGTCCCTCAGCCTTCATATCCAATTTCTCCTTACGGCACAGAAAACCTCCAAATTTTTCTCTGAGAGGACTATTGTCTTTGGGCATCCCAGGGAGGGGACTCCATTGGTAGAGGTTGCCCTGAGGTTCCTTCAGGGAAGTCTCTACCATAGTCCCCTTGTTTTCAATCTCTGAGGCAAAGGCAGCAATAGCACCACTTAGTGGAAGAGATGAGTGTCCAGAGTACAGGGGGTGATCCTGGTTGGAGCTGGTACTGCTGGAAAAACTCTCCAGCTGCAAAGATAAAAACAACTGATTTAGACCCTATGCAGAATCTCAGAACCCTGGTAATTGAGATAAATATTAATACTTAAATACTTTGTTCTTTCTCACTTAATAGGGGAGAGATAAGCATGTATAAAAGGGAGGTA
Organism: Cheirogaleus medius; assembly: GCA_008086735.1. Taxonomy (NCBI): domain Eukaryota; kingdom Metazoa; phylum Chordata; class Mammalia; order Primates; family Cheirogaleidae; genus Cheirogaleus; species Cheirogaleus medius. The sequence goes on from VBSM01000361.1 coordinate 10,756,927, forward strand.
AAGTATCCCCAGCCAGGTTTAAAATATGGGTCCTCATGTCTCTAGATGTCTCTGCCATAGCAAGGAGAAATAGGAAAAGAGGGAGATTAAATGAAATTCTCACCTTTGTCAATTTTTTACAGACTTTATCAAAGAATCTGAACTCCAACGGATTTTAAAGATCCCCTAGCTTGTTTGTTTCTTCTCTATGGATCCCCAAAAGAAAAAAACACACAAAAGTGGAGCTGCTTTGGCTAAAGTGGGGACAGGAAACTCTGGAAACCTAACTGATCAGCCTTGCCTTGCTTCTCTACCTGCCCTTAGGCACGTCCTCAGAAGACTTTAGCTCTTGAGAGGACACCTAAAAACTAGTGGTCTTGCCTAACCATACTTTTACAGGTGAGGGAAAAAATATCAAGGCCCAGAATGGTGAAGTGACTTGTCTAAAAATCACACAGCAAGTTGGTGTCAGAGGTGAGTCTAAAATCCGAATCACCTGATTTCTTATCTAGTGTTCTACAACTCATACATTTTGTCTTCTCTCTAAAGAGAGATAAGGAAATTGAGATCACCTCCTCCCCTTGCCCTTCAAGCTTCCTTTCCAAGAAACCCATATTCAAAGATTCATACAGGGCTGTCCAATTTAAGGAAAAAACTTACAACAGTTACTCTCCAAAACGTCTGTTTAGAAAGCCTATTATATGGCAATAGAAACTCTCTACTGATGCATAATGAGGCCTATAGTTTCATTTGGAAAGTCCTAGAAAGTATAGCTCATAGGCATAACAATGTTGGTCCAGCATATATTACAAACATACTATTAGGGACACGGCACCCAGGGAAGTAACCAGGCTTTAAGATAGTAGAAGGACTAATAAGAGACCCTAGAAGATATGCAGCAGAGACCTGCATGGAAGGCTCCATGTCCACCTCAATCCGCTTCTTCAAAATGGACTTCTTGGGCATCACAGATACTTCCTCAGGCCGATGCAAAGAATATCCTGGCTCCGATGCTGTTAGGACACCTGATAATCCAGGAATGGGACAATTAGTGCCACCACCATCAACTTCCACCAGGTCCTGACTCAAGCTCCTACTTCGTTCTTCCTCTTCCTCTCGCTTTCGCCTGGCAAGATCCAGCTCTCGAAACTCAGGGTCTAGAAACCTAGGGCTTGGGCTTCGTCTACGCTGTCGATAGTTGCGAGTCCCTGATGTAAAACTTGGGTGATCCCCTCCCATGCTGTGTATCTTCTCTGTGTCATCATAACGGACTCTTTTGGCTTCTCGACTCCTTTCCTCAGATCGTATAGAGTAGGAGCCTTTGAGTTTTTCTCTATTTCGTTCTGTTCCCCGCAACAGCTCATCATGACAACTGATATGGGGACTATAATCAGATCGATGCAGGAAAGTTTCTCTTGTTCGGTAGTCCTCATCAAGTTGTCCCAAGAAGGGACTGAGAGGCTCCTCCTCCTGGGAAATATATCTCTCAAGACTCCGAGAGCATTGGGAGCTTCGAGTGAAGACAGAGTCATCAGTCAGATCATCCCTGAAGAAAGAGACAAGCATCACTGAATATAATGGACTTGAAAAGAGCAAGAGTACACAAAGCTAAGAGACTGACATTTGGCAAGGGGGCTGTACAGTGCTTGGGGCAAAAGACTATAATCATGAAGTCCAAAAACAGATCTACGTACAGTATGTAGAACATTTCCTCTTCCTTTCCCCAGGGGTACAAGCAGCTTCAGCCTCTAACCAAAGGCTGATATTACCAATACATCTATTAATAGATCCCTTAGGCTAATTTCTTTGACTAGACTTTGGGAATGCAGAGTATCATGCAGGTTACACGACTCCACCTTAGCTTAATTCTAGCTCTTTGCTGGTAAAAGTGTGGTATGGACCAGCAACATTAGCATTACCCGGGAACGTTTTAGAAATACAGATTCTTAGGCTCCATCTCAGGCCTACTGAACCAGAATCTGCATTGGAACAAGATCTCCAGGTATGTATTTGCACTTAAAGTTTGAGAAACCTCAGTCCAGATCAGTGGTTTTTAAGCTGTGTTCCACAGAGATTCTAGAGTTCTCAGGAGCTGTTAAAAGGAAGGAGGTGCTGGAAATGCAGAACTGGCAGCACTCTGGCCCTTCTACTTCATTTAAATCACTAGCCCAAACCTTATATCTGTATAATATTTCATCTGGAAAAAAAGATGTTTTGCTGTGGGGAAAAATTTTTTTTAAACTGATCTATCTAATTAGCATGATTTTTTCATACATTTTAGAAGGTTCTTCAATGCTTTGTCCTGCTGGCTCACATATTAAAACCACAAAACTCCCTCATAGCCTGTTTTGTCACTCTCTTTCCTTCCTTGCCTGGTTATCGACAAGCACTCTGCTAATCTTGGGCCCAGGAAAGAGTAAGTGATGGTTTACTTCACTATATAGTTTTATTTCATAGAAGTAACAAAGGTCTTGGATCTTCACAGCATGAAGGGAAAAATACAGGATGGGACATCTGTCCTTTCAGCTCAGAGCTCTACACCGCACACAACAGTCCAAATCTTTTGAGGCACTGTGGCCACAGAGCTTCTATAGTAGATAGTATTTTAGCAATGGAGTGACTCAACTCATGAACATTCCTCACTGGAAATAGGTGTTGTTTTCAGCTAATATACAGAGTAGAATTTTCTACTCTAGTTATGTTTGATTTCGGAAAGCATGATTGGTTTATTCCTATTCCTTCCTATTTCATGATATATTGAAATCTTAAAATTCCCCAGATTCTTGGGGAGGAGACTGGTAACAGGCACCTGGATTCTCACAGGTGGGAAGATTCTGATTTAAATCATAGATTGAAAGAAAGATCCTCTAGCACTTTAAGTATGTAATTTTAAAATAATCTAAATGAAAAATAAAAGTGCTTACATGTCATTCACATTCCAAAGTGAATTACTATCTAGGGTATGGTAATTATTGGTGTTTTCTACAGTTTCTAGTAACTACTTTTGTTTTTTGTGAGTTTCTAGAAATGACTTTTCCTTGTTTTTTAATAGTTGCCTTCCTATCTCTGGGACTACATTAGCAGAACATCAAAAAGTTGCATTTTCTTATTCACCAGCCCTGCCTCTGCTCAAAGTTGTATACCTGGACAATAGCTATAAATAAAGTGATGAAAGGCTACCAAGGATAAACTTTATCACATCCTCTATACCAAGAATGCCACATGTGGGAATCCAGGTTCCTGTTCCCAATCTCCTCCCCTAGAATCTGGGGAATTTTAAGATTTCAATGTAGTATGAAATAGGAAGGAATGGGAATAAACCAAGGATGATTTCTGAAATCAAACATAACTGGAGTAAAAAATTCTACTCTGTAGGTTAGCTGAAAATAACACCTATTTCCAGTGAGGAATGTTCATGAGTTGAGTCACTCCATTGCTAAAACACTATCTACCAAAGTCTCTGATCATATTAGTGTAGGGGAATAAAACACAGGCTCCCTCCCATGTTCAGCTCCCCACTAGAACCATCCCATATTACCATCAAACGGCATACTAGCCCAAGATCTAACCCAGCACTAAATATTAAGAAGCTAGAAATAATAAGATGGCTCTCAGAAAGCCTGACTTGAAATCTACAGCAAAAGGAGGCATAGAACAATGAAATAAGGCATAAAAACATTAAAAAAAAATAAAGAGCTATCATGTAAATATAAGCAAAAATCAGGTTGCTTATTAGAAGTTCATGTTCTCCTTCCCCTAGACTCCCCCAAAGGATAAGAGAGAAAACTGGCTGCAGTAATGAGCCCTAAAAAGGGCCTCATCTCCTATAGCCTGAAATAGTCCAGTGATGGATACTCTCTGAAAGCCTTGGTTAAGTTCAACTATTTTCTAAAATAAGGCCTATTTAAAAAATTGTTGAATGTGAGTGATGGGTATATGGGAGTTCTCTCTACTTTTTTCTGTGTTTACAAATTTCCATTAAGATATAAAAAATATATATGTCTACATAAAAGATTATACACAAATGTTCACAGTAGTATTATTCATAACAGCCAAAAAGTGAAAATAACCCAAACGTTATCAATGCATTCATCATTGAATGGACAAAACAAAATGTGGTACATCCAAACAATGAAATGTTATCAGTGATAAAAAAGAACGCTACAAGCATGGATGAATCCTAAAAACATTATGCTAAGTAAAAGAAGCCAGTCACAAAGGACCAAATAGTATATGATTCTATTTATATGAAATGTCCAAAATAGGCAAATCTATAGAGATAGAAAGTAGATTAGTGACTATCTAGGGCTGGGGGTAGGATGGAGGGAGTAATGGCTAAAAAGTATATGGTTTCTTTCTGGAGTAATAAAAATGTTCTAAAATTGATTGTAGGGTAGACGTACAACTCTGTGAATATACGAGAAGTCACTGAACTGTACACTTTCAATGGGTGAATTGTACTGTATACAAATTATATTTCTTTCTTTTTTTTTTTTTTTTTT
>VBSM01000361.1:10761507-10775115 GCA_008086735.1 Cheirogaleus medius
GCAGTGAGCTATGATCATGCCACTGCACTCCAGCCTGGGCAACAGAGTGAGACCTTGTCTCTAAAAAAACATATGTATATGATTTTTAAAAAAAAATCCTTCAGAGCCCAAAATCTCCATTCTTTTCCTTTGATGAATTCCCAAAATGCCCGCAGAAAGGAGTCTCCAAGGTAAATCAGAAGGGGGAAAAAAACTCCTACTCCTTCAATCTATGTCAGTTAGGGCATGGAGAAGGAATTAGATAAGAATTCCATGAGTGGAACACTTAATGTGCAAAGTACTTTGATAAACAGGAGAAACAGACCTCACATCCACAAGCCTTTAAAAGCTAAATGTCTCAGTATTTTTCACACAACCTGTTCAAGTTCTCCTTTCAGAATAAGTTACAGTTCTACATACAGGGCTGCTAAGGTGAGGATACTAACAGCCCTGGGAACTTGGCTGTCACCCAAGCCTGATATAAAACTTAACAGACTCAATAAAGGAAAAGAAAGAATAGTAGGGTCTCAGGAAAAAAAAAATAAAACATTTACATACAAAGGATGTAAATGGCTTATTTCACTGGCTGAAGACTAGACTCACTGTAAGAAGTCATCCTGAGTATGCCAATCATCCTGTGGATTAGTTTTAGTGCACAGTAATTATCCACACAAACCATACTGAATAAGAGGAAAGGAACACAAATGTATAGGGAGCAAAAGTATAAACAATGACCTTGCACCTCCATTTAGAATCTCACTTTTCCTAAAGTATTATTGTCTCTCTGAAATACATGACTCTAGAAGATTACTGTCCCAAACTCCCTAAAATTTTAATTTTTATAATTTAAAAATACAATTGGTTATTTAAAGCACATATGCACAACAAAGTTTATGTGAAGGGGAGGTGACATTCTAGGCCTAACAAGAGGAAATGCTGAAGTTAACTCAAAACCTCAGCAAGGAAGGAAGACAATCATACCACACACCACCTACCCAGACTGTCTACTCAATCATCTCCCAAAATAGAAGCGGCTGGAAAGGCAAGAGCTGTTGCCTCAATTAAGTGATATAGTCACATACATTTAAGCCCTATCTTCAGAAATTTCAGTGTTATATGACCTAAGACTGTCCTGCCTTGTTACACTGTCTTCACAGCCACTGGAGCTTTGAAGTATATATTATCAATGGCAACACTGGTCCTCAGACTTCCTGCCCAGCTGTCCCCCACTTGCCTGGCTATGCTCTGTGCACCAGCGTAAAGACAGACATTACAGATTTACTGCTACTGCTCATCATTTATGAAAATTCCCAATGTGCCGAGCAAAGTGCTTTCCTGCATTCCCATCCTTACTTTATTACTTTTGTGAGGTAAAAAACACCCAATGTGATTATTTACATCCTATGTATCGTTAAGTTCCTAGTACCTAAGGTCTATATTCAACACTCTGTGGGGTGTAGTTGCCCTTCCTCAGCACTTAATAGTCATAAAATAATAACATTTTTAAAGATCTCTTTCTGTTAATGCTTTATATACTTAATATACACACATATTATTAGACATGAATTTATTTTAACACTTTCTGAATCTATACTTCAGCCTGGACAAGCTAAAAGTAATACAGTTAAAAAAAGATTCCCTACTTTGTCCAGAACTTACCTTTGAAGAAGGGACCCAAAGTTTCAGTATTTTAGAATCCACTCCATACTCCATCTCAATGTTTTTTATTTGGGGGACTCTGATTATGTCTTCTCTGTCTCCTCTTTGTAGTCAGACTAGGATAACCTTTTTGTTTTTTCTTTTATACAATTCATTTAGCAAGAGTCTACATCAATAAACTCTCCCCACTCACAAAGCCTTTTTCCAATGTCATACTTTATACTGGAAACATGGACACAGGGAATAATTTTAGTGCTGGCACCATCCTTCAAATACATCATGTAGAAAACAGAACATTTTTGCCTTCAAGTACGAGTATAGTGCACCCTGCCTTAGCTAAAACCTACCTGTCCATGTCCTCCAGATTATCCACTGGTGATCCCAGTCGATCACTAAGCCGTCGCCGTTCTGGTGTGGTAACACAAAAGTGATCATTGCCAACAGTGATCCTTAAGCTCTGTTCCAAAGAAGAGTCAGAACGCAGACCAGGAGAACGTCTCTATAAAAGATAATATGGTTAGTCAATATGGCCAAGACATCCCTATTCCCAAAACATTCTCCTTCCTAGTCATGATGCTGATACTGTGGTCCAACAAGGTGAGAAATAGTTATGGTAAGATATTACTCTAAAAGTAAAGTGCTTTTAAAAAATTATCAGTTTCTTAGAGGAATAAGCCCATACTGCCAATCCTCCCAAATAGGGACCTCTCATTCTTACTGGACATGGGAATAGAAGTCAATAAAGTCCCTGATCTCAGAACCTATACATTTTAAGTGAAGGAGGCAAGCCAAAAATAGTTTTAAAAAAAGTACTTCTGATAGCCATAAATGCTGTACAGTCATTAAAACATGATACCATGAAAGAGACTGGGGAAAAGGAATTATTGCAGATAAGATGGTTAGAAAAGGCTCTTCTGAGGTGAAAAGCTGAGGCCTGAATGATGAGATGTCAGCCTTGTAAAGAACAGGCAGAAGCATGTTTCAGGCAAAGAGAAGAATCACCTCAGTAATGAGCTTGGCATGTTTTAAGTAATGGAAAGACAACCAGTGTGGCTGCAGCAAATGATGACAGAAGAGGAAAAGACAGGCAGAAATTAGTTAGGAAATTTGGAGTTTATTCTTAGTGTAATAAAAGCCACTGGACAGTTTTAAGCAGGAGAGTGAGATCTGACTACGTTTTTCCTCCAGATGCTTGTACTGTTCATACCCTCACCTCCTGCAGGTCTTTATTTAAAAGTCACCTTCTCAGGAGGCCTTCCCTGGCTACCCTATCAAAAATTGTTGCACTCCCTTCTCTGCTTTATTTCCTTCTCAGTATTTAATCACATTTAACACGCCATGGCATTTCCAACTTAACCAACTCTCTCTGCTAGAATAACTTTAGGAGGGTAGGAGTTTTTGTCTGGTTTGTTTACTGTTGTATCCCTAGGTCCCAGAACAGTACCTACTACACAGATGTTCAATAAATACTTGTCAAATGTATAAAGTATAGGTTTAAAAATTATTTTGATTGCTATGTACAGAATAAACTAGAGCACAGCAAGAGCAGGGTGTAAAGGAGCCAAATGCAACAATGCATGCAAGAGGTAACAGGATTTAGACCAGTGTGATGGCAGCAGGAGGACAGTTTGGAGTATGTACTTTGGGAGGTAGAGGTAACAGGTTAGACAGATGAGGTTAATTTGACAGATTAGATGTTGGAAGAAGGGAAATGATGACTTTCTGACTTGAGCAGTGGATGATGCCATTTAGAGACAGAGAAGACTAGAGCAAATAAATTGTGCATTGGAGAAGAAAATGGAAGTTGTGGAAACAAGCATTCTATTCTCCTTGCTTCCTCTGTAGTGCCTGACACTGACACCAACACTGCTCAGCTTTGAACATCTTAACACAGGGACAAGTCCATTCACCTAGGACCAGAGTGCCCCGAGTACCTGGATACATGTTATGGATACATGTTAGAGAGCAACTCAAGAAAACACAAACTTTGTCACTGGGTTGAAAAAAAGACTGATGAAATGAAAATAAAAACAAATTCCAAAACACCAAATCTTGCCTGGAGGCTCTACTATATATAATGGTGCTGTTGATAGGTCAATGTTATCTCTAAGATAAAACTTCTTAATCTCATGCTCTGTTGCCCTAGCAATGAAATATAAGGTTAAAAATCATAGGTTTCGGGAATAAGGGAGATCTAAATTCAATCACAGCTCCACCACTTCTTAGCTGTGAAACCTTGGTCGAGTTACTTAGAACCTCTCCCCGGGTTGGTTCCTCAGCTGTTCAACATGGAATAATATTGACTGCCTCACCTCAGAGGATTGAGGGGATTCAAAGAATGTGTAAAGTGAAGGGCCAAGTATAATCCCAGCCATATAACTCAGCAAGTGGTAGTGACTACTACAATGACTGTGGTTTATTCTCACTTCATTTCGGAGAAGCAGCTCCAACTCAGACAAACTAAGTTTACACTCCAGACCTCTAGTCTAGTTAACCGCACTAGGTTAGCTTCCCAAACTCGTCACAAAGACAGACATTTCAATTTCTTTTCTAGGATCCAGGGGGGCAGCTCAGGCTTAAGGAAATAAACCCCACGCAACCCTGAAGAAATGTCAACTCTAAAAAGTACCACTTTCAGTGTGGCATCTCTTTACAAAAAAGAAAGTACCAGACACACGGTACGGACGAAATTCCCCTCGCCCTGGCAAACTTTTCCACACCTCATCCAGAGTGAGGGAACATCCTGAGAAATGGAGCACGCACTCCCGACCTGGCGCGCCCGAGCGGGTTCCGAGTCCGTTATTGTGTGAACGAAGCTCCCTGGGCCGGCAGGGAGGCTCTGGGCTCCAGCATCATTGCCGACGGGGCTGGGGGAAGGCTTCGAGTTTAGGACCCTGGCCTGGAGGCCTCAGGGCGCCTGAGTTACAAGCGTTTCTGGAAACGGCAATTGCAAGCGAAGGGGCTGGGGTATGGAGGGTCCTGGATGAGGGGTGGGATTACCCGGCTGCCGCTGTCGCCTGGATGGTCTCCGCGGCCGTCCCGGGAGAAGTCGGCGCGAGACTCCCCCCGGCTGCTGCCTCGGAAGCCAGCCGGGCCCGGCGGGAAGAGTCGTCGGCCCCGCGGTGGCGACGGGGAGCCACGACGGGCCCGCGGCGGGGACGGCGAGGCCCGGCGGCCGCGGTGCCCTGAGGGCGAGCGGGGTCGCCGAGCCGGGGTCCGCGACGAGGAGGAACCGGAGGGCGGCGGCGAGGTGCGGCGAGCCGGGCCTGAGGAGGAGCCGGAGCTGCGACCGGTGCGCTGGCCGCCACCGCCGCCGTCTTTAGGCCGGTGAGAAGAGACGGAGGAGCGGGCGCCGCTGCGGTACATGGTTCTGGAAGCAGCGGCCGGGGCTGCAGTTCCAACCCAGGGGCGCCCTAGACCCGGGCCCCGAGCGCGCCGCCGCAGCTGTAGCCGCCGCCACCTCGGCCGCCGCGCGCCGCCTCAGACGCCAGAGCAGCCCCCTCCCCTCGGCCCAGCGCCACAGCCTGGGGTTCGGCCGAGCGCGCCCCCGTGGCGGCGGCCGGCGGTTGGAGGGCGCGAGCACGCGTCGGACACACCCCCCCGCCTCCGGGGCTCCAGGCTCCTCCACTCAGGGAGCGGCCACAGGAGCCAGGAGAAGTGGGGAGGAGCGCGGAGGCCGGCGCGAGGCTGACGAGGGGAGGGGAAACGAAGCGCGCGCCCTGAATCTGCACGCTCCGCCTCCAAGCGCTTAAGATGGCGGCCGCTGAGCCACCCACTTCCCCTCCCCCGGAGGTCACGTGACCCTGAGGGCCTCCACGCGGGGTGGGCGGGGCGGAAGGGAGGGATTGGCGGGAGAAGAGTCTGGTCTTCCGGAGAAGCCCGAGGCCTGGGGACTGGGTGGATTTCGAGACCCAGGAGCGTCTTCGCCCTTTCCTTGACCACCGGAATATAAATGATTCCTCAAAACGTTAGCTATTGTAAAGTTTTTGGCGGTGGCGAAAAGACAGAGAGTGAGGCCAAACAACATGGCTTTATTGAGCGCTCCCGCGCGAGGTTTGCTGGTCCCAAGAGAGGGGGGCCAGAGAAGTCGCGCCCGTTTGAAAGGGGGGAAGGCTTTTATACCATTTATCGTTTTAAGTGGGCTGAGGACTTTTGGCGGGAAGAGCTGGGGTTTTCCCACTGTGACCTTTGGTGGTCACTGAGAAATAGGAGGGACTGGCGGTATTTGCAGAATCCAAGAGCCAAAACTTTCTTATCCAGGTTGACATCTAGGTGTGGTTGTTCTCAGTGGGGCTTGGCAGTTGTCGTTGGGGGGCTCTGCTCTCATGAGCCTTTTCTTTTTTGATTTAGGGAGGGGGGGCCCACCACCAGCCTTACAGCTATGTGGGAGGTTATGCGCCTTGGCAAGAGCCCTTGCCGATGGCCCGGCCCCCACCCAAGCAGCACAACTGGGAAGTCAGTTTACTTCGCAGTTTATCTGATTTATAGAGGTTGAAATTGAAGATGGGAAAGTGCGGATTAGGGGTGAGAATCAAACACAAAATAGACATCAGTAAGTTTTCGAGAGGTCTTTCTCTGACCAAGTATTTGTGGTCATGGTGGAGGTCACTCACTACCAGGGGTCCATATCATGACAAACAGGCGAGTTTTTTGTGAGAGATTCTGATTCCACCACTGCCTCCCAACCCTATGACTAGAATTTCCCTAGAGGCCAGTCTCGGGGCTCTGCAACCTAATTATAAAAGTCAAGAAAAGACAACACAAAAGAACACAATGGTCAAAACATGAAAAAAATGTGGACTGTAAACAATGGATTAATATTTTTCATCTATCAACTAGAAAATATAATACAAAACCTGAAATTGGCTTAAAAAAAAAATCAGGGCTAGTCTTAGTGGCTCTGGCCTGTAATCCTAGTACTTTGGGAAGCTGAGGGGACCATGGCTTGAGATCAGCAGTTGGTGACCAGCTTGAACAACATTGGGATAACTGGTCTCTACAAAAAGTAGAAAAATTAACTGTGGGTGTGGTGGTGCTTGCTTATAGTTCCAGCCACTGAGGAGGCTGACGCAGGAGGATTGCTTGATCCCAGGCGTTTGAGGTTTCAGTGGGCTATGTCGACCTTCACTGCATTCTAGCCCAGGCAACAGAGGGAGACCTTATCTCAAAAAAAATCAGGTTTCTGGCCAGGTGTGGTGGCTCACACCTGTAATCCTAACACTCTTAGAGGCCGAGACAGGAAGATCACTTGAGGTGAGGAGTTTGAGGCCAGCCTGAGTAAGAGCAGAGCAGACCCCGACCATTGCATTCTACCTGAGCAACAGAGCGAGACTCTGTCTCAAAAAAAAAAAAAAAAAAAAAAAAAAAAAAAAAAAAAATCAGGTTACTGATTTCAAAGCCAAGGCAGAACAAAGAAAAATTTAATTATAAAAGATTTCCATTTTCTAATTTAAGTTTTGTGAGCTAAAATAAAATCTTAAGCCTCCCTAACTGACTGAATAGACCCCCCCTCTTGGCCAAGGGAAACACCCCCCCCAAAAAAACCCTTTAACACTGAGTTGTCAGCCATGAGGAGAAGGGAGGTCAGACACCTAGCTATACCTTGTCTTTTTTGGAGTTATTTTTGTAACAATAAGATACAAAATCATTAGCAAGCCTAAGGTCATGTAAGACAAAAGTTAAACCACACCTATAGGTCATCAATTTACTTAACAGATCACTTGAGTCTCAATATATATCCAATATATGTCCACTGACTTCCTTAACTTAAAATGTTCCAAGCCTTTAGACAAAACTTCATTTCTTTAATCAAGTACTAATCAGAGAATCTTTAAACCCACCTATAACCTATAAATCCCCACTTGGAGATGTCCTGCCTTTTAGGGGCAGACCAGTGTGCACCTTCCATGTATTGATTTTGACTTTATGTGCAATTCCTGTCTCCCTAAAATGTATAAAACCAAACTGTAATGCAACTATGGCAAGACCACTTGCTCAAGCTTTCTTGGGAGTGACTCTCTGGGCCATACTAGTACATATTCGGCTCAAAATGAACCTCTTAAAATTATTTTACAGAATTTTGGGTTTTTTTCCATTGACAGTTTTTGTATTAAATTTAAAATATATCCAAATTCACACATTTGTATAATGGCATATGCTCACATCATAGCTCAGTAAAAGTAAAGTATAAAGTTATTACTAGTTGATTTTTCTTATACTCAGCTTCACTTTTTATATAATTTATATAAAATAAAAAACCCATAAAAGTTATTTTTAAAGAAAAAATAATAAAAATCTGTCAGAGGTATATGCCGTGTCTTTATTAGCCTAGATGTTGATTTTGGTTTCTCACACTTTTGGTGATATCTAAGTAAATGTGAAGAAAATGTGAATCGGTGTGTACAAATACTTGAAGTCAATACATTTTAAATCAGGCTTCATTATACTCTGTATAAACTTTTCCTCTTCAACCCTTTTCTATACTGAATAAGTATTTTTATCAAAGGAGCTGGCCTTTGTGATATATAATCACAAAACTCTCCTGCTTCCTCTTCACCCTTGCCCTATGTGTAATACTTTCTGTGTCCTGCATGAAATCTTTTGCATATCCCTTCAGTTTTCAAGTATTTTTCAGTCACATGAGTAGCCTTATTGCAGTAGTGAAAATGTTTAGTCCAGGCCAGGGTAATAATTAAAACTTTAAACTTCAGGCTGGTGCAGTGGCTCACACCTGTAATCCCAGCACTTTGGGAGGCCAAGGTGAGAGGATCACTAGAGGCTGGAAGTTTGAGACCAGCCTGGATAACATAGTGAGACCCCTTCTCTACAAAAATAAAAAAAATTAGCTGGTCATGGTGGTGTGTGCCTGTAGTTCCAAGGACTCAGGAGGCTGAGGCAGGAGGATCCCTGAGCCCAGGAGTTTGGGGTTACAGTGAGCTATGATCACGCCACTGCACTCCAGCCTGGGTGACGGGGTGAGACCCTGTCTCAAAACCAAAACAAAATAAAACTTTTAAGCTAAAAGTTCTCCCCTAACTCTTGCCTGCTTTAAATTTGAAGCCTGCTGTGATGAAGGGAGGATGTGGTAGTCCTTTCCACATCCCTGCTTTTACTCCTCAGATTTTACTTTTCCTTTCCCATTGGCTGGTTGCTATTTCTGACACCATCTCCTACCCCCATTTGGTGCAAGAAGAGAAGGGATTAGAGGGAAAGAACACAGACTTTTCTGGTTGGTGCAGGAGGCTGCTATCTTCCAAAATGTGTTCCCTGTGGGTATGGAGCACTCACAAGTGTTGGCTCCTCTCTCTTATATCACCTTTGTGGAATTTTCTAGGACTCTTGTGCTGGGAACTAGGTGATGCTCCTCCTCTGGTTGACTATGACTCTCCTCCCTCACCCCATGTAAAACTCACTCCCCTGGGAGTCCCTTTACTCTCTGGGCATCCCTCATGGGAAAGATCCTTTTTAAATGACTCCAAGCTTCTAGGTATACTTGGCTCGAAGGATAACTCATGCATCTTTGCCCCAGTGGTGAGGGCAGTGAAGCCCCCTCCCCATGCCACCACCTGACTCGGTATCCCAGCACAGTTAGTTAGCCAGTATCTTGCTTTTGGACTTCCTCCCAGATACGAATTAAGACATCGGTCCCTGTGGACCTCCAAACCCCAGGAGACACAAGCCAAACATTCTAAGAGGTTCTAGTGAAGGCCTGTATCTCACATGGCCTCAGGCAAAGAGAAAGACCTCTCCCACTTCCTCAGAGTGGCAGGAGAGGAAATATTAATATAGAGCCCACAGGTCACTCTCAAACACAACCCTCATTCTCTTATGTAGACTGAATGTTGATGATTAGTATTGCTGGCAGACTAGTTCACAATTTCTTAGCATGTCCCTATAAGATGTGGGACGGGGAGTACCTGGCATCTATTGTGTTGCTTTCCAACTTGAGGCCTTTGCTGAGACTCAAAAGACAATAGGCAGAATCTAATTAACATATTGTCACAACTTTTGTCCCTCATGAATTCAAGAATTTTTTATTAGATTTATGATGAAAATGGTGAAATGTGTTAAGGCTTTCACATACATACACACAAACACACACCCTTCTCATAGTAGACATATAGCAATGACAAATTAAACCTGGAAAGACAAATGTAAAGAGATCTAGGCTCTATGCTATGGACTGAATTTTGTTCCCCTCAAAATTAATATGCTAAAGCCCTAACCCCCAATGTGGTGGTATTTGGAGATGGAGCCTTCAGTAGATAATTAGGGTTAGATGAGGTCTTGAGGGTGGGGCCCTCAAAATTGGATTAGGACCCTGATAAGGAAAGGAAAAGACACTAGAGCTCTTTCTCTCAGCTAGAAGGTAAGAAGGTGGTATCTGCAAGCCAGGAAAAGAGCCCCCCACCAAGACTGAATTGACTGGCTGGCACCTTAATCTTGGACATCCTAGCCTAGAACTGTGAGAAATAAACATCTGTTGTTTAAGCCACCCAATCTATGGTATTTTGTTACAGCAGCCCAAGCAGACTAATACACTCTAGGCTGGTATGAAGGTAGTGAGTTATCTCACTTGATTGTTCACTGTCAGTTACAGATTGAACTCCTTGTTCTACTATTGTCCCTCCTTACTACTCTACTTAACAAGTCTTAAAAAAAAAAGAAAAGAAATTAATATATATATATATACTCTAAAATGAGATAAATCCCCCTATGAATATGGTAAAGCCACAGACCTCATGGACTTTGAAGTGAGTCTAGAAGCAAGGGTAAGAATCAGAGATTTGGCACCTGTGAGGTAATGGAGATATGTAATAAGTGCTTCCCAGGAAGTAGAGCCTGGGCCAGGTTTTTAGCTTACAGCCAAGGACACCCTTGCCTCTACATGCAAGCTGGACAGAACTATTGCCAGCCTTCTGCTTAGGGCTATAGATTTATGGGAAGCTGTGTGGCAAGTGGGTGGGCAGATAAAAACATTGACAGTCTTTAGATAAGAACTGAGCATAGGCATTCCCTGCTAAGTGACTAATGGCAATACTCTGATATTACCAGTGTTCCTATACACCAGTGATAACCAGTTTGAAAATATGATTTTCCACCAGCAAAGTGGCATGCACCTATATGCCCAGCTACTCAGGAAGCTGAAGCTGGAGTGATTGTTTGAGCCCAGGCATTTGAGGCTAGCTTGGGCAAAACAGTGAGACCACATCTCTGAAAAAAAAAAAAAAGATTTTCTGTAAACATGATGGATTCAGTCATGCATTTATTGCTATTAAGTCACTAACCTCCACTAATATGACAGTAAGGAGTTTTGTTTGTCTGCTTTTTAAGTTATAAATTCATATATGCAACCTGGAAGTGGAAAGGAGATAATGCCCCATGGGATGGAATTTTGATCAATGAGAGGCAGAAGCCAATGAATAATTTTCCCCCATTTCTTCCCCATCTCACTTTTCCCAGGATGGTGTTGAGATGCAGTTTGTTCATTGAGGACACAGTTCCCAGATTGAACAATCGGTTTGATTTAGTGTGTCCAGGGCGATGAAACATCCTCGTGTTGGCTCTCTTTGTCCCTCCCACCTGCTCCCTAGACTCCCTAATGGTAAAAATCAGGCTCTGGTTTCTGAGCAACTCAGGATAACACAACTAACAAGGAAAAAAATTAATATATTTGACTTCATTAAAATTAAGAACCTCTGTTTATCAAAAAACACCATGAAGAGAATGGAGTGGGGAATGATATATGCCACACACAAAAAGACTCATATCACAATATATAAACAATAACTATAAAACAATGAGAAAAAGACAGATTCCTCCACAGAAATACAGACAAAATACTTGAGTAAATGCTCAAAAGAGGAAATGCAAATGGTTACTGAACATATTAAACCTCATAGGTGATCGTGAAAATGCAAATTAAAACCATAGTGAAATACCACTGCACACTCATCAACATGGCTAAAATCCCAGATGTTGGTGAGGATATAGAACAAGGGACATTCTCATACACTGCATGTGGGAGTATAAATCACTACCACCACTTTGGAAAACAGTTTGGCATTTCTACTAAAGTTGAAAATGACTACACAATTCTATTCCTAGGTATATATTTCCTGCAGAAATGCATGCACAGGTACACCAGGAAATATGTACAAGAATGTTCACAGCAGCTTTATTTGTAATTGCCAAATATTGAAAACAGCCCACATAATATTCAATAATAAAGTGAATAAATTTTTGTTTGTTTATATAATGGCATCTTATATAGCATTGAACATTAACAAACTGCTTCACTCAACGTAAATGAATCTGAAGTACATAATATTGAGTCAGAGAAAAGAGACACAAAACAACACATACTGCATGATTCCCTTTATATAGGATGTTTAAATTGTCAAAACTAAACTACAGTGAATAGGAACGCATTCTTAGGTGGTAAACTACTTTAAGGAAATCACACTGAAAACCCTAAAATCAGCACGCTAATCGCCATGAGGGTGGGAGGAAGGGGATTGCAATTGGACAGGAGAATGGGAGGGGCTTCTGGAGTATTGGCAGTGTTCTGTATCTTAACCTAGGTGATTGTTTTTTCATAGATATGAGGCTTTTTAATAATTTAATAAGCTGCACATTTATGTTT
Source organism: Cheirogaleus medius (assembly GCA_008086735.1). NCBI lineage: Eukaryota > Metazoa > Chordata > Mammalia > Primates > Cheirogaleidae > Cheirogaleus > Cheirogaleus medius. The sequence goes on from VBSM01000361.1 coordinate 10,773,791, forward strand.
TATATACTTTTATGTATATGTGTTATTTTTCACAATAAAAAGAGCTAAAGAGAGAAAGAAGACAAACCTGTGTCCTAAGAAATTTGAAGCTTAAGCAGTATTGTTTGTGTGCTAACAGGCAATTTGTGTTTCTGAGATATGGTAGTCAGCCTCTAAGATGGTGGCCTCCTATGATCCCTGTCTCCTAGTATTCACACTCTGGCACTGTCCACTCCACAAGGGTTGGTCTGTGTGACCAATGGAATATGACAGATGTGATGTTTATGAAGTCCAAGATTAGGTTATAAAAGCCATCGAGGCTTCTATTTTGAGCACACTTTCTCTCTTCTCCCTTTGATCATTTGCTTTTAGCTGCCACGTTGAGCAACCCTGTGGAAAGACCCATGTAGTGAGAGACTGAGGTCTCCTGACAACAGCCAGCAAGGAATTGAGGCCTCCACCCAATAGCCATGTGAGTGAGTCATCTTACAAGCAGATCCTCAAGCATATCAAGCCTTCAGATGACTGCAGGCCCACTCAACATCTTGATGGCATATTTATGAAAGACCCTGAGCCAGAATCACCTAGCAAGTCACTCCAATATTCCTAATCCTCAGAAATTGTGAGATAATAAACGCATGTTGTTTTATGCTGCCAACTTGGAGATAATTTGCTATACAGTAATAGATAGCTAATATACCAGCATAGAGAAAATAGTATTTGTTTTTGGTGTAGCTGTCTTCTATTTATTCTGGAGGGCACTAATAACCCCTTTTAACCCTGCATTTGAAGAAACCCTGAATGCAGGCAATTAATTTGTATGTGGATGCTTCACATCCAAATATATATTCCATTTAGTAACATGAATTAATGATTATAAGCATATTCATCATAATCACACAAAACATAAATGTACTGTTCACCAAGTTACTAAAAATGAATACTGACAATATTATTAGCTATGACAATATTTTTATTATGTTTAAGTATTTTGATAATTATTATACATGAAATAACTAACTTTTACAGCACTGTGCCCCAAAGTGTAATACACACACCTGGAGTAATGCTAGTGATTTACCAGAGATTTATATAAAACAAATATGAAGTTTTATACTTTAATGGTTACAAATTGTCTTTAATGTATAAAAAAATACTTGCACGGCAAATTTATATTTTCAGAAATATTGCTAAATTTGAGGTGAATTTTCAAAAGAATCTATTTGAAATTGATTTTTTTTTTTTTTTTTTGCAACAGTCTCACTCTGTCACCCTGGGTAGAGTGCAGTGTCGTCATCATAGCTCACAGCAACCTGAAACTCCTGGGCTCAAGCGATCCTCCTGCC
>VBSM01000361.1:10790056-10826528 GCA_008086735.1 Cheirogaleus medius
TAGCTCACTGCAACCTCAAACTCCTAGGCTCAAGCAATCCTGCCTCAGCCTCCCGAGTATCTGGGACTACAGCAAGTACCTTACGTCGCCTAGGGTGGTCTCAAACTTCTGACCTCAAGCAATCTTCCCATCTCAGTCTCCCAAAGTGCTGGGCTGACAGGCGTGAGCCACCGCGCCCAGCCGGGGTTGTGTTCTTGTGATAATTACAGAGACAAAGGGAAACACCTTTAATATTTTGGGGACAAGCTGCTCCATGTCTTTACCCTCATTTTCTCCATAATTCTCTATGATTGTCTTCTACCTCCACACTTGACTAAAAGTGCTCTTAGTGAGGTCACAGAGCACCCCTTTCTATCTCCAAATACAAAGACTACATCTACTCTCCCTAGAGCTATCCAAAGCACTTGGCACCTTACCTTTCCGTCCTCACACTCTCCCCCCAGGCTTCCTAGATGCTCTTTGCACTGCACTAGACCACTCCTTGATCTCTGGAGTGACCCTCCCCTTCCTTTTCCTGTCCTCTAGCTTTGCTAACTGTAGGTGGCCATTTTGTTTTTGCGAGGTAGGGTTGAAGGCTGCTCAGCACCTGAGAATTTCCCACTTTATGAATCTTATATGAAACAGGCTCCACTTCTTACCATAGAAAGCTGTAAATGCCAGACACATGTTTTCCCAGCCTCCTTTGCAGCCAGACGCTGGCACTGTCCTAGGCTGGGTCAATCAGATGCAGCTATCCCAGACGTTGGCTCTGGAGTTATTGATAGAAAGAAGCAGAGGCAAGCGAAGAGGGCTCCTGGAGGCAGCAACTTCTAGTTTCCATGCAGCTGTGGCAGTAGTGCCAAGGTCAGGGCCCTGGCCTGATGGTGTCAGTGATATGAGATGGGGCGTCTTGTGGACAGCAGTATCCTCTCACCAAGCACTGTTTCCGGAGTGGTTTGGGCTATGGTTATAGTTGTTTAAGCTCTGAGCCTGGTTCTCCAGCTTTCCCAGCGTTTCTGAGAGCTAAGCAATAGCTTAACTTATTCAGAATCTATTTCCATTGCTTGCAACTGGGAATTCTGACAAATATAGCATTTTAGAAAGCTGTCCTCAGTTCTCCCTTTCCCTATGCCACCTAAGATTACACTAACCTCTATATTTTCTAAACTGCTCTTGCATTATTAAAGAATCCATGCAATTTGGCACATTACCATTTACTATCTTATACTTTAATTTTTCATTTTCATATCTTTATTTATAGGCCCTGCTATGCCTGTAAATTATGCCTCCCCAACAATACCATGAATCATAAGAGCAATTAAAATGTCATACAAATATATACTTTGTGGTTTCACAGTATTTAATATTTATTTTTTCCTTCATCAATTTATTCAATATTTGAATGCCCGTTGAGTGCCAAGCACTGCAAAAATGATGAGGATAGAGGCAAACAAGACATCTCTCTGATTTCCAGGAACTTTGCTCTGGAGGAGATGAACATGGACACATCATTGAGCACCAGGAACTGGGCACTTGGAGGAGGAACCAAAGTGCTGTGGGAATCCACTGGGGATTTCTGGCTGTATCACTGTCAAGAGAAGCAAGTTTCAGCTTGGTCCTTCAGGCCATGCACTCAAGTATGGAAATGGCATGTGCCTAGGACAGGTGGTAGACCTGGGTTCAAATCCTGGCTCAACTACTTATTAGCTTTATGACCATGAGAAAGTTACTCACTGAGGTTCTGAGCCTCAGTTTCCTCAACTGTGAAATGGAGATAATAACATCTACATATATCGCTGGGTTGTTGTGAATATTAAATAAGATGGGAAGATTGCTTGAGGCCAGGAGTTTGAGACCAGCCTGAGCAAGAGTGAGACCTCATCTCTACAAAAAATAGAAAAATTAGCCGGGCATGGTGGCTCACACCTGTAGTCTCAGCTATTTGGGAGACTGAGGCAGGAGGATCGCTTAAGCCCAGGAGTTTGAGGTTGCAGTGAGCTACATTGACGTCATGACACTCTAGCCCGGGCATCAGAGACCCTGACTCAATAACAACAAAAAACAAAAGCAAAAAAAGTACTGTACTCCAGTGATGGACATCCTAAATACCCTGACTTCATCACTACACATTATATATATATGTAATAAAATTTCTCATGTACTCCATAAATTTGTAAAAATTTTAAGAAAAGAACCAGGACTTCCATAAACAGTAATTATTATTATCAACATCATCATCATTATGATTGTTACTACTATTATCGTTCCAGGTCCCATCCTCCAAGAAGCCTTCCTGGCTGCCCTCCATGATCTCTCCCTCCTCTGAACTCCAGTAAACGCGATTGTGCTGCTCACTTGGGTTTATTGTGTACTGCTTTGTACTATTGATATTGTGGGCTTGAATCTCAGTGCATAAACTTAGACATGCCCCAGATTTCTCATGTCTTCATATTCCATAAGTAAAATTAACTTGAACCTTTAGTCTCTATTCCAATAAAACAGCTGTCAATTCAAACTAGGAGGACTTCCCTGGATTATGCCAATATGCTGAGACTCCTGTGGTGTGCCAGTAGGGGACCCTCCCGGTCTACTGTTCATCCAGGTTACCACTGAATACACCAGCCCTGGTCTCCTTGGTTCATGGCTCTGCTGCAGCCCCTGCCTACCCAGGGAATCTTTGAGGCTGGGAGAACGGGGCCAAAACCCATCTCTAGGGTCCTACATAGCCATTCACCCTGGAGTCCAGCCATATCACTGGTGTGCAACAAAAGAGTAGAGGAGAGAGTCCAGGTCTCCACAGCTCTTAGCCCCCTGCAGACAGCCCTATCCTTCCATGCTGAATCTCTTTCTAGCTTTATGATCGCTCTGTCTCTCCTCTTTCTCTCTCTTTCTCCCCCTTTCTCCCTCTCTTTCTCTGTCTCCATACACTCTTCCATTTAAGGTGATGTTCACAAACATGGGCTCTCCTAATTCCTAAGCCATCTTGGCCTCAGCAAGGCCACATCCTCATATGAAGGGAGAGAGCAGTAGCAGGATCTCAAGGCCCCCATATATCTCTGCCTCAGGGATTTCTCCTGGAACACCAGTCTCTTCACAGCTCAGTGTCCTGGGCTGCTCGATCAGTGTTTGTTGTTTGTGGCAACCATGTTTCCCAACTCTGCTGAGTAAACATTTCTTATTGACTTCAAGGAAGAGCTAACAAGACGGAAAAAGGGTATTCAAAGAAAGAACAGATCTTTTCAGCAGAGGAGAAAATCAGTATTAGATATTGTACAAAACATATGCTCTGAGGTCATGCCGGATCCTTGCTTAGTCCTTCATCAGATACCTGTGTGACTGTGAACAAGTCATTTAACCTCTCTGCAAGTAGGTTTCTTCATCTGCAAAATTGCAGTATCTTGGAAATTCAAAGAAAAAAATGGATACAATAAAAATAATAACTATTATTAAGCAATTATTTTATCCCAGGCAGTTTGCTAGATGTTTTGCACACATTATCATATTTTATCTTCCTACCAACTCTGTGAAAGAGATTCTATTAACCACATTTACAGATAAGCAAACTGAGACTCTTCAAGCTCAAAAAACTTGTTCAAGATCACATATTTAGGGAGTAGCAGATTCCAATCCTTGTCTCAGAAACCCCCTTGGTTAACCACCATGCCCTATACCCATTTTCCAAGGTGGTTCTAAAGATTAGAGATAATGGGTGAAACTGCCAAGAACAGTATTGGGCACATAATGGGCACTCAATCAGGTGCAGATATTGTTGTTATTTTTCAAGAGCGATACTTCTTCTAGCTGCTGCTGTGGCTTGCCCAGTTCCCCACTCTGCTGCTGTTGGGGGAGTAGGTGGGAGCAGGGAAGCCTTTTGTAGTTTGGCTCAGTTTTCCCTATTAATGAGTCCATTCATTTATTCACTCATTCATTCAGCAAATAACTTATTGAGTACTTACCACATGTCAGACACTGTTTTAAGCACTAGGGATATGGCATTGAGAAACAATAATAAAATCTCTACTCTTATGGAATATATAGCCTAGTGGAGGAGGGGACAGAAAATAAACAAATAAAAACAAATAGATAATATCTTAAGTTGTAATATATAGTTTGAAAAAATAGGTAAGGGGATAGAGAGTGGTAGATATAGACATTTCTCTAAGGAAGATATAAACAAATAGCCCATAAGTTCATGAAAAGATGCTAAACGTCATTAGCCATCGGGGAAATGCAAATCAAAACCACAATGAGGGCCAGGTGTGGTGGCTCATGCCTGTAATCCTAGCACTCTGGGAGGCCGAGACAGGAGGATTGCTTGAGGTTAGGAGTTCGAGATCAGCCTGAGCAAGAGCAAGACCCTGTCTCTACTAAAAATAGAAAGAAATTAATTGGCCAACTAAAAATATATAGAAAAAATTAGCCGGGCATGGTGGTGCATGCCTGTAGTCTCAGCTACTTGAGAGGCTGAAGCAGAAGAATTGCTTGAGCCCAGGAGTTTGAGGTTGCTGTGAGCTAGGCTGACGCCACAGCACTCTAGCCCAGGCAACAGAGTGAGACTCTGTCTCAAAAAATAAAAATAAAAATAAGAATAAGAATAAGAATAAAAACCACAATGAGATGCCACTTCATATCCTAGGATGGCCAGAATAAAAAAGTCAAATAATAAGTACTGACAAAGATGTGGAGAAATTGGAACCCTCATATACTGCTGGTGGGAATGTGAAATGCTTTGGAAAACTGTCTGGCAACTGTTTTAGGAAAACTGTTCCTAAAACAATTAAACATGGAGTTACCATACAGTCTAACAATTCAACTCTTAGGTATAAACCCAAGAAAACTGAAAACGCATGTCCACATGAAGACTTGTACATGAGTGTTTATAACAGCATTATTCATAATAGCTAAAATATGGGAAAAACTCAAATGTCCATCAATGGAGGAATGGGTAAACTAAATGTTTATCCATCCACAACCATCCATAAACAAATGTTTATCCATAAAATGGAATATCATTCAGCAATAAAAAGGAAGGAAATTCTGACACATGCTACAACATGGATGAACATTGAGGACATTATGTTAAGTGAAATAACCCAGTTACAAAAGTACAAATATTCTATGATTCTACTTACACAAGTTACCTAAAGGTAGTCAAATTCGGAGACAGAAAGTAGAATAGTAGTTGCCCAGAGCTGAAGAGATGGCAAACAGGGGAGTTATCATTTAATGGGTACAAAATTTCAGTTTGGGAAGACAAAAAAAGTACTGGAGATGGCTGATGGTAATGGTTGCACAACAATATGAATGTACTCAGTGCTACAGAACTGTACACTTAAATGGCTAAAATGATAAATTTTATGTTAGGTATGTTTTACCACACACATGCAAAAAGGAATGAAGTACTGATACATGCTACAAATTGGATTAACCTTGAAAACATGCTAAGTGAAAGAAGATAGTCACAAAAGTCCACATATTACATGATTTGATTTATATGGAAATCTAGAATTAGGAAATCTATGAGACAGATAGTAGATTAGGGCTAGGGATGGGGTGGGAAGTGATGGGACTGATAACTAAAAAGTACAAAATTTCTCTTTGAGGTGATAAAAATGTCTAAAATTGTGATGATAACTGAACATATCTGTGAATATACTAAAAATCATTGAATTATAAGTTTTAAATAGGATAATTGTTTGTTAAATACATTTTATCTCAGTAGAATTGTTTTTTAAAAAAGGAACGAACTACTGATACATTCTACAACATTGGTGGACCTCAAAAACAGCATGTTAAGTGAAAGAAGCCAAAGGCAAGAACTATATATTGTATGACTCCATTGATATGAAATGTCTTCTTTTGGAAGGAGGAACACATGACATGTGATCTGGGCAGGCCTAGTTCCCGGTTCCCTTCCCAGCCTTAAGATTAGCATCATTCCAAGTGACCTCTCAGATGGTGACCTGGCAGGAAAATGTGGGTGCAGTGGGCCTGGCAGTGGGTTTGTTTAGACCCAGCCCTAGCCACACTTGTCCCCTTGCCCTCCAGCAAATCAGCTTGCTGATAGCTATGGAGCAAAGTACAGGCAGAAAGGAGAAAGTCAGCCAAGAGAGGACCTGGAAGACAGGACCTACTTCCTTGGAAAGCCATCGTGCTGAGAGAACTCTTCTTCATTCCTTAGAGGTACCTATCCTTCCTTCCCTTGCCTCCCACCCACTCCTGGGCATGCTGCCAAACCTGCCCACCTCTATGCCACCCTCTCTGTGGGCCTATGGGTGGCCATGCTAAGTTCACATCAAATCTGGGTGTAATGAGTCTGAAGTCAGTGTTCAAAGTTGTAGAATCTTCCTTTGGCCATCCGGGTTTCAGGGAATTTGGCCATCCTTCTACTTTACAGATTGTGAATCATCTAGTGACCAGTGATTTCCTCCTCTCCTTCACCTCCTCTTCCCACCTAGCTATTGCTCTACTTTACAACCATTCTCGAGAGTGGAAGGAGGGAGAAAAGCCTGTGCCTTTGGCCTCATTTTTCAGAAATCATGATGTAAACGTCTCTGGGAAACTGGATGAAACTTAAGGGGTCAAATGATATTTGGTGGAAGGAGTATTTGTCTCAAATTATCTTCCTTTCTCTAGGTCTTAGAAAAATACAAATTAGTTGGTTATTTGTGACCAGCAGAAAGGATCCTACTGATGGTATGACTCCTTTGCCAAACTTCTTATCAAAAATAAGAACACTGGGATGTTATGAAAATGAGGGGACCACATCCTCCACCACGTACTCCAGATGGTTGGAGGGAACCAAGGCCCTCCCAGAATGCCTGAGCACTACATTGACCATGAGTTGGGGTGGACAGCAGAAAGGGAGGAAGAGAAATATTTAACTGAAGCATTATCTCCTTTCAGAAGTGGCCTCTCAGGTCCCCTTGTCCTCTGGGTCTTAGATCCCCCACACTAAACTTCACTTTATCCTGCTTGTATACATGCAATGAAACACACTTTAGCACAGGCCTCTGTGTAAGATGGTGTATTTGTGTACAGTGGCTAATAGCTGCTTACCCAGCCAGCCAGGCAGTCATGATTTTTAATCACTAAGAAGAGAAATGTTAATTTTTTCTTATTTTCTTGGGTTAAACTAGAGCTCTTAAAATTAACCTGCCTGCCTATGAACCTTTCCAGACCATGAGTGATTATATAACCTACAAGTCCTATGAAGGATGTGAAAGCCCCAACATGCTCTGAAACCTGGAAAATTAGGTGGTGGGGAGGGGGAAGATGGAACTTGGCACGGAGAGAAAAAAGCTTTTAGCATGTGTGCTGGGCTCAAAAAAATATGAGTATGAATGTGAGACTTTGTGAGTTACATCAGGGGCACATCTCATATCTGCATTTAACGTATGTGCAGTTGTAGTGGCCAAGAGGGTATCTGTGAGTGGGAAGGAATGTCCAAAGATTTAGTGATAAGAATAATAATGATTTTGGATCCAGCTTCCCTGCTCTCAGGGCCAAGAGGAATGGTAGGCACGGGATTCACTATAGGGGTAGGTGGTGAAAGCAGTTAGAAAGTAACAGGTTGTCAGGAGCACCCTTGAATGTCTTCTCCACCAATTGCTTGAAATTTAGCAGTTGGCTAACTGTGCCTCTGGGGATTTAAAATTTTTCTTTATACTTTTCTATATTTCCACATTTTCTACAGGGTATTGTATTTATAATAAAAAGGTTATTAAGGTAAAATAACATATTTCAGTCTTTGACAACAGTTCAAATGTAAAGTCTTAAGGGAGGGAAGTTCCTGATCCAATTTGGACAGTGAGACTTTGCCTTAAGGGGAGTGATTTGGATATCACGATCCTGGTCTAGAGTATAGGCTGTGCTATGTACTAGTTCTATTATACAATCTTTTTTTTTTTTTTTTTTTTTGAGACAGAGTCTCACTCTGTTGCCCGGGCTAGAGTGCCATGGTGTCAGTCTAGCTCACAGCAACCTTAAACTCCTAGGCTTAAGCGATCCTCCTGGCTCAGCCTCCCGAGTAGCTGGGACTACAGGCATGTACCACCATGCCTGGCTAATTTTTTCTCTATATATTTTTAGCTGGCCAATTATTTCTTTCTATTTTTAGTAGAGACAGGGTCTCGCTCTTGCTCAGGTTGGTTTTGAACTCCTGACCTTGAGCGATCCTTCCACCTCAGCCTCCCAGAGTGCTAGGATTACAGGCGTGAGCCACCACACCCGGCCCTATTATACAATCTTGAATGAGGCTCCTGACAGGTGTGGGGCTTAACACTGCCCAACACAGATCATAGGCTCCTCTCCTAGACATTCTCATTTGGCAGGTCTTGAGTGGACCTTGGGCTCTGCATTTTAATGAGCAATATTTCACAACATTTCAAACTTTTTCATTATCATATATTTGTTATAGCAATCTGTCACCAGTGATCTTTGATGATACTATTGTAATTGTTTTGAGGCACCAAAAACCACATCCGTATAAGATGGCTAACTTAATCATACATCGTGTGTGTTCTGACTGCCCCACCCACCAGCTGTTCTCCTGTCTCTCTCCCTCTCCTCGGGCTCCCTATTCTGTGAGACATAACGATATTGGAATTAAGTCAACTAATAACTGTACAATGTCCTCGAAGTGTTCAAGTGAAAAGAAGAGTTGCATGTCTCTCATTTTAAATCAAAAGCTAGAAAAGATTAATTTTAGTGAGGAAGACATGCTGAAAGCTGAAATAGGCCAAATACTAGGCCTCTTGTACCAAACAGTTAGTCAAGTTATGAATGCAAAGGAAAAGTTGAGGAAATTAAAAGTGTTACTCCAGTGAACACCAGAATGATAAGCAAAACAGCCTTATTGCTGACATGGGGAAAGATTTAGTGATTTGGATATAAGATCAAACTAGCCAAGACATTCACTTAAGCCAAAACCGAATCCAGAGTAAGGCCATAATTCTCTTCATTTCTATGAAAGCTGAGAGAGGTAAGGAAACTACAAATGAAAAGTTTGAAGCTAGCAGAGGTTGGTTCATGAGGTTTAAGAAAAGAAGCCATCTCCATAACATAAAAATGCAATGTGAAGCAGCAAGTGCTGATGGAGAAGCTGCAGTGAGTTATCTAGAAGATCTAGCTAAGATCATGGAACAAAGGTGGCTACACTAAACAACAAGTTTTCAATATAGACAAAACAGCCTTCTATTGAAAGATGTCATCTAGGAGTTTCATAGATAGAAAAGGAGAAGTCAAAGCGTGGCTTCAAAGCTTCAAAGGACAGGCTGATTCTCTTGTTAGGGGCTAATGCAGCTGGTGACTTTAAGTTGAAGCCAGTGCTCACTTATCACTCTGACAATCCTAGGGCTCTTAAGAATTATGCTAAATCTATTCTGCCTGTGCTCTATCAATGGAATAACAAAGCCTGGATGACAGCACATCTGTTTACAGCATTGTTTACTGAATATTTTAAGCCCACTGTTGAGACCTACTGCTCTGAAAAAAAAGATTCCTTTCAAAACATTACTGCCCATTGACAATGCACCTAGTCACACAAGAGCTCCAATGGAGATGTACAGGAGATTAATGTTGTTTTCATGCCTTCAAAATACATGCATTCTGCAGCCCATGGATCAAAGGGAGTAATTTCAAATTTCAATTCTTATTATTTAAGTACTACATTTCATAAGGCTGTAGCTGCCATAGTGATTCCTCTAACGGATCTGGGCAAAGAAAATTAAAAACCTTCTGGAAAGGATTCACCATTCTAGATGCCAATAAGAACATTTGGGATTCATGAGAGGAAGTTAAAATATTGACATTAACAGGAGTTTGGAAGAAGTTGATTCCAATCCTCATGGATGACTTTGAGGGGTTAAGACTTCAGTGAAGGAAGGTGCTGCAGGTGTGGTGAAAATAGCAAAAGAACCAGAATTAGAAGTGGAACCTGAAGATGTGAGTGAATTGCTGCAATCTTATGATAAAACTTGAAAAGATGAGAAGTTGCTTCTTATGCATGAACAAAGAAAGTGGTTTATTGAGATAGAATCGACTCCTGGTGAAGGTGTTGTGAACACTGTTGAAATGATGACAAAAGATTTGGAATGTTACATAAACTTAGTTGATAAAACAGTGGCAGAGTTTGAGAGGATTAACTCCAATTTCAAAAGACATTCTACTGTGTGTAAAATGCTATCAAACAGCATCACATGCTATACAGAAATCTTTTGTGAAAGGAAGAATAGATGCAGAAAACCTCATTGTTAACTTATTTTAAAGAAATTGCCACAGCCACCCCAACTTTTAGCAACTACCATTCTGTTTGGTCAGCATCATCAACATTGAGACAAGACCCTCCACCAGCAAAAAGATTATGACTCACTGAAGGCTCAGATGATTGTTAGGATTTTTTTTTTTAGCAATAAAGTATTTTTAAATTAAGATATGTACTTTTTTAAAAGACATAATGCTATTGCACACTTAATAGACTACAGTACAGTATAAACATAACCTTTATATGCACTGGGAAACCAAAAATTTGTGTTGCTCACTTTATTGCAATACTCGCTTTCTTGTGGTGGTGAGTAACCAAAACCACATTATCTCTGAGGTATGCCTGCACAAAAGTAGAGAGAATAATATATTAATAATGTATTCCCATGTATCCACCACCCAACTTCAACAATCACCAACTAAGGCCACTCTTGTTTCAACTATATTCCCACTCACTTCCCCGGCCCCAGATTATTTTGAAGCAAATCCCTGACATCATATAATTTCATCTATAAGCATTTCAATAAGGATGTCAAAGGGATGAAGCCTTTAAAAAGTAAACAACCACAATACCATTTTCACACTTAAAAATTTTAATGTTAAATCTTAAAATCATGCACTATCTAGAGTGTGTTAAAACATCTCTGATTGTCTCATCACTTTTCAAAAATAATTTGTCCAAATCAGGGCACAAATAAGATCTATATATTACAATTGGTTAGCATGTCTTTTAAGCTATTTCTAATTTATAGGTTTCCCTCTCCATTTTTTTTTTCTCTGTTTGTGATTATCTTGTTAAAGAAGTTGGGTCATTTGTTCTATATAGCTTTTCATAATCTGGATATTAGTAGCTGCATCCTTGTAGTATTGTTTAACTCTCTGCTATGTTTCTTGCAAATATAATAAATAATAAGATCTAATGGCTTGATCAGATTCAGGTTAAATTTTTTGGCAAGAATATTTTATTGTTCGTTAAGAGTCATGCAATGTCTGGTTGTGTCTTTTTGTAAGTTAGCAGCCATTGATGATCATTGCTTAGATGATCCATTAATTATTAAAGCTTGTGAAATGCAAATCTACTTTTCTTAATTTTTAAAAATAGGAAAATTAATTCCTCACCAGGCTTCTTACTGACATTAAACGGGATAATCATAGTTGTCATTTGTTGAGCTTCTTTTCTTCAAGCTCTGTACACACTCAGGTAAAGCAGATACCAGTATCATGCTTGATAAACAGATAATAAAACTAAGATGCAGAAGTAACTTGACCAACTTCACACTACTAAAAATTGATGGGGGCCTGGCGCGGTGGCTCACGCCTGTAATCCTAGCACTCTGGGAGGCCGAGGTGGGCGGATCCCTCAAGGTCAGGAGTTAGAAACCAGAGCGAGACCCCATCTCTACTAAAAATAGAAATTAATCGGCCAACTAAAAATATATAGAAAAAATTAGCAGGGCATAGTGGCGCATGCCTGTAGTCCCAGCTTCTCAGGAGGCTGAGGCAGAAGGATCACTCGAGCCCAGGAGTTTGAGGTTGTTGTGAGCTAGGCTGACGCCATGGCACTCTAGCCCAGGAACAGAGTGAGACTCTGTCTCAAAAAAAAAAAAAAAATTGATGGGGTCAGCATTCAAACCCAGGTCCACATAACTACAAAGCTTCTATTCTTCCCACTACTTCCTTAAAAGATTTATTTATTGGAGGACTACTCTAATCAAAGTCTTCCCCTAGGCATGGTCAATTATTAATTGCTAAATTAATTATTCAACTCTTTCGACAGTACTTTGGTATTGGTATTGCCCCCGTTGTACAGATAAAGAAACTGAGGCTCAAAGAGATTAGGTAATTTCCCCAAGGTCACACAGCCCTAGAATAAAGAAGGAAATGGTTTGTAAGTGTCCTTAGTGGCATTATTCGTCCATGTAGCAGGTATGTCCGGTTTCCCAGCTCTTTAACGGTTAAGAATTACAGCGTGCAATGTTTGTGCCAACTGGTAAGCAGCAGATAGATGGGAGCGAGTACTCCACATAAGAGGGTATAAATTATGTTGCACTAAAACGGTCGATATGCAATGGAGATGACACAAGCGTGCCATAACACAAGGTCGCGACGACAGCAGCGCGCCTGCATACACCAGCCATCCGAAGCAGAGAGACGCGCACGCGCGCAGAAGCCCTGCGCATAGGGGCGGGGGAGCGAACAGCGCCTGCTAGGTCTTCCAGCCTCTAGGGGGCGCTAGCCAAGGCTAGCCCAGCACCCTAGTTCCGCCGCGCGTTCTTTTGCACGCACCAGTACTCAGGATATCAGAATCCGGTGCAGAGCAACTTGTTCAGGTTTGAGGTTCCGGATCCCTGGGGGCGGGGAAACGGGAAGGGAAAGAAAGGTGGTAGGGAAGCCGACCAGAGTCCAGAAACCCGCCAGCTCCGGGGAGCGAAACCTCCTCCCTTTCTACTCTTGGAGCTACCGCGAGAATGGGCAGGGTCTGGCTTTGGGGCGGAAGCGAGGGGAGGTCCCGGTTCTGGGGCGGGGCGGGGGGCGGGGCGACCCGGCAGGGACTTGCCGGCAGAGCCGGCTGACAACCTCCGCTTCTTTCACCCTCGGCTTTCCCTTTAGGTGAGCCGTTCATGGAGCGACTCGTGGCCCAGCTGTGCGGCACCAGCCCAGCGTGGCCTCTCCCGCTGTGGGAGGGAGGCACCACAGGCCATTGCTTCACCCAGCTGGTGCTCAGAGCCCTGCCCCACGCGCTCCTCGCCGTGCTCAGTGCCTGCCACTTGGGCACCCCGAGGTGGGTAGAGACGAGAGCAAGACATCTGTCCTTGTGGGCCTGCAGACCTCACCCGCAACCAACATTGACCCCTCAATGTCACCAAAATAGCGAGGTCTTAGAGTAGGGCAGAAGTAGAATAAAATCTGAGCATTACCACTTAGCAACAGTGTGGCTGTTTGGGGACAAGTTACCTACCTTCTCTGAGTCTCATAGCATTGTTGGAAGGTTTAAATGAGATAATGCATTTAAGCATATAGTGCAGTGCCTGACAGGTTTTTAAAGGCCCAATGCATTTTAGAAATCATCACTGCTGTAGATTTTCAGATCCCAAACACAGCTGTCATGAATTGCAGGCAAAATTGCATGGACAATGTTTTTAGCCAAAAAGGATGACTTGTGTTTAAGTTATAGGGCCAGTTTCTCACCACAGCCATGAAACCTCAGTGTTCCTAGGTTAAGAAAAGCATAGGTAGGCCAGGTGTCATGGCTCACGCCTGTAATCCTACCACTCTGGGAGGCTGAGGTGGGAGGATCACGTGAGCTCAGTAACTGGAGTCCAGCCTGAGCAAGAATGAGACCCTGTCTCTACAAAAAATAGAAAAAATTAGCTGGGCATGGTGGCACACGCCTGTAGTCCCAGCTACTCGGGAGGTTGAGGCAGGGGATTGCTTGAGCCCAGGAATTTTAGGTTGCTGTGAGCTAGACTGATGCCATGACACTCTTCTCAGAGCAACAGAGTGAGACTCTGTCTCAAAAAAACAAAAACAAAACAAACAAACAAAAAAGCATAGGTAGATTCAGCTGGAGAGAAAGCAGTAGCTAGAAGAGAAGAACAAACTTAAGCCTTCCTCAGTTTTGGGCTATAAGGTGTGGGTGCTAAACTGACCTTGATTTTGTACTTAGTTCTTGTATGGCTACAGATGATTAAAGTTAGTCTCTTTCTGGCTGCTGAGAAGGCAAGAGGGTGATCTCGTCTCTGCCTTTGAGAGTTCTTAGTCTTTTAGGGTAAAGTGTCCCTATACAAGAAGAATTTGGGGACTAATGAATCCCTTCCTTGAGTAGGAGCTGCAGATCTGTTTGGTCTGGGAGGAATCCTGGTTTGTCTCTTACATAGAATGAGACAAAAGTCTAGAAGGGGTCAGTCGTCAGTTACCAAAGACATCCACAACCTGCTCAAAGGAGTGGCTATTAAAAATTAGCAGTCCTTTGGGAATTCACAGTCTAATGAGAAGGCAAGAAAGACCATCATGTAATCAATAGAAACTGTGGCTATCTCACTTTACTTATCTGGCTTTTGTGTGTTGCTCATAAGGGTTAGAAGGATCCAGAATCTCAAACAGGAAAGGACAGCAGAGGTTTTTGGGTCTAGACTCTTCATTTCTCACTGTACTGTTGAGGAAAGTATAGAGAAAGGGAAAGAGACTTGCCCAGGGATATGAGCCTGGTTGGTGGCTAACCTGGGGCCAGTATACCAGCCTCCAAAGGCCCAGTGTTCTTTCTTATGTCCCCACATCTTAAGAAATATAATTTTTTTTTTGAGACAGGATCTCACTCTGTCACCCAAGCTGGAATGCTGTGGCACTATCATAGCTCACTGCAAACTCAAACTCCTAGACTCAAGCAATCTCCCGCCTAAGCCTCCCAAGTAGCTGGGACTATAGGCGTGTACCACCACACCCAACTAATTTTTAAATTTTTTGTAGAGACTGGACCTCACTATGTTGCCTGGGCTGGTCTTGAACTCTTGGCCTCAAGTGATCCTCCTGCCTCGGCCTCCCAAAGCATTGGGATTACAGGCGTGAGCCACTACTCCTGGTCTAGAAATAGGATCCTTTAAGGTTGATTTTTATTCCAATCTAAACCCTTCCATATAATTGCCATCAGATTGACTTTTAAGAAAACTCAAAGAATTTTAGTTTACAACTAAACTTTTTCAGTAACCCATCCCTGCCAACAAAGGATGTAACAGATTTAGTCCTCTTTTTATGTGAACCTTCAAGGCATTCTGATATTCACTATTGCAGATGGGTTTTCCTGTATTTGATTCTTAATACAGATCACCTTTTGTTTTACTAAAAACATTTTTTATATGCCAAGAAGACATAGACAAAAGGACAAAGAGATTTTTCTTCAGCTAAAGGAGTCACAAAAGTGATCCACACCACCTTCTACAGTCAGTAGACGGACAGAAAGTAGAATATTCAGAGGCTTTATAAAATTTAGGCTATAGTATTAGAATATAGCAGCTGTATGTAAATCAAATTTTTATTCATCTAATAGTGCTTCAGGTGAATTTCAGGGTAATCTTAGGTGGGTCCTTTTATTAAAATAAATATGCATCCCTTAGTGTTTATATGTATGAAGACTTCTGATTTTTTTTTCTAATTAGAGTTCATGTTAGGTACAACCTTAACTCAAAATTGTTAATGCCTATGGTGAAAGAATAAATCAGAAATGGTGTGTCGGCTCGGCGTGGTGGCTCTCACCTATAATCCTAATACTCCAGGAGGCTGAGGTAGGAGGATCGATTGAGGTCAGGAGTTTTGAGACCAGCCTTAGCGAGAGTGAGACCCTGTCTCTACTAAAAATAGAAAAAGATTAGCCAGGCATGGTGGTACACCTCTGTAGTTCCAGGTCCTCTGGAGGCTGAGGCAGGAAGATCGCTAGAGCCCAGGAATTTGAGGCTGTGAGCTAGGCTGATGCCATGGCACTCTACCCTGGGCAACAGAGTGAGATTTTGTCTCAAGAAAACCAAGAAACAAACAAAAAGAAATGATGTGGGTAGGTTAGAAAATGAATTGGGTCAATTTGGGAAGGCTTCCTTGAAGAAAGGACCTGGGTTCCAAGGTAAAGTGGGGGTAGGGATAGATTGTGCAAGGCAGGAAGGGAGTTGATTCCTTAGGTAAGTGAATTGTTGAAGGTGAGGGGTATGTCTGAGCCCTGAGTCAGCCGTGATGTGCCTCCTTTTCTTTCTTCCCCCTTGTCCCCAGGAGTCCAGATTATATCCTACCTTGCCGTCCTGGCTGGCGCCTCCGACTTGCAGCTTCCTTCCTGCTGTCCATCTTCCCGCTGCTAGACCTCCTTCCAGTTGCTGTGCCACCAGGAGCAGGCCCAGGTCCCGTAGGGCTAGAGGTGCTGGCAGGGTGTGTGGCAGCTGTGGCCTGGATCATCCACAGCTTGGCCCTATGGGCATTGGCCCATTCCCCTCATGGCCACCCCAGGGGTCCCTTGGCCTTGGCTCTGGCAGCCATCCTGCCAGCTCCAGCCCTAGTGCTGACGTTGTTATGGCATTGCCAGCGAGGCACACTTCTGCCCCCACTTCTCCCAGGGCCCCTAGCCCGCCTGTGCCTTCTCATCCTGCAGCTGGCTGCACTGTTGGCCTATATACTAGGATGGGCAGCGCCTGGGGGGCCACGAGGCCCCTGGGCTCCGGAGCCCCTCCTGCCAGAGGATCAAGAACCCGAGGTGGCTGAGGATGGAGAGAGTTGGCTGTCACGCTTCTCCTATGCCTGGTTGGCACCGTTGCTGGCCCGTGGGGCTCGTGGAGAGCTTCGACAGCCCCAGGACACTTGCCACCTCCCCCAGAGGCTGCATCCAACCTACGTAGCCCGTGCCTTCCAGGCACATTGGCAGGAGGGGGCCCAGCTGTGGAGGGCCTTGTATGGGGCCTTTGGACAGTGCTATCTGGCACTTGGACTGCTGAAGCTGATGGGGACCATGCTGGGATTCTCAGGGCCTCTGCTGCTGTCCCTACTGGTGAACTTCCTGGAGGAGGGACAGGAGCCACTGAGCCATGGCCTGCTCTATGCTCTTGGGCTAGCTGGTGGGGCTGTGCTGGGTGCTGTGCTGCAGAATCAGTATGGGTATGAGGTGCGTAAGGTGACACTTCAGGCACGAGGGGCCGTGCTAAACATCCTATACTGCAAGGCTTTACAGCTAGGGCCCAGCCGCCCTCCTGCTGGGGAGGTCCTAAACCTACTGGGCACCGACTCTGAGCGGCTGCTTAACTTTGCTGGGAGCTTCCATGAAGCCTGGGGCCTGCCCCTGCAGCTGGCCATCACCCTCTACCTGCTGTACCAGCAGGTGGGCGTGGCCTTTGTGGGTGGTCTGATCTTGGCTGTGCTGCTGGTTCCTATCAACAAAGTGATCGCTACCCGCATCATGGCCAGCAACCAGGAGATGCTACAGCACAAGGATGCACGGGTTAAGGTAAGGGGCTATGTGGGACCCTCAGCTATCTAGAGACCTCACCCAACCTGGGTCTGTAGGTCCTCCCATGCACATTGCCTGAGGGACTGAACATGACTTAGAAGTTTAGAGCTCAGACTGGAGAAAAACAGACCTGGGTTCAAATCTACCCTTACTAACTAGTTCAGTCACTTCAGACAAGTCACTTAACCTCTTTGGGCCTCCACTTCCTCATGTGTAAAATAAGGATGATAATAGCTTGCCTCACAGGGTTGTGGTGAGGGTCATATAAGATAATGCTTAGCCTAATGCCTGTCATAAAGTGAGCTCTAAATAACTGTGGCCCATTGGTATTACAGCAGCATTAGCTCATGTGGCCCTAGGTAGCATCCCTAGGAGGTAGGAAGTAATCTCCCTGGGACAAAATGGGTGTTTAGTGACAGAGCTGGGACCCAAGCCTCCCACCTCCTTGTCCAGGGCACAAACCACCCCCTGGCTGCATGTGGAGAGGCCTAGGAGAACCCCAGCTACCTTTTAGGAGTGGGCTATGGAGAAGGAAATAGGTCACTTTCCTGCCTGTGCCAACTATAGATATTGAGGGTATGGCTGAATCAGTTCTGGTTTCTGCAGTGACTGTGGGTACCTTTACAAAGGGGGTAGCAGCCCTGAGGGTCCATACAGCATAGCTATCAACCTTACTGGAACAGCTCAGTGCTAGTGGGGAGAAGAAGGGGTTGGTAGCAGGTTATGGCCTGAGGCCTTTACCCATGCCTGTGACAGCCACAGACTAGGTCTCTAGGGAGTTCCTGGCCCTTGCCCATCTTGCCTGGGCTCATTGGCCTGTTTGACCCTGGCTGTGGTGTGGCCTCCTATGCCTGTATACTCCTATAGGAATAGTTTCTGTATCACCCAAGCCATGGGCCAGAACTGGTGGCTGTCCCCCAAAGCCCACATGTTTTGGCTTTGGGAAACAATCCTCAGTCCCTCATCTGGTGGAAGAAGGAGTGCTTTTACTGCAGTGTGGTGATCTGCCTGCACCTTCCACCACTTCATCTCCCAGGAAGATGGGGAATTCTAGCTCCAACCTGTCTCCAGCTGGAGCAAATGGAGAAGTAAAAGAGACATTGGGAAGGGAAGCAACCCAGGGCTGAGAAGGATTTGAGGGGCAAGATTTCCAGAAAGGACTGAGGTGAGGAAGAAAACCAAATCTAGGGAAGTACAGAGTATCTGGGAGCTCAGAGTACTTGACATTCTCTGCCAGGAGCCTGGGGAAGACTCCACCTCACACTGCTGTCTTGTCTCCCATCCCTAGCTCATGACAGAGCTGCTGAGTGGCATTCGGGTCATCAAGTTCTGCGGGTGGGAGCAAGCACTGGGGGCCCGGGTAGAGGCCTACCGGACTCGAGAGCTGGGGCGACTCTGTGTCATCAAATACCTGGATGCAGCCTGTGTATACCTGTGGGCTGCCCTGCCGGTTGTCATCTCCATCGTCATCTTCATCACTTATGTCCTCATGGGGCACGAGCTCACGGCCACCAAGGTGAGGACCAGGAAGGGAGGGGAAGGCTCTGGGAAGGCATGAGAGGTGGGCTCAGGCCCTGGGTGCTGGCCGGTGAGGAGGCAAGGATTCCTGACTGCCTCATCCTGTCCCAACCAAAGGGAAACTCTGAAGGGATCTTTTTCTGGGACCTTGGATATATAACCCTCCTCTCTGTGGAGGAATTCCTTTCCTTCCTCTCATCTTCCTTCCACTCCATCTTCCAGTCAGGCCCAGGCCTGGGATTGGTCCTTTTTTACTCATTCTAATGGCTTTGGGAAAAATCCATGATCCAATGCCAGGTCTGGCCAAGGCAGGTGATGTTGCTACTTAGAAATTCTGAGGGGCCGGGCGCGGTGGCTCACGCCTGTAATCCTAGCACTCTGGGAGGCCAAGGCTGGTGGATTGCTCAAGGTCAGGAGTTCGAAACCAGCCTGAGCAAGAGCGAGACCCCGTCTCTACTAAAAATAGAAATAAATTAATTGGCTAATGAAAAATATATAGAAAAAATTAGCCGGGCATGGTGGCGCATGCCTGTAGTCCCAGCTACTCAGGAGGCTGAGGCAGAAGGATCGCTCTAGCCCAGGAATTTGAGGTTGCTGTGAGCTAGGCTGACACTATGGCACTCTAGCCCAGGCAATAGAGTGAGACTCTGAAGAAAGAAAGAAATAAAAGAAAAGAAAAGAAAAGAAAGAGAGAGAAGAAAGAAAGAAATTCTGAGGAAGTCTCAAAATGAGCTAGGCCTGTGCACTTATCAGGATGTAACTGTGATCCCTGGAAGAACATTGGAATTTCTAGGATTCTGAGAGTAGCCACCTCTGCCACCTCTAATCCCAGGATTGTCCAGCTGTCCCCTCAGTTCTGCTGCTGCCCTGTTCTTCCCTCCACAGACCTGTTCACAGGGCTACCTGTAGAGCAGGCCCTTGGATGGCTCTTCCACTCCACTTAGGTGTTCACGGCCCTGGCACTGGTACGCATGCTCATTCTTCCCCTCAACAACTTCCCTTGGGTGATCAATGGCCTCCTGGAAGCCAAAGTGTCCTTGGACCGGATCCAGCGTTTCCTTGATCTTCCAAACCACAACCCCCAGGCCTACTACAGCCCAGGTAATGGGAAGCTAGAAGGTAGAACACAAGGTGAGGAGGGGAATGTAGCCACTTGGCATTGTGCATAGATGCTGCCAAAAGGAGTCAGAGGCAGCAGAATGCCGGCCGAGCAGACCAAGACCGAGACTGAATTAGCCCTGGGCACGAAGATGTGGGGCAGGCAAGTCAACAACATGCCCCTGATTTGTCCTCCCCAAGCAGGTTGGTGGTAGATTAGGAGCCCAAGTTGAGTGGCTTCTTCCCTCTTCAGATCCCCCCACAGAACCATCTACAGTATTAGAGCTGCACGGAGCCCTTTTCTCCTGGGATCCAGTTGGAACCAGCCAAGAGACCTTCATCAGCCACCTTGAAGTGAAAAAGGTTTGTTGGACAGATACCCTGGGAGAGTTCCCAGACCAATGAGAGAGATGGAGACTCAGTGACAGATAAGCAAAGACTGAAGCAATCATAGCTGGGTGGCTCTGCAGCTCTAACTACTGAGGGAGACAGAGGAGGGGCTTGGTGAGCAGGTTCTAGTCTGAGAAGAGACAATACCTCATATCTGAATCTCATTCTGCCACACCCAGCTTTTTTAGAGTAGTCACACCTCTCCTTGGTCTTCAGGCAGCTCATATTCACCCAGTTCAGACCAACAGGTGTGTTTGTCTCTCCATGTCCCTCAGAGGCCACAGAGTTCAGAACAGGCTCCAGGGCTTATCCAGCATCTCCCCCAGGCTGGGGACTTAGGAGAGAGGCCCAGCAACCCCTTATGAGAAAGATTTGGCAAATGGGATAGTTGATCCTCTATTTAGCCTGGTGAAAGCAGTCACACCCTCTGACTCACACTGCAGTATACACAGTCAAAGAACTTAAAACGTGAACATTCCTGGCAGAAGGCGACTCCTGTTCACCCCCAGTCCTGAGTTTTCACTCTCTCCTGACCTTTGTCCAACCCCATGCCCCACAGTTCAACTCAGCGTTCTCTAGTGGTGGCTGAATCGCCTCCACCACATTTGGCTCACGTTTCTGGCTTGGGCTGTATGTTTTGTTTTTCCTCTTAGTCCAGGCAAGACAAGGCTGGAATTTCTCAAAGGAATTTTGCTAATGTGTGTGTTAGGGCTTTTTTGGATATGTCATAGAAACCCAGTGGAGCTAGCTTAAGCAAACAAAAAGTTATAATAGGGATATAGAGATAAATTGCAGAATCCAAAGGCAAAAATGCAATTGGATCTTAGAAACAACTCAGAACCAGGCCTCAACTTGCACAGCTTTCTTCCTTCTGTGTGTTTCTCTCTCTTTATTTGCCTGGTTCTTCCCTCTCTGTGGACCCACTCTCCATTGAGCAATAGGTGTGACTGCAGAGAGCTCTCCCATGTATAGCTGCAGCCAACAAAAGGGAGACGCTGCCTCTGGATCCTGATCCCACATTCCCAGGGAAAGGTCTCAGATTAGTCTGGTGCCCACTTATAGATGGGTCAACCCTGGCTGACAGGATGGGGACATCACAAACAGCTTCTGAGAGCCCAGCCCCTTTCTAGAAAAGGAAATAGGAATCTGGTTTTTTTTTTTTTTTTAGCAGGAGATAGCTCCATGAACATATGTTACAACTAAGAAAGAAAGAGAGAACAGAAAGTTTTAAACTACAAATCACAGAAACAGGCACCTGTGCAAAGCACTGAGATATCAGACTAGCCACAAGTTGACTTAGCCAGCCCAGCATTCAGGCCCCAAAACCTGGAGTCCTTCCCTCCCCTCTCCCCATCCTGAGATACGTGTCTCAGAACTAACCTTGGAAGTCCTTGGGCATTTTCCTCCCATCCTCTCTAGCATGCTTCTTCCCTTCAGAGGCTCTTCACATACACAATGAAACTGATAACAACTCTGAGTGGAGAATAAAACACACTACTTCCCTAGATCCAAGTTGGAAGATTCTTTCCCTACACACTAACTGGGGCCTAGAGAGAAGCCTCAGTGGGAGGATTGACAGCCCAGTGCCTTAAGAGGGAGACCACTGCCCCCTTTGTCCCTTTCTTTGCAAAGAGCAGACGTGTGCTTGTGTGGCTTCCTTGCAGGGTATGCTGGTGGGCATCGTGGGGAAGGTGGGCTGTGGGAAGAGCTCACTGCTGGCTGCCATCGCTGGGGAGCTCCACAGGTAACCAACCTTCAGCGCACCCCTGTCCTTGCTCAGCCCTTTAGCAAACACTGAGCCCCTGCTACCTGTCAGACACCTTTACAGGGGCCAGGGGTACCAAGAATAGGTTCTTTTACTGGAAGAGCTTGCAATCTAGAAAAGGGGAGGCAGTCAGGAAAATGAACCATCATAATCATTACACCTGAGTGTTATAAGTGCTGTAATAGTGAGCAAAGAAAAGAAATGGAAACATCCAGTGTCAGCTTTCTTTCAGAAATGTGGTTGTGTAGGGAAGGGATCCAGAGATGAACACAGGTTTTAGGGAAGGCCTCTTTGTCTTTAGGTGACAATGAGTATAATGTGGTGTCCACACTCTCTACTGAGCTCCTGAGAACATCTAGATATGACAGCTGCTTGGCTGTAGCCAAGGAACAGTTTCTTCCCTTCCCCATCTAGAATGAGCCCATAGCCTCATTAGGACCCCTTGACCTCAGTGGCTGCCAAGTCAGAGAGTCATGTGACACGAAGGGCAACCCTATGTAGAAGACAGTAGTGTGGGAAGGCTTCTGGGAGGCAGGGACTGGACATGGAGGGACCCAGTGGGGAGCTGGTCCCCATGCTGCTGGCCTGGCTCTCTGCAGGCTGCGTGGGCAGGTGGCAGTATGGGGGCTGTCCAAGGGCTTTGGCCTGGCCACCCAAGAACCCTGGATCCAATTTGCCACCATCCGAGACAACATCCTCTTTGGGAAGACATTTGATGCCCAGCTGTACAGGGAGGTGCTGGAGGCCTGTGCCCTCATCGACGACCTCAGCGTGAGTGCCTAGCATTGAAACCTCTTGGCCACCTGCTTCCCTGTTATCCCTGACACCTCAAACTAGAGACTTGCTTCTTTGGAAAGGGCTTGCTTCTACTTGGGCATCACTTATATAGGACTGGCCTTCATACTTTGGTCCTCCCAGAGCTGCTTGGTTCCCCCTTCCCCATAGGGCCTAGAGGGGTGATGGTCACTAGGTGTTCCACATAGCAGCTGGGAGAGCCCTGAAGCCGCTGGAGACAGGGAGGGTTCCCTATGAGGCTTAGCCCTGTGTAAGTCTGGCTACTGGTTCTGATTCAGGAGGCCCTCCCTGACCTCCCACTGGGAAGGCTTGGAAGAGTCAAGGTCTCTTTTGGTTGCAGGTTGCCCTAGGGAAACCTGCCAAGCCCATTAGATTTCTCATCACCCCCAATTCAGAGTACTAAATTTATTGGAGAAGACATTCCAGATTTCTCCCATTTCTTCCCACCCACCCCCCATGTCCCCTACAGGACTGTCATCACCACTACCCTACCCAGGTAAATGTGGAACTTCCTGGAAAGGAAGACCTTTGACTTTGACCATGGGGCATCCTGGGTCCATTTATCACTTGTTTCTGCATCAAGCTTTCCCCACATGTCTGCTAGGTCCTGGCTACTGTTCTAGGCACTAAGAAAATAGATGAATAACAAAGGTTTTTCCTCAGTGAACTCAGCATCTAGTGGATCACGGGTGCTTCCTCTGGGTTTGGGAACCTCTTAGCTCAGTAGACCATTCCTGAGGCCACCAGGAAGGCTCAGGGTACATTCCTTCTCTAAAAACCTGTGAAAACTTTCACATTAAATTTGCCCAACATCATTCCTTGCCTATTAAAAAGGTAGGGTGGGGCTGGGCATGGTGGCTCACACCTGTAATCCTAGCACTCTGGGAGGCCGAGGCGGGCGGATCACTCAAGGTCAGGAGTTCGAAACCAGCCTTAGCAAGAGCGAGACCCCGTCTCTACTAAACAAAAATAGAAAGAAATTAATTGGCCAACTAAAGGTATATAGAAATAATTAGCCAGGTGTGGTGGTGCGTGCCTGTAGTCCCAGCTACTTGGGAGGCTGAGGCAGGAAGATCCCTTGAGCCCAGGAGTTTGAGGTTGCTGTGAGCTAGGCTGACACCATGACACTCTAGCCTGGACAACACAGTGAGACTGTCTCAAAAAAATAAAATAAAATAAAATAAAAAGGTAGGGTGACGGCCAGGCACGGCAGCTCATACCTGTAATCCTAGCACTCTGGAAGACGGAGGTGGGAGGATTGAGGTGGGAGGATTGCTTGAGCTCAGGAGTATGAGACTAGCCTGAGCAAGAGTGAGACCCCGTCTCTACTAAAAATAGAAAAATTAGCTGGGCGTTATATTGTGTGCCCATAGTCCCAGCTACTCTGAGGCTGAGGCAGGAGGATCACTTGAGCCCAGGAGTTTGAGGTTGCTGTGAGCTAGGCAGGCGCCATGGCACTCTAGCCGAGGCAACAAAGCAAGACTCTGTCTCAAAAAAAAAAAAAAAGGCAGGGTGGCAGAGTGGTTAAGAATCTGAATTTGTGAATTTTGTGTCCTATTCCTTACTAGCTGTGGGCAAGGTAGTTAATCTGTCTGAGCTTTGGTCTCACCTGTGAAAAGGAAATAATGCCAGCTTTGTAAGGTTGTCATGGGGTTCAAATGAGATGATGCTTGTCAAATGCTAAGCACATAGTAAGTGTTTAATAAATGCTAGATGTTGTTGGAATTATGTCTTGTCTCCTCTGACTAGCTCACCCCAAACTTAAGTCTAATCTCAAGCTGCCTACCTCTCTTGATCCACACCATCTATTTCCTGCAAAGGGATAGGAAATGAGCCAGAAGGTATTGGGGAGCTCATTAACCCACTGTGGCACCTTTTCCATCAGATCCTGCCGGCTGGAGACCAGACAGAGGTGGGGGAAAAGGGTGTGACCCTCAGTGGGGGGCAGCGGGCCCGGATCGCCCTTGCTCGTGCTGTCTACCAGGTAAGTTGGTGTGGGGGCAGAGGTAGAGAGAGTCCAGAGCCTTGGGAGCTTGGCTGAGTTGGGGGAATGGGGATATTTTCTTTAGCATATGGTTTCTTCCCTCCCCCATTCCATGTTCCTGAAGTGTTGGTCATCCTATCCCCCTTTTGCAGATTTAAGGCAGAAATAAAAGGCCCTTTAAAAAGCATTATATGGTCTGAGCACTGGCCATGGAGTGCTGGCCTTGCCTGACTGGAGGGAAGTCCACCCTCAGGTCTCCCCTTCTCTACTATTGTGGGGGTAACCCCCATAGGTCCTGGATACTGTTCTAGGCACTAAGAACTGTCTCAGCTGTCTTCTCTGACTTCCTTGGGATCTTTCAAGGAGAGTCTCTGGGTTCTGGCCAGAAGACTGGGGTCCTGGTGCCTATGGTGCCTCCACTTCTTCCCAGGAAAAGGAACTCTATCTCCTCGATGACCCTCTGGCTGCTGTGGATGCAGACGTGGCCACCCACCTGCTGCACAGGTGCATCCTGGGCGTGCTGAGCCACACCACACGGCTGCTATGCACCCACCGCACCGAGTACCTGGAGAGGGCTGACGTGGTGCTGCTGATGGAAGCCGGGCGCCTCATCCAGGCCGGTAACGTGGGGCAGGAGCCCGGGCATGGGAGGGGAGCATCTGCCCAGGTGTGACGGGGAAGAGAGACAGGTGGACTGTCAAGTGCAGATTCTGCCACCCCTCCACGTGTGGCCTGAGCATGGTCAGCAGCTCCTCCTGCCTTCACGGAACTGGTGTGAGGAAATGGAGAACAGGAGGGAGAAGGTGCACAGCAGCCAGTGTACTTGGGACCCCTGGGCTTTGTGATTGAGTGCTCTTGGGAACTTAGAGGCCCAGGATCTCTGAGAATGATTTGATGTCCTCAGAGAAGAGAAAGCAGTGAGGTTTAGAGCAATCCTTTTCTAAAAAAACAAAAACAAAAATCACTGAAGAGAATTATTATGCAGAGGGGTATGACCATGTGTTAGTTCACTGGGAGAGAAATAGGAAATAAGGCTCACCAGATGTTGGGAATTGAGTGAGGTGCGAGAAAAAAACTCTGCAGTAATGACAGGTGACCCTGGACAGGTGCTCACACATGGCTATGGCTGTCCTCTTAGGGATGGATGTTCGTCCTTCTCTGCTGCTTGAAATCCATGTGCAGAGGGTTAGACTTTATGAGTCCTTCTCAGAGTCTGGGGATTCAGGGCAGGATCCTATTAGGGTGGGTTAGAGAGGAGGGCCAGCGAGAATAGGGAGCTGGGATCTGCACACACATTTAGAAAGGCATGGAATAGATGCAGAACAGCCCCCTGTGAGTCCCACCTTCTACCTTCCAGGGCCTCCCTCTGAGATTCTGCCGTTGGTACAAGCAGTCCCCAAAGCCTGGGCTGAGGATGGACAAGAGTCTGAATCAGGTATGTCCCACAGGTGGGAAGAAAGGGCTCTCTTTTCATTGCCACACTATAATTTTTTTTTTTTTAACAAAGCTTGTCTGCTCCTCTGAAACTGATTTTTTAAACTGGTATCCTGCAAGCTTAATTCCTCCATGCCCTCCCTGATTCTTACAGCCATAGCCCAGTCAGTACAGAGCCCACGGAAAACAAAGGAGGGGCTGGAGGTGGAGCAGAGCACATCTGGCCGCCTGCTACAGGAAGAGAGCAAGAAGGAGGGTGCCGTGGCCTTGCATGTGTACCGAGCATACTGGAGGGCTGTGGGCCAGGGCCTAGCCCTAGCCATCCTCTTCTCTCTGCTCCTCATGCAAGGTAAGAATATACCCGGGAGTCCCTCTGGGTTGTCCAGGTGCCCATCACCTTGTACTAATTATTACAAAGTTCAGAGACTCACCAAGCATGGGTAACAGCTGGGACAAAAGGCATGCCTCCCACTCCCCATGGTCAGGCATGGCGGCTCATGACTGTAATCCTAGCACTCTGGGAAGCTGAGGCAGGAGGATCATTTGAGGTCAGGAGTTCAAGACCATCCTCAGCAAGAACGTGACCCCTGTCTCTACTAAAAATAGGAAGAAATTGGCCAGACAACTAAAAATAGAAAAAATTAGCCGGGCGTGGTGGCACATGCCTGTAGTTCCAGCTACTCGGGAGGCTGAGGCAGGAGGACCGCTTGAGCCCAGGAGTTTGAGGTTGCTGTGAGCTAGGCTGACCCCACAGCACTCTAGCCCAGGCAACGGAGCGAGACTCTGTCTCAAAAGAAAAAGAAAAAAGGCATGCCCCCAATTCTGAGAGAGACCCAGGGACCAGAGGGGTGCACTCTATAGGCGTCTTCAGTTCTTCCCCCCAGGTTACCTCCCATTCTTCAAAATTGAGGTCATGCTCTCCCCAGAACTGAAGGGTGAGGGCCTAGGGAAGAAGTACACGCTAGGGAGGATATGGGGTGGTGCAAGGTGGGGAGGCCAGGAGGACGAAGAAGGGTAGGAACAGAGTCAAGGGCAGAGAAAGGGTGTTTGACTAGAACAAAGGAGAGTGTCTGTCTCACAGCCTTTTCCTTCCTGTCCACACAGCCACGCGGAATGCCGCCGACTGGTGGCTCTCCCACTGGATCTCTCAGCTGAAGGCAGCCAAGAATAGCTCCCAGGAGGCACCAGCCTCCACCAGCCAAGGTTCCACAGGGTTCTTCTCTCCACAGCTGCTCCTCTTCTCCCCCGGAAGCCTCTAGTGAGTGGCTGGGGCTGGGAGTAGGCCTGGTGCTCTGTGTGGTCACCAGGCAGGGAGTGAGGGCTGTGGCTGGTGTTCCAGGGGCTGGGTCTCCTGGAGAGTGGGGAGAGGTGGAAGGGGGAGGAGAAGGGACCCCCCGAGTGGCCCTACTTTTGGTTACCCACAGCCCCCTCCCCACCACCCAGCGCCCCAGTGTTCCCACTGCCCAAAGCTGCCCCCAATGGCTCCTCAGACATCCATTTCTACCTCACCGTATATGCAACCATTGCTGGTGTCAACTCCCTCTGCACCCTACTCCGGGCAGTGCTCTTCGCAGCAGGTACCCTCCGAGCAGCCGCCAACCTGCATCGCCGCCTGCTGCATCGAGTCCTTACGGTGAGGGGCTGGGGGTGGGGGTGGGGGAGCCCAACCCTAGCCCTATGGAGTGTCCTCCCAGTACATGGGCTTCTTCAGGGCCCCATCCTACATCCCTAGTCCTCAGGGTGGGTGCAGCACGTGACAACCTCAGAGGCCCCGAGTGGCTACAGAGCACAGTGGCTGCCTGGGTTCAAACCTAGTTACTTAAGCCTATGGTTTCCTCATCTGTAAAATGGGACAGTAAGAGAATCTACCTGAGAGTTCCTTCAGTTTTGAGCTTCAGGTGCAGAGGATTGACCCCTTAGTTCATACAAGTCCCCTTTTCTGTTTTATTTCTTTATCCATCCCCTTTTGTCTCCATACCCTATTTCCATTTCCCCATCCTTCCTTGATAAGCAAGCATTCTAAGTGTGTTTAATATGTATCTTTTTGCAAAATGCCTATTTTGTGTGCATGTATTTTTAATTTATGTAAATGATACTGTGCTAGATCTCACATTCTGTTTCTTACAGTTTTTATTTAGGACTGTTTCTAAGATCTGTCCTTGTTGCTCCATATATATGTAGTCTGTTGCTTGCCCCACATACTTATGAGGACTAAACTAATTAGCACATGGAAAGTGCTTAGGATAGTGCCTGGCACTCACTGAGTGCTCACTTAGCAATTATTATTAATGTTGTTACTATTACAAAGCCCTTTTGTGTTGGTTTTCTTGTTAGGGCCTCACAATAACCCTGTGAGGTAGGTTCTGTTATGCCCATTTTACAGATGAGGAAACTGAGGTGCTGGGAGGTGAAGTGGCCTCTCTTCCAGCAGCTGAGAAGACATCTCCATGCTGTGAAGGAATTAATTTCTCATAAGCTGGCATTAGGAGCTGTTTCAGAAAGTCATTGGACCTAGTCCCCTGCTTGCCTACTTAGTTCCCAAAGTAAAGGTAAAGACAGAGGACAGGGAAGCAGGAGAAGAGAAAGGGCTCCCTTTGAGACTGTACCTCCAAATAGTAGTTGCAATAGTTAACAGTTATTGAGCACTTACTTCCTGCCAGGCAGACTCTCCTGAGCACTAGACTGCTGTATATACAGCGTTTAATCCTACTAACAGCCCTATGAGGTGCGGTTCCATTGTTGTCTCCATTTTTCAGATGAGAAACAGGGGACTTTGCCGCTTGCCTGGGGTCTCACATGCACTAAGTAGCAAAGCTAGAATTCAAATTGCAATCTGACCTCAGAGCCTGAGCTAAACCATGAGATAATACTGACTTTGGCTGATAATATTCCCCACTCTGTCCAGCCACAGGCAATCAGAATGTTCCTCCTGACATCTAACTAAATGTCGCTCACTGGCCAAAAGTCCCCATCTTCTGGAGAGAGATTAGCTCCCTGCCCTTGAAAGGGCAGTAGGCATGTCTAGCCCAGAGGGAGAGGAATGGCTGGCATAGCCTTTGGGGGTTGCCCCTGGCCAGAGGGATGAGAGAGTCTCTATAGAATTTTCCACCCTGGGATATTCTTCCTCCAAGCTCCGCCAGCCCCTCCTCTCTGCCTCAAAACCCTGGGGATACTTTACTCCTTTTCTGTTCTCTACCTTGGGTTGCCCAACCCCCAGGGCTTCCCACCACCCCTTTTCTGCCAGACTCTGCCCTTGCTCAACCATCCCCTCCTATCCCAGACACCAGTGACTTTCTTCGATGCCACACCCACGGGCCGGGTCCTAAACCGCTTCTCCTCTGACGTGGCCTGTGTGGATGACAGCCTGCCCTTCATCCTCAACATCCTCCTGGCCAACACGGCAGGCCTGCTAGGCCTCCTGGCTGTGCTGGGCTCTGGCCTGCCCTGGCTGCTGCTGTTGCTGCCGCCTTTGAGCGTCATCTACTATCAAGTGCAGCGCCACTACAGGGCCTCCTCTCGGGAGCTGCGGCGCCTGGGCAGCCTCACCCTGTCTCCACTCTACACCCACTTGGCTGACACCTTGGCCGGCCTCCCTGTGCTCCGGGCCACCGGGGCCACCTACAGGTGTGTGAAGTCTGCCCCTCCCAGCCAGAGCCCAGGGGGATGAGGTGCTGGCGGCAGGGGAGAAGAGGCCCCCCTGAGAAGAAGGGCATGTGGGGTACACGGTTCAAGCCTCCTGGGGGAGAAGGGCAGAGTGGGTGAGGGCACTAGGGGAAAGAGGAGAACAACAGAAGAAAGAGATAGTGTGGCAGAGCAGACACCCTTCAAAAGAGCAAGTTGGCATCCCTGTATCCCTGAGCGAGGCCTGTGGGTGTATAGATCAGCTCCCAAGAGGGAAGTGTTCTTTAGGGAAGGAGTCTGGAGGGAGCAGCCTCACCTCCCTCCTGGCCTCTTGCAGGTTTGAGGAAGAGAACCAGCGACTCCTGGAGCTAAACCAGAGGTGCCAGTTTGCTGCCAGTGCTGCGATACAGTGGCTGGACATTCGGCTACAGCTCATTGGGGCGGCAGTGGTCAGTGCCATTGCGGGCATCGCCCTGGTGCAACACCAGCAGGGTCTCGCCAACCCAGGTGCCACCCCAGGACCCTTCACCCCTACTTCAGGAGCGAGTTATTCCAACCCCTGCCCCAGAGCTCTCCCTGTACTGTTTCCCCAACAGTCCTCCTACCCAGGGTTCCCTGTGAGGATGTATCATAGTAACCGTCATCAGCTTCAGTTTAGGGT
The DNA here is from genome assembly GCA_008086735.1 of Cheirogaleus medius. NCBI lineage: Eukaryota > Metazoa > Chordata > Mammalia > Primates > Cheirogaleidae > Cheirogaleus > Cheirogaleus medius. Next base: position 10,820,541 of record VBSM01000361.1, read on the forward strand.
GGAGGAGACAGTGACTTGCCAGGTGGTGGCGGCTCTGGGACCAGAATGAGCCATCTCAGCTTCTGGTCTCATTTCCTTCCCTGCTCCCACCCCCATCCCCACCACCCTGCCCAGGCCCACCTCAGTCTTCCACCTGCCCTCCTTCCGAGCTTCTCTAGGCCCACTCTACTGCCTTGCATCAGCCTCCTGCACTCCTGGCCTAGGTCCTGTCCCCGTCCTGCTTCTCCACTGCCTCCTTTAAATGCCCACAGTCCACAGCGTGGGACTTTGCTGTCCTGCCCCTACCTCCCACACATGTCCCAGCGTCCGGGCTCCCCCAGCAGCTGGTGCTCCTCTCCCCCAGGACTGGTGGGCCTGTCGCTGTCTTATGCCCTGTCCCTGACGGGCCTGCTCTCAGGCCTGGTGAGCAGCTTCACGCAGACGGAAGCCATGCTGGTGAGCGTTGAGCGGCTGGAGGAGTACTCCTGCGACCTGCCCCAGGAGCCCCGGGGCCAGCCGCTGCAGGTGGGCCTATACCCTGAGCCCGGGCCAGAACCCTGAAGGGCCCTCCTGAAGGCTCCAGTCTCTCCCTGGTCCCTTTCTTTTTGCCTGTCACTCATCTTTTCAGCTCCTTTAGCCTCCCTGCATGGTCACCACCATTCTTCACTGTGCCCCTTCCTCCCCATCTCTCCTCATTCCCCCTCCTTTCCTCCCACGCTGTCCATTTCTCTTTCTCCCCTCCTCACCTTCACTCCTTATCTCACTCATCTCCCTCTGTCTTCCATCTGTGGACCCCACCAGCTGCGCACTGGCTGGCTGACCCAGGGGAGCGTGGAGTTCCAGGACGTGGTGCTGGTATATCGGCCAGGCCTGCCCAATGCCCTGGATGGGGTGACCTTCCGCGTGCAGCCTGGAGAGAAGCTGGGCATCGTGGGCCGCACGGGCTCCGGCAAGTCTTCCCTGTTGTTGGTGCTGTTCCGGCTGCTGGAGCCCAGTTCGGGGAGAGTGCTGCTGGATGGTGTGGACACCAGCCAGATGGAGCTGGCTGAGCTCAGGTCTGGGGGAGGAAGTTGGGGCTGAGGGAAGAGGGGAACCAGAACTACCAGCACTTGGAGGAGGGCACAGCTAGAAGGCTTTATATAGACTCAGGGCATCCAGGGCCGACCAGCAGCTGAGATGGGAGATAGGACGAGCAGGTGAGGACAGAAAACTCCTAGTGCTCAGGTCCAGAGTCTCAGCCAGTGATCTCAAGGTCTTCCTCACCCTGACCCAGACCACCTTTCCAGCTTCATCTTTCTTGTACTTACCGGTGTACACCTTCCACTCTAGGGCACTAGTCGCTGCCTTCCAAACCAGAGTCCCCCAGGTACCATGCCTCTAGATACTGATCCCCTCAGCCCTCAGGCTCAGCAGGCAGTACTTGGGATAGCTTGAGACTGGGTCACTTGCCCCTGGTCACAAGTGGCCTCATCTGGGGTATACATCTCCTACTCCTACCCCCAAGTTAACCTAGTATCATTTTCTCTGAGTTCCATGACATGGGAAAGGTAGGAAAGCTGTGTCCTAAAGCCCTGGGCACATGACTGACCCCAGGGCCTGACCCTGCCTCCTCTGCCTTCTCTTCTAAGCTGTGGTGGCCTTACCTTACAGCTTGACCATATCGCTCCTCAGGACCCAATTCCAGGGCCACTCCAACCTTGAAGTGTCCCATACCCATTCAGCCATCCAGTCATTCCCTGCTCAGCCCCTGCTGCCACTGGAGTCAGTGCCACACAGTTTAGCCCATTTGTTTTCACTGGTGTTTTGTACCTCAGTGAGATGTAGGCTGCTTAGGGACAGAGCATAGGCCCTTGGTTTCTTTGGCATTGCTCATAGCATCAGCCCAGTTCTAGGTACACAGATGACCGACTGGTCGTGTGGGGATGGGGTGGGGAGCAGAGGGGGTTATGTTCAGGTCTTATCCCCAGGCTGCCCTGGAGGTGCTAGTCCTATAGCTAAAAAATGTACTAGGAGCAGAAGTGGCCACATCTCCAGCCTGGACCCCATGTCATTGTCCCCCAGATCCCAGCTGGCCATCATCCCCCAGGAGCCCTTTCTGTTCAGTGGGACTATCCGGGAAAACCTGGACCCCCGGGACCTATCTGAGGACAGGGCCTTGTGGCAGGCCCTGGAGCAGTGCCACCTGAGTGAGGTGGTTGTATCCATGGGTGAGTGCTGGGCCCTGACCCTAGAGCAGGGAGGGAGCAGGGAGAGGCCTGGACCCTGCAGTGAGGATGCTGTCCTTGCAGGTGGTCTGGATGCTGAGCTAGGCGAGGGGGGCCGGAGCTTGTCCCTGGGGCAGAGGCAGCTGCTGTGTCTGGCCAGGGCTCTCCTCACCGATGCCAAGGTAAGAAGAAAGGAAGGGACATTCAAGAGGGCTAGGAAGGAGGCAGGGGACCTGTCAGGGTTAGAAGGTGGGTTGGGGAGAGGTTTCAGGGGACCAAGCTGGTTTTTCTTTCAGAGCTTGAGGTGGGGAGCTATAGGGGGGTCTGGTGTTTGAGCCCAGCCCACCTTACAGCCTCTCCTCCCCACTCTTCCCCTACACCCTTTCCACCTTCCAGATCCTGTGTATTGACGAGGCCACAGCAAGTGTGGATCAGAAGACAGACCAGCTGCTCCAGCAGACCATCTGCAAACGCTTTGCCAACAAGACAGTGCTGACCATTGCCCACAGGTGTGCAGGTGTCCAGAGTGACCGTCTAATCAGGGACTGTGATGGCATAGACCCAGAGCCTCAGTTCCTTTCAGGGACCCTGGGAGTCAGGACCCCCCAACAAACCTCAGCTCCTCCTTCTCCAGGCACTACGCTGGCCCTTTATAGCACATCATCTGAGGGAACCCTACAGTCCTTCCCCCAGCCCAGAGCCAGGGGCTAAAGCCTGTGGGACAGACCTGTGCTGTCCTGAGGGGAAAGGAGGTGAAAGCAGGTCAACATTCTCCCTTAGGGCATTGTCCCCCACACCCCCACACTCACCATCTTCCCCCACACAGGCTCAACACGATCCTGAACTCGGACCGCGTGCTGGTGCTACAAATGGGGAAGGTTGTGGAGCTGGACTCCCCTGCTGCGCTGCGCAACCAGCCCCACTCACTGTTCCAGCAGCTGCTGCAGAGCAGCCAGCAGGGAGCCTGTCCCTCGCCCTGAGGGCCTGAACCTGATCCCCCACTCTCCAGGGTTCTCCCCTCCACCGATGGCTGGGCAGAGGTACAGGCTGGGCTGCTCGTTTACATTCTCCTCTGTAGCTCTCCCTCACTTCCCCAGAGGGGAAACGGACACCCTGGGTTACTCTTTGGAAACATCCTTGGTGGGCAGAGTCCCAAGGCTTCCGCAGAACAGGCCCCCGCTCCGGCCTCCTTGCAACTGGGCCTCCAGGTGGGTTTTTCTGACATAGGAGCCCACTTGCATTTTCATAGTTTTATTTGATAAAATTCCCATCTTACATTCTGTATATTAAAAAAATAATATTTCTGGCGCGAGGCTAAGGTCGCCTCAGTGTGTGTACCCAGGCTGAGGGGTGGTAGGAAAGGACCACTCCAGGTTGAGGGGTGGGGAGGCGAGGAAGGGGGCGGGAAAGCCCCCACCTCCATCACAGTGCTGTGGTCTTTCCAGGCTCAGGCGGCAGGTCAGGTGGCAGGGGGAGCCCTGCTGGCAGCATGCTGACCTGACACTCCTGGTCCTGGCACGCCGGGGCATAGTGTGGGGCAGGGTAGCAACAGAGTCCAGGGGGGCAGACACCCCGGCGCCAGGCCCTCAGAGTCAGCAACATGGTGGCCAGGACCAGGGCAGCAGTGAGGGCCCCAAACACCACCAGGGCCACCAGGCTAGGCTCACCGAGCCCGGCTTCTTGCCTCCGCACCACCTCCTTCACTGAGATCCGCAGGAGGCCGGCCCCCGCACTGTGGGGGGCTGGCTTCGTGGCAGGTATCACCACAGCTGAGGTGGGCCCTAGGGGGATGTTCACTGTGGTGGCAAGATCTGGGACGGGTAAGACAAGCTCACAAGTCTTGCCGCCGTAGCCACTGGGGCAGAGACAGTCAAAGTCGTGGACACGGTCCCGACAGCGGGCCCCTCTCTGGCATGGGCGGCTGGCACAGTCATCCAGGTTGATGGTGCAGAAGCGTCCAGCAAAGCCCTCTGGGCAGAGGCAGGAGAAGCGGTTTATGCCATCGAGGCAGGTGGCACCATTAGCACAAGGCCGCATCAGGCAGTCATCTACATTCACCTCACAGCGCGCACCCACGAAGCCTGCCAGGCAGCGGCATGTGAAGTTGAGGGCAAAGCCCTGGTCATCCTGGCACTGCCCGCCGTTCCGGCACGGGGAGCTGGGTGGGGCAGGAAAGGACATCGATACAAACTTAATGACATCTGCAGGGTAGCCCAGGTCAGCATCCTGACCACTGCCCCTCCCCTCTTCTAGCTATGTCACCTCGGGCCACTCTCTGAGCCTCAAATACTTCATTTTAAAAATGAGAATAAAAATAGTATGCAGCTTCCCAAATTGTGTGGGTTAAATGAGATAATCCAATGTCAAGCAACTAGCACAGGGCCTGGCCCAAAGGCAGGCTCAGGATAAGTGTGCTATTATTATCTTCACAGGCTCGCAGGCCTGAAGCAGAAATTAGGACAAGTCCAGCCCTGCAGGGCTATTTCCTCGTCCATATGATGAGGCATAAGGCTGCTGTGCAGAACATCTTTAGGGGTATATGCCAGTGTTGGGGGAAGGATGAGTGAGGGCAGTCCTAGGCCCCTCAATCTCCCCACACCCATCCTCCCCAACCAGAGCAAACATTTGAGCAACTCCTATAGATTATTGTTGTTGTTGAAGAAATGGTTCAGAAAGTATAAAAACAGTTGAGAAACCCTTCACTAGGGACACCGTGGCATGCTGAGGTTTTATCCTAGGGTACCCCCACGTGGGTCTGACCCTCACTCCTCTGCCCTCTCAACAGTCCTGCCTCTCTCCTCATCCAGTCACTAGATTCTGGTCTAGCCTCCCACTCACCCCACGGGCCCAGCACTCACCCCGCCTGTTCACAGGGTCCGGCCTTGCGCTCGCAGTCATGCCCACGGAAGCCTGGTAGGCACACACAGTGGTACTCACCACCCCCGTCATAGATGCACTGGCCTCCATTCCGGCAGGGGGACTGTGTGGTACAGACATGCTCATCTGGAGAAAAGACAGGGAAGGCTCCCTCACTTCTGGTCCCCAGACCTTCCAGGCCCCACTTGACCAAACCTTCCAGACCCAAGGGTCTATGGGTGTGCTTTACCACAAACCCACCGCAGGCTGGAATGGTGGGGGGACAGAAGACAACACTGAATTTAGAGTCAGGAAACTCCTGCCCCTGCCAGTCTATCTCAGACTGACTTTGGGCAAGTTGTAGCTCTTCTGTGGGTCTCAGTTTCCTCATCCATAAAACGAGTACAGTTTTTAGTAGCTGTCTTTCCTACCTCATGGGGTTATGTTAAGGCAGCAATCCCCAATCTTTTTGGCATTAGGGACTAGTTTCATGAAAGACAGTATTTCCATGGGTGGGGGTAGGTGGAGCTCAGGCAGTGATGTGAACGATGGGGAACAGCTGTAAATACACCACTCGCCCGCTCACCTCCTGCTGTGTGCCCCTGCCCCCCACCCCCACCCCCATTCTGAAGTTTCATGGAAGACAATTTAGAGCTCTGTGGCCCAGTCCATAACAGGCCACGGACTGGTACTGGTCCACAGCTCGGGGCTTGGGGACCGCAGTGTTAAGGATCAATTCAGACAACAGATAGGTACAAAATCAAAAAGGAGGCCAGGAACAGTGGCTAACGCCTGTAATCCCAGCACTCTGGGAGGCTAAGGTAGAAGGATTGCTTGAGGCCAGGAGTTTAAGACCAGCCTAGTGAGACCCCATCTCTACAAAATTTAAAAAATTAGGCCGGGCGCCGTGGCTCACGCCTGTAATCCTAACACTCTGGGAGGCCGAGGC
>VBSM01000361.1:10828788-10841521 GCA_008086735.1 Cheirogaleus medius
CGCCCCCCGCCGCCGGCCCGCCCCCCGCCTGCCCGCGCCCGGCGCCCACCCCACCCCCTGCGACGCACGGCGCACACCTAGCGCCGCTGCACCTAACCTCCCCGGACCAGGCTTTCTTCAACGAAAGGAGGAAATTGCGGGAGTCTAAATGGGAGCAAACTATAAAGTGCCGGCCAAAGATGCACGTTCCTGTTATTCTCCCACCTCACATCCCGGCTTTCCGGACCCGAGCCCCTCGTCCCATGCTCCACCTCTGCTCTCACCAGTCCGCCGCCCATCACGCTTCTCATATATATCCCTTGCACACTCAGGGCACACTTGCTCCCCGCCCTCCTCTTGTCACCAGCCCACGCCTACCCCGCCTGTAAAGCCTTCATCACTTGCTTCATTTGTCTGCTCTTCACCTCTTTGCCCTTCGCTTCTTTTATCTCCTCGTTGCCTGTGTCTGCAGCCTTCCAGGATCGACCCCTCCCTATCCAACATCAACCTGGGCCACCCCTCTTCCTTCCTTCTGTCCGGCCTCCGTCTTGGTGACCACCTCTGGGAAGTCTCCCTGGACTGGGAATGCCCCTGACTCTCTAAGTATGCCCCCAAGCTCCCTCCTCTGTATCCCCTGTACATCCGTTCTTGTCCTCAGGCTAATCTTCTACTGCCCAAACCCGGAGCTCAGATTGAGAGATATATAGAGGGCTGGAGGGAGACTGCCCCTCCAAGCCACTTTGATCTTCGTGGCTAATGGCTCAGAGCCACCTGTGCAAGACAGGGACCTGAAACTTAGTTTCTAGTTTTCACAGGGCAAGAGGGCAGTGGTCAGGAACGCTAGTGCCCACCTCTAGTCCTTCAGATCAAGATTTCACCAACTTTAAATTCAAAACATTGGAAGGAGTCCCTAGCCCGTGCAGAGCAGCTTCTCGAAAACACCTTCACAGGGACTGAGCCCCTGAATTCATTTCTCCTGCAGTCTCCATGGGGCATAACGCTCACACCCACTCCAGCTCTCTAGCTGCCTTCCTCTCAACTCCGATCTTCCCTGAAGAGCGTTCTGAATTTGAGTAATGATATGACTCTACTATTTATTTTGTTTAAAAATTTTTTTGAGTGAAAACTTGCAAACAACTTATAATGTCAAAAATTACTGTAGGCAAATAAATTATGGTATGCCAGCCACTGTGTTAAAAGTCACTTTTTTGAAGTCTTAAGATGTCAAAAAAAAGCTAAGAATATGTCGAGAAGGGGGTAAAGCAAGAAACAAAGCAGAACCTACTTCAATATTGTCAATGGTTTTCTCTGGATAATGGAATCATAGGGGTTTTTTTTTCCCTTATGGATACTTTTCAGCATTTCCACTTTTTCCACATGTACAATTTTTTAAAGAATAAAGTAAAAAGAAAAAATCACCCATGATCCTACTAGCTTGATAAAACTACCCTTAATATTTTCGACCCTTTTTCCTATCCTGATATTTTTATACGGGCATAATCATAATGTGCATACATTGTTGTATCCTGCTTTTTTATTCCATGTCATATGTGGATAGTCCTCATAAGCACAATTTCAATGGTTATGTGATATTCCATTAAATAGATACTATAATTTATGCTATCTATAATGTATTTAACTTAGTCTTGATTATTGACCACTTAGGTTGTGTTTACTTTTTTGTCCTTATAAATTCATTCAACAAATACTTATTGAGCACGTATATGCTACTGCTGGGTGCCAGACATCATCCTAGGCACTGGGGATATGACACCCCGATAAATAGCAGTGCGACAAATATTCATGCATGTAGTTTTTTCCATGTTTTAGGCTCCTTCTTAGGATAGAGTCTGAATTGATGAGTGAGTCAAAGAAGTCGTGAAAAATGAAAAACTCCTTTTTATCGATGAAATGTATTGAAATTCACTAGCAAAACAATAAAGGTATTTGAAGCTTTTGAAACTGATAACATCAGATGATATCACTTATGAGCCCCTCATGCTTTGAAGATTTTAGCATCTGGCTTGTCAATTTCTTCACTCCCACCTCTGTCAAATTCTTGGTGATTCTTGATGATTCAGTATAACATAGATAATTCTTCCAATAAGCATGATAGATTGCTTGCAAAGATGGACACTGCACTTCTTCCTGTACCACATGACCCTTAGCAATGGTTTTGCTGTTCCTCTCAGCAAGAGGTAGAGTCTATTTCTCAACACCTTGTAACTGGGCTGGCCTTATGACTTGAATGTGGCAGAAATGACATTGTGTGAATTGCTAGAGTCTAGGTCTCAAGAGACTTGCAGCTTGCTCCTTTGCCCTCTAAGAACACTTCTGACATCATGTGAAGAAGTCTAATCTAGGCTGCTGGAATATGAAAAGCCCCATGGAGGAGAACCAAGGCACCCTGGCTAACAACCACCAGATATGTCAAACTTCCAGATCACTGCGGCCACATGAATGAATCTAGGCAAGACCAACATAAGAACTGCTCAGCAGAGCCTAGCCCATATTGCCAAACTATAAGCAGATAAATGGTGGGTGTTTTAAGCCACAGAATTTTGGGATGTCTTATTAATATAGCAATAGATACCTGATAAAATCAGCTTCCCATTTCCTTGATTTCTTCTTCTCCAATGAGAAGCACAGTCCCACCCTAGACCTTGTTGCTACCAATAGCTTCACATACTCCATAATCTCAATTTTAAATATTGTACTTTTCTATTACCAACTCCTATCTTTTTAGCTATGCCCTCTAGTAACTTGGCGCAAATAATTCTCCTCCTCCACTGGGATCTCTCATAAGGACCACATTACAACTTTCATGGCCTCTAAGCACTTCACTTTCATGGGCCCCTTCCTTTATAAGAGAATATTAAAAATTATATTGTATAACTGCATTGGCACAAAGACTAATATAATCCAGGCTGGATTCATTATTATATACTCATTTCTACTGTATTCATTTTTTCTTCTGATTATTTATTTATTTTGAGACAGAGTCTCACTCTGTTGCCTGTGCTGGAATGCTGTGGTGTCAGCCTAGCTCACAGCAACCTCAAACTCCTGGGCTCAAGTGACCCTCCTGCCTCAGCCTCCCAAGTAGCTGGGACTACAGGCATGCGCCACCACACCCAGCTAATTTTTTCTATCTTTAGTAGAGATGGTGTTTTGCTCTTGCTCAGGCTGGTCTCAAACTCCTGACCCTTCCTTATCTGGCTTTGATTCCATGATCCCTCATTATAATCAGTCCCTTGCATATACGTTCAACTCCCTGGCCCCTCTCTCCTATCATATTTTTCTGGCAAAACCCCACTGCTGTGACTTCTCCAGCCTTCACCCAAGCAGCTGAACATGGCTGGAGAAAACACACCTCCAGGTTGCCTGGTCTCACTGAAATTCATGACCCTCAAATGCTATTTGTGTTGGCCACCAATGCTGTTGCATTTCCTTGGTTCTATACACTCTCCCACCCACCCTGACAACTATTTTATTCTCTTCTCTCCTCCAACCTCCACCCCCTCCTCCTTTTTTTTTTTTTTTTTTCTTTGCTCATTCTGCTGATAGTCTTGCTTTCAACTTCATGGAGAAAATAGAAGCAATTTGGGAGAATTTCCACATGCCTGCCCCGCCTACACACATGTGTCTCTATATAGTCTTTCATGCCTCCTGTTACCATAGACGAACTGCCTGTGTTCTTACCTAGGTGAACCCTCCACCTGGCACTAGTTCCACTAGTTCCCATCCCTTCTCACCTATGCAGCTAAGGCCTCTGCCAATTCTCTCCATCTCTTCCGCTTCATCAATTTGCTTGTCTCTATGGGATCATTGTCATCAACCTCTTTCCCATCTTAAAATAAAGAAATAACCTCAACCCCATATTCTCTTCCAGCTACATTTTTCTTCTCCTCTTTACTGAAAACTCTTCAAAAATACTAGTGTAGCCTTGATGTCATCACCTCCTCTCTTCTCATTTTCTCTTGCACCCCCTCTCACCCCAGCACTCCAGAATTACTCTCGTAAACCTCACCAAAGCCCTCACCATTGCCAACTCCAACAGTTAGTTCTCAGTCCTCGTCCCAGTGGCTCTGCTAACTGCACTTTCCACAGTTGTTTACTGGGCTTCTGGGCTCACCCTCAACGGCCTCTCGACCTACTGCAATGGCCACCCCTCCTTAGTCTCCTTTGCTCCCTTCTTCTCTTCCCAACTTCTCCCACAGTCCCAAGACTCAATCCTCAGACCTCTTCTCTTTTCTGCCTTCACTCACTTTCTTCATGATCTCATCCAGCATAATGGCTTTGAATACTAATTACAAGCTAATGACTCCCAAGTTTATATTTCCAGCCAGCGCCACGTTTCTCCCTATAATCCAGCCTCATGGGTCTTACAACCTACTTGATATTTCCACTTGGATGTTCAATAGGCAACTCCAACTTAGCATGTCCACGTGTAAACTCCTGATGTCCAGCCTCCGTTGTCAGTCTCACCCCTCCCAGTCAATAGCCGTTCCGTCTGTCTAGTTGTTTAGGTCAAAATCCTTGGAGTCATGCTTGACTCCCCTCCTTCTCTTAGAATCCAGTCCTGCAATTCCTCTTAGCTCTGCCTTCAGATTTTTCCAGAATTTGACCACTTTTCACAATCTCACCTTCAACACCCTACCTAGTGCAAGCCACCATTATCTTTTGCCTGGACTACTGTGACGGCTTCCTAACTGGTCTTCTGTTATTGTGCAGCAGCCGAAGTGATCCTGATAAAATAGAAGCCAGCTATGTGAAGTGGTATCTCAAATTGAAACCAGAAACAGAAAAAGCCCATTATTGAAAAAACTGGCAAAGTCTGAATAAAGTCTTTAGTTTATACTAAAGTATCAGCGTTGGTTTCTTAGTTTTGACAAAGGTACTATGGTAATGAATAATGTTAACACTAAGGGAAAATGGGCAAATGTTATATGGGAACTCTCTTTACTACCTTTGCAACTTTTTAATAACTCTAAAATTATTCAAAAATAAAAACCTTTAATTAAAAAATTGAAGTCAGACTGTCATATCTCTGCTCCAAACCCTCTACTGGCTCCTACTTGATCTTATCTCCTGCACTCTCCCACATCACTCTGGCCTCAGTGCTGATCGTTGAACATATAAGCATGTTCCCTGCCTCAGGACCTTTGCACTGGCTGTTCCCTCTGCTTGAAATGTTTTGACCCAGATATGTTCATAGCTTACTCCCGTATTTCATTAAGCTCTCTGCTCAAATTTCCTGTTAGTAAAGAGGCCCTCACTGATCACCCTATATAATAATCCCACCTCCACCCCTGGCACATTCCCTACCCTACTTTAATATTCTCCACAGCACTTTTCATCAGCACTGATATATATATATTAAATATATATTCATATGCACACATATTTTAGCATATTTATGTATTGGCTGGCTACTACTAGATTATAAGCTTCCCTTACTAGATTATAAACTCTATGAGGGCAGGAACTTTGTTTGGTTTTCTTCTGTAACCCAGCTTTTTTTATCACATCATATCCTTGTGCTGGTTAGCACTTAATTGGCACTCTTATTTGCCTTAGTTTCTCTGTCTTTGTTGAGACTTGGGTCTGTTTCATGAGCAGGGTGAGGGATTTAGGATGATGATGTATTCACTGCTTTTTATAAACTGGAAGAAGAATAAAACTAATTTTTTGTGGGCCAGGTTTTTCCATTTAATCCTCACCACAACCCTGCCAGACAGGAGTTATCATTATCCTACTTTTATAGATGAGGAAGGAGAGGATAATAGGAGTTAAGTGACTTAACTAAGGTCACAGAGCTTGTGAATGACAAAGCCAGGGTTCAGATAGAGACTTGTCTTTCCCCTGGGCTGTGCTATTGATCCAGGTAATTGTGCAAGAGTGTAGCATATTGTATTTCCCAAAAAACGGCCGCCACAAAATCTCCCATTCCACACGTTCCTCTTATAATGTGACTTTGACACACTGAGAGGTGGAGTCTACATTCCCTTCCCTGACTTCAGGCAGCCTTGTGATGGAAGTGGCTGGAAGTGATGGTATGCGACTACTGAGGTTAGATGACAAAAGATGTTACAGGTTTCACCTTATTCTCTTGGGACACTTGCCTTTGGAGATCTGAGCTGCCACATAATCAGTCTGATTGCCCTGAGGTCACCACCACGCTACGAGAAAGCCCAAACTAGCCCCAGTGCAGAGACAACATGGAGAGGACCTAAGATTACAGGAATAAAGACAGATGCCCAGACAGCCCCCAGCTGCTCCAGCCCCTGCTGTTTCAGCTCCAGCCACTTAGCGACTACAGCTGCATGAGAGATAAAGTCAGAACTGCCCAGCTGAGCCCTGCCTGAATCCCTGACCCACAGATAATAAAAGGATTGTTGTCTTAAGCCACTAAGTTTTTGTTTTTTGGTTTTTTTTTTGAGACAGAGTCTCACGTTGTGGCCCAGGCTAGAGTGAGTGCCGTGGCGTCAGCCTAGCTCACAGCAACCTCAATCTCCTGGGCTCAAGCGATCCTCCTGCCTCAGCCTCCCGAGTAGCTGGGACTACAGGCATGCGCCACCATGCCCGGCTAATTTTTTCTGTATATATTTTTAGTTGGTCAATTAATTTCTTTCTATTTTTAGTAGAGACGGGGTCTCGCTCAGGCTGGTTTCCAACTCCTGACCTTGAGCGATCCTCCCGCCTCGGCCTCCCAGAGTGCTAGGATTACAGGCGTGAGCCACCACGCCCGGCCTTAAGCCTCTAAGTTTTGAGGTGACTTGTTATATGCAGCAACAAATAACTGGAACAAAGGGAGTGGCATGATGCCAGTGGTATTCTGTGGGGCAAGTCCTTTCTTTTTGGGCCTAAGTTTCCCTTGCAAACAGAGGGAGTTAACTGAATGGTCTCTAAGGATGTTTCCAGCCCTGATGTTTGGTGCTCATCCATGATGTTGCTACCTCCTTCACTGTCTGTTTTCACTGCCTCCTTAATACCCCATCATTATCCTACCGTTCCATTACTTCTGCGGATCTGCTGAGGAAGAGGAAGTAGGTGTTTCTGACTCCAATCTGCCTGAGCTCTCTTGAAGTGGAAATGTGGTATAATGAAGTAAAATGAATAGGGTTTGGAATCTGGTCACTGATAGGCATTGGCTGTGTGACCCTGAGAAAGTCTTGTAACTGTCTCAGGCCTCAGTTTCCCCATTTGTAAGATGGGGAGAAGAGCACCAGTCCGCAACAGGGTCACTGTGAGGATAGAATGAGAAAGTGAGGTATGTGCATAGGAGATGGGAGGGTGGGGCAGACGTGGGTGGCTGCTAGGGCACTGGGGGATCCCTGGTAAAGACAGTTTCCTTCCCTGCAGTAGGGGAGGGGTTGGCAATGGGAGCAATGATGGGAGGTTGGGCTGGGCTGTTCTGGGCTGTGCTGGGGCTTGCCTCTTAGCAACTGTTTCTGTTCCAGTATCTTTGGAAATCCATCCACTACTAGCCCCTTTACATAAAAGGCATCATTTAGTTCAGGCTTTTGTCTCTGCGAACATTTTTCTAATACACACCCCCTCCCCCATTTAAAAATCATCCAGGAAAGAGGGCTCTTCTCACTGCTTGGATTTCAAAAAAAAACTCTTGCAATCGCCTGTCTTTGGCAGAGACCCCACTACTCTCTGGGTAACGAAAAAGAAGAAAAATTCTGTAAAATAATTTAAGGAGGTTTATTCTGAGCCAAATTTGAGGACCATGGCCCAGAGCCACGCCCAAGAAGCCTTGAGCAAGTAGATTCGCTGTGGCTGGGTTACAGTTTGGTTTTATACATTTTGGGGAGACAGGAATTACAGGTAAAGTCATAAATCAATAATACATGGAAGGCATTCATTGGTTTGGCCCCAAAAGGTGGGACATCTCAAAGCTGGGGTTTACAAGTCATAGGTGGGTTTAGGGATTAAGGCAGGACAATTGGCTGAAAGAGTTAGGCTTTGTCCAAAAGACTGAGGACTCAGCAGAAAGGAATGCTTGAGTTAAGATAAGGGTCTTCTATCTTTTATGTGATGCTATATGGGAATCAGGTTGGAAAGTAAACCACATCATAAAAACCTGTTTACTGAGATTTTATCATTTGTAGGTGTGACTCACCAGGCCCCCTCAGAAAGGAATTTTTTGGGCAAAGAAAAAGATCAGAGTTCAGTCCTCACTAAGGCTTACAACCTTAAGGCCATCCTTGAGTCCTCTGTCTCCTCTATGTCCTTATTCCAGCTGGCCACCAAATTTTGTCTGGTCCTCCCTCTCCCATGGCCCTGGGTCCATTCTATCCCACTGCCTCAGCCCTTGTCAGCACTGCCCTCACCACACCAGACTCATGACAAGCATTTCCTACCTGTGTCCCTGCCTCCAGGCCCACCCCTTTCCCTCACACACCCATTCTACAGTGTGCCTGGAGGTCGAACCTTCTGCCACACCATTGTTACCATCTGACTCCCCAGCTCAGCAGCCTTCAGGCTGGGTGAAAGGCAAGGCAAGAGCTGCTTCAAGTCCTGACTCTATCATCTGCTGCTGAGCTTGCTCGCTTCTCTGAGCCTCAAAGTCCTTGTGGCAAAATAGGTGTACATCCTATGTACTGGGCCCTGGCCTAAGCACTTACATCTGACCCTAACAACAACTCTGTAAGGTGGTGCTGTGCCTAACCACTATTTACAGATGTGAAAACGGAGGCACAGAGAACATCAGTCACTTGTGCAAGTTCACACAGTTAGTGAAGTGACAGAGCTGGGATACGAACCCAGGCCATCTGCCTCAGAGACCTCACTCTTACCCACTGTCCTATCCTGGGAAAGGTGATCAGTATAGTCTCTGGCTGGTACTCATCAACTCTTGGCTCCACTTTCAGCTTCACAGCATGCAACGCAGTGGCTGTTCTTTGGAGGATTTTGGAACAGATTGAGCTGGCAGTCCAGTGACATCAGAACCCTCCTAATCCTGTCTTAATAGTGGCCTCATTTTTGGGGTGGTCACTAGGTCTCAAACTCCTGACCTCAAGCAATCCTCCTCCCTTGGCCTCCCAGAGTGCTAAGATTACTGGCGTGAGCCACCACACCTGGCCTTGTTTCTGGCTTTGATACTGGACCTGAACCGTAGCTGTACTGCTCTAGAACACCCCAATGCCCTAACCCTCAGGATTCCCCACTTTTCTGAGCATTTACTTTCTGAGTACTTGTCAATAAACTCCTCCTCCAGGGCCCCCAGCTACACAGATTTCTCTCCCTGTCCTCTGAACTCCTCACCTGGCGGGGTGGATTCTTAAGTTTCCCTCCTCCCTCCTTAGCCCCCTTTTCACACAAAAAGCTTTGTGCATTACCTAACGAGGGCACAGAGACAAGAGAACAGGGAAGAGAGGAGTCATGAATTCATTCACGTATTCATTGACCCACCCACAGATGTTTCTCCTCTGTTGTCAGAGCCTAGCATGACAGTGAGTACTGTGGGCAGGAGCAGGGAGGGGACCCCAGCTCAGTGAATGAGTGAATGAATTAATATGTTTTTGTTTTTGAGACAGAGTCTCACTCTGTTGCCTGGGCTAGAGTGCCGTGGCATCAGCCTAGCTCACAGCAACCTCCAACTCCTGGGCTCAAGCAATCCTTCTGCCTTAGCCTCCCAAGTAGCTGGGACTACAGGCATGCACCACCATGCCTGGCTAATTATATATATATATATATATATATATATATATATATATTCTTAGTTGGCCAATACATTTCTTTCTGTTTTAGTAGAGACAGGGTCTCACTCTTGCTCAGGCTGGTTTCAAACTCCTGATCTTGAGTGATCCGTCCGCCTTGGCCTCCCAGAGTGCTAGGATTACAGGCGTGAGCCACCGCGCCCGGCCAAATGAATTAATATGAATGAAAAAAAGTGCTGGGCCCTGACCTCACTCACCCCCACATACCCCAATAGACAGGGTAGCCAGACGCACCTGTGGGCCATGGACCTGATGGAGAACTACAGACATGTAGACTTGGCCCTTGTCCTTACCAGGTAAGGGGCAATCATCTACCTGCTTGTGTTGGTCTATTACTGCCTCTTCAGGCCAGTATGGCCAGTCCAACAAGTGGGGGCCCCACTGGGGGCCCCACGGTGGGAGCTGAGTGAGGCTTATCCAAGTAGTCTACCCATTGTGGGGCTTTCTGCCAGCGCAGGGGCCTTTGTGTCCTGAAACAAATGTTCTCTCTCTGTGGTTGTTTCCATCCTCCACCCCCATCCCTACCTCACAGCAGGAGTTGGAGCCAGCTGCTTGGGCTGAAATCCAAATCCTGCCATTGTTCCCCACCTCTTGGCTATTTGACGCTGTGTGTATATGTGTGTTGGCAGGACCTATTGTGCACCTCAGGGGCTATTGTGCCAAGTTCCAGGCCCTGGATGCCATGCTTGGAGTAGCTAGAATTACCTGCTCAGGGAAAGGGAGGAAGCTGGGCCAGGGCAGATACTGACTGTGGGCTTTGGGGTGAGTTGAGAGGTGGCAGAGGAGGAGGCTTTGTGTGCTGATGGGCCAAGTGTGCAGTCACGCAGCTCCTGTCCAAAATGTCAAGAGAAGGAAGACATCTGCTATAACCATTAGAGTGTGCAGACACACGTACACAGGCCTGAGGATGACAAGAGGTTCACTGGTACCCAGAATCATGAGTGCAAAGCGCAGCAGTACCATGTGCTCACACTCGTGAAGCCCTGCCCAGCCCAAACTACCCAGGGCTGATGAGGTGGTGGGCGAGGCATCAAAATCAGATGGGACATATTCCAGCCTCTCTAGCTGCTGAAGAGTCGTCCCTGGAGGTTTACTAGAAGTTTCTGGAACCTGGGCGTCCTCTTTTAGCCTTTCGTGTATAAACAATTGCTTAGTCTATGGGACAGCACATACTTTCAAGGCCAAGTTTCAGGTGCTGACCTGGGAGGGAGGGAAGACTTCCTAATTCAACAAAGAGATCAGAGACAGTAGAACTACCCAGCCCCTGTAGGGTCAGAGTGAAGCGGGGCGAAACAAACAGGTCCCAGTGCAGTCCCGAAGAGAGGGGTAAAGCCACCCCTTCTGAACTTTCTGAGTTTCTATAGGACTCAAATCACAGGGGAGGCACAGGCTCTCGCCTCACCATGGCCCTCAGAGAGTCCTGCCTTAGAGTTGGGGGAGGTGGGACTTCACCAGAAACCAGAAAATAAGACTTGCTATCATATAAACATGTATGGAACATATATTTTAAGGATTTTTTTTACTGGAAATATTTTGTATTGTGGTAAAATATATATAACATGACATTTACCATTTTAACCATTTTTAAATGTACAGTTCAGTGGCATTAAGTACATTTACATGGTTGTGCAACTGTCACCACTATCTAGTTCCAGAACTTTTTCATCTTCCCAAACAGAAATTCTGTACCCATTAAACACTAACTTCCTATTCTCTTCCTCCCAGGCCTTGATAGCCACCCTTCTATTTTCTATCTCTATGAATTTGACTACTCTTAGTACCTAAAATAAGTGGACTCACACAGTCTTGTCTTTGAGTGGACTCACACTCTTTGTCTTTTTGTGAGTGGCTTATTTCACTTTGCCTGATGTCCTTAAGGTTCCTCCATGTTGTAGCATGAACCAGAATTCTTTCTTTTTAAGCCTGAATAATACCTTATTGTATGTATATACTGCATTTTGATATGTGGAGTTGTTTCCACCTTTTGGCTATTATAAAATAATGCTGCTATGATCACAGGTGTACAAATATTAATTTGAGTTCCTGCTTTCATTAAGTATCCTTTAAGAGATAAATGGTTCATGTTCTCACTTATAAGTGGGAGTTAAATAGTGTGTACACATGGAAGCAGAGTGTGGAATGATGGACAATGGAGACTTGGAAGGGTGTGGGGGTGGGAAGGGAGTAGACGGTGGGAGGTTGCCTAGTGGGTACAATGTGTGTTGTTGCTCCAGTGATGGATGCACTGAAGGCCCTAACTTTACCACAATGCAATATATCAATGTAGTAACATAGTATTTATAAATATATACAAATAAAATTTTTCTTAAAAAAGAGATAAATGGTTTTAAAAATATGAAAGAATGCAAGATCCCACCAAGTTTCATGGTCTTTAAAATAATATTTCTTAGGCTTCCATTAAATTCAACATCCCCAATTAGGAAAAAGACATTACATATAATAAAAGCTTATCCATCAGGGTGGCAGCTGTGGACTTCTATTAATAGAAGAATTAGGAAATGTGTATAACTTAAATCTAGGGCAGTAGACTAAGTTATCACCTCTTGAAATTTTGAAATCATTGTTATAACAACCATGTATGCAGGGTTCAGCATTTCCCATCAGGGTCACAAATAAGAATATAGGCAGCCTCTTGACTTCAAACTATTCGTAGACAACGTCATTTGCAACCAAAAGACTGTATGTGGCCCAAGGTCCTTCTACCTGTCTCAATGAACAGGTCAAAGGACTTTGGGGCTAAGCTCAGTATCGTTTCAACTCTTTTAACCCAGCAGTTTCCTCTAATACTTAGAGCTCAAATTGCTATCTTTGTCCAAGACTCACTTCTATTCCAAGGCTGCTTTCTGCCTACATAGAGTCTGTCAAACCAAACACACCAAACACACCAAACACATCCACTCCAGTGGCAAGACTGGTCTACATAAATGAAATCATCAGAAAGAACTGCCTAGGCCGGGCGTGGTGGCTCACGCCTGTAATCCTAGTACTCTGGGAGGCCGAGG
>VBSM01000361.1:10852705-10869344 GCA_008086735.1 Cheirogaleus medius
AGCTAGGTTGACGCCACAGCACTCTAGCCAGGGCAACAGAGTGAGACTCTGCCTTAAACCCCCTCGCCCCCCCTAAAAAAACCCAAAACTCAATACTAATGCATACTGCTTTAATTTGCTCTGTTCACTTAACAAGTTCCCCAGGAGTAGAATAGTCCCTGTTGGATCCTTTGAGGAACCTGGTTATAGCCTCCTTCCCAGTGTAGTGGTTCCTCTGGGTCTGGCTTCCTAGGAGGGATGGAGAAGCTTGACTAGGGGTCCTCGCCACGCAGGCACCCTGCCTGTCTCTGCGGGCTTGTTTTTTATTCTGAGATGAAATTGTCTGGAGAGTGTCCTTGAGTGGGAATCGGGATGGATACAAGAGCCATGTGGGCATCAGCACTCCCATCTCATGTGTGTTTCTCCTCTTCACTGTTCTTTTCTTTGGCTGGGAAAATAAATAAATGATCTGATTTTTCAATTCCTATTTTAGTGCAGTGACTCCCTGATTGCTGAAACCTTGAATTAGCCAGGTCACTTGCTGCTCCATCTTCTAAAAGCAAACCAGACCCACTTGGTATTTTTTTTGAGACAGAGTCTCGCTCTGTTGTCCAGGCTACAGTGCTGTGGCATCAGCCTAGCTCACAGCAGCCTCAAACTCCTGGGCTCAAGCGATCCTCCTGTGTCAGCTTCCCAAGTGGCTGGGACTACAGGTGTGTGCCACCATGCCCAGCTAATTTTTTCTATTTTTTGTAGAGGAGGGGTCTTGATCTTGCTGAGGCTGGTCTTAAACTGCTGACCTCAAGTGATCCTTCCGCCCAGGCCTCCCAGAGTGCTAGGATTACAGGCGTGAGCCCCACCACACTGGGCTAACTTGGTATTTTTTGAGTTTTCTTGTGGATGAGGATTCTGAAGTTCACCTGTCAGTGGCTTTGCTTTCTTACCAGTCTAGGGAAGGGTCAGAGTCTATTGAAAGAATTGTCTTCTTTTCTAGATTGTTGTCTCATCTTCTCCAGTCAGGCCTTGGCTTTTTTTGAGCCCTGGGGCTGTAGTCAGAGCAACGGGGAGCCCAATGAGTAGGCAGTTGGGAAGCCTATCGGAGGCTTTTCCTGTCTACGTGAATCTTGACCCTAGGTTTGGGAGAAGGCCAGGCCCATATGTGGGGCCAGGGTGGTGACTTTTCTTCCCTTCTTGCCCAGAATTGTCACAGAGCCAGGAGAGAGAGCCCCTCTCCCGTCTTTTCCCTGCCAACATCTTGCTCTCTGTTTAGCATCAGCGAGTGTTTGCAGATATGTGTATTATAATCCTGTCCTGCTGCCTCAGGGGACACAGCTTGTGGGGCAGTGGTCCCCAACCTTTTTGGCACCAGGGACTGGTTTCATGGAAGACACTTTTTCCATGGACTGGGGGTGGAGGGGATGGTTTTGGGATGATTCAAGCACGTTATATTTATTGTGCAGTCAAACCTCTCTGCTAATGATAATCTGTATTTGCTGCCACTCCCCAGCGCTAACATCACTGCCTCAGCTCCACCTCAGGTCATCAGGCATTAGATTCTCATAAGAAGTGCAACCTATATCTCTCACACGCGCAGTTTACAGCAGGGTTCCGGTTTCTATGAGAATCTAATGCTGCAGCTGATCTGACAGGAGGAGGAGCTCAGGCTGTGATGTGAGTGATGGGGAGTGGCTGTTAATACAGATAAGCTTCACTCGCTTGCTTGGTGCTCACCTCCTGCTGTGTGGCCCAGTTCCTAACAGGCCACGGACTGGTAATGGTCTGTGGCCTGGGGGTTGGGGACCACAGTTGCGGCTTATCTGGGACTCCCTCCACTGCTATGGTCACATTTGCCTTGTGATCTCTGAGCTGGGAGGTGTCACTTCCCCCAGGGTGGTTCTGAAGGCTTCAGGAAAGAAGCCTTATTTCCCTGCCTTGCTCCGATGGGGAAACTAGCCTTTTTCAGCATTGCTCATTCCAAGAGGGTGGATAGTCTGGGAAGCCTGGCTGTAGCCTTCATCCTTCAACCTTGTAGGTCCCTCTGGGGCTGACTTCCTGGGAAGTGCCATCCCCTGTCCTTTTCAGAAACTGTAAGGTGGCAGTGTGCCGCCCCTGCCCTTCACTGGCCTAGCTCTAGGCCATGCCACACACTGCCCCATTGTACTGTGCTTTCTGATTCAGCTCTTGTTGCAGCCTCTGATCCCTGGACTGGTTCTCTCCCAGCCCCTTTCTTCAGAGCCTGTGGGAGGTGGTGTGATGGACTCTGCTGGCACAGGCATGGGATGGGTGACAGCTGCAGCTGTGGGTGGCTTTGTTCTTACAGCCCAACTTTCAGAGCCCTGGTGCGGCCTGGCAGCAGCGTTTGGGAATAGGCGGGGTAGGGGAGATGTGCTCTCTTCCACAACAGCCATCCTCCCTTTCTGTTGACCAACCAGAGAGCCTTGTTGCCTGGGGTCAGCAGGCTGGCCTTTTTGGTTGGCAGGGGGAGTGCTCCACTTCTACCTGGCATGATTTCTGGAGGGGAGAAAGCCCCCTAGGGTCTCATGGTAAGTCTGGAGGCGCGTCCCCTGTCAGGAGAGTGCAATGTGTCCCCTCAGGCACCATGCAGCTTGGCATTCCTCTGCTCTCTCTTTGCAGCTCCGGAGTTGGGCTGCTCACAAACCAAGCTGTCTGTTTATATGGAGTGCCTGAAGGGCGTCTGCCATGAGTCTGTCGCTAACCGCACTAACCAGGAGAGCTGGCTGGTTGGGGAGAAGACACTAACTCTGTGAGTCTGACCTTGGCCAGCTAACCTGCCCTAAGGTACCACCAGCAGTGCCTCTGTCCTCTGTTCCTCTCCTCAGCCTGACTGCCTCCTCACCTTAGCTTACATTATGCCATCTCCTCTGCTCTCTTGTCCTTCCTACTGTGTCCCCTCCATTTTTCCAGTCTCCTTGCTGTGGACGGGGATGTGCCCCCTTTACGGCCAGGAGAGAGAGAGAGTTCCTTTGTGCAGCCACCTGCCGGTCACCAGCCTGCTGCTGGGCTCCACCCCTCCACTTCACCCTCCCCTCAGTCAGCACTGTGCTCCTCAGTTCTCCCCTAAGACAGAATTGGTTGGAGTTTCTGTTTAATCTGTGCTTTTAGCACCACAGAGTCTGAGAAAACCCTCGGTTACCATGCTGCTTCTGCTTCTCATGCCTCAGAGACACATGGAACTAGAGTGGGAAGGGACTTTTCTTCTAGACCAGATAGTTTCCTCCCTTTATCAAGAGGGGAAGTTTGGATAGCATCCACATTACTCTCACCCTAGAATGAGAAGTAGGATCAGCTGCACAGTTCTCTTTGGCCTTTGAGAGGTTGAGGAGAACCTTGGCCTGGCTCTAGGGAGTTCCCTGGGCAAAGAGTGAAGCTACTCAAACTGAATGCTGGAGCCCAAACCAGGTACCCACCTGAGATGTACTCATGTTGGTGACCGTTGCCCTGGGAGGTGGAGTGGGTGGAGTTTGGCCTTGCACCCTCTTCCACATCTGGAGCTTCAGGTGGACTTTAGCCGAGAAGAGCTGGGAAGGGTACCTCAGCAAGAGAGGAGCAGGACCTGGCTTTGGATTCCATGTTTGGCCCAGAAAAGGTCCTGGCCTCATGTTGGGAGACTGGTGAGTGCAACCTGGGAATGGAGAAGCTCCTACCTAACTCCCTCCTGCCAGGCTTGGAAGGAGAAGGAGGGTCTGGAAATAAGGGGAAGGTTGATTGCTTGGTCCTTCCCTTTGTTCTTCACAGGTAACTCTAGACAGACTCTGTGTCTCCAGCCTCTGGAGGCAGTACAGTCCGGGGTAGGCTGGACAGGGCTTACTGGAGACTGAAGGCCCTCTAAGTGGCTTCTGTTCCTCTTGGCCTGGGAGTGAGAAGACAGGGACCGCCTGACTAAAATCATGGGCTCGGTATGTGTAAATGTGAGAGGGTGTAGGTGCTGTAGGGATGTTTAGGGACCTTGAATAGGGAGTTAGCAAGCTGGAGGGTGTTTTGGCTTGGTTTGTCTAGGAAAGCAAAAGAGGCCTGGAGTTGAGGCCTAGTTTAGGGCCACTCCTTCCCTTTGCCCTTCCTTAGGAGAGGGAATAGGGTCTAATGTGAAATGCAGGACATGAACTTGGGGACTGTTTGGCGATCTCTCTATTGAGGGGAGGGGTGGGTTGGCTTGGCTTATCGTCACTAGTCTTCAGCCCCCTTGTTCCTGTCAGGTGTTTGCCCGGATAAGAGGCCAGGTGGATAGACTTGAGGTATTTGCTCAGGTGGGGAGCCAGGTGAGCTCTCACAGGTCGCCAGCACTAGTTCTGAGTCCTCAGGATTACTCTGAGGCAGAATAATTCCCACCCTTTTTGGCTTTCAAAACCCTGTCTATCTGTTCAGAGTAGGCAGGGGGCCAGGCCAGGGCTGCAGGCAGCTTATCCCAAGAGGGTGAGGTTGTACTTGCCCAGAGGGGTGGCGGGCATAGCTGTTAGAGGGGCAGCGGGGCTGGCATGGGCACAGACTAGTCATCAGCTCAGAGCAGAACCTCTGCCCAGGCCCCACCCCGTGAGCTGTTGGCTGCCTGCCTGCCACGCGCCCAAGATTGCTGAGGGCTTTGCTCATGTATCTCAGGAACAGCTGCACGCCGGAAGCTGGGGGCTGGTGACAAGTGGGAGGGGCACTGGGGGATGGTATGGGGGAGGCTGAACCCAGTTTTGGTGAGATCAGCTCACTGTGCTGGGGGACTGTTCTGCTCACAGTCACCCAAGCAGTCAAGGTGGAGAGGGGCTGCCGTATTGGTGCAGGGGGTTGGGACATTCATGGGCAGTCCCCAGGGCCACTGCTGGGTCACCTGGCCACAGGGTTGGCCCTTGCAGAGTGGTGGTTTGTTTCTTGAATATCAGTTGGAGGCAGAGACTGGGTTTCAGAGCCTCGAGAGGCAGCCAGACTTGGGTTGCAGGGGTGTAGCTGACCCCCAGTGGGGCGCAGCTTCTCACAGGCTTGCAGAGTCCAGAGACTCTATATCCAAGGCTTATAACTCAGGACAGTTGCTGATGGGGAGGCCTCAGTCCCTATGTGATCAGACATTGGTGTTTTACTGTTTGATTAGGGGCCATAGGAAGGGCCTGTATTTATTTTTATTATTTATTTATATCTTGCTGGCTTCCAAGGGAATTAAGGCAACATACAACACAGCTGGTATATTCTGAAACAAGGCTGGGTTTTCCTTTCATTTAAAAAGCACTAGTGATTACCAACTTCCATTTAACTTTCCTTGAGTGAATTATAAAGAAGAGCTTTGATGATTTTTTTGGTGATGTGTGGGCCCTCCCTGATTCAGAGGATTGGGCTCAAGGTCCCTTACTTGCTTGATTCATTGACAGCTGCGAGCAGAAAGGCTTATCAGTAGGTTTGGAAATGATCTAAGCCCAGATAAATTGTTGGGGCCGTATTTCCTTAAAAGGGGTGTTGGTGATATGGGGAGAAGGGAGACAGTTGGTCTCTCTAGGGCAGAGCAGCTGATCCCAGGTCAGTGGAGCTGTGGAGTGAGGTAGTGCAGAACTTGAGGAACTAAAAGGAGACATCTGGTAGGGGAAGGCTGAAGTTGGAAAAGCCGAAGAACCACATCCATTTTGGATTCATTCCTCCCTGTCCTGGGCCAGTGTTGAGGGGTGGCCTCTGAGCCCTCAGCAGGGAGAAAGGTAGATGCATATACCTCCCTTCTTCTCCTGTTCCTTTGACTTGGCCTTGGCCTGACCAGCAAAAAGGAAGGCAGAAAGAAGTGAGAGGGCATCCTTGGCTCTTGGCCGTGAGCTTTTTTGCTGTTGCTCCCTGTGGGTGTTTCTGGGAGTAGTAGTAAGGATAGTGGGTTGGACAGAATTGGGATTCCGTGAAGAGGTTTCTCTCTTGTCTCACTCTGTCTCCAGCAACAGCAATCTCTGACCATGGTGGAAGCCCCTGGTCAGAAATGCACATGCCCACAAAGGGGAGCAGGTATGAGTCTCATCTGCTGGTTAAAGAGTGATGCTTGGCAATTTTTTTGTCCTTTGATTAAAAGACAGCACTCAGCCAACTTCTGGTATCTGTCTCTGTCTCCAATGTGCTCAGCTGTTCATTGGGTTCACAGTGCAGCTTCTCTGTGCAGCTTCACTGTGCTGAGTCCCATTTCTAATGAAGGTAGACTTTGTTCTCTGAAGGCAGCTAATCGTGCCCCATGGGCTGTAATCAGGGAGAAGGTATTTAATACAGGGCAGGCGGCAACAGGCGGCCTGCACCGACTGGCAGATTGCAACATGGCAATTAGGAAGCTATCACCCCCTCTCCGCCCCATTTGATATAAGATAGAGTCTCTCCTCTGAACTGATTTTCAGTAAGTGAAGAATGAGTGCTGTGTAGAAGAGGAAAAGGGTGGGGTTAGATGGGTAGGCAGGGTAGGGGTGGTGAGTGGGGAAGAGAGCCCCTTTCCCATTTCACTTCACCTTCATGGTATGGGGAAGGGGTTGCTGCTGCTCTTGGTTTCTCCCTCACCTGGTTTCTCCCTCACCAGTGCCTGCAGGTCCAGCCCCAGGAGCCCTAGACCAGGCTGTGTCAGCCAGAGGTTTTAGCCTAGGCCTCAGCCTTTCTCCCAGGGCACAGCTGGTCTTGTAGTCCAGACCCAGCACATGATCTAGTAGTCCTTCATCCTGAGTCATCTGCCCCCAATTCCTTGAATCTCAGTAGTTTGGGGTGGTGGCAGGGTGGAATTGTTTCCTATTGATTTCCTATTGATTTCCTTCTCCCTCCAGAAGGCTATTTTCTTGAAGGTGCCCTGGAGCCAGCTCAGCATCCAGAGGCTAAGAGGCCCCAGAGGCTGTTCTTGGCTGCTGCTTGCTCATCGTGGCCCATGTCCCATTCTGTGTTGTCTAGCCACTTTCCCTGGGGACCTCCTCAGCACGGGATTGGGAGTCCTCCTTGGGCTGAAACACTCCAAGGCAACTTGGGAAACCTTTGGGTGAGGGAGATGTGGCCAAGGGAGGCCATATGTCATAGCTGAGTCTTCCTAGAGGGACTGCACTGGTATCTTCCAACTCACCCCTTTTTTCTTCTCACAGCTTGTGGGCCCAACTGTCTAGTTGCTCTCGCTTTGTTGTCCACTGCGCCTCGCATTGCTTTCCTCCCCGCGTCTGTTCTCACCTTCCCTGCAGTGCTTCCAGTCAAGGACAATGGACTGCCAGGCCCATCATGTCCCGGTTGGGTGTTGGAATTGCAGGCCCCTCACGGGCTGGATCTGGGGCACTTAGCAGATTTCAGGAGTTAGAACTAGAGCCTGGGAGTCCCAGCACACCCTGGTGTTTATGGACATGGGGCAGGAAGTGGGCACAGCCGTCCCAGCTGGTGTTGGGGAACACTGCAGGCTTCTTGGTGGATTGTCTCCCCAGTGGGCATCGCCTTCTGCTTCCCTCATTGGGAGTCCTTTCCCCTCCCTGTGACACTGATGTGTTTGAAAGAGTAGACTCTGGCTGAGTGAGAATAACCTCCACCACCCCCATGCCAGACAGAGAATCTGTGTCTGCATTTCCTACCCATCCCCCTGCCAGCCACATCCACAGTGTCCTCCCTGCTCAGCAAGCCAGGCTATCTCTGGCCATGGAAGCCCTGGGAATAAATATGTGCTGTAGGGCCATGGAATGGAGACTTACAGTCAGGGCAAGGCAGGATGAGCTGCAGGATGTGTGGCAACTAGAGCTAGGGCTGCGGGCCCTGGAGTGAGCAGCTCTCTTTACAGGTAGAATTACAGATACCTGAGCATGCTGGTGTCCTCTCTGCCTTTCCGCCACACATTCATGTGTCCTACCTAGAGGGCAGCATGGGCCTTGGCAGGAACAGGGATAGGGAAGTAGAGAAGAGGCTGAGAATAGAGGAAGGGCCTGCAGAGAGAAAGGGTTACTCAGCTGACTGGGGGCAGATGGGCAAAGGGAGCAAGGACCCGGCTTCTCTGAACAGAAGGTGAGAAGCCAGAGGCTGGAGCTGCCCCTTGATTTTGTGGAAGCTCTTGATTCCCCCGCGTCTCTTGCTCCTGTGTCTCTGCCCTACCCTGTTTTCCAACTCCTATGCACAACACACACCCTCTGAGCATCAGAACCCAGGTACCTAGGCTGCTTTGGGACTTTCTGGGCCTCTCCCTGAGGCCATAGGAGCTCCCACCCTGGGGCCCTCTTGATGGGCAGCCCCAGGGAACCTGTGGGGTGACTTGTTTGCTCCCCTACACCCCAGGAATGTGCTGTCCTCTCAGCCCCGCCCGGATTCCTGTGCAGGGAGTCAGCCTGACATAGCATGCTGCTCGTGCCCTGTGGGGACACGTTCTGCCTGCCTCCCGTCAAAGGGGCGGGGGCTGGAGGCTCGTGGCTCAAGGCTTATGCTTGTGCTGCCAGTGCCCCAGCTTCCCCCAGAACCCTAAGCCAGGGACCAGGCTGCCCAGACAGAGGAGGGAGACCACTCCTTCTTCTCCACTCTCCCTCTCCCCTCACCACTCTTCCTGCCCCAGGCCCTGTTGGAATGTGACAGAAGTCATGGCCAGGGCATGTCCTGACGGTAGGAACACATGCTTTAGCCCGCAAGGCTTCCCTCAGCCTCCAGCTCTGTGTAGGTTGATGGGGGCGGGAAGAGATTGTTTTTTATGCCCAGAAGGCCAACTGAGGTTGCTGCCTCCACTCATCACTATGGTGGCTGCTGCCCCCATGCTGCGGCCCAGCTTACTACAGGTGGGGCCGTCTCGGAACCCCAAGAACCTGGAGAGGACCTCCCAGGTCACTCAGTCCAGCCACCTCTGTGTAGATGAGGAACAGGCTTATCCAGTGAGGAAGGGAGTTACCAGGGCCCCAGCGTGTCAGAAGCAGCCTGGAACTGAGCCTGGGACCTGTCTCAACTCCCCAGGCTTGGGTTTTCCATACCAGTGTTTTTCGACCTTGGTGCTATCAACATTTTGTGCTGGTAATTCTTTGTTGTGGAAGCTGTCCTGTGTGTTGTAGATGACTAACAGCATCCCTGGCTTATACCCTCTAGATGCCAGTGGCACCTCTCCCCTCTAGGTTTTGACAACCAAATATGTCTCCAGACCTTTGCTAGCTGTCCCTGGGGGGATGAGGTGGGCAAAATCGCCCTGGTTGAGAACCATTGCTCTAAATTGCTGCCTTTTCAGATTTTCTCCTGGGACCTACTCCTCCTCATTGTGAAGTCTGTTGGCTACCATTGTACACAGAAGTAGTCTTTGAGCTCCTTCTGGAAACATTGCTAGGAACTCTCTTTCCAGCATCTTCTCTCCCCGTCTTCTTGCATTTCTTCCAGGCTTTTTCCTGGTGTTCTCATTTGTAAACCACGTTCTCCAGAGCTCTTGGTTGTTGCCAGACTCTGAAAGGTCTGGGAGATGAACAGGACAGATGTGGGTAGGGACAGGACAGAACCGGACCTATTCTAGGATTGGGCATGTGGTAAGTTGAGACCATGAACACACATACAGACACACTTGTGTCTCATCTGGGCCTGTGACAGTGCTGTCACGGAGAAAGGCAGGAACCCAGTGATTCCCCCTCAGACCCCCTGCTCCCTGGCCTTCTTGCCTGGCTCTCCCCTGGGGGGACTTCCAGGTCCCAGACTGGGCAGGCAGGCCTGTGACACTGACAGACAGGCGGCTGACACCTAGTTTCCACTTTCTTCCCTTCTCTGGTTTCAGGAGCTGTTGGCTAGAGGAAGTGGAGGGGCCGTGGGATGCGGAGAGCCGAGGGCTAACTCCCGGACAGCGGAACGGAGAGAGCTGCCGACAAACAGACGGTATGTCCCTGATGAGGCCTGTGCCCCCATTTGGCTCCCTTCTGGGGAGGCTGCAGGTAGGAGGCAGGCAAGTGTCCTCTCTTGGTGGGAGCCGGTGAAAAGAGAGTGGTGGAGGCCAGAGGGGCTTGGCCTTCTGTGGCTATGGCCAAATAGCTCTCTTGAGCTTAGAGACTCCCACTGAGGAGCCTGGGTTAGGTGAATATTCTCAAACCCTTATTTTTTGGTTATGATTTTTTTTAAAGCTAACATTTATTGAACATTTCCTAAGTGCTTTACATAATCATCACTACAACCTTGTGAAATTGGTGCTATTCTTATTCCCAATTTAGCGTTGAGAAAACTGATACGTACAGAACAGTTTTCCCTTTGAGGCCCTCCGAGGCCACAAAGGAGAGCGGTGGGCTGCTTTTTACTCCCCACGCCACTCTCAGCAGATCATACACTCCTTCCGGTGCCCAGGCCTTAGGCCCTGCCATTTCCACCTATCTGTTCCCACTGGACTCATGCCCCACCCTCCATGCTCCCCTGCCCCATGGGAACTGACACACCAAAGTCCAGCCCTTCTAATGACCCCAGCAATGGCCCAGGCCTGTCTGCGTGTGTGGTGGCTCTTACATATGTCCCCTTTTACCATTTTTTCCTCAGTCGAGGCTCTGACCACATCTGAGCCTCTTCCTTCCTTGCTTCCCCTTGGCAGGTGGAGGAGCCCTCACCTCCCAGAATGACAAGTGCAGCCCCTGCTAAGAAACCCTACCGTAAGGCGCCACCGGAACATCGGGAGCTGAGGCTGGAAATTTCTGGATCCCGGCTCGAGCAGGAGGTCAGCAAGACTGGTAGCCCTGCCCCAGCTGGCAGGGTCAGGCCTCTACGGCTAAGTGTCTGCTGACTTCTCCTGCCTGAGCTTCTGGTCCTGAGTGAGAGCGAGAGTGTGGCATTGCTGGTGCAGGCCTGGGGTCCTGTAGCTGCAGCAGTGCTGGTGGGGGCAATATAGGCTCATGGGGGACATATATCTTGTGAGTATATGTCCATGTGTCAGGGAACCCCAGAGTCTTTGTAGCTTAGCAGAAATGATCCTGTACAATGTTCTCCCTACAAGAGGCAGCCCCCCAGAGTGAGGGGTCCTAAGCTGCTGAAGGCCGGACTCTGGTCCTCCATAGTGGAGGAGGGCCATTCAACCTGTTGCCCCTCTGGGGGCTACTAGGAGGCAGTGCTCCAGCTGCTTCCCACCAGCCCAGCTGCTCTTCATTGTCCTGCCCTTCCTCCAGCTGTGCTTTGTTTGGCTAGCAGTTGTTAAACACGCACTCCCTGCCAGGGACTATTAGGTCCAGGCTGTGCTCTTGGGAGGCCTACAGTCAACTGCACAACAGACTCCACGCTGGCTCTCCTCCCTCATTAAGCTCACTCACAGGAGGAATTGAGTGCTGCAAAGGTTTGCCCCACTTGCTGCCGTGTCCCCACACTGGCGCAGTGCATGGAGCATATATAAAGAACTTGATAGACGGTCAACAGATGTCGAGCATCAGACACACCGTGACCCACTTTGGTTAGATTCAGGGCAAAAATGCCATGACTTGCCTACTTCAGGGAACATTAAATAAAAATACCAGCTATTACTGTAGGTGCTACTCAATGGGCATTCCCCCAGTTTTATAGATGAGTGAACTAAGGCTTAGCAAGGCTAAGGTCATATAACCAGTATGTGTAGAACAGGGTCAAATCTACTTGTCAGTTCAGTGGCTCCAAAGTCCATGATCTGGGCCACTCATCTCATTTTCCTGCCCATGACTGTAGTTCTGATGCAATCAGCTCCATTGGAGTAGGCCCTGGTGCTTCCCTCTTGCCATACATAGCATGTGCCTGCTCTTCCTGTGATTGGCTGAGCTCTGACTCTTGGGCCATGAGCAACACAGGGGTTTGGGGAAGGTGGGGAAAGAGGTTAAAAGCCAGATAAGGCACTTTACTCTCTTTGATCAGGATTAGCTCAGAGGCTGTCCTTCACGTATGTACGGGTTCCTCCTGAGCCTCTGTGAGATCCTGTTTCTGCCTTTGTACTACCCCCAGGGGGCTGAGAGGGCTTTGTCATGGCTCAGAACTCTTCTATAGCCCAGCCTGGCTTCTTCACTTCTTTTTTTCTTGGAGACTGAGTCTCGCTCTGTTGCCCAGGCTAGAGTGCCGTGGCGTCAGCCTAGCTCACAGCAACCTCAAACTTCTGGCCTTAAGCAATCCTCCTGCCTCAGCTTCCGGGTAGCTGGGACTCTAGGCACGCGCCACCATGCCTGGCTAATTTTTTCTATATATTTTTAGTTGTCCAGCTAATTTCTTTCTATTTTTTTAGTAGAGACTGGGTCTCGCTCTTGCTCAGGGTGGCCTCGAACTCCTGACCTCAAGTGATCATCCCACCTTGGCCTCCCAGAGTGCTAGGATTACATGCGTGAGCCGCTGCATGGGGCTGCTTCTTCACTTCTCTGAAAGGTCTCTGCCATGCCTGTGTGGAGACAGCCCACGAAGAGCTCAGTGAACACCTGGGAGGCCCTTTTTATCCCTAGGGAGAGGTAGTAGTACCAGAACCCATTTGAAAATGGCTTTAGGATTAAAGGTAAAGCTTGCAAGGGGTTCTTGAATCTTCTGGTTGGCACGGGGGAGGATTATCTAGGCTTGTCCAGGCATTGCTAGATTGCTTCAATCTCCAGAGGGCCCTGCAGCTCTCTTCTGCTGTGGGAGTCTTTGGGCTTCAGACCTGGGCCTTTCGATGGCTGCTTGGAGGGTGAGCCAACGGAGAGGCCAGTGGTCCAGAGCTGAGCCTCAAGCTTCTGTTCTTTTTTGTCTAGGAGTCCCTGACTGACACGGAAAGGATGAAGTGAGTATCTGCTGCCTGCCTCGGCTCTGTCCCTCTTAGCTCCCGGCTAGGCTGTTTGTACAGTTGAACTTTTTCTTGATGGGGTAGAAGTAACAGTCAGATGGGTTGTTTTAGGAACTCTAGGAGGAGGCTCAATGTTGTGGATGTTCTTTCTGGAAAAGGGGGATTTGTTGTTTCATGGGCTCCGAGGGAGCCTGGAACCAGGAGGTGGATGGCTCTGAGGGCCCTGCTTTTGCCAGGGAGCCCTTCCCTAGCTCCTGGCTCCAGAGAGAACAGAGTGGCCCTCCTGTGCCAGCTGCTTCCCTAAAGCCCTTTCTGTCAAGAGGAGGGCAGTGCTGGGCTGGATTTCCAAGAGATGAATAATGGAGAAGCCTGGTGGTGCTGGGGGAAACTGGAGCCGGGGGCTTGGCGGCCAGCTGGCTTGGCTGTAACCAGAGACAGGCTAGGAGCTGTATCCCCCAGTTCTGTCTTGTCATTCTCAACAGTGGGGGGGAGGTTGGCTGTCCCCTACCATCTCCTTTGCCTCCCCCCAACCTCCCCCAGAGGCTGTGTTCTCAGGGCCAGCAGGCCTGTGGAATACACTGCCCTAGACTCAGGCTGTGTCTCCAGGAATCTCCCTGCACCCAGTTGCCTGCCTTCATGTCATCCTGACTCCCTCCTTCCTGAGCCCAGCCTGGAGCTTCCGGGCTGGCCCTTCTATCTCTGATGACCTTTTGCCCTTGACTCCCCCCTCACCTCTCCAGGCTCTTGCAGCAGGAGAATGAAGAGCTTCGCCGGCGCCTTGCCTCAGCCACCAGACGCACCGAGGCCCTGGAGCGTGAGCTGGAAATCGGGCAGGACTGCCTGGAGCTGGAGCTGGGCCAGAGCCGCGAGGAGCTGGATAAGTTTAAGGACAAGTTCCGCAGGTGTGGGAATGAGGGGCCAGACGCATACATGCATGCATCTCCCCATTCGTAGGAGGTTAGCTGGAAGAGGCCTCAGAGGTCATCTGATTCTGATTAGAAAACTGAATTTCTGGGAGCGGGGAGAATAACTTACCCCAATATTGAGGAGAGGCTAAGCAGGGCCTGAAGAGGATCTTGACCCAGGAGTCTGTCTTTTATCCGTCTACAGGCTGCAAAACAGCTACACGGCTTCCCAGAGGACCAACCAGGAACTGGAGGACAAGCTGCACACACTGGTAATCTGTCCAGGAGGCAGTTTGACTGGTACTGTGCTCACAGCATATCAGCGGGCTAGGTTTTGCCAGGGGAATGCCATTCTTCCCTGGGGCTTAGGGAGGAGACAGCGGGATGGGACAGTGGTGGGGAGGGGACCGCAGTGTGCTGTGCAAGTCAGAACTGTCTTAATGCTCACACTGTTTCTCTTCTCTCCTCGTCTTCCCCCTCATGCTGCCACCGTTGCTGCCGCACTCTCCTCTCAGGCCTCTCTTAGCCACAGCTGGATTTTTGCAGTTGCGTCTGAGTTTGTGTGTTTTCTCCCTTGCCCTGGCCTCCTCCTCAGCTGAGATCTGGGATTGTTACTCCCCTCTGCCCCTCAAGTACACCTGAGTACACCCACTCCTTTCCTCTTCCCTGTGTGAGGCCCATTTAACAGTCAGTGCCTCCCTCCCAGGAGAGACCTGAGAACTCTAGCAGAGGTACTGATTGATGTCACTACTGAACACTCACAGCTCTCAGCTGCAGTGGCAGCAAACCCAAGCTATGTGCGAGGAGGGGAGGCTACAGATCCAGTTCCTGAGCTAAAGATCAGAAGGCTACTTTTGAACCTGTAGCTCCCTCCCTGCTCAACTAGATAACCTCACAGGTGCCCCTGGCTGCCACCCAGCCCTGTTCCCTTCTCCATCTTCCTAGCCTGATTCTAGAAACAGCTGCACACATAGGCTTCCACCCCCTGGTTTGTAGTTATTGCCTCTGAGGTACCAGCTGCCTTGCCTGGTACTTAGAGCCTGTGGAAGCCCTGGGAACTCCCTAAAGGGATGGGCAGCTCCAATACTGCTTTTGTCCTGGGCCCAGATGGCAGGAGGTCACGGTCAGAAAATTCCCCCTCCCTCCTCAGCCAGCGTGGAGAGCAGGAGAGGTTCCTGGTCTCCTTCTGTCTGTCCGTCATTGTCTCTGGTCTGTCCGCCTTGGCTGCCCTAGCACCTGTGGCCTCCTGTGTCTCTGGGCTGGGAGGAGGCAGGGGAGGAAGGGCTGGTTGGGGTATGGGCTGGGTTTACCACAAGTCTGTGCCTCAGATCAAGAAGGCCGAGATGGATAGGAAGACACTGGACTGGGAGATCGTGGAGCTGACCAACAAGCTGCTGGATGCCAAGAACACCATCAACAAGCTGGAGGAGCTCAATGTACGCGCACTTTGCCTGCTCAGGCCTTCCTTGTCTGTGGCTGGCTTTGTCCTGGCCCCACCCTGCTCCCGTGGGCAGGGCCGGGCCGGGCTCTGAACCAGGTCTGTATCTGTAGGAGCGGTACCGGCTGGACTGCAACCTGGCTGTGCAGCTCCTTAAGTGCAACAAGTCCCACTTCCGTAACCACAAGTTCTCTGATGTGAGTAGAACACCCTCCCACACACACTATTCCAGCGATTTTAGGACTCCCCTAACTCCAGTTTCTGCACCTCTCTCCACCCTCCTGCCTTTAACTCCTCCCTTTCCACTTTGCATTCCTCTTGCCTCCATGTTGCCTCTTAGGCCAGTCAACTCTACCACTGGTTGGTGTCCTGTATGCTGTGAAGGGCTCATTGCTAGCACTATGGGGCTAACCCATTGGTGTTTCTATAAGAGACAGGGAGAGAGGGACTCAGTTTTAGGGTCCCCTGCAGGAAGGTCCTGAAGAGGGAATGGCCAGAGCTGTAAGCCATAAGCATATTGCGAGAGGATTAGGCCCATCTGATCCTGTTCCCCCAAGAGGCACTCTAGACCCCAGAGCCTCATGCCCAAGGTTGATGCAGCCTGTAGAAGTAGAGGTATTTCTACGGCCACTGATCAGTACAGATTCTCCAAACTTAAGTCTGGTTTGGGCAGAAGCCACTGCTGAGGTGGGGGAAATAGAAGTTTGAGAGCACACAGGTCTCAGCAGCAGCAACAGATCTCGGTTCAAATCCTGCCTATGTTAATCAAAAGCTTCAAGTTATTTTACCCCCACAGAGCCTGTTTATCTGTGAAATGAGGTTATACATTGGCATGCAGTGAGAACACAGTGGTATTTGAACATGGTAGCCATTATTTTTGCCGTGAGTCAAGCTATCTCCAGCTGCAACCATTTATGTCTCTCTTCCCTTCTCCTGATCCTTCACTTCAGCTGCCCTGTGAGCTACAGGACATGGTTCGGAAACATCTGCACAATGGTCAAGAGGCTGCCAGCCCAGGCCCTGCTCCCAGCCTGGCCCCAGGGTCTGTGGTGCCTACTTCAGTCATTGCCCGGGTGTTGGAGAAGCCAGAGTCTCTACTGCTCAATTCAGCACAGTCGGGCAGTGCTGGGCGCCCCTTGGCTGAGGATGTCTTTGTGCACGTGGACATGAGTGGGGTTGCCTCAGGTGATCCAGC
Organism: Cheirogaleus medius; assembly: GCA_008086735.1. Classification (NCBI taxonomy): domain Eukaryota; kingdom Metazoa; phylum Chordata; class Mammalia; order Primates; family Cheirogaleidae; genus Cheirogaleus; species Cheirogaleus medius. The sequence goes on from VBSM01000361.1 coordinate 10,868,872, forward strand.
CAGTCCCCCGGCCCCTGGCAGCCCCACCCCCCAACCCAATGGGGAGTGCCACTCTCTGGGTACTGCAGGGGGCTCCCCAGAGGAGGAGCTGCCCCTGCCGGCCTTCGAGAAGCTAAGCCCCTACCCCACCCCATCTCCACCGCACCCACTGTATCCTGGCCGCAGGGTAATAGAGTTCTCTGAGGATAAGGTTCGGATCCCCCGCAATAGTCCCCTGCCCAACTGCACTTACGCTACCCGCCAGGCCATTTCGCTGAGCCTGGTGGAGGAGGGGAGTGAGCGGGCCCGCCCCAGCCTAGTGCCCAGTGGCCCTGCCTCAGCCCAGGCCTCACCCCACCACCAGCCCAGCCCAGTACCCCCAATGCTCAGTGCCCCAGCCAGCTCCGCCAGCTCTGAAGAGGACCTGCTGGCCAGCTGGCAGCGAGCATTTGTGGACCGCACTCCGCCACCTGCCGCTGTGGCCCAGCGCACAG
>VBSM01000361.1:10869444-10882168 GCA_008086735.1 Cheirogaleus medius
TCCATCCTCCTTTCATAGTCATGAGTTTTGTTTATTTTGGGGGGCGGTCATTGGGGTCATTAACCTCTAATTCCTGCTTTCTGCCTGTTTCCCTCTCTCCCAGCATCTCTCCATGAGCTGTTGCCCACAGGGGCGTGGTGCAGCTGGCTCTTGGGGATAAGGGGGAGGACTGACTCAGGGCTCCCTTCAGCTGTTTCCTCCCTCTCTCTGGAAGGGAGGGTGGGGTTTAGGGGCCTCAAGCTGGGCTCTAGGTGAGGCCTGGCTCCCCTCTCAACCTTGGCTCTAGACTGTTACTCCCAGCTTTGGGAAATTTTCACATTGATGACTATTTTAAAATTAAATAAAACTATTTTACTGGTATGGCCTAATTTGTCTTAGTGACCTTCCCTCTCCCACACTTCTCCCCATTCTTGAGTATTCCCAGTCCTAGTCTTATCCTAGTCTGCTGGTGACTCCCCCTTGCCTCACTTGCCTGGGGCTTCCTTGGAGACAGAGCATCCAGCAGTGGGAGAGGGGGCACCTCAGTAACCTCAGCAGGGCCCCTGAGTCTCCCTTTGGAGGGATGGTCTGGTCCATCGAGCTCTGGAGGTGAACTCTTAGTTATGATCTTTACAGGGCTGTGGAAGGTGTCGCCCCAGACTGGGCCAGACCTGTTATGAGAAATCTTGGACCAGTTCACGTAGCCTGGAGCTTGGGCTATGCCTGGGGTGATACTGCCCCCTAGTGGTGTTTGATGGTAGTTCCAATTCTTCCTCTACTGCCAGCCCCAGTGACCACAGCCACACACCAGGTTGTGGAATTCATAAAATCTCTTCCGAGCCAGCGGGTTGTGGCTAGAGCTGCCAAGTCCAGAGGCAGTGCCCTGGGTTCAAATGCCCCCCAAGGCTGTTGCCCAGTCACAGCGTCCAGAGCTTCCTTCCCATCACACTGCCAGGAGCTGCCAGAGCCCCAGGCAACCCCCGCCCCCCACTCCCTCCCAAGGCCCAGGGCCTGACCCTGATATCCGGGGTGAGGTGCTGGAGACATAGACAAATGTAATGATGTGCAGAAGCCCAAGTAGAGAGTCACATCTCGGTCTCAGCCAACAGACTGTCCCCTAGTCCTGACGTCATTAGCACCATCTGAGAGCTGGGATCTGTGGAAGGGCAGAGGGGTGTTCAGACCACCATTCATTCCTCCACTGGGGACCACAAATAGGTGAGAGATAGGTTAGGTTTCCAACACCCACTCTCCCTTGTCCCAAGCCTCTTCCAGCCCTGTCTGTGATCAACCCTCTGGGTTCTTACCGCTGGAGCACATCCAGGAGGTATTGCCCCTCTGGTGGGCAGCAGGCTCCCGGCCTCTCTCCCATTCCTGGGTGTCGCCTGCCCCTCCGGTGACCTCCTCCTCTTCCTCCCCCTCAGAGAGGAGGTCACAGATCTGCTGCTGCAGCTCTGGGCTAATGCTGTTCTCAGCCAACACCAGGCTCCGCAAAGCTGTGGGATAATTTTCTACCATGTCCAGCAGGGTCTGGGTGGGGAAGAGTATGGAAAAGAATGAACAGTATTAAAGCAGGGTCTCAGACCCCAATCTGCCACCTGTTGGGTATATCTACAGACACATAGGCTAACCCCACCCCATCCCCTGGCTTGTCCCCAAACATGACTTCTCACCTGAGCTGACTGGTTGGTGAGCCCTGTGCCCTCCAAGTCTAGGACTTCTAGGGTACGGCTAGAGGCCACAGCTACAGCCAGCATCCCTGCCACATGGTCACCTGGAGAGAGAGCACGCACACACACACACACATTCTCCTGTGTTCACAGAGGCCAGCTAACCCTTCCTCCTGAACAGCTTTCCCTTTACCCTAACAACCTTAGATCCCACCTCCTGGCGGGAAACACTGACAATTGGTGGGTGGCCAGGAGTGGAGCATTGTGATTGGTGGGAGTGAAGGGACGAAACAAGTCAGGCCCAGGGGTGATGACTGGTGCTTTGATCTGCATGTTGGTCATCTGGTCCTCCACACAGGATGGCTCCTTTACCACCTCCTAGACCCCTGGAAGCTTTCCTTCCTCTTCCCTTCCCCAGATTGGAGGTTACCATGGCAACTGAAGGTCCCAGGCTCTTGGATAGGGCATGGGGTGGTAAGAATCCAAGGGACATTTTTGAGCCTCACCTAGGGGGTTGTAATCCAGGTTGAGGACGCGGACCTGGGAGCTGTGGGCCACAGCAATGGCAAGGCGGCTCCAGCCCTTAGGGGTAATGCCAGGGTTGGCACTCAACGTTAGCTCCTTCAAGCCTGGGGAGCATCATAGAGAGAAGCCAGAATGGGGAGGATTAGACCCTCCTTGAGCCCCCTTCCCTGCTGTCCCTGTGTCTCTCGGTGTCCCTGGTGGTTGGGAGTCACTCCATCTCCCCCACAGAGCTCTGGAGCCACTAAGGACTCAAGCCTCCCCTGCCTGTCCCAGCCTAGATTCCTGAGTCTCCACCCGGCTCAGTCCACCCATCCTTCTCCTTTCTGAGAGGAATAAGACACATTCTCATCCACACCCTCAGAGCGCTCGGCTCTGGGCCACGCCCCCTTCCCTCTGCGCTTAACTTTTCATCAAGGCCACACCAGCCCATGCCCTCAGCAGGGCCCTGCTCACCAGACTTGGCCCCATCTGGGGGGAGGAGGCCACAGATGAGGTTGATGGCTTCGTCACCCAGCATGCAGTCCCCCAGGTCCAGAGCCACAAGGGCAGGGTGGAGTGCCAGGGCTGGGTTCAGCAAGGCCAGCCCCGCATCTGTTAAGGGGCTCCCATGCAGGCTAGGGGGTGACGAGAGAGCAGAGTTATTGTGGTCATCAGTCCTATGTATACCGGGAAGGGGCACCTTCTCTTATGTAAGTCCTAGGGGTGGGGAGGGCACTCAGTCACAGCACTTGAGAGGCATGGGAAGGGAGAAAGAACATTCTAGATTCTAAGGGAATACAGGTAGAAGGGGAATTTGGTTTCTTTTCTGGGGCAGGGACTCAGATCCAGGACATTGCACAGGGAGGGGCGGAGAACGGGTGTGTGGGTGGACTGGAATTCCATGGGCAGGACGTAGGGACAGAGCTACGGGGGGTATTCCCTCTTGGGAATGGAGGAGCTGCCCCAGCGAAGTAAATGCGGACGATTAGGCGGGGAGGCACGCACGACATGCCCTGCCAGGAAGCGGGGTGTATCCCATCTGGGGTGGGGTCGCGTGCAGAAAGTCTGGAGATGAGGCGTGTGTGTGGAGGGTGCTGTGGAGACCGGCCGAGGGATGAAGAGTGTGTATAGGGCGTGCGGAGGTGGGCTGGTGGAAAGACAGTACTGGAAGGTGTGTGGAGCAGGAGGTGGCAGGGGGAGTGCGTGGAGGTGTGCAGCACCCGGGACCCCCTTGCGAGGGGGCGCACTCACAAGAGGGACTGGATGGAGCGGTTGGTCCGCAGCGCCTCCGCCAGCTGCTTGATGCGGCTGGGACTGGACACGACACCCAGGTTAAGGTTGAGCTGCGCCAGGGACGTGGCCCCGGCCAGGGCCCGGCAGATGCGGCCGAAGTCGCGGTCGCAGAGGCGGCAGCCGCGCAGTGAGAGCAGGCGCACGGCGTTGTCGCGCAGGCCGCGGCAGATGTCCCGCACCTCGGCGCCTGACAGCGGTTCTCCCGAAATCTGGATGGAGCTGGGCAGCATCGTGCCCACGGCTGGGCCTCCGGGCCCGGGGCCGGGGCGGAGGCTGGCGGGGCCTCAAGAAGGGCCGGGGTCGGCGCCCCCGCTGGGGTCTTAGACGGAGTGGGGGCGGAGGCTGAGGCAGAGGCTGCGGCGCCGGGGCGGGCCCCGGGTGCGGAGCTTAGAGGTCGCCGGCCGGGCTGAGACGAGCGGCGCTGGGCGGCGGCGGGCTGTGCTGTCCGCGTCTGGGCGGCGGGCTGGGCGCGCGATCGGGTGTTGGGCCGGCGCTGCTCCGCGCTCGTCCTTGTTCCTCGCGGTTGCAGCGCCGGCGGCTGCTCGGGGTCTTCGGCTTAGGACGCGCGGGACCGGTCCCTGCTCCGGGGCTGCACCCGCGCCCTTCCGTCTCCCGCTCGGCCCCCTCTGCCGCCAAGGGGGCCTGGCCGCACGGCTCGCCCAGAGAGCCCCAAGCGGGCTGCTGCACGGGCTTCGGCTCCTGCGCCCGTGCCGGCGGTGGGTTCCCATGGCAACGGCCGCGTCACCGCCGCGCGCCCCGCCCCCTGCCCGGCCTAGGCCACGCTGGCCCACGAGGTTCGCGCACACGGGGTGGTTCCGGGCAAGGAGCTCGGAGCGGTGGACATTCAGCCCCGGGGTGTGGGGCCACGCAGCAGGCAAAAAGAAGGTAGCTGGGCTGAGGCCTAGGACCGGCGGGAGGTGGGGAGGGGTGATAGTGAGGGGGAGTGGAGGCACGTCACGTGGAGATGGCGTTTGACACTGTTACCGGTTCTCTTGCCCATTCTCCCGCCGTTCCCCATTCCTAAGGTCCAGACCCTGGGCGCCTTCGCCGGCCTCCCAGGCACTGCCCCCTCCTGTTTGGAAGTCCCTAGGGCCCTGTAATCCGTGCCACGCCCCCGTGACGCGAGGTGCAGCGTGCGTGGGGATTCCGGCCCGCGAGGACTCCCTCCTCCTCCCCGCTAAGATGGCGACCTCACCGGGGTGCTCCAAGGGCGACGGCTGTCAAGCCAGCCTGAGGGGCTAGGGACAAGGGAACCCCAAAGGGGTCCCTAGGGCACGTGAGCCCCAGGTGGATGCAGGGTCCTGCTGCTGCCCCTTCCCCAGGTGCGCAGGGCACTGCTGATACCCTGAGATGGTCTCAGTGCCAGCGAGGCTGGGGTGGCCAATATAAAGGGGTGCCAGGGAGGACAGTGTAAAGTCGGCGGGAGCACACTGCACAGCACAGGCAGTGCCATTAGAACTCTGTCCACTGGCTAGCGTGGTGCCGGCCTCACCTGTAGGACACAGGGCAAATGAATGGCACCTGTCAGTCCCTTTATTAGGAGGGACAGATGCTACTGACCCAGATTTACTACGGTAATGAGAGGATTAAAAAAATATACCTAGTGAAGGGAGGTCAAAGGCCCTGTTCCCTCTTATAACTACCTGAATTAACTCTTAAGTGAAGCAGATTAAAGAGGGGGTGAGGGATGTTTTTAAGAGAAAACAGCACTCTTGAAGAGCAAGGGCAGAGAAAAACCGAAGGGAGCTAGCCCCAGCACAACTAGGGCAAAGTTAAGTTTGGCTTCAAATGTGAGCCATTGGAAAACTAGCCCCACCACTGGCCCAGGTGCAGAAGGTCCTTGTAACGACATGGGGTTTAAGTCTGGAAGTTTTTGTCCAATTGTCATTGCTCCATTGGCTTCGCAGGAGTGCAACTGATCCCAGTCTCAAGCTGAGTACACTGTTCCAACAGGCTCATGGCTCCTGTGCTTGAGGCCTCCCTGCTGCTCCATGGGGCAGGTTCCATATTCAATCACTGCCCTCTATGCAGTCTGGCCTGTCCCATCTTCATCCTGCCTAAGTGAGGGGATAAGGAAGGGAGCATGTGACATTACCACTGCTGACAGAAGAACAGGAAAGTGTACAGGAAGGAGGGTTACAGGGAGGACCACTGGATAGGTAGCTGCAGTTCCAAACTTCCATCAACATTTTAATTACAAGTCTATATTTAGCAAGACAATGTGGGAGAGAAAGAGGAAGGAAGGGGTAGGTGGTAAGGGGGCCTCAGAGGAGCTGACCCACTTTCTGCACTGGCTGCATAGCCTTGCAGTCCTGGCCAGGAGTTCCTGGCCTTGTGCCCTTCAGAAGCCCCGACAGGCATCAAGGAGGTTCTTAAGCAGCTACAGCTGAGTGGCAGCTGCAGACCCCATCAAAGACACATGTCATCAGTACTGTCCTTTAATCTTCCTCCACTCCACAGCTGGGGGAGAGCAGGCTGGCCAAAGATTTCAGATGGGGTCAGTGTGACTGCAAGGTCACCGCAACAGCTTTGGCTGTGGCATTGAGCATGGTGGAGGAAAGCCTAGCAGCAGGGAGCACGGCGGGGATGTCTCTGGGGACTCTCTGTATGGGCGGGATGTTGGGGCCCTCCAGTGTGTCCAGGATCCCTGGAAGAAGGAAGATGGAGGTGAGCAAGAATTGGCTGGGCCTGACCCATAGGCCATCTCATCCAGCCCCCTGCCCTAGGCACTGTTCTCTCCCTCTCCCTCTACTCAGGCCTTCCTGCCACTTACCCTCTACCACCTTGTGGTAGGCAAAATGCAGATAGAGCAGGAAAAGCATGTGCAGGGCAGCCAGGGTGCCACAGAGGAGCAGCCGCTGTGTGGGGCCCACGGTCCGAGACACCAACACTGCCACCTAGAGCCACAGGAATACAGCTCAGAGGGCCTGGTTCCAATGTGAGGAGTGGGGAGAAGACACTCCCACCCACGGCAGAACCATCTTTGGGCCCCTCCCTCCCATTTAGAGACCTTTGTGGGGCGGACAGCTCCAGGCTGTCTTCCCCAACTCCCTGGGAGGACAACCCACCCCTGGAAACCTCTTGCCCAGCTTACCATGCGCAGGGTGGACAGCCCACCCACCAGCAGCCAGAAGAGGTAGAAGAGGGCATGGAGGTGGATGTTATAGGTGATGAACAGGACAATGCAGTGCCCAAAGAGGCCATAGCCCTAGGAAGGAGTATGGTGGAGAGGAAAATCACTCAGGCTCTGGGCTGGCCTCTGGCCCCTCATGGTGACCCTCAGAAATAGATGGTCCATTAGCCTGCTCCTCCCATTCCAGGCTCTGGAGCCCCAGGACAGAGGAAGACCAAGGACTGGCTTCTCTTTTTAAGATCACTCTTGCCTACTACCATGCCTGGCTCCTTACCAGCAGTGCCAACATCTGGAGCATGGTGATCTGGGCGTTGCACAGGTAGGCGAGGAAGTAAATGAAGGACGAGACGCCCAGCCAGTAGCCGAAGCAGGTGCCAATGGCTGTGCCCATCAGGGTGCCCTCCCGCTGTGGGGTGAAGGCTCTGACTTAGTCCTGGGAGGCCTGTGACCTCAGCCTCACCCAGGGCTTTTCCCAGGGGCTGCTCCTGCTTCACTCCACCGCCATGTCCTTGGGCAGCTTTCAACCTAGTTCAGCCACCCCCCAAAGTCCTCTGTCCTGCTTACAATAATGGTGTCAGATGTCTTCATCCCATGGAGGAGGATGGCAACCAGGGTGAAGACCAGCATGAGAGGTCCGTAGAGTTCACCTGCGATTTTCTGTCAATATACCAACTCATTCAGGCTGGAGGGTACAATGGCTCTTGTTTATGCCTTCCCAGGCTGTGCCTGGTGGCCCACCCTCTGCCCTGGTGCCTCCCCCAGCTCCAGCCACACCACCTCCTATTCACCTGGGGGAAGTTGACCATCTTGATAGGGATCATGGACTCCAGGAGCCTGGGAGAGGAGAGGAGAGATGAGAGCACAGGCAGCACTAGGCTACATGGTACTGGAGGGCAAGGCCTGAATCTTATTCATTTCTCTAACTCCAGGGAATGGGGCCTGGCCCAGAGGACATGCTGGATAATAGGGGGAGGAAAAGGTAGTAAAGACAGATAAGCAATGAGGAAATACCTTCCTTGCCCCTAACATTATGTCCAGGAAAGACAACTCTCTGAAACTGAGCTGCTTGAAGCAACACCTATATGGAGGGAGAACTCAGAGAGTTGGGCTGGGCCTTGGGAGAGGGCCTGACCATTTACCTATTTGATCCACTCCCCTTTAAAAGACAGGTAAACCTCAGCAGAGAGTACCCGGAATTCAGGGCTGTGATGGTGAAACCTTGGGAAAGGTTTAGAAGGTGTTACTGAGGGAACTAGTGAGTTTGAATCCTGCCTTTTCCTGCTTAACTGTTCTTCCAGGCACCACTGAACATTTTCTTGGAAAAGATATTTGAAGTAGTATGAAAATTCAGTTACTTAGCCACTCTCTTAAGTGGTTAGCTCCTAATTATATCTTGGATTTTAGCTAGATTTTACTTCATTTAGGAAACCTGTCCTGTTCCACCCACCAACCTACTGTGGCTCAAGTGTCCTTCCTATGTGCCCCATCGTAGCATATGAGTACTGTATCGTAACTGTACCCAAGGGCAAGGCTCCCATTCACCTTCACCACTAATTAGACACAAATAGTATAGGGCCTGGCACAGAGCAAATGCTTGATAAACACTTGCTGAGTGGTCTTGGATATCTGATAAGCACTGATTAAGGGATGAACAAAAAAACCAAGCCAGAATCAAATCCAATTCTTTTTTTTTGAGACAGAGTCTCACTTTGTTGTCCAGGTTAGAGTGAGTGCCGTGGCATCAGCCTAGCTCACAGCAACCTCAATTTCCTGGGCTCAAGCGATCCTTCTGCCTCAGCCTCCCAAGTAGTTGGGACTACAGGCACGCACCACCATGCCCGGCTAATTTTTGTATATATATATATATATATATATTTTTTTAGTTGGTCAATTAATTTCTTTCTATTTTTAGTAGAGACAGGGTCTCGCTCTTGCTCAGGCTGGTGTCGAACTCCTGACCTCGAGCGATCCGCCCGCCTTGGCCTCCCAGAGTGCTAGGATTACAGGCGTGAGCCACTGTGCCCGGCCCAAATCCAATTCTTGAAAAGTCACTCGACAACTATGGCTCGATACTCTGGTTCACACTGTTCTGGTGCTGAGAATGAAAAAATAAACAAGAGAACCTGCTTTTGAGGAGCTGTTGGGCTCTGGGGGGACAGGTAATGAGGTATAGCAGTGCTGAAGTGCTATCTATTAGAGGAAAGTGCGGCGTTCTGTAGGAGCACCAGGAAAGAACAAACTAGGAATGGGGTTAAAGGAATATGTATCAAAGGAAGTGACATTTGAGCTAAGTTTTGAGGGAAAAAAAGAGCAAGGTGATGTGTTATTGCCATTGTATTCAGTGACAGGTGCAGTGATGAGAAGTGATAGAGTCATGAAGAAGGGGAGTCCAGCAGAGCCTGAAGCTTGAAATCTGGCTGTAGTTTGGAAGAAGGACTAGGTGTTAGGAGGGAAGCTTCTTCAGGAGAAGGATCCTCACCTGCTTCGCACCTGGGCAGGTTCCACATCAAAGTAGGGTCTCAGGATGTCGATGTTGGCGTACAAGCTGAAGGCCCTGGAAGCTTGTCTCTTCCCTGCCTGCCACATCTGAAGTAAGGAAGATGGGGATGGGTATTGCAGGACTCTTGGCACTAGACCCTGTTGCCTATTTTCTGTTGGATTTCTACATGGTTCTAACTGGACAATCTGGGGTGAACACCACCAACACCAACTCCATAACATGGGACATGCCTAGGTATACTTTTCTGGGGGATTCAATGTTGCTTACCTGATCAGCCACCTGCCGGCTCAGCTGTCCCTTAAAGCCCTTCATGCCCAGGAACTCCCCATCTTCTTCTTCAGCAGCAGCTGCATCAGCGTCTACTTCTTCCTCCCGCAGGCGCTGATGCAACTCACCCATATCCTCGAAGCTGGAGCCCGAGGTATCATCCATGTTCTCCATGTCAATCACAGCTGAGCCTCCCCCCTGTGAAGACAATGGCTTCTAGAGTGCAGGACCTTTCTGTTCCATCCGTTAAGTCCTCCTCTGCTCATCCCAGGGTTTGGGGCTTTGTTCTTCCACTGCTGAGGATATGGCTTGGAATCACTACAGATCACTCCGTTACCCTTCATTTGTTCCCAGAACCCTCAGTTGCTAGTTTTGGCTCTCTCTTTTAGCCTTGGAAACCTACTAGTCTTCCATTCAAGTCTTTCTTCTACCTTCCTTATCAAAGCCTCAAAAGTGCCCCTTTCAGTTCTTTCCCAAGCCCCAAACAAGACTATCTGCACAGTATACATTAGCAAGTGCCAGTGAATCTCTCCCAGCCCCAGTCTCACCATGCCTGACCCCGACCAACCTCCTAACTTGTTCGGAAAGCAAGGGCACGCTGTTCCTAACGCCTTGGGAGGGCCCAGAAACCCAGACTCTCAGGCTGAAGTACTACGTAGTCTGGCTCTTTCGGGTCAGCACTAATCCCACTGACTTTCGTGTGCACGATGACCCAGAGGAGTGAAAGAATGTTGCAAATTAAGCAGATTTCCAGGCCCCGAAGGAGAATCCCCACGGCACTTCGAGACGGCCGCCGGCCCTGGGGTTGCTGGCAACCGGAGCCTTGGGGCTATTACCTGGATGTTTTCTTCGAACCCTCCCCATTCCGGACTAGCCCCGTTTCGGGTGCCGCCGGTCGGCGCAGCCGTAGTTGCCATGTCCCTCGAGGGTTCCCGTCGCTGAAACCGCGCTAGCCCCGCGCTCAAAGAAGTGGATGCGATGTGGGCCTCACGGAGGGAGACGTCCCAGGTGAAGAAAGAGAGGTGGCACCAGCCGGAACATTAAAAAAAGAGAAACCCGGATGTTTGGCCAAAACTGACTTCCGGAAGCTGGGGACGTGGACGGAGGCGCGGCAAAGTCTCGCGATATTTAAGATCACAGGAGGCGGCGCGTTGCCGTGGAGACGGAGGAAGGCTGTAAGAACGCACGCGCCAGTTTGAGGCCCTGGTCTCGTGGACAAGTTGAAGATGGCCGCGGCTCAGGCAGTGGAGGAGATGCGGAGCCGCGTGGTTTTGGGGGAGTTCGGAGTTCGCAATGTAAGTAAGACTGTGGCCTTGAGCTCAGGAGGAGGAGTGAGAGCGGAACAGGGATGGGTTGGGATCTGAATGGGGACTGTTTGGGGCTTGCTGCTGCTTCGTGGACAGACTCGTTTCTCTGCTCTAGGTTCATACCACTGACTTTCCTGGTAACTATTCCGGTTATGATGATTCCTGGGACCAGGACCGCTTCGAGAAGGTGGGTGGGGCTGGAGGTGTCCGGAGAGGGTATGAGGGCCAGACCGTGTGATCTGAGCAGCTTGGGCCTCAGAATCTGCTCTTGGGAGTCCCTGCGTTCGTAAAAAGTTCATTGAGCAATGTGCTAGGCCAAATTAGACACGATTTCTGACCTGTTCTGCGAACAAGATGTACAGTCTTGTTGGGGGCGGGGAGGGTGGGAGTGGGGTGGTACCTACTTGTCTGCCTGCCTTTCTTCTCCTTTATTAAAAAACACACACACACACGTTCGGTCTTGTTTTTGTTGAGGAACAGTGTGCATGAACAAGTATTCCAATATAATGTGGTAAAGGTGGTTGATACCGATAAGGACGGTAGGGTATGGGATGGGGGGCTTATAAAGACTTGTGTGAAGCGTGCTCTGAGAATATCCGCACTGCAAGCATGTTAAGTTGGTCGGCACTAGTGGTAGGCAAGATTGGAGTGGGTCTTGGGCCCTGCAGGTAATAGAGGGCTTTTGAAGAGTTTTAAACAGGCAGGGCAGTGGTTCAATCCTGTCATCCTAGGCACTGTGGGAGGCCGAGGTGAGAGAATTGCTTGAGCTCTGGAGTTTGAGATTAGCCTGAGGCAAGAGTGAGACCCGTCTCTACCAAAAAGAAGAAACCAGCAGGACATTGCAGCAACCGCCTGCAGTCCCAGCTACCCTGGAGGCTGAGGCAGAAGGATGGCTTGGAGCCAGGAGTTGAAGGTTGCAGTGAGCTACAATGATGCCACTACACTCTACTCAGGGCACAAAGTGAGACTGTCTCAACAACAAAAAAAACCCAAGGAAACTGAAGAGTTCTTAAGCAGACATGATCAGATTTTCAACCTTGATGGTTGAGAGAGAGTATTTGAGGAGGATCATATCAGGCAGGTAGATCTGTTAGATTGTATAAGGGACCTTATAAGTTCATGCCTTGTATAAGGACTGTGGGGAGGAGTGTAAAATGACCTTTTGGCTTGGGAAATTGCTTTGATGGATGGTGGTGTCATTCACTGATAAGGAGAAATGGGTCTGGGGAATAGGAATGATGATGCACTCAGTTCCCTGCATGTGGAGAGATCTATCAGACTAGTAGATTATGTTTGAAACGAGATCAGAAGTGAGATAAAATTTTGGAAGTTGTCAGCACAGGTAGTTGCTAAAACCATGAGTGTGGTTGAAGTCACCTGGGAGACAAGAACCTTGCAGATAATAATTAGGGCATGGGTAGAAGATGTGGAAGAATCATCAGAGAAGACTGGTGCTAAGAAAGCAAGGGAATAGCTTGAAAAGGAGGAATTTTTATCAATGCCAAGTATAGCAGTAAGGTAAGTAAGGATTGAGTATTGTCAACTGGACTAAGCAGTATGGAAGTTTGTTCGTCATAGAATAGCTTCTGTAGATGGTTGGTTAGAAGCCATATTGCATAGGGTTTTAATGAATGGAAGACAAAAATGGAGATTTTTCAATAAACTAAAGAAATCACTGTGGGAAAACAAACATCTAATAGAGGGACTTCTGGGCAAAGGAAGGTTTCTGGATGAGATTATGCTAATAGTTTAGGGAAATAACTAGTGAGAAGGTGTGAAGAGATATTGATCACAGAGGTTAGGCTTTACTTCATGTTTTTCTTGTCTTTCTAGAATTTTCGTGTGGATGTAGTACACATGGATGAAAACTCATTAGAGTTTGACATGGTGGGAATCGATGCAGCCATTGCCAATGCTTTCCGGAGGATTCTGTTAGCTGAGGTAAAGGCAGGCATGGTGACAAGGCTGGAGTTGTGTGGGAAACTGCCATCACCTCAGTTGTAGAATTAAGTGTCCCAGGCCGGGCGTAGTGGCTCACGCCTGTAATCCTAGCACTCTGGGAGGCCGAGGT
>VBSM01000361.1:10910818-10925937 GCA_008086735.1 Cheirogaleus medius
AAAAAAAAAAAAAAAAAATTAACCTAGAATACATCAAGACATAATTATCATAAAATCAGCTGTGAGCTAATTATTTTAATCTAATTAACATGGTTAATAGGATAGGTGCTGCTATTTAAGTAATTATAGCTACATGTAAGGTAATGTTCTAAGAGAAGAGTGATAAGTGATATGAAGTACAGAAAAATAAGACCTGTTTATTCAGTATTATTCAGGGGAGGGGACACTTAATAGCCAATACGAATATTCTGGTCCATCTGCCATAAACTGAAAAGGATGCTTAATGGCAAATATCTCTTAACACCTTAAGGACCACTCACGAATTTTCTCCTGTTTCGTGCGTCATCTGTTAAGGACCGCTCACGAGTTTTCTCGTTTTTCACTGTAGTTAGGTGATTTAAATAACGTGCAGTTTGGCCAAAAACGTGTGGTCCCTGGCATATGTCTTAGAGATTTCTATGTGGTACGAAAGGTGTTAAGATTATCCAATTCAAAGTTTGGTATCACTGTCCTCCTTGCATTAGTTATCCTGCCTGTCGCTCTGTGTGTTATCAGGCTTATCTTATCATATCCTTAAAAATAGATGCTAAATGTTGTAGGGCTTAGAATAAGGGACCTGAGTTTTGGTCCCAGCTCTGCCATTTACTAGCTACTTGAAAATGAGTATGTTATATAACCCCCTCTAAAGCTTGGTTTCCTCTTACATAAGATGTCCATCCACAGATTTTCCTATCCCTCTACTAGTTAAAAAGAGATCAAAATCATTACATAGTCAGCATAGGAAATAGTTACTTACCTCTCTATCTACTGTCCGAAACATTTGGTTGATCACACTTTCCAAGAAAAAGGTCATGGCTTCCCACTGCACAAATGAAGGGGAGAAGATGGAGCAGAGGCTTCCTTCTCCAGTTCCAGTGGCCGGAGAACACGCTTTTAAAATACACAAACGCTTATCAGCATTGAAGGATCACAGAAGACACAATGGGGCCTTACAGACTACCTGGTAATTTCACAGTTGAAGGAACAGGGTAATCTAACCCCTCTCAGTTTGAGGAAAGAAAAGAACATGAGGGCTAAAAGCAGAGAGATAGGCTGGGGTCACCTGGGCTATAGAGTACCATGGACATCAGCCTAATTCACAGCAACTTCAAACTCCTGGGCTCAAGCGATCCTCCTGCTTCAGCCTCCTGAGTAGCTGGGACTACAAGCATGTGCCACACACAATGCCTGGCTAATTTTTCTCTATTTTTAGTAGAGACGGCGTCTCACTCTTGCTCAGGCCGGTCTCAAACTCCTGAGCTCGTGATCCTCCAGCCGGCCTCAGCCTCCCAGAGTACTAGGATTACAGGTGTGAGCCACCACGCCCAGCCCATAAAAACTATTTAGAGTACTGAATGAGAAGATCCATGTAAACATCAAAGACAGTGGCTGGCCCATTAGAGACACTTGATAAATATTAGTTTCTTCCCTCCTCCCACTTTATAATCTGTCAATGAGAATCTAAATAATTAAGATATTTAAGACCATAAAGAATCTTTCCAATAAAGATATATCAGGCCAGGCATGGTGGTTCACGCCTGTAATCCTAGCACTCTGGGAGGCCGAGGCATCTGGATCGCTCAAGGTCAGGAGTTCAAAACTAGCCTGAGCAAGAGCAAGACCCCGTCTCTACTAAAAATAGAAAGAAATTAATTGACCAACTAAAAATACATATACAAAAAATTAGCCAGGCACGGTGGCGCATGCCTGTAGTTCCAGCTACTCGGGAGGCTGAGGCAGAAGGATTGCTTGAGCCCAGGAGTTTGAGGTTGCTGTGAGCTAGGTTGATGCCAGGGCACTCTAGTTTGGGCAACAGAGTGAGACTCTGACTCAAAAAAAAAAAAAAAAAAAAGAAATATCAGATACAAAAGACTGTTTTACATTCAATACTCTCATGACAATCATAAGGGCTACATTTAGAGAACTTTGCCATCCTCCAACTTCACAAATATCACCAAAGCACATTACTCAAAGTGCAAGGCACAGGCAAAAAGACTTATGAATTGCTTTTCTTGCTTACATATAGCACTCCTTACTAACTGCATCTTGCTACCACATATTTGGGCCTCTTCAAACTTTCAACTTACCAGATGCCAGAGACATTCAGAGTTGATTAGGCATACTCACAACTGAATGTTAAATCCCATGAATGTGGAAATCAACCATTAGTACGCAGCTTTTCTAAAGCAGTGACTTGCACTAGTTAATTCACCCTTTCTTGCTTTATTAATCCTATCACACACAGCATGACAGACAGACAGAAAATTAACTGCCTGATGCATATGGGTAGAAGGGTTTATTTTGATTCTATATAAAGTGGAATTTCCCAAAGGCTTTGAGGTGGCTCAATGATATTGGGAAGTCCCTGTAGTGTTCCTATTATGCCTTAATAGGACATAGTGCTATGTAATTAACTTCGTTGAAAAGTTTTTAAAAGTTAGGTCTAAACATGCAATTTGTTAAGATGGTGCCTGAAGGGAAGTAATAAAATAAACAATTGGTTGATTTTGTTAGGAAAGAAAAATGGGGCAAGGTGGCTTATGCCTATAATGCTAGCACGTGGGGAGGCCAAAGTGGGAGGATTGCTTGAGCCCAGGAGTTTGAAGTTGCAGTGAGCTATGAAAGCAAAACTGACAAGGACCTGGTTTTACCCTATTTTAAACAGATTTAATATATGGTGTTACCTGCTTTGTGTGAGCCAATGAAAATGCTCACTCCCTAGGAGGGAATTAGGCAGTAAGCAAAGCTATTTTTTAATAGGATTAATACACTGTTCTGATATGTGGCTCAGGTTTATTTCCTATGTACAGTTTTGATACTGTTACAATACTTCACTAATGTTTAATAATGAAAAAAACTTACAATTCATGGATCCAGCATCAACAGAAGTTGATAGCTGATACTTTAGCCATTCCGCAGCCATCTGGAAGCTAGTCTTGGGATCCAAACGACATGCCAATCTCATCACCTCTCCTTGTTGGGCCCGGGAGGCTGCCAAGGGAAAAAACACCAAGGGAAGGACTAGAATCAATAACTAGTACAAAACAGATTAATTAATGTTCATTCATTTACCATTCCAGGGGGAAAGTGTTCAAAGAAGCTATTTTACAGACTTGTGCTTTAAATATAATTATCACTCAATAAAACTTTGTTGAATAATGAATCCAGAAATTTTCAAAAATAAATGATTTATGGAAGCTGTCTTACCAGCCAGGTCCTATAAGTGGCAAATTAAAATCAGTCTCCCATTTCTGTTTGAATTAAAAGGAAATCAGGTTGGTGAGGTAAAATGGTGCAGCTGCTGTGGAAAATAATCTCGCAGTTCCTCAAAATATTAAACATGGATTTGTCATGTTACCTACCAATTCTACTCCAAGTTACATACCCAAAAGAAATAAAAACATATATCCACACAAAAGCTTATATGCAGATACTCACAGCAGCATTATTTGTAATAGCCAGAAAGTAGGAAGTAACTCAAATGTTCATCAACTGATGAATAAATAAAATATATTTATACGATGAAATATTATTATTGGCAATAAAAATAAATGAAGTACTGATATATGCTACAACATGGATGAATCATAAAAACATTATGCAAAGTGAGAGAAGGCAGTCACAACAGACCACGAATTGTATGACTGCATTTACATAAAATGTTCACAATAGGCAAAACAGAGAGACGGAAAGTAGATTACCAATTGCCTGGGGCTGAGAGGGATGAGGAGATTAACGGAAAATATTCTAAAATTGATTGCCATGATGATCGCTCAACTCTGTACTAACCCTAAAGACCACTGAATTGTATACTACAAATGGGTGAATTGTATGGTAAATGAATTTTATCTCAATAAAGCTGTTACTTAAAAAGAAAAAAAGCCAGGCATGTGGCTTTCCCTGTAATCCGAGCACCTTGGGAGGCCAAGGTAGGAGGATTGCTTGAGGCCAGGAGTTTGCAACCAGCCTGAGCAACACAGCAAGACCACATCTCTTAAAAAAAAAAGTATCAGAAGAGCATGGTGGTATGTGCCTGCTGTCCCAGCTACTCTGGAGGCTGAGAGGCAGGAGGATTGCTTGAGCCCAGTTCAAGGTTGCAAGGAGCTTTGATCACCACTGCTCTCCAGCCTGGGCCATAGAGAAAACCCAGACCAATCTTTTGAGGAAGAAAGAACCACAAGGTAAGATGATATTTAATCCTAAGAATTAAAAAAATTCAAAAGTATCTTAAGTATGGTTACCATCCCTAAACATCAATGTCCAAATGCTGTGTGTTTGTGGTGTAGAACAAATAATATGCCCTTCTGCAATGGGAAACTAGAGCTTAAGCAGGCTGCCATCCAGATTTGAGGATCTTGATCTTTATTAAGAACCCCAAGCAACAGGCACCATGATTCATAACATTAGATGCCATCCTGAGACTTCTGGGAGAAATGTCAGGGCAGTATCACTTACAGTTGAAGAAAGCATTGAAGTCCTCATCGCTGTCAAAATCAAATCGAGAATATTCACAGCTGGGGCTGTCTGTTTTAGAAGGAAAGCCCATCTGGAAAGAGAAAGATAATCGGGGTAGGGAATGAAAATGGACCTAATAAAAGAGTACTTAGGCTTCAGAAGCTCAAGCACTTCTTAAGAATTAAGAGTTTTGAGTGAGATTTTTATGATAAATAACTACTTTGGTTCTATCAGAAGTTGACAGTTGGCTCCCAGCTCCAATATTCCTGACAGTGGTAGAAAACAAAACACTTTTAGTTGATACCTTCCTCCAAGTTCTTCAGGGAGAATTAAATTCTGGAATTTGTTTAGGGTCTGTAAGTATGAAGGTGTCCCAAGACAAACTGATAATTCAGCATGCAATAAGGAAGAAAAAATTGAGAACTACTTGCCTCATTAAATGCTGAACGATGAGAATTAAACATGTACAACTTTAAGTACTGAAGACCATGGCAAAGAATGTCCTAGGTAAATTACCTGAGCAAATAAGGGGACCCTTGAATGGATCCCATTCTCTGACTTTACACATCAAGATTAAGAATCTGTCAGCTGCAAGAGCTCTTAGCAGATCTCAGGAAATTTAGCAGCTCTTGAATGAGGTAGTGAGCAATCTTCGCTTCCACTCTCCCTCCCTTCTCATTTGCCTTCCTCACTCTCACTTGGCCTTCAGAAACAATCCTCAGATATGACCTCCTTCTGGAATCTTCCTAATTCCACCCTCCTATGTACTTGCAAAGAATTTTGCTTTTAAACCCCTGGCAATTATCACATGGTATGGTCACTGCTCTTGTCCAAACACCTAGCCCTACGCTTGATATATAAGTGCTCCAAAATATGGAAAAGCAGTTATAATAACCGGTATGGACTGCTTTCTTCCTGAGAAATAAGAATAGGCCCAAGGAAGGGGTCTTAGTTATTAAGAAACAGCTGTCAATAATGCCTCATTATTATGTATATTCACCTACATTACATGTTTAGATTCCCATTATATACCTTGACCAAGTTAGTCATAGAAGCACGAAGATATTTCGGTATCATTGGTAACAGCAAAGGATCACGAGATAGTATCTCATGACGGAAAAGGGCTCCCCAAGTCATCTGAGTTGAAGAGCGCAGAAACTAAAGGGAAAAAAAGAAAACCTCAGTTTAAGTATTTGAATTCTATAGAACCAAGATTATTACTTAACTTAGCAGTTACCAACTACATTTTTTTCATAGAAATAAATCTCTATGACACTTTGAAATGGTCTCTACTACAGTGCATCAGTAATGACTGCTCACTATGGAGGCTGCGGGTCAGGTGTAATTCCTGGAGTGTGGGCCGAACTTTATCACTCTCTCTTCTATGCAAGAAAGGATAATGGAATCTCAGAGTGATATTAGAAGGAAAATCTTGAACTGGATGAAATTAATTTTGTAATGACACAATTAATCAGACATCTGTTTTTATAACTTTCAGTTTTATAAGTTTAGTACCAAATCACTGAGGACACACATCACTTCTTCTTCTTCTTCCTTTTTTAATTTACCTGAGGGGAAAAGCTGCTGATCTAGACAGTGCAATGCTTGGCTCGGGAAGAAGATCCAATAATTCTCTTAATGAAATGACACTATAAGTGATTCCCTAGGGCCTGAAGAGTCAAATTTTACACATGAGCTGCAATATTACTTCAGGCCATAGTGCTTAATTTTGGTTCACCTAACTAAAATTTTGAAAAGTTACCTGCATAAAGTTTACCTGACTTGGGTGAGTTGTGAAAGCAAGAAAAGATTCCAGGTATTTCCCAAAGTTCGCTGGTGTTTCTACATCAGAATCTGCACCCTGCAGGAGAAAAAGACCACGACATTAATAATGCTGATAGAGGATGAGGGGAGGAGCAGGGGAGTAGTAGAAACAGATAAATTAAACCCTCAAAAAGTTTGTTCTGTAAGGACTTTGTACTTCTTTTGGCTAAAGAAAGGCAACACTTTAAGGGTTAATATATAGGAAAGCTACTTTACCCCCTCAATCATCATCCAAACTCATCCTGTGGTCAAATAATAAAATGAAAAAGAACATTCATTTTGGAAATCAGAGAAAGAAAAAAAATTCATTCTACTTCTTCAGTCCTGGCCTACTCATATCTCTGTGACCCAAGCTATTAAATAACCACTGAATGGTATATGTCTTATGTCTGAAATTATCCTCTCCAACCAATTAAACCACCACAAAAAACATAACATCAATTGCAAATGTATATCTTCTAACTTGTAAGACTGAGTAGTAAATATTTCCCTAATATTTAATAAACCTAAAACAGGTTTTTCTAGGTCAATCGGTCTAAATTTTTCTTTCATGATCCAATATATCCTTTAGATTGGGAAAAGGGGTTCTTTATTCGAGTCCATGTTTCATGGGCTAAGAACTTAAAAGGGTAATGCACTCAGCAGATTGATGTTCTACAAGTACCAGAATTCAAAAGAAGAGTAATATTGACTTTATGAAATAATAGATGTAGACATTTGCTGTTGGTATAATTCTATTTTTGTTTAAAGAAATTTATATCCTTCAAACGTTATATTAAAATTATTCAATCTGTAGAGTCACATGAAATGATATGTAGGGCGATGCCCTGTCAGACTAAAATCAATGGCATCTGCAACCCCTTATAAAATATAACTTTCTAAATGCTCTCCCCAAATGGCCCTGAAGCTCTCCAGAAAACAAGCACTAGCTCACCAGCAATGCACACAGCTGATTGCCCAGTGCACACAACACCTGGCAGAGTCTCTTCAGGAAGACATAGTGTTTTTCTACCAAGCCTCCTCCGTCAGCAATCCTGCAAGATGAGAGAATTCCTTATACCACCAACAAAATAAAAAGGACTATAATAAAAACATGACTTTGTGTCTCATTTCTCCAAGTCACTTAGTTCAGGTTTATTATTCAAGAATCCAAATAGCTCTGCTAAATTAAAAAAAAAAATTATTTGGTGGCAAAACCTGACCTGAAATGATATAGGACCATTCACAGCAACAGCAATTAATAACGACTAGTATGAACAACAGCCATATGAGCTGCCTTCTGGAGGCAGTAGAGTATAATGTAAAAAGCAGGGGCTTTGAGGAAAATAAAGCCTAGGCTCTCGTAATACAGAAGGGCGGTATGGTGTTACGGTTTCCAGTGCAGGCTCTGCAGCCTGACTGCCTGGGTTTCAATCATAGCTTAACTAACTATGGGTATGGTATGGTACCCATAGCACAAATGGAAATGGGACACCTTAGTGTGAATGTCATGGTCTCTACGGAACTAAGAAATGGACCTAGAAGCAATAACTACAGTAGCTACCCAAAAGGCATGTTATTCATTTAATTAGCAGGACTCCTTAAAAACAGAGCTGCAGTCTGCATAGAAAAGAAAGCCATCATAAATGTGTATTAGAACAGATAGCAAGCAATTTTAATACATATGTGTCTCACACCTTTACATTTCTCCATGGGACCAAGAGTAAGTGAAGAGTATTGAAAAAAGCAACAGCTTTAACTATCTGTAATACACAGTTTTACCTGACACTTCCTGGTAAGAAACACATATCAGGAAGTGCTTTAATATTTTCCAGAGCAACTGGAAGAAAATAAGCAGAAGCCATTCCAACCATGTATTGCTTAACAAGAGTGATAAACTTTGAGAAATGCATCATTAGGCCGTTTTGTTGTCATTGTACACACATTATAGTGTACTTACACAAACCTAGATGGTATAGCCTACTACACACCTAGGCTATATGGTATAGCCTATTGCTCCTAGACTACAAACCTGTATAGCATGTTAATGTACTGAATATTGCAGGCAATTGTAATCCAACGGTTAAGTATTTGTGTGTGCTTCTAAACATAAAAAAGGTACAATAAATGGCTGGGTACAGTGGCTTATGCCTGAAATCCCAGTGCTTTGGGAGGCTGCAGCAAGAGGATCACTTGAACCCAGGAGTTTGAGGCTACAGTGAGCTATGATCCCATCATTGCACTACAGCCTGGGCAACAGAGCAAGACCCTGTCTCAAAAAAAAAAAAAAAAAAAAAAAAAAGGCTAGAGGCTGGTCTGAGTGCCGTGGTATTTACAACTAATCGATCACAACCAGTTACAGATTCCTTTGTTCCTTCTGCACTCTCACTGCTTAACTTGACTAGCCTTAAAATAAATAAGAAATAAGAAAGAAAGAAAAAAACTAACAGTAAAAATACAGTATAAGAAATAAAAATTAGTATGCCTATATGGAGCTTGCAGGACTGGAAGTTGTTCTGAGTCACTGGGTGAGTAGTAAGTAAATGTGAAGGCCTAGGACATTACTGTACACTAATGCAGGTTCTGTAAACACTGTCCACTTAGGCCACTCTAAATTTATTTAAAAAATTTTCTTTCTTCCACAATGAATTAACCTTAGCTTACTGTAAATTTTTTACTTTATAAACTTATTAAACTTTTTTGACTCGTTTGTAATAACACAAGTTTAAAGCACAAACACATTGTACAGCTATACAAAAATATTTTCTTTCTTTATATCCTATTCTATAACGTTTTTGCTATTTTTAAATTTTTTTTAAACGCTTTAAACTTTTTTATTAAAAACACAAACACACACATTAGCCTAGGCCTACATAAGGTCAGGATCATCAATATCACTGTCTTCCACCTCCACATCTTGTCCCACTGGAAGGTCTTCAGGGGCAATAACACGCATGGAACTGTTATCTCCTATGATAACAATGCCTTCTTCTGGAATACCTCCTGAAGGACCTGCCTGAGGATGTTTTACAGTTAACTTTCGTTTTAAATAAGTAGTACACTCTAAAATAATGATGAAAAATACAGTAAATATATAAAACAGTGATATAGTCGCTTAATATCATTATCAAGTATATATGTACTGTACGTAATTGTATGTGCTGGACTTTTACATGACTGGTAATGCAGTAGGCTTGTTTATACCAGCATCACCACAAACACATGAGTAATGCAATGCACTGTGATGTTACGATGGCTATGATGTTACAAGGCAACAGGAATTTTTCAGCTCCATTATAATGGGACCACTGTTACATGGGACCACCGTTGTATCTGTGGTCCATTGTTAACTGAAATGTCGTTATGAAATGTCGTTATGTGGTGTATGACTGTATTACAGTACATAAAATGTGTTTTATGCACACATCTCTCAGTTTATTCCTGCTGCTTCCAAGAGCCTCAGCACTTCAGGCATTGATTGCTTTGAGGAAGAGAGCAGGGAAGAGCATCTGGAGTTCTGCACTCAAGGCAGGCCCTAGAACAAGACTCTGATATAGCAGATGGGAAAAGTCTCAGGCCTAGACACCAAGGTTACTTGGAGGCTCATGGATCATAGGAAGCAGAAGAGAAAATCAAGGAGATAGTTGCCTGTGGAGAATTGTAAAAGTAAGTGGGTGCTGAGTCAATGGCCACAACTTATTTTCAGTATAAAGTCTTTAAAAAGGTTGAATAGTCCTTTTAAAATTGCCTGATTTTCTTATCCAAAAGCACCGTCAATTGACTGGACTCTTAGCATTTAGATAAGAGCTTCAGATATATCCAAATAAGATCTAAAAATCACAAAGAAATTGGAAAACACATTGAAAAATAAAGAAAGCCAGGAACAGTGGCATATGCCTGTAGTCCCAGCTACTCGAGGGGCTTGCTTGTGCCCAGGAGTTCGAGGTCAGCCTGTGCAACACAGCGAGACCCTCATCTCTTAAAAAAAGAAAAGAAAACAATAGATACTCACTGTGCAGCAGAGAGTATGTAATGCATGGCAACATCTCCAAATAAGACCATCAAGGGCTTCCGGTCTTCCAACTTGCCCTAGACCCAATTTTAGGGAAACATAGTCATGCAAACTATTATTATTAAAAGCCTCAAAGTACTGATATCTTCTATACGTATATAATCAAATATACTGACTTCATAATTTATTATATACCCCAGGGCTCAATGAACGCTGGAAGAAAGCCAATTCTTTAAAACCAAATCTGGATAAGACTTACATTTTAAATGTGTTGGGCAATAAAACTGATATGAAGACAGCAAAGTAAATTACATCCATAGATAATATTCCTATAGAGAAAAAGTCATGGTCCCAATTATTGGCCAAGACAGATATAAAGCCAGTGTAACTACCATCTGATTCCTAGAATACACTAAGTGAGCTTTAAACTTTAACATTACTTTTATTTCTTAAGTATAAAGTGCCAAGAATCACAGCTGTTTCAAGAAGCAAGTAGCCTAACCAATCTCTGCCAGTGGATCCCTAGAATATTGGCAAACTCCTAGCCAAAGGGGTTGGAAGTAGGCAGTAAGTTGACCTCAAGGAAAAAAACTCCAAACTTTTAAATGTCCTTCTATGACAACATGCAATTAAAGACACACACAGCCTACCTCAGAGACTCTAAGGATAAAAGCCAGTCTGAAGTGGTAACTTACTTTTCTGCTGACTGCAATGAGAAGACACTCAGCTGCTCCCAACTGAAGTTCCTGTTCATTCAGAAGCAGGCACAGCATCTCCAGGAGTTTACAGTTTTCAGCAGTAATGTGACTCACAGACACCCAGTCAATATAGCCTGCTAGAGTATTCAATGCTGCAACTGCTACTCGACAGTTTGCTTGAGCCTGCATGAGTAGAAATAACTTTTGGCCATGAAGTCCTCACTAACAGAAAAGGAAGCAGTGGTTATAACTGAATTTCTATTTTCTAATTCTAAAAAAAAAATCATTTAAAAAAAAAATGTACTAATGGCCAGGTGCGGTGGCTCACGCCTGTAATCCTAGCACTCTGGGAGGCCAAGGCAGGGGGATCGCTCAAGGTCAGGAGTTTGAGACCAGCCTGAGCAAGACTGACACCCTGTCTCTACTAAAAATAGAAAGATATTAATTGGCCAACTAAAAATATATAGAAAAAATTAGCTGGGCATGGTGGCACATGCCTGTACCCCAGCTACTTAGGAGGCTGAGGCAGAAGGATTGCTTGAGCCCAGGAGTTTGAGGTTGCTGTGAGCTAGGCTGATGCCACAGCACTCTAGCCTGGGCAACAGAGTGAGACTCTGTCTCAAAAAAATAAATAAATAAATAAATAAAAATGTACTCATAGTGAGATCTTGTCTCTATAAAAAATTTAAAAAATTAGCCAGGCATGGTGGCGTATGCCTACAGTCCCAGCTACTTAAGAGGATGAAGCAGAGGATCACTTGAGCCCAGGAGTTTGAGTGAGCTATGATCATACCCTTCACTCCAGCCTGGACAACAGAGTGAGACCCTGTCTCAAAAAGAAAAAAAAAATGTACTCATGTAATAGTCACTGATAGGGAACTCAATAGGTTTTCATCTGATACAAGCAGAAACATAATTAAATGAATGTAATTTATGACCACAGATGTATGGGCATAATTATAGGAAAACCATGTATACAAAAATATTAGATGCTAAATGCATCAAAATAATGGCTGTTCAGTAAATGTACAAATACGGTTGACTTTTATCCTTGTATTTCAAATTCAAACCATGGCATTCTCAACATCCATCAATAAGACCATACTGACATGTATGGCCATTTCATCTTTTTTAAGAAATCCTAAATGTTATAATTTTACCTCCCACCACAGCTCAGTGATCAAAAACAAAGTAAAAACAAAACACAAGTAAAGCTGAGGTCACCTTGCACTAGTAGATCCATCACCTCACCTGAAAGCCTCAAAAAAGTCTCTTTCCAACCCCTCAAAGAGCTCTTACCTTGGACTCCTGAGAAGTATCTGTCTTCTGAAAAAAAGGTATAAGGATTCAATGTTGTTAATAAGTAAAAGGCTACATAGTAACTTTCTACCCCTCTAACCAAGGCCCTTGAATAATGATTCTTAAATACAGATGCGGTTTTTAATCTTGGAAAAGAATACAACTTTATTAAGAACACATAACTGATATTATCCTAAGAATTAAAGCCAGGAACATAATTAAATGAATGTAATTTATGACCATGGATGTACGGGCATAACTATAGGAAAACCATGTACACAAAAATATTAGATGCTAAATGCATCAAAATAATGGCTGTTCAGTAAATGTACAAATATGGTTGATTTTTATCCTTCTATTTCAAATTCCATAAAATGTTACGTAACATTTATAATCATATAAAATAAATATTTTCCTAAGGAACTTCTGAAAATAAAATTAAGACTAACTCCTGAAGATGATTAAAGAAGGAATGTAAGCAAGAATAACTTCTGAAATACCTGGAAATCTATCACGATTGGTATCATATAGGATTTGTTTTACAATTCCTTTTCTGAACTTTCAAATAATTTTTTTGAATAAAGAACAATTATTAATCCCCCATCATCAGTCAAGTAGAGATGTTAACAGGAGTTAGAGATGAGTAGAACCCTCATATCAGCATCAACTGATGCTGCCCCAGAAAGAAAAGGGATCCAAGTGATAACAGCCAAGTCCAGCCTCCATGCTCTATTCCAACAAACCCTCCATGCCCCCTGGGACCACTGCAGGAGCCAGGTGATGGGACAGAAAAAGAGAGCCCATTCATTCCATGTTTGTTTACCATTCAATCTACACCCCAATTGGGAAGGTGAAGGGATGGAAGTAGAGAAGGCACTAGGAATGAAGTGAGAAGTTCAAGGTACAAAAGATGGCTCTTGGTGTGCTCTGGTCCTGGGCAGAAGTAGAAGCCTGATTTAACAGATGGAGAGAACTGAAACCAAGGCTAAGGAAGGAGACCACAGTATATGTTTCTAACTTGTGTCAGAGCCACCACCAGCCAGTCCTACTCTGGCACATGCTCTATCTCTACTAAAAATAGAAAAAGAAAAAAAGAAAAAAATGCAAATAACTAACACTATTTAAAGTGTAACTCTACTGGTCCTAACTTTCCTAAGAAAGTTCCTTTGATATTCTACAAATACTGTATCAGTGTTCGTAATTTCCCAAGAGTAATTTCTTAATTCATCTCATGTAGATGACAATCAGAGATGTAGCTATCCTGCAGAGTTGAAATACCTTCTTTCCTGTCAAATACTAACCTTTCCAATCAAAAGGGTTCTTCCCTAATAAAGAAAATAATATTTACTGAGAGCCACCACCACTATTCGATTGTTATTTCTTAGATTATAAAATACAGCAGATTCAGGAAAAATTGTCCTGTATCTTGTAGTCTAATAAGTCAACTTAGGGATAAAACACATCTGGCCAGGCGCGGTGGCTCACGCCTGTAATCCTAGCACTCTGGGAGGCCGAGGCAGCCGGATCGCTCAAGGTCAGGAGTTCGAAACCAACCTAAGCAAGACCGAGACTCTGTCTCTACTCAAAAAATAGAAAGAAATTAATTGGCCAACTAAAAAAAAATATATAAATTAGCCAGGCATGGTGGCACATGCCTATAGTCCAGCTACTTGAGAGGCTGAGGCAGAAGGATTGCTTGAGTTTGAGGTTGCTGTGAGCTGTGAGTATTCTATTTCTATTTTTAGTATTTTTAGCTATTCAATTATCTTCTTTCTATTTTTGGTAGAGATAGGGTCTCACTCTTGCTCAGGCTGGTCTTGAACTCCTGAGCTCAAACGATCCACCCGTCCCGGCCTCCCAGAGTGCTGGGATTACAGACATGAGCCACTGCGCCTGGCTGACATAGGTTTTTAAATGCAAATATTTTCTGGATGTTTTCTTCTGAAGAATCTTGGGGAATTATTTTGGAGACTCTCTTATAGTATAAAGAATGGATTATAAACTCCACTAAAATCATTTATCAGAGAAAAGATCTTCAACATTACTTTCTAAACCTTTGGATACACAACACCTTCTGACTTTAGGGTTGTTTTGAGGATTAAATAACATATAAAGTGAAACAAGTACAGTCAGCCCTCCCTATCCGCAGATCCAACCAACCTCAGATAAAAAATATTTGGAAAATAACAATACAACAATAAAAACACTAATTAAAATAGCATAATAATTTACATAGCATTTATACTATATGAGGTATTATAAGTAATCTAGAGATGGCTTAAAGTATACAGAAATATGAGTAGGTCATATTGCAAATACTAAGCCATTTTATATAACAGACTTGAGCATCCAGGTATTTGGTATATGGGTGGGGGACTGGAGCCAATCCCCTAAAGATACCAAGGGATGACTGTATACAGCATATATTAGGTACTCTGTGAGTTCCTTCCCACCCTAACAGTTCATAGTACATTTTCTTCATCATTTACATTAGTATCTAATGCTTCTCTAAAAATGAACCCAACATAGCAGCAAAGGGCATAAAACAATTTTAATTAATCCTATTTTGTGAAATAAGTAGTTATGAGAATTCTAGATCAGTGTTTTTCAACCTCAGAACTATTGACATTTTGGGTTGGATAATTCTTTGTTGTGGGGGCTTGTCCTGTGCATTACGGGATGTTTAGCAGCATCCCTGGCCTCTATATTCTAGATGCCAGTAGCAACCCCTCAGTTATGACAACCAAAATGTGTTCAAAGGCCGGGCGCGGTGGCCCATGCCTGTAATCCTAGCACTCTGGGAGGCCGAGGCA
>VBSM01000361.1:10956179-10981734 GCA_008086735.1 Cheirogaleus medius
CACCTCGGCCTCCCAGAGTGCTAGGATTAGAGGCGTGAGCCACCGCGCCCAGCCTTACAATTTTAGAACATTTTCATCACCCTAAAAAGAAATCCTGTACCTGTTAGCAGTCACTCCCCATTTCTCTCCCAACCACCCCCAGCTGTAGGCACCCACTAGTCTGCTTTCATGTACTTACTATTCCCGACATTTCATGTAAATGGAATTGAATCATATAATATGTAGCCTTTTGTGACTGGCTTGAAACCTTTCACTTAGCATGTTTTCAAGGTTCACCCATATTGTAGCATGTATCAGTGCTTCATTCCTTTTTATGACTGAATAATATTCTACTGTATGGATACAACACATTTTGTTTATCCATTCATCAGTAGACAGACATTTGAGTTGTTTCCATTTTTTGGCTATTATGAATATTGCTGCTATGAACATTGATGTTCAAGTTTTTGTGTAGACATATGTTTTCATTTCTCTTCAGTATATACCTACCATGTTTCCCCGAAAATAAGACCTACCCATAAAATAAGCCCTTGCAGGATTTCTAAGCATTTGCGCAATATAAGCCCTACCCCGAAAATAAGACCTAGTGATGGGCATGGCTACGCAGCATATCTGCACAACCCATGCGTTTCGTTGCCTATCAGTAAAGAAGACGAGCAGCCCTTCTCATCTGTCCCATGAGAGCTCTATTGCTTGACATGAGAGATTGGGGCCAATGGTTCTAAAGGAAGTAGAGTCGCAAGAAATTCAGGATGGAATTCGGGGTTTGGAGAGTTATGATGTTCCAGAAGAAGACGACTTAACTATATTTGGATAAATGTAGATTGTTGTACCGTACTTAAAAAAAATAATACATCCCCTGAAAATAAGCCCTAGGGTGTCTTCTTGAGGAAAAATAAATATAAGACCGTCTTATTTTCGGGGAAATACGCTAAGAGTATGACTGCTGGGTCAAATGGTAACTATGTTTAGCATTTTGAGGAACTGCCAGACTGTTTTCCACAATGGTTGCATCATTTTATATCCCTATCATCAATGTAAGAGTTCTAGTTTTTTCACATCCTTGTTACTGTCTCTTTTAGTTTTAGCCATTCTAGTGGGTGTGAAGTGGTATTTTTATGGATTTACCTTTTCTGAAAGCTAATCATCTTTTTAAGTGTGTATTGGCCATTTGTTTATCTTCTTTGGAGAAATGTTTGTTGAGACCCTTTTCCTCTTTTTGAGTTGGGTTGTCTCTTTATTATTGAGTTTTAAGCATTCTTTATATAATCTGAATACAAGTCCCTTATCAGATAAATGATTTGGAAATATTTTCTTCCATTCTATGGGTTTTCTTTTCCTAATAGTGTTCTTTGATGCATCCTCTCCTTTTGAAATGTCTTGGCATTCTGCACGTCAACTGTATACTGTCAAGAATGGTCCAATACTACTCGTTTTCCCCTTTTTAGCTGGAATTGGTGGTGAACGATTATTCCTTTGGTTGGCAACACAAAGAGGGATTTGACCCCAGTTGTGTTATGAGCCTATCCAACTTTGCCCACTAGGTGGCGCCTGGTTTTCATCTCTCTACAAGCCCCTGGGACTTTTCCTTCCACCTTATATCCAGTGCAACATAGTGGGGATCCCTGAAAATTAATCTTGTCTTTAAGCTTCAAGGGACTTTATGGCCAAAAAGAATTTGGGGCATAGCAGATCCTGTCACTTCATTGTTTAAAACATTCCAGTCAGTGCCTTCCCTTAACATTTAAGGCTTTTCTTCCTTTTTTTAATTCTATAAAGCCAAATATGATCTGGTCTCTAGCTACTTCTCTGACCTTATCTCCTGTCTTCTCCCCCACTTATTTTACTCTAGTCTCTACTCCATTCGCCTCATTTCCTTTTATCTCACACCCCAGTAAGCTGTCACCTTGGCACCTTTGCACTTGCTGTTCCTTTGCTCTGGAGACTCTTTGCTCATATATTCTTAAAATTGGCTTCCTCGCTTTATTCAAATCTCACCTTCTTCAGGAGGCCTTCCCCAGTTAGCCTATCACATCATCAGCTTCCATCACTGTTAGCCTTACTCTTTTATTCATAGCACTCATCTGTGTAGTCATTTCTATTACATGGGTACCTATTTATTAGCTCTAGCTCCTACTACAACATAAGATCCCTGAGGGCCTGGACTTTTTGTTGTTCTCTCTTGCATTTCGAGGCACTGTCTAGACATACATCGTAGGCAATTATAGCTGAATGATTTTAGTCAACAAGGACTCCTTCGTAATTGCCAATTTTTATTCTTCTGAGGTAAATCAGTCTGCACAACTGTATTTTTACCCCCAAAATAATTCCTGCTCTCAGCTCATTTGCCTTAGGGTATTTCTTCTCACTAACATCTTTTGATTTTTGAGGGGTCCCTATGCCTTGACCTTTATTTCTCAGTTTGCTGAGCAACAACACCATTCAGATGCTTAGACTTCACTGAAGTGAGTCAATGATCTTGCTTTCTAGAGGCAGCCTCACTATACTGTATCTTCTCTAGATGGGTTGTAAGAAGTGAAAACTGCTGTTACTAAGTGTCAGAGCATCAGGGCAGAAAAAAGACTGGATTGAAGACTACAACGACCACACAATCTTCACATCCTAGCTTTCAGACAATTACTTGCCTGAATCCTTCATTCACAAAACAGAATATAGTATTATAGGTATTTGTTATAATCTTCCTGCTTAGACACCATGAAAAACATTCAGGGGAGCTCCATTTTCATTTATTCTGTTCCTAACATCTGTCTAAATGTTAGATATTCTAATATCCAATCACCCAAATTATGTCTCCTCTGATTACTTTTTATACCCCGAAATAACAAACTTTTTGTGGAACCATGTGATCAGATTTTTATTCAGAAAATGTGATTCTGCAGTGTAGTATACTATTAGCATCCCTCATAGTACCTTATCCAGTGTCTTGTGCATAATAAGTACTCAGTATACATTTGTAGCTTATAGGAATAGATGCTGGAATAAACTGCCTCATTGTTTGCTTACTGACACTATATTCTTGAATTTTAAGCTTAGTGTTTCCAAACCATTCTGTCACCCTGGTTCTTTTAATTTCCTCTCATACATTTCCATATATAGAATTCAGATGTTCCTGGAACTTTATTTCTGGTCTCAATCTTTTTGCACTTACAGAATGACAGGGTGGCTACCCAGTTGGCTGTGGGCATTCGTGTGCAAGGAGACAAACGTCTCAGCAGCCTACGCCGCTGCTGTGCCCTTACCCGCTATGATGCTTACAAGATGAGCCACGATGCATTTGCTGTTATCAAGAACTGTAATACTTCTGGAATCCAAACTGAATGGTGAGTTTTTTTCTAGCTCATCTTCTTAGAAAAGACTTATGCCCTGTCTTAGCTCTAAAATTAGTGGGTATCCAAGCTATTCCATCAGGGTTAGGCACTTTGTCACTCAGACTAGCAGCACCTATTATAGAGGGGAATGGTTATGCACTAAGGGAGAAAACACAGCAGCAACCTCAGGGACAAGGCAGCCCAGCTACAGCTGCTTTGCCTACATTTGATACATTACAGTTCCCAAGGGTGGGTTAGAAGGCAAGGTGAACCAGTACTATCTCTGCCTGTATCATCTTGCTTTAGTCAGGGAAATGACCAGTTGCACTTGGAGGACAGAGCTCAGGTTTCAAGAATACATTTCGGGCCGGGCGCGGTGGCTCACGCCTGTAATCCTAGCACTCTGGGAGACCAAGGCAGGTGGATTGCTCAAGGTCAGGAGTTCGAAACCAGCCTGAGCAAGAGCGAGACCCCCGTCTCTACTAAAAATAGAAAGAAATTAATTGGCCAACTAAAAATATATATAGAAAAAATTAACCGGGCATGGTGGTGGATGCCTGTAGTCCCAGCTACTTGGGAGGCTGAGACAGAAGGATCACTTGAGCCCAGGAGTTTGAGGTTGCTGTGAGCTAGGCTGACACCATGGCACTCTAGCCTGGGCAACAGAGTGAGACTCTGTCTCTAAATAAATAAATAAAATAAAATAATGTATTTGGGTACTTCTCTTTCAAGTACTTGACTGTTTTATCTTAAAAGCATCTTTCTTGATTATGAAAGTGACCAAATTCATTGATAATTTCTATCTAACATCCCAACTCAATAAACCCCATTGGTATTATACCAAATGTCATATTCATTAATAAACTTCACTTCTGTTGGTCATGAAATATAAGCCTCTTTTTGTTGGAGGATGTTCATTTTCTGTTCAGATATTAATGATTTCCTGGATTTGAATCCTTTAATTACTTATTTAACAGCCTGCTGCTACATAAAAAAAAGTATTCCAAATTCACAATGGAAATATAATTATGAGAGAAAGATAAATGGGTTGCTCACTTACAGATGTATATTGAAGATTATTTTAAAAAATCATAATTTAATCACCTAAGTTATTGCTTATCTAAATATATTGGCATTACTATTATATGTACAGACCTATAATATGATGAGGCCTCCAAAGATGGAGTCTTTGTTCTTTACTTGGGATAATTTACTTAATTTTTATTTCTTGATAATATTTTTTTTTCAAATATTGAACAGTTGTATAGAACCAAATGACAATTGTGATCCTATGTTCATATGAAACCTTTTAAATTGACACTATAACAAATACTACTTACTGATATGTGACATTTATTGACAGGGAAGCATCAAAAATATCTAATTATAAGAATGTTCCAAAGCATGAAACCTGAGGATAGTGGGATACTTTCATAATTACGTTAAAATAGCATTTACCTTTACCTCATTGAGAAACCTGTATCTAAAAGCATGTTTCATCTTCTGAAATTCAGCTTGTGAAAATTTTGGTGATTAGACATAATGAGGAACTTTATGACAGGAATTTCTACAAATGTACTGGGATTGGTAACCAAAAGCAGTTGTGGAACTTCATTCTCCAGAAATTCCAGAATGGAAAGTCTGTCAGGGTTAGGGTTAGGTAGTACCCCTGTTTAAAAACAAGAGAATAGCTAAGAGGGCTTTTTCAAGTCTTTCCCATTTAAATGTTCTAAAGCTTTTTGGTTGCCCTGAATAAAATTTCTTGCCTCAACCTTGAATTACACCAGCTCTGCAGGGGTATCTTATAAAAACACTAGCCGTCACGGGATGGAAGGCTGTCAAGTCAGTGGTCCTCAAGATGCAACATCAATTGTTAGAAACTCAAATTCTCTGTTCATCCCAGGTCTACTAATTTGATACATGTTAAATTTTGAGAACCACTGCAGTAAGGAATGATTTCTTCTTGTGGCAGAATCAGAATCCCAGTCATTTATTAATTGAATCTTTCCTAAGCTCTGAAATAGTGACCTATTGCTAATCTTGTTCTTTTACTTTCTATACAGGTCCCCTCCCCTCACAATGCTTTTCCTCTGTGCTACCAAATTCTCTGCCTCTGCCCCTTCATCTTGCACAGACATCACCATCTTCTTGAGCAGTGACCCATGTTCTCTGCCAAAGGTGCCAGTTACCAGTTCAGAAGCTAACACCCAGGGAAGTGACCCAGGGGTGACAGCAACTAAGAAAGCAACCACCTCTCTGGAATCATTCTTCCAAAAAGCTGCAGGAAAACAGAAAGTCAAAGAAGCTTCGCTTTCATCTTTTACTCTTACCACTCAGGCCTCCACGAGCAATTCACCATCCAAGTCATTACCTTTCCAAACCAGTCAAACTACAGGAACAGAGCCCTTCTTTAAGCAGAAAAGTCTGCTTCTACAACAGAGGAAGCTTAATAATTCTTCAGTTCCTTTCCCTCCACAAAATCCACAGTCCAACTCTAAAGGGTTACCAAATCATTTTCCAACAGAGTATCCAGATTGTGCCCCTGTTTGTGAAGGGGCATTGAAGCTAGAATCCTCTAAAGCAACTCCTGCAGAGATGGATTTGACCCAGAACAGCCCAAGCATACTTGCTTTTTCAGTTTCCACGTCTGATCCAGGGGTGGCTCAGAAGGCAACTACCACCCCAAGTCTTCTAGCCGCTGAGGACCAAGTGCCCTGTGAGAAATGTGGCTCCCTGTTACCAGTATGGGACATGCCAGAACACATGGACTATCACTTTGCATTGGAGTTGCAGAAATCCTTTCTGCAGCCCTCAAACCCCCAAGTTGTTCCTGCCTTGTCTCCTCAAGGCAAAAGAAATCCCAAGAGCCCTTTGGCCTCCAGTAATAAGCGGCCTAGGCCTGAGGGCATGCAGACACTGGAATCATTTTTTAAGCCATTAACACATTAGTGCTGCCCTCAGGCTTGCTGTAGGATTTTAATATTTTATCTGTAACCTGGGAGATGGAAATATGTTCCCTTCTCAGGAAAATCCATAATTTTATGAAAATTTTAATACAAAAAATAATCCAGTTAGGTGCCAGATTAAGGTTCCCATCTCTTCACAGGCATAGATTCTAATTCCATTGCTGACAGAGATGTAAAAATTCACCCTCTCATTGAGTTTTTAATCTTTAGAGTTTAGGGAGGCAGTGTCATACTGTAAAAAGTATGTAGGCCTTGAAGCCTAAGAGACTGGTTCCAAACCTAGCTCTCTCTGCCTCTTATTGCAGTGATGGCTTTGAGCAAGTCACTTTCTTTACTTCCTCATCTGTAAAACTAAGATAATACCTTACAGATTATTTTAATCTTCAACTTAAAGTTGGCACAGAAAATGAACTAAGTAAAAAACAAAAAGTTTAAAAAAAACACCTTCTCCCTAGTTTGGTGACAGGGGCAGTTTCAGATAATGCCTTGACCAGAATTCCATATTTTCTGTTGGAGAATGTGAGGTGAAGAATCCCTAAAAGTGCTACAGTAACTAGAGTAGGGCAGGTTCTGTACATAAAAGCTAGTCAATAAACACTGAATCTCATACAGGTAAAACCTATTATAGCCTCAGTTCTAGCCACTGGTTAGCCATTCTATCTCTGCATTTTGTTCTAATGTAGAATGAGATTGCTGCTGGCCAGTTCAGGAACTCTGTTTAGATTCGATAAATCATAATCAAAACTATATCATCTCTAGGACCTTGCTACTCTGAGTGTGATTTGAGGAACAGCAGCATCAGGATCACCTAGGAACTTGTTAGCAATAGTCTTAGCCTCACCACTACTACTGAATCCAAATCTGCATATTAACGAGACTCCCTAGTGTATCTAAAAGTTTGAGAAATACTGATCTAGAAGATACCAACAGCCAGGTTTGTAGAGAACAATAACATTTCCTTAAACTCTAAAGTACAAATTTAAGAGGTGAGTGCTTGGACCTTTGTGGTTACTGCCACGTTCATCTCTTCCTTACTGAAGTATAAATGTTTAGTTTAGGGTTTTAAATTGATTATTGTAGCTTTTTGCACTTGTCCATGCTTATAGTACTGTATTTTTAATCTCCATTTTTATGTGTGAGAAGTCAGCTTTTTTGGCTTGAATTACACAGGGAACTCAACTAAAGAAGATGAACTGAGGTGGTGGTGGTGGTGGTGGTGGTGGATAGAGAGAATAGTGTACATCTCTCTCCTTCCATACACCAACCAACGTTTTTATACATACAAAAACCAACTTTTAGCTTATTTATAAATGGGGGGAGGAGTCTTTAGTTCGAAGAACAGGGGAAGGTTTGAAAACCATCGGATCCAGCAGGAAGTTATTTTTTCCTCCAAAAATATTTTCTACTTTTATGGTACTTGAATATCCAATAAAAGACAGTATTTACTGTGTACATGGCCTTTTCCCTACTAGATTTGTAGCTTCTTAAAGGCAAGAATTCTTCACAGTGCCTTGCAAATAATAGGTGCTTGATATTCATTGGGTGAATGTATATAGTGAAAAACTTTAGATCTGATTACCAGAACTGGGACAATAAGAATGTATTGTCGGCCAGGTGCAGTGGCTCATGCCTGTAATCCTAGCACCCTGGGAGGCCGAGGCAGGCGGATCGTTTGAGCTCAGATAGTTTGAGCTCAGGAGCAAGAGTGAGACCCCGTCTCTACTAAAAATAGAAAGAAATTAATGGGCCAACTAAAAATATATAGAAAAAACTAGCCGGGCATGGTGGCACATGCCTGTAGTCCCAGCTACTCGGGACTCTGAGGCAGGAGGATCGCTTGAGGCCAGGAGTTTGAGGTTGCTGTGAGCCAGGCTGACGCCACGGCACTCTAGCCCAGGCAACAGAGTGAGACTCTGTCTCAAAAAAAAGAATATATTATCCAGGCGCAGTGGCTCACACCTATAATCCTAGCACTTTGGTGGACTGAGGTGGGAGGATCGCTTGAGGTCAGTCCAAGACCAGCCCAGGCAACATTGCAAGACCTCCATCTATAGGAAAAATAGCCAAGCATGGTAGTGTACGTCTGTAGTCCCAGCTACTCGGGATGGGATAAGCTCTGGATTTTGAGATTGCAGTGAGCTATGATGATACCACTACGCTCCATCCAGCAAAGTACAACTCCTTGGCAACCTGCCTAATACACATTTTTATCCCCCTAAATGTTCCATTACTGTAGCAAAGTGGCTCAGTAATTCCTGGAGATGTATGATTAAATGCTGGGGTGTGATTTCCCAAAATTTCCTTTCTTAGTCCAGGATAAGTTAACAAACTGGATGAAGCATCCATCTCTTTTGGATGCTATACAGATCAAGTTGAATACATTTTTAACAGTTGGGTTGACTGGCATGAAGGAGTCATACAGAAAAAAAAATGTGGTAGAAACTTAGGTTTCATTGGATATCTAGAGGCCCAAACTGGTAGAGTTGGGGGGGGGGGAGTAGTGGATAGCCAATAAAGACAGTACCAGCCACATACCTTCTGTTTTCTTGGGAATACCAGCCCCACCCCAACATACTGGCAATGAGTCTGTGGAGGCGACAGCAGACAGACATGCAAAGGTCAGTGCTGGGTGAAAGCTATAGTATCTTTTTACTGAATATAACCATTCCTTCCTCATAGCTGTTTTATCAACAACTATACAGAAAAAAGTAAACAGCTCTTAGCTCCTAATACAGGAGGAAGTTCTTCAACCACAGGCTTCTTAGTAGCAAGTTAAACCAGTATGTTTTAAAAAGCTGAGCCTGAGTGGTAGGGAAGCTATCACTTTAATACTCTAGAGGCAGAATGCCACATAGGACCTCGGGCCACATGTATCACATTTCTTTTGCCAGACGTTTGTTCAAAATACAGTCCCTGTGTTTTGCTGTTGACTTTATCCTTGGGACCTATTTCTCTGTCCATAAGATATGTTAACAAGGAGTCTGAATGTGGAAACAGCAAGAGGGACTAAGGTTTGGCCAGGTGGCCCTCATGGCTCCAAGAATCTAACTTAGATTATATAATCCTGAAAAGTTTGAGGACCAGATTACCATTTGTCTCTAAATTCTCTCTAAGTAGTTAGCACTCTACTCTCCAAATCTCTGACAGGGCACAGAAGTGGGCTCCTTACCGTTGTGACACTACTAAGTGACCAACTCCTCAAATACAGGGTAGCTACTTATTTCAGCTGAAAAGGCCTCCCTTTCACTTTCTACTCTGCTCACTCAAAGAATTTACAGGCAAGAATACTTTGTTACAATATTGGAATATTGACCCTATGAGAGGAAGAGGAAAAGAAAAATGGCAGATGAGATACCAGGTGGGTTCTTTCCACGTTCAGGGCTCAGCAATGTTGGGGTTTCTTGTCTCTGATCTTGGAGAGGCACCTAGCCCTGGAAGGAAGCTGAGCCTGTGTCTTAAGCATAAGCACAGTGTATTCAATAAAACATTTTTATTCTGTACAATATATATGTGTATTTAAATATATATATACATATATATATATGCGCAGAGAAACCTCAACCAACAAATCCCTGAGTCCATGGGAACCCAGGACACTAACAAAGGGAAAGGAGGGAGTCCATGCCTAAAAAGTAGGAAATATGGCAACATCTTTCCCTTTCCTCCTGGTTCCCTGCAACAGAGGGAAGGGATGGTCACTACAAATTACTGAAACAAGAGAGGGCTTAGGTTGGAGCAGGAAGGTGGGTGAGAGTCGCAGAATGGGGAACTGTGGTTCTGGGAAAGTAAAACGTACTATTTGATCCAGCATGAAAGCCAACAGATGACTGCAGAAGAGAGGACGAGACTGATTGACATGCAGCTGACCTTTGGTATGCCAAGCCATAGCCTGGCAGCCCCACGCCTGGCCAGCACAACAAATAGCACCTGTGGGGCCTGTGAGAGGAGGAACTGGGAAAATGGCCCTTGAGTAAAGAAGGGAAGGGAGATAAAGCTGAGAAAGAGGCCTCAGGCCTCAGCACAGGGCGGGAGCACTGCCATCACTGTCCCTGTGCCATTTCTTCATACCCTGGCCTACCACATGTCCAGGAGCAGATATCTTTTGTCCATAGTCAGGTAGAGATGGGTAATTGCATGGCCTTGCGAAGAGGTATAGAAAAAGGAGTGCTTTTGAGGGCCGCCCCCAGTGGTGACAATTCCTGAAGTGCAGGGACCACACCAACAAAATACCACCAGTCCTGATAGCGGGGCCGAGGAATTGACAGTGGATGCAGTCAGCTCCAGTAGACAGGCCACAGGGTTGCCAGGGTTGATGAGCCAACCAGGTGGGCCACAGCTTCTCAGCACTGCCCTGAATTCTGTCTTCTCCCTCAGGACTGCCCCTCCCTGGCCACACCAAGCTTGGCACCTCTCCAGAAAGGCGGCAGGGAGCAAGTGGCAGACAGCACCCCTCTCCTTAGCCTACTAACACACAGAGCCGCCAGTGGGGTGGGGGCAGCATGGCCGGAAGTCACCTTATATATTGTAGGGACAGCAACAGAGCTGTCCAAGCCTGGAGGACTCAGAAGCCCATGTTGGCTTGGGCCTCTCCTGCTGTAATGGCTTGCACATCAGTGACATGGCCGATGCCCTTGGTGACACCCTCCCGGAACAGCAGTTTGGCGCCCACCTTCAGGTACTCTGGGTGTTTCAAGAAGCGGAAACGTACCACTGCCTTCTCCCCTGTCCGCAGCTTGTCCTGCAGCAGATAAGTGGTCACTGCCCTGGCCAGTGCTTCCCATCCCATTCTCTACCAGCCTTGGCTCTCCACCCTCCAGGCTGCTACCCACTCTAAGTGGGGCTTTGTTCCCATTGTGGGATCAGGGAATTCTCTCCGAGTCTGGGGCCAGGCCAGGAGAATTCTGATTTTTCTCTGGAGAGATGGGGCAGGGCTGGGTCTCTCTCTCACCTTGGCATGGATCTTCTCCACCACTGCTGTCTGACGTACGTTGCCCACGTGTACAGTCACCTGGAATCCTCGTCGGAAGGTGGTGGCATGGAACAGTAGGACTATCTCTGCCTCGAACACTGAGCAGATGGTAGGATTCATCTCGGGGCTCACCATCACCATGCCCTGGGGAGGCACAGCCCCCAGGCCCAGGAAGGGCAGGCCTAGCATTAGATTCTCCCTCCCCAGCCATGCCCATGCCCTCTTACAGCTCCTGAATTTCCTCTTCCTTCCTCTACATGACTCCAAACACAAAGACTGCAGAAGACCCCTCTCTTAAAGGGAACCCTTCTTTATCCACCTCCCATGTCCTCTCACCCTTCTAATGCTTTGTATTTTTAAGAGTCCTGGACACTCACGTTGCTCCATAGTGATTCATATCTAGTGATCTGTGCCTCATGATTATTCTAAACCATTTTTATACACAGTCTATGTAACTAGACCATAAGCTTCTTGGTTTCCTTTGAGTTTCTCTGAAGCACCCTAGATGGGTGCTGTTCATTCAGTAGCCGGTCTGCTAGGCACAGCTCTGTGTGTTCCCTCTCCAACCCACCCACCCACCTCACCTTGCGAAGCAGAGCACGGTCAAAGTCCCCGAGGGCCAATGTAGCAGCCTGACCAGCTCGCAGCACACGACAGGCAGAGCGGTTGCGCTGGATGCTGCATACTCTCAGCTCCAGGAAGCAGCCATCGTCCGTGGGGCCCACCACCAGCTGGTCCCCCTCACGGCAAATCCCACTGCAGCCCAGAGGGCAGGTGGCACAGTGTCAGCCTAGGTCCCTCTACCTACTACTCTGCTGGGGTCACCCATTGCATTCCTTCCCTTCTGGGATTGAGTCCCTCAAGTGGGGAAAAGGAACCCTAAATTCAGACTTGTATGGAGATGGCTGCCCTAGTTCAGAGTCAGAAGGCTAATACCAGAAAAGGCCAGCGGTGATGGCTGGCAGAGAGGCACCTGCTGGTTTGACAACACTGAACACTTGATCCCTGAAGGGGCAGCTTTATCCCCTTG
Source organism: Cheirogaleus medius (assembly GCA_008086735.1). Taxonomy (NCBI): domain Eukaryota; kingdom Metazoa; phylum Chordata; class Mammalia; order Primates; family Cheirogaleidae; genus Cheirogaleus; species Cheirogaleus medius. Next base: position 10,968,474 of record VBSM01000361.1, read on the forward strand.
GGCTTCAGCCCCTGCTTTGGAAAGAGTCTTAAGTGACCTCTCATTTCCCTACTTTGAGATAAAGCCAGTTGAATACACTCTGCTTTTCTTCCAGAGTGGACCCAACATCCACACTTCTCCCACAGGGGCCTGGAGATTCCCGGCAAGCAGCAATACTGTTTCTTCCCTCAAAAGCCAACAGACTAGCCTTCTCCAGCTTTTCTCTTTTTTTTTTTTTTTTGAGACAGAGTATCACTCTGTTGCCGGGGCTACAGTGCCATGTCGTCAGCCTAGCTCACAGCAACCTCAAACTCCTGGGCTCAAGCAATCCTCCCGCCTCGACCTCCCAGAGTGCTAGGATTACAGGCATGAGCCACTGCACCCAGCCTCTCCAGCTCTTTTGATAGTGAAAGCCTAGTCTGCAAAGAACCACATCCTTTATATGGGCTCTGTTCAACTCCAGGGTCTCTTCCTTTGGGCCAGATGTCTCTGAGTGTACAGGTGAGGGCTGAGTGGAGTGGGTAGCAAGCAAGGCAATTCACCTGGAAAGTGTCCCTCCAACAACAGTTCCCACCTCTGGTACTGTATAGATTTCATCCACCTAAAGCCAAAGAAAACTCTATCAAAGGCCTGCCAAGTAGGACTGGCAGGTCCAAAATCTCTAAACAGACTCTGGGCTCAGTCAGAATCAGCCCCTCCCTGGTTCCCCAGCCTACTGGCTGTTTGGGTGGCCAACAACCTGGAACTCTGTCAGCTGCTGCATGAGTTCTTCCTGCTCTTTGCTGTTGGTGAGTGGTGGCAGGATATTCAGAAAGACTTTGAGAAGGTCCAGACTCTCTCCAGACACACTGGACAGTGTGAAGATGGGGGTGACACTGTAGAGGCATGGAGTGGACAGATGAGGAAAGTCCTAACATGAGGCAGAGGCCAGGACCCCATAAGTGAGCTTTGCTCTGGGCAGCTGAGGGCCTCTCTCTCCTGTCTGCTAATGGTTCGAGAACACTGGGCCCTCTGTGAGCCCTGCCAAGGAACATGGCACATGAAGCCCACCCCCAAAGCTCAAGGGAGATGGCAAATGCCTGTACAGCACTTCATCCCCAGGTCCCAAGCATCAGCAAAGCTCCAGGTTGGCTTGGGAGAAAGGTCAAGCCCTTCAGCAAAGACTCCCTCCCATAATCCCAAGCTGAAAACCCCACAGAACTGAGCCAGAACTGGTCTGGCTCTGGTAGATGGGACACCATACTCCTGGGCCCTGGGCCCTGTGGCAGCCTTCCTAGTGGATCAGGGTTTTAGGGTGAGGCAGGCTTACTTGGGTGACTGGGCAAACTGCTGGGCAGCAGTGACAGCATCGTCCTCAGAGGTGACCAGCATGGGGACCTTGTGGCAGCCAGGCTGCTTGAGGACCCGCTCCAGCTGGCGTACTGTCCTCTCTACTGTCGTCTTGGCACACAGGTCCACCTTGCTGACCACGATGAAGAAGGGCACTTTCAGGGCCAAGGCCAGCCCCAGATGTTCCCTTGTGGTGCCAGCTGCCTCAGAGAAGGCAGGCAGGCAGCAGGAGAGAAGTGTGAGAAGGCAGAAGGGAGGAGAGGGAAGAAGAAGAAGGTTAGTCTGGCTCCCAGGTTTGAGGAGACCCAGGGCAGCAGAGAGTTGGCACCCCCCTTCAGCCCTGTCTCTGCCCCAATGCCTCATACCAATCCCAGTGTTGGCACTGACGAGGAGCAGGGCGCAGTCAGGGCAGTATGAGGTGAGGCCAAAGATGGTGGTGTGTAGGTACTTGTGGTGGCCTGCCAGGTCGATGAAGGTGATCATCTTGGAGCTGCTCTCACAGATCTCTTCTGCTGTCCGTGAGTCGCTGTAATTCACCACCTGGCCCAGAGCCCAGGGCCCTCAGTGCCCCCTGCCAACCTCCCCAACCCTTTAAGAGTTGCCAGGACCTAAACCAGTCCCTGGGTGACCCTGACTCTTAACCCTGAGCCCCGTTTTTTATTTAATTCAGTTGATTCCCCATTTGTTTTTAAGAGGGACAGAGCTTGTTCACAGTCCCCTCAGGGCCTCCATCTATATTATTCCAAAAAGTGTCCATACTCTACTCCCATCCTATGTCCTTCACCACTGCCATCCCATCCTCAGAGTCTGGCCCCACTGGGTCCCGTTGATCCCATGCACCTCTCCCTTGCTGTTAAAGCCCAGGATCTCGAAGCTGATGCTGGATGTTCGGCCAGACTGAATCTCATGCAGGTGGCGGAAAAGGTTGAGCCGAGCCCGGCCCCGCCCATTGTCCAGCTCTCCCTGGGTCAGGACTCCAAGCAGAGTTGACTTCCCTGAGTCCACATTCCCCAGGACGGCCACACGGAGGTCTAGGAACTGTGGATGAATTGCTAGAGGTAAGGGCTCCAATCCCTCACCTCTCTCATTGAAGACTGGGTCAAGGGCAGTGAGGCGCTTGAGGGAGCAAGTGATGAACTGGAAGAAGCCCCCAGGATCCTGGGCCAGGGACAGCCAACCACCACAGGGCCCACCCAAGGGGTATGGACATGACATGGAAAGAAAGGTGTGAGTTCACCTGTTGGTTGTCAGGGACCTTTCGTACTAGCACCTCAGTGATCTTCCGGGGCGTGTCGCTATCATAATCTACTTCTCGCTCTCGGAGAACGGTGATATCTGCTCCAACCCTGTCATAGCAAGGCCACAGCTGCCATATCCCACCGGTACTCCCCCTCTTCCAGCCTGGCTCTGGACCAATGGCCTTCCTCTTCCCACAGAGCTCCCAACACATTACTGCACTTCCCACCACCCTCCAATCTATCCCTCATCCACAGCTCCCTTTAAAACACACACACACACACACACACACACAAACACATCTTAAGGGGCAAAACAGCCCAGGTCCAATGAGGAGGGGACCAGAACATGAGCCCTCCCACTTCAGGCCTTTGTCAAGAGAAGGCAGCAGAAGGAAAGTCCCACCTTGGCCCCTCAGGCCCTAGGTGACTGGGTCTGCATGGGCCTCCCGAGTGAGGTAAAAGAGAATCACGGGAAGGGGAAGCATACTTCTCTGCCATTCGGTGCAGGGTCTTGAGGGAGGCCCGCATCTCCTCCTCAGCCAGCCCCACCAGCAGCCCATTGTCCTCTACCCCAATCTGGTAGACAGCCTCACCGCGTCCCTCTTGGAGCCGCCACTTCATTTGTGTCACCAAGTGTTCAAAGCGGTACTGGGATGGATTCACCAGCTTCAGCTTAGGGCAGGTGGGGTATCATGAGGTGAAATTAGAGGTATTCCTCCCAAACCCACACGGGCCCCACCTGTTCTGCTGGCAAGGACCAGGGCCGTCCCTCTCCATTTAAACCCTTCAGTGAAGGGTTTAAGCCCCCTAACAGTGAATCCCCCTTCAATAAAACAAGGTACAGAGCCCTTACCCTGAACCACAGCTCTAAATTGCTATAGATATGAAACTGGAAGGATCTCAGAGAAATCACCCCATGTTGGCAAGGACAACCTACCCCATTTCCCTGCTCCTCCCCACCCTAATACTCACTTGCCCCTTCTCACCCTAAGACTCACTTTATATTCGATGTTTCCATCTTCAGCCTGAAAAGAAACAGGGGGCAGTTACCACACAGTGTCCGGACCCAATCCCTACTTCTCAATTCTCACTGGGGCCCAGGCAGCTAGCTAACTTAAGAGAGTGGGAAGCCCCAGTGGCACCTGCTTAGGCAAGTGGCTACCAAAGGTCAGTGGCAGGCAAGCCCCTCTACTCAGCCCCAATGTGGCCTCTCTGAAGGCAAGGCCTATAACGACACAGGTAGTCACCCATTTAAGCCAAGAACAGAACCTGGAGTCTCTTCTTTCTTTAATCGGGCACAGCACATTCTTCCTAGATGCAAGATCACCCCTTCCTTCTCCCTCGGGCCTTAAACTGCTGTTCCCAGAAGTTTATGCCTCCTCTGTGTCCAGGCTGTTGAGGCCTTTCTTTACCACTGGTCTGGGAGACACCATTTCCTTTTTGCCTACCCCTCTCAGCTGATGTCATCAAGAGTAAGAGGCTGCAAGAGGTTCTGGACCAGGGCCAAAGGGTGAGCTCAGCACTGGTCACTATAAGTCTGATGACAGAGGAGCCCTAGGTGAGAGAGCAGCAGAGCTCCAAAGCTGGGGCTGACATGAACAGAAGAAACTCAGAAAACAGAATGAAGGAGACAGACTCCATAAACCAGAATCACTCATGCCTCAGTTGAGGTGAAATCCTGAGTCCACCCCACAATCTATTCTACCTCCTCCAGGTGGTAGTACAGCATAGAAATACTCTGTTGCCTGAGCCTTCCCCTCTTGGGTGCAAAGGGATACGGGATTTGCCTGTTCTGCCACTGTGTACTCCTCTCTGGCCATTTTATTTCTCCTCTTCCCTTCCTGTCATCAAATTCCATCCCTTTAAGGCCCTCTGGCTTCCAGGCCCTAACAGATTTTTACCCATAATCTCCACCTCACTGTGTGTAAGGGGGATCTTTTCCTATCAACAAAGAACTTCCAGCAACCTTTTTATCATTCTGCTGAGGATGGGGAATTAGGATGGTTGGCTTCAGAAATGTGGTATGAGGATGACAGCTTAGGGCAATGGTTCTCAAAGGATGGTCCCAGGACCAGCAGCATTAGCATCACATGGGAACTTGTAAGAAATGCAAATTCTCAGGCTCACCCTTCTCTTACTGAATCACAAATTCTAAGGGTGGGGCTGGCAATCCAGGTGATTCTGATACATGCTAAAGTTTGATAACCAATGGTTTAAGCTCTTCCCCTAGGTCCTCCTTTCCTAAGAGAGACAAAGTAGCAGTCATTCTCTGCCTTAAGGATAGACAGAACAGGTACGTGGAAGCTCTTCTCCACACACCTGTTTTTGCCGCTCAAAAGAAAGGCAAAGGGACAGAGGACTAAGCCTCACTGTTCTCTGGGTGTGTGTGTACGCGAACTGAGGGACAAGGAGGGAACATATTGCTCTTTTCCCGGGTACTCCCCTCCTCCCTGTGGAACAAGTTTAGAAAAATTGGTGGTTACTCTGCCTGCCTCCTCATCCGAGAATGCAGTCTCTCTTCTCCTGTCGCAGCACAGGCAGAGGGTCCGGGTGTTTTACTCTGCTTTTCCCAAGGGTATGGAATCCCCTTTCCCCACTTCCCTTCCTGGGGTAATCTAGATCAGAAGACGGGTCTTCCCTCTCCACGCTTCCTCCCTGAGGTCCTGACAACTGAGGGTAGGTCCAGTCTCTCTGCCCCTTCTCCAGGGTGGCCCGGGACCGGAAGGAGGGGTTCACCTCCAGCGCCCCTCCTCCCTGGGGTCTTGACACCGGAAGGGGGGTTTAATTCTGTCTGTCCCGCCTCCCTGGAGTCCCAGGACCGGAAGGAGTGGTTTCTTCTTGCCCCGCCACGTCTCAGGTGCTCACCTCGGGGGGCAGGTACGGGGGGTTGTTGGCTTTGCCCCCTCTGTTCCTTCCGTTCTTCTTCTTCCCCTTCGGGCCCCCGCAGCCGCTGCTGCCGCCGGCCCCCCTAGCCTTGAGGGTTCCGCCTCCGGCCGGGCCCCCTCCGGGCCGGCAGCAGCCGCCGAACAGCTCCGATACCCGCGAGTCCATCCGCCGCTGCCGCCAGCCCCCCGCCCGACCCCTCCCCCCCGCCACCGCTGCCGCCTCCGCCGCCGCCCCTGCTGCCACTGCTGCGTCTGGCCAGCCGAAGGAGAGCGGGGTGGGGCCCTGCGCAAGCCACGCCCCCACCTCTCCTGGCCTCCGGGTCGCGTCAGAAACAGCCGCGGGGCACCACGGGATATAGAGTCCTCAAGCCTGAGACCTTGCTCAAAAGAGCTAGTCGCCGCCCTACAACTCCCAGGAGGCATCGCGGCGCCAGAGGCCGCGTGTCTTCGGGGGCGTAGGCAAAGAGCGCGCCTTTGCACGCAAAGGCCTGAGGGAGCTGTAGTCTGGTTCCCAGTCCCCGCGCTCTGAGCGGGTCTTTCTGGGGCCTGGGAGGGAAGAGTAGAGCCCCGCGGCTTGCGGTGGGAATGGTCCCCGGCGGTGAAGGGCTTACTTCAGAATCGATCTTTGTGGACGCTTCTGGGTTTGGCCCCTTAACGCGGATCCTAGACAACAGGTTTCGGACCTGAAGAACTGCAGAATTCAGGGCTACTGGTCCCTCCAGCCTGCTGGCTCCGCCTCTGCCTCAGTTTCTTCCCCAATGGCCCGCGTGCCGTAGGGGTGAGTCAGGCCAAACGCCAGGGCGGAGGCGGATGGTGGTTAGCCTAATTACAGCTGTTATTGTTGCGAAGATTATGCCACCTTTACACAGTAGTTACTGCTTTATTACCAGCCTGGCACCGTCTGGGGGCTGGTTTTAGCAGCCGGAGGCATCGCTGTGGCCCAAACAGGAGGCCCTTAAACCAGCTTGCTGCCTGAGGGCTGCAAGGATGCCCAAAGCGAGTATTCCCACTTCCTTTTGTTTTGAAGCAGAACCAACAAGGGAGAACCGAGTTTGATTTTTTCTACAGCCAGAACTGTAGGAGGGGGCCTGGCCCACTTGGGGCGGGGGTGGGGCTCCAGTTACATCAACCACCATGATGACTGGGGAAGTGGCCAGAAATAGAAACTTGGCCTAGGGCCTTAGGGGATTGTTGACTTTTGACTTTCTTGCCAAGCCATCTCTCCTGCTCTTTAGGGCTCTTGCAGTCAGCAAAGAGTAAATACACTCAGCGACATAAACCAGTACACAAAAACACCAGAGAGGCAGGGTGGAGAAGTGGTTAGCGTTGCTGGTTTGGGAGTCAGGACGCCAGGGTTCAATTCACAGCTCCATGGCTGACTCATGACTCACTACTCACAGTGTGTCCACCTCTCCTCTCTTCACAAACAGCTAAGAGCTCATACACTGCCAAGAAATTAAACAGCTTTTCCCTCCAGACCTCAGTTTTCCTTGGAAAACAAGAAACAGCAACAATGGCTTACCTCTGGTGATCCCTTCAGGGGTTCAGACTTGGTGGAGTCCATGGTTTCCTCACAGGGCCCACAAGGGAGGCAGGTCTGCTGATCCTGTAGTTGTTGTCCACGTAGCATAACTTTCCAAAACAGTGAGAGCAGAAGGACCCAAATCTGCAAAAGAGCCTAGCAGACCCTAGGCCTATTATGAGGGTCTTCAGTGGTTGAAAGCACATATGACTTTTCTTAGTCCTGCTGTCGAGGGAAAGGTTATGCTGCAGAGGTCAACTCCGAGCCAGGGGCACAGGCCTGCGGGGAAACCAGGGAATCTGCTGCTCAGAAACTGAGACTAGAGAATTCAATGAGAAATTCAAGAAGTATGGGGACTGGAAGCGAGAGATAAAACTATTACCCCAACATTCTCACCATGACCAGCTCTGGCCCTCTTGATAACCAGCGCCTACTGCACTTGACTGATAACACTTGTCCTTTCATCTACATGGATCCTTCAACAACCAACCTCAACACACACAACTTCACTTCATCCATCCCAGTCCCCTTGTCTCCTAAGTGGAGAACTTCTTTTAAGAGATGAGAGGGGATAACCCATTCTGATATCCCATTCTTGAACAACCTGGCCTACCACAGACAGAAGTGAAAGCTAGCAGAGGAGCAGGTCGAACAGGGATGTCTGTCCAGGAGGAGATCAGGGTCCTGGGGGATCGAGGATGGTATATGTGTTGAGTTTCCTGGAGGAGTTATCAGGTACTTATGAGGTGGTTGGCTGTGGGATATATATATCATAGATGCAAACATACATGCCACATGTAAACATCTTTCCTGGTATGTAATTAGTCATTTATTTTTATGTATAGTACCTTTGCATAAGTTTTAAACTCAGACTTAATCTTTCCCTATGTGCTTTCTTGGTTTTGTGTCATGCCTAAACCAACTCCACTCCTAGATTATGAATTATTCTCTAATATTTTATTCTAGGAGTTTTGAGGTCTATTTTTATATTTAGGTCTTTAATACACACGCTCCCTGGGAGATCTTATCCACTCCTATGCTAATGACTCTCAAAGACATATCTCTATTCCAACTGACATTCCTAAATTCACTGTCCTGTGGAAACATCAAACTTAGTCTATGAAAAACTGAACTGTTCTCTTCTCCTTACCCCCCAATAAACTTGGTCCTTTTAGCATTACCTCCTTCATTGAATGGCACAATGGGTCATACAGTTGCTGAAGTCAGAAACCTACTTGCTTTCTTGGCAGTCTCTTTCTATTCTCCTCCTTAGATCAACTCCCAAATTATGCTCACTGGATCTCCTAAATATCTCTAGGATTCCCCAATTCTCTCCAGCCCACTGTGACTACCCTACTTTAGCCCTCTTTCACCATGCACTTGGGTAATTGCAGTTGCTACCTCTAACTGGTATCCCTGCCTTCTCCCTTATCCTCTCTGTAATCCACTATAGCCAGTGTAGAGATTAAATGTATAAGATGTAAATTTAATCATGTCACCCCCCCCTCCTACTTTTAAGCCTTTCAAAGCTTCCTCATCTCCTACAGGATCAAGCTCAAACTCTAATATGACCTATACAATCCTGCCATGATCTGGCACCTATTTGTCCACTACAAACTTAACTCTTTTAGGATATGAATTCTTTTCATTCCTTGAATAGAGGATGCTCTTGTCTCAAGGTCTCCAGGAGCACTGGCCTTCCTTTTCACTTTGCTGACTTACTCATCCTACAGGTCACAGCTTCACATGTTTCTTCTGGGACCACCTCTTCCCATCCCTAACCTCTGGGTTGGGTGCTCCTGCTCTTTCCTTGCACAGCCCATGCACCCTCCCACTGTAATTCATCACATGGTACTTTATCTATAGGTAGTGAACCCCTTGAGGACAGGGCCCACACCTGGCTTGTTCACCACTGAGTCTCCAGCACCTAGGACAGGGCCTGGCACTAAGTAGGTGCACAGTGAGCAGTGAATGTAGGAATGAATGGATGCGTGACGGCAAGTGTTTTCTGGAAGGCAGCGCTCAGTGACTGCGAACGTCTGGGTTCCCTGAGGGGTCAGGGCTAGGCGTACCCGCGCCAGAGAGTTAAGGAAGGAACGCTAAACTCAAATCCCAACTCTGCCCAGCCTCCACCGCACTGCGGCGACGCCCCGCCCACTTCCGGCCCAGCTGAGGCGGAAGTGGAGGAGCGGGCTTCCCATGGTGCCCCACGGAGTGTTTATTCTAACCGCACGCAGAAGAGGGAGGAGGTCGTGATGGCTGCACCGGAGCCGGAAGTGCTGTCTCCGGCCGCAGTCCCGGGTAAGGCGTGGGGTCCAGAGTTTGGGGAGACCTGGGGACGTGTTTCTTCCCAACTGCCGCTCCCTTCAGTCATTTAGCCTTCGGCTCCCTTACAACCCCGTCTTCCCTGTCTCCCTGGTATCCCGCCCGTTTCTGGCTCAGCCCGTGACTCCATTGCCGTGGGTCGAGTTGGTTCACTCTTTGTCATCCTTTCGGCGTTCTGGATCCCTCTTGACTACAATTTCGACTCATTTCCCCAGATCAGAGCTCGTCGCTTTCTGAGTGGAACCTTAGTCACTGCCTCCGAAATCCCACCACTATCTTTTTGGGGAGTTGTTTTTTTTTTTTTTTTTTTTTTTTTTTTTTTTGGAAACGGGGTCTTGCTCTGTCGCTCGGGCTAGAGTGCAAAGGCACGATCATAGCTCAGTGCAACCTCAAACTCCTGGGCTCAAGCGATCTTACTACCTCAGCCTCCCGAGTAGCCGGGACTACAGGCGTGCTTCACCACGCCCGGCTTATTTTTTTCTATTTTTTGTTGAGACGGGATCTCGCTCTTGCTCAGCCTGGTCTCGAACTCCTGAGCTCAGAAATCCTCCCGCCTCGGCCTCCCAGAGTGCTAGGATTACAGGCGCGATCCTCCGCGCTTTTCCCCCACCCGCACTATCTTGCCGTCATTTAAATTACCCTAAGCAACAGGGATCAGGAATGTCTTCTCGCCTCGGCCCACGCAGGAGGTTGCAGAGGATATGCGCGACAGGATGTCCCCTTCGCAGTGGTAACAGCTGTGGTGGCTACAGGGAATGAAAAGACTGACTTTGGCCTTTAGGTTTTTCATTTTTCTCTCTTGTCCCTCTGTTCACCTACCAGATTTGGAGTGGTATGAGAAGTCACAAGAAACTGACGCCCCCCAGATAGAACTACTTGAGACTACCTCTACCCAGGAACCTCCCAACCCTTCGGAACCCTTTTCCCCAAGAGACTGCATGGTACCAGTGGTGTTTCCTGGGCCCGTGAGCCAGGAGGGCTGCTGTCAGTTTACTTGCGAACTTCTAAAGCATATCATGTACCAACGCCAGCAACTCCCTCTGCCCTATGAACAACTTAAGCACTTCTATCGAAAAGCTTCTCCCCAGGTAGGCAAAGGCTTTGGGAGAAAGTTGGTGGAAAGACTTTGTGGCTCTTAGATGGTAGGCAGGTAGAAAAGGGGTCTAAGAAATCTTCAGAGCCTGTCAGCCTAAGCAGCTGCAGTCATATTCTCCCCACTCTAATCTGTGATAGTCTAACCCTCCCAGCTTTTTTTCTCTTGTTCCCTCTTTCTGAAACTCTTGTTGTGTGTTGCATTTGCACTTTAAGAACTGGCTCTTTAAATTTGAGTTTCTTTTCTCTCCAGCTTTTCATCTCTTTGGTTTTTTCTTCTACTTTTTGGAGCATTTCCTTGACTTTATTCTAACACTTCTGTTAATTTTTTCTTTTTTGACAATCATATTCTTAAGAATACTTTGTTAAGAATGCGTTCTTTTTTAATAGCATCTTGTTTCATGTCTGTATGAACTTCTCTTACCTGAGAATATTAATTATTGTATATTTGAACTTTTCCTTTGTCCTTTGCAGTGTCTGTTTCTTCTAGAATCCTTTACCCATTTGTTTGTTTTGGTCTTTGACTTTAATGTTTATCATGTGTCTGGTGAACATTTAAGAATAAATCACTGCAAGCTCTGTGTGCATGCCTGGGTCTTACGGGCTGATAGAGTTCACCATACGGAGACTGGATGGGAACCCGGTGGTCTCTTTGGGGGGAAATGGCCAAACATAGTATTGGAAAGTCTTCCCTCTGGGTGGGTGAGGAATTTGGTAGATGGTCTAAGCATCCTCACACAGGTTTTCATTCATTTCCTCCTGTGTTCACCCTTGCCTTCTGCAGGGCCTATATAACCAATTACTAAACTTTTCTGGGGTTCTGTCATGTGAATTGGTTTGCTTCTCACAGGGATCCCGTCTGTCATCACTTGATACTCAGCTCTCTTAAATTTTTAACTCTTCCATCTGGTTTTATCTGTCTTCCAAAACTTGGTGGTTGCTTTTTGCCTGTATTGTCTATTCCATAGTTCTCTTTCCTCTTGGGAGTTTTCTTTCTCTCCCTTTCCTCTTCCTTTCTTTCTTTTTTAATTTATTTGATTAAGTAATATGTGAGATGGAAGCACAAATAAGCATGTGTTCAACTTGCTGTGTTTAACTGGAAGAACAACTCCAGAATCTTTTTTTTTTTTTTGAGACAGGGTCTCAGTCTCACCCAGGCTGGAGTACAGTGGCCCAGTCATAGCATACTGTAACCTCTAATTCCTGGGCTCGAGCTATCCTTCTGCCTCAGCTTCCCAAGTAGCGAGGACTACAGGTGCGTGCCACCATGTCCAGCTAATTTTGAAATTTTTGGTAGAGATAGTGTCTTACTATGTTACCCAGGCTGGTTTCAAACTCCTGGGGCTCAAGCGATACTCCTACCTTGACCTCCCAAAGTGTTGTGATTATAGGAGTGAGCCACCATGCCTAGCCCAGAATCATCTTTATTAGACCAAATAATCTTCATTCCTCTTATTCCCTGTACAGTAAAAACGTGTCACCTTCTGCCATGCCTCCAAATCTCCTTTACTACTTTAGTTGCTTATGTCTGGATGCCCTCCAGCTTCAGAACATTGTCTTTGCTGTTTTAAATGTAGGAGAATTATGGTTTTGTATAATACAAAGAATATATTTTCCTTTTCAATATAAATAATGTCCTCTGATAAAACACAGTATCTCGGCTATGGCAATTCCTTGAGCTAGAAATCCACTCCTGTAAGTCTGTCTATATATCCCAGCAGAGTTCTTCAAAGGGCATTAGCTTCCCCCTACCTTGTCCTCCTCTCATACCATTCTTTTGTCCTCATAGGCGGAGGAGGTGGTGAGGAAGAAACCTCGGGCTGAGGTGAGCAGCAGGAAATGCCAACAAGCCCTGGCAGAACTAGAGAATGTCCTCAGCCACCTAGAGGGCCTCTTTGCACGCACACTAGTACCACGAGTGCTGATCCTCCTTGGGGGCAGTGCCCTATGCCCCAAGGAATTCTATGAACTGGACTTGTCCCGGCTGGCCCCCAACAGTGTGGACCAGAGCCTGAGCACAGCAGCTTGTTTGCGCCGTCTCTTCCGAGCCATTTTCATGGCTGATGCCTTTAGTGAGCTGCAGGCTCCTCCGCTCATGGGCACCATCGTCATGGCACAGGGACACCGTGACTGTGGGGAAGATTGGTTTCGACCCAAGCTGAACTATCGAGTGCCTAGCCGGGGCCACAAACTGACTGTGACCCTGTCCTGTGGCAGACCTTCCATCCAGTCGACAGCCTGGGAGGATTACATTTGGTTCCAGGCACCGGTGACTCTTAAAGGCTTCCATGAGTGAACAAGGGTGCTGCTTAGTCCTGGAAACACGATGGCTGAATTATCTTTCTCCCTGTGGCACTGAGTCACCCACCTCTTGCTTGGAGCTAGAGTTGCTTCCTAGTGACAGAGGAGGGTTCTATCCTTCTGGCTCTTTGCCTCCCCTCCTCAGACTTCCTGGTGGGCTAATGGTGTGTGACTGTAATAATCATTGTTGAACAGCATCTCTGAATCAAAGGTTGATTTTCCCAGAGGGTGCTGGGTCAGGTGTTTCTGTTAGGAGTTGGAAAGCAGTGATGGGTCCATTGATTCTCCTATGGAGGTGGCCCTTTTCTGCTTTTTGCTATGCCTTTCAGAATTTTTACCAGGGTCATAATGTGAGTGTGACTCATGAACTTAAATATAAAATAAATTCCTATTAAATTTTAATGAAAATTCTCATCACCATTAAATAGAGGCAAATGATTTTAAATTAAAAAAAATAAATTTTAAAAAAGAAAAACAAAGAAATTTCCTGAAATTCTTTTGACTTAAAGAGACCTTTTAGGCTTGCAGGTTGGGTATTTTGTGTTTCTCTATGGCCTCTTCTGCTTTAGAGCTCCTATGATTTTTTTTTT